>OX388201.1:4800000-6000000 GCA_947578815.1 Epinotia ramella | reverse complement strand
AATGAAAACCGGCCAAGTGCGAGTCGGCAACAGAAATACATCTGTGAAAATTTCAACTATCTAACTATCACGGTTCATGAAATACAGCCTGGTGACAGACGGACAGACAGACAGACGGACAGACAGTCAGACAGACAGACGAGCGGACAGCGGAGTCTTAGTAATAGGGTCCCGTTTTACCCTTTGGGTACGGAACCCTAAAAATGGAACACACAGCGAACACAGATCGTTAGTTTTCTATTTCCACCGTTACCAGATAGGTTGGTTGTGAAAGTACGACAACAAAAATTAACGAACCAATTTTGAAATTGGAATCATCGTTGGCGAACGGCGTTCTATTTTCATTCTTTTGTTTCTCTTTCGATACAAATGAGTGCAATCGAATGTGTTAGTATATCTTGCTACCTGTATGCTCCTTGAAAAGGGATTATTTACCATGACTTAAAGATAAGTCTTTTTGTACGCTAGGCGCCTCTATGGTTCGGTGACACGACCGCATGTGACCCGTACGAGACAAATTGAGCAAACGCTTTAAAATCTTTCCATTGTCCCTGTAAGGCCGGTATAATGCCCTTGCCGTCCCACAAAATCCGGCGCTTGGTGCAGCTTTGGAAAAAATAGGGTTGGCGGCTCCACAAATATTTGTTACCTAGAAAAATCAGGGCATATTCCCATCTTTACAAGAAGTAATAATATGAAATGTATAATAAATACCTACCTACCTACCTATTTATATAGTTTTAACAGGGATCCCCTTCATTGGCATAATTTTTTATAGACTAATATAGTTTCGCATAATTGATTTGGCATAATTTCTATTGGCATAATAATACTGTCGCATAATAATACTTTGGCCTACTACTTTGTTTGGCATACTATAGTTTTAGAATAATTTTACTTGGACTAATACTCATTATGCATACTATTGTATGGGCTAATAATTATTTATCATATCTGTTTTGAAGCATAATTTCTGTTTTCTAAATAAATAAAACACAGTTTCGTTGTTAGCATGCATTTACACTTTTCGTGGACGCGGATTATTGGGTCGTGCATTATCAGGGCGGATAAAAATGGCTTGTCATAAGCGAACTCTGTCTTAGGTCGGTTAGGTTAGGGTTCACTTGTGTTCCTCAGACCAGAAATAGACACCCCGCGCAGCGGGGTGGCGTCGACTCGCTGGAGATTATTAGTCCCCACAGATAACCGTCCCAATGTACATGGATTATCAGGCTGTACATTATTGGGCCGTGCATTATGCTTTCATTGCTTTGTGTAATGCATGATTTTATTTTTTAGGACACAATTTTTATGCGTTTTGTAATGATGCCTAGTAATTATTATGTCTTTTTGTATTTATGCTATCTGATGTTAGTCTTTGTGATGATTATGCTATTTTCGTTTATTCTTTTTAATTTTATGCCTAAAAATTTATGCCATAACATGATTAGGCTTAACGCTAATTCGGCTATAAAAAATTATGCGTTATTATATTATTCCAAATGATTTTATGCGATCCAATAGAGAACCGTTTTAACATTAGGTAATTCTACTTCTAGCAAAAGTTTTGAATCTTCTTCAAAATTGAGGTTTTCCAGATTCGGTTGAAACCGCCTCAAGTAGTCTCACCGTACAAACTCTTGGAGTCTTCCAGTATTTCCAGTGTTAAAACCGACCACGCCGTGCCGGTGGTTTCCCCTGGATTTTCCCCAGGCTACTCTCCCACCACGCAATCAGTTCCCATTCGCTGTACTGGGCTCGGCCTATAAAGTGAGCTTCAATTCGTTTGTGGTGAGGGTGCCAACACTGACCAGCTGTCGAACTTCATGAAGGAGGAGTTCTGGTCGAGGCGTGTAGTTTTCCGGCGATTTCGAGGCCGGTTATTTGACAGTTTTGACACCCAGAACATGCGCCGCGCGTCGCCGTGTTAGCTTGTTATTGTTATTATAGTGATATTGTACGTTAGTCTGTAATGTATTTGTAAATATGGGCCTTGCTGCCTGAGACAAATAAATAATAGTTATTTACGATACAAGTGCCGAAAAGAGCGTTTTCCAAGCACCCAAATCGTGCGGAAAGTGCCACTTTGTCGCACTAGTGCTTTTTACTTTTAATTTTTTTTTAATTTTTATGTCCGTCGTCAGCCCGACGCAAATAGTTTTTATTACTCGAGAAAAGTTTTACAAATATTTCAATTACACGTTTTCTTTCAATATAAAAGGTACATAAATACTAATAATGTATAAAATGATTTATTAATCTTTATGAATTTTGAATTTGGTCAATAAATGAATTAATTTTAAATATTCACTATTAATGTGTTTGGCTGAACGCATCTTTCTTTTGCCTTTTGCGATACGACAGTATGGCGACTTGCACATGCGCAATGCGCATATGTTGACCGCGCATGTATTTAATACTAAAAAGCCCGCCATTGTTGTGATTGTTGTTTACTTTGGAGTTATTTTATGTAAATAAGTTAAAAATATCGAGTGAAAGTGAGTAATCAATAATAATAATGATTTAGGTATTGCGTTTCAATATTGTCAGTATGTTTCTTAGAACTACGACGGTACAGCGTCTTTTCGTTGTTTAATATATTGACTTACTCAAAATTAATTTTGTTCCAAAACCACAATACAATGGATTTAACTTTTAAGTGAATAAGCTTGACAGCAAAAGATGTGGAGAAGTTGTTAAATGAAGTTCCAGATAATATGTAGGTACCTGACAATCTACCTAGGTTCTTCAATTTTAACCTATCAATTTTAAACCGACATTTCACCATTTAATATATTTCCTCACACAAGGCATAGTAAAACGTTGTATGATACACGCGCGTAAAGTTGATTTCCGACTCGTGTCGAATTATACATTCGCTCGCTTCACTCACTCATATATAAAAAGGACACTCGTCGGAAATCACCTACTTTCCACACTTGTATCATAAATAACTATAATTAAATAATAAAAGTAACCGCCAGTTTCAAAAAAGAGGTCCAGTTTCAATGTATCGTTGCCGATACTTAATATGGTGACAACCCTGAAAGGGTGGCTAATCGTGACATTTTGTCGAAAGGAGCTGACCCGAGCGGAGCTTAGGCTTGTTTTATCCAGTCAGGCTGTGCTTACGACACTCGGAAAACTTCCAATTTAATCTTTTACTTTAGTACCAACTTGCCTCTTAAAATCTGGAAAAGTAGAGTTTAATCCAGCAATCTCGTTCCTCCATCCTGTGAAAGATGCAGACTTTGCTATAGATCCGATTGGAGATTTGATGGTTGGATTGATATTCGTATTCACCTAAGAACAAGAAAATATTTAATTTCTGTATCATTACTTTTTTCACATAATAAATAATAGTAGGTACTACTTAAATACAGAAGGAACCTTCTGTAAACAAATCCCCTATTTAGGTATGCAGAACGAGCGTAAACGTGGCCATCACTTTCGATCGAACGCGTGCGTGCCGTAGAAGCGTTAATATGGCGGTTGGGGCCGGCAGGCCGGCATGTACTTGTCCCGGAGCGACAAAATCACGGAGTGAGCCGGCCCTGCTTATTTGTCCACTTGCATGTACTATCTACAACACAGCGAACTGACCATCGGTGTACCTTAAGTGTATTGTAATAAGGTTATATATAAACACAGGATGGTCAGTTAACAGTGTTGTCGTTTGTACTCGATTTAGCAGAGTAATTAACGGCGATCAGCGCAACTACTATGACGACTACAGCTAAATTATACATATCTTTAGCGTCGACTGTACGGGGCGTCCCATATACTACCACTATATGTATGCGATCTTATAAAATGAATACAAATGCCGTGTTCAGACTCGCAACGAATATTTATGACTTAAGTTACCGAAACCTCTAAACAACCTGGGGCCACATGTAAAGCTTTTACTTGCCTAGTTCATATCATTTGCTAAAATAACATTTAGAATACCATTAACTGAAAAAGCATAAAAAAACTAAATTTCAAATCAGCTTGACATTGTTTTACGTTAGTTTCTTTTGAACGCTGGTTGGAATTTTTTACTTTGATCATATCAGCTTAAAAGCTTTCTAAATGCCTTTTAAAGCACTTTCTTTGATTTTCAAACAATTGCGCACTGATACGATAAACTTTATATGATAAAGTATTTCATTTGGTTTAATAGCGTGCTGCTACGCCACTTTTATGTATTACATTATATTGAAAATCTTGAGTTAAATAAGTAGCAATATAAAAAATTGTATATGTGCCCTGAAATAGGTCATAGATTAAAAAACGCGACCCGCTTTAAAGATATTCGGTGGCTAACTAGGAGCTTTTAATTACATTTAATTACTTGCAGCCGACATTTCCCGTCCAACACGAAACATTAACCCCCATTTAGGTTTGTATAACTAATAACCTTTCTAATGCAAGTGGACCCTCACGAGAACATGACATCGGGCCACGTACCAATGAGTAATGTTCCCGCGGTCGTGACTTGCACCAACACAGATTAGTACAGCCTTGTCACTGGCGCTCATACACGCTGATTTGATCTGTATATTTGTTTCAGTTGTCATGGAATAGATATGACATAAACTAATATGTTATAAACTAATAATAACAGTTTAAGTAACTTATTTAATGCGACACGTTTCGAAACCTTCGGGAGTTCTTAGGGGTGAGAGTTCTTGCCCCGCACACTCTGCTCACATCACTTGAGTTGTTATTAGTATACTTTTAAAGACGACTCAAAAAAATCAGTTTAATTACGTCATAAACATTTGTTTGGAAAATTTGAAACAATATCAAAAATATATGCTGTACAAAAATGAGAGTCCCGCAACGCAGTTCTTCTATTACTGCAAAAAGTTGTGAGATGGAAAGAGCCCCCCTAATGGAGGATACATGACTCGAACATGAATTTGGGCTTTAGAGATATGTCGCAAACGAATCACTAAGTTGAAAAATGGTTTTAAGAAACACTTATTATTAGCACACAATATTTTTGAACAAGCTATACAACGATACCCCTGACTATTGGTTTAACGAGAAATAACTATGACACCGCTTTAGGTGTAGGGGGCTACCGTAAAAAAAATGTTTTTTCAAGATTTTATTCTACTGTTTCGTCGGTGTCATTGATTTATAATCCCATGCCGAGTTACATTAGTAAGGGTTACTGAGCTAAGCCGCAGACGGACAGACGGACATGGCGAAACTATAAGGGTTCCTTGTTGACTACGGAACCCTTAAAATGACAGTTAAATTGTCCTAACCCGCGTTCATAACGTTACCGTGAATACCTCTGATGCACTAACTGTTGCTGTATATTCTGCGCCTCGTCAGTTTCTGCCGTTTCATCCCGCGAGAACGTTTACAGGTAATTTATGGCTGATAGCCTTAACAGCCATCAGTTATTGTTTTCTCGATGAGATGATTTGCTTTCCTTACAAATGAGAAGAGTTAAGTTTATTCTACCTTGTTCCCTCATTCCTGAGGATCGCGACCACCGACCGTCTCCAAATAGTGAGGTGATAAACCATCGGCCCCGTTATTATGCAACTTGTTTTAAGCTCACCTCAGTGCTCACCCACAAATTGACGCCGCCATTTTTAGTATAACGAAGAGTAGGTAGAGGTCTAGTTTCGATACGCGAGACGGGTGAGGTGCGCATTAGAGCGTCCCGAATAACTGCCTTGCACGCCTTAGATGGTTGCCATTTTTACAAGCTTTTTAGGGTTCCATAGTCAACAAGGAACCCTTATTGTTTCGCCATGTCCGTCTGTCTGTCCGTCCGTCTTCGGCTTAGCTCAGTTACGCTTACTACTAGAAAACTGTTGTTCGGCATGGGTATATAAATCAATCACGCCGACAAAACAGTAGGATAAAATCTTGAATCTTCTTCTTTACCTACACCTAAAGTGGGGATGTGTTTTTTTTCTCGTTAAACCCATAGTGTATCGTTAGATAGCTTGTTCAAACACATTGGGGGTTTCATGAAACCATGTTTTAACTCAGTAATTCATTTGCGAGATATTGGGATTTAAAGCCTAACTTGACTCGCTTGTTAGTGAGGGACAAATCTTGCAAGTTAAAGACCCACTTCCCGGTGACCTATTCAGCTGAACTTTTGTGTAAAGGTGTGGGTATAGTTTGGATGATAATTCAATATTATGGTACCATCGAGCTGATCTGATGATGGAGACAGGTGGCCATGTCAATTCAGTACTTAACCTACGTAACGACGTTGAGTTGGGCTTGTTAGAATCGACTGAATCAGTAGTTGATGATGGTATACAGAAAAGTACAGTTGACAATAAAAGCTTGTACCAAAACGACAGAGCATTTTATACTTGGCAGAACGTGATGGATGTCTTATGCACATCGCGATAACTGATAAATTAGCAACCAACTGCATGGGTGTATGCTGCCCCCAATCGACTTCTTAAAGTGACTTTCTGATTTGTCGGTGCACAGGCGGTCCAATATCAGTACGCTGTCAGCTGTCAATGTCAACCGTCAGTCGAATCAGTATCTATTCTTTACGTGTCTAAATTTAAATGATTGGTTCTAACTGAAGAACTTATAAGTGTTCCCCTATTTTAAAGACACTGGAGCCTAGTATATAATAAAGTCTCACTGGGTTAACCTATTCACGACGTTATAACAATTAAACTTAATTAAATATGAGAACGGGCTTCCATCGATCCTACATCACGTGACAAGTTAAACTCATTAGGATATAATATAACGTACCTTCTTTATGTGTGGTATTTCTAACCACTAAATACTCCACGTCACGCGCCATCTGCGCTAAGTAACTCGGAGGGCACTAGGATCTCAGGTTGAACGCACTAGAGCCCTCTTCGCGCTTCGCCCCTGCGGGCTCGTTGTGGGCATCATCGTCGCCTTTTCCGGGGTACATGGCCAAGTGCTGTGGCCCCCACCACAAAACCACTGGCGACCCAGTTGAGCCCCTTAAGAGGAAACACAACGGCCGTTTTTCCATAGAAACGTAGTCCCCTGGTTTCTCCCTGGATAATAACAGTAGAGCAATATTTTTTTCCATAAATCTATGGCTACTATTGAAATGTTCCTATGTTTTCCTTTTTTTCATAAATTTATTCTGAAAAGAGATATTAACCTTCAAAAACCTAAGAAAAATGCCAGATTTTCAGCTGTGTTCAAACATCCAGAAAACAATTTTGACTAAATTATTAAAAAAAAGGAAAACAGGAACACGGCCAAAGCCTTTCTTTGATTTTTAATAAAAAAAAATAGTTAAATAGATCAAGTTTTGGAGAAGAAATCAGTCATTTATGTACTTTTAATAGGTATTTTCGGTCCAAGCTGCAGTTGTCTCTATCGCGCTCTGCGAGGGGAGGCTTGAGGTTGGCGCGACAGCAATACATTTTACAAATACCAATTTCTCAATTATCTCGCTCTTAGTGTTTCCTCTGAAGTCGCCTTGTAGGACTGGCGGGTAGGCTTGTGCGCGCTCGGTCACTGAGCGGATCGCTCCAAACTAGTAAAATCGCTCAAATGTACTAGTTCGGTCTTTTAGGTCTTTTAGTTCACTAGTACACTCACAGTTTTCGTTCCTTGTCGCTCGCGCACGCCGAGAGCCATTCGGATACGTTCGGTCGCTCGGTCATTCATTCGGTTCGCATCGTTTTGCTGTCAGTGTCACTGCTCGCTCTTCCGCTCGGTTCTCGCTCCGGGTGAACTAAACGAACTAAAGAGCAGAACCGTTGCGGAATAGTTCGGTCTAGTACAGTGTCGGGAATTAGGTCTTTTTAGTTCTTAGTACATGTACTACACAAGCCTACTGGCGGGGGAGACTGTAGACCTATTCTTGCCGGAGTCTACACGGTTTGCACCTGGGACTCACACTGTTAAAAGAGTTTTGTCGGTTCTTTAATAATCTTATTCATCAAATCATAGTGACTTTTGACAGAATTAATACTTTCAGGGCGTACAGTTAGCAGCAAAAGTTGCTACGCGGGTCATTTGCTCAAAATAACCTTCACAAGATTCTAATGTCAAGAGGATAAGGACTGTCTAGATCATTTTGAGCGTGCTATTTTGCGTACTTTTTTTTACTTTTGCTGCTGACTGTACATGCATTATAATAATAAATCGTTTAAAGCAGCTTTGGCAGTCGGTTAAAAAGTTACTAGCTGTGTTGTTTAAAGTCGCTTAATAAACGTCGTAAAAACTCCAGGCGCGCAATATACCACTTTTAGCACAAAAAAAATGACCAAACCCATAAAAAAACCATTCATAAGCAAATAAAACGAAACAACGGCAAAGAAATCGTCGCTGCCAACGTATTGCATAATGAAATCCATCCCCAAGTGTGTTGCGGACGTATTCAGTGGGGCAATTTGAGACTAGGATTGGACATTCCAACTTGTTTGCAATACGTTTCGCGCTTCACGCACACCATAATGAACGTGCTGATGGGGTGATTACATCGGACTACATTGCTAAATTACTAAAATGTTTTGTTCGTATTTTATGATTTAGGTGACGTTGACTAGAGTTCACAAATATAATTTAAAATTGTTATGAATGAATGAATGAATGAAAGCATTTATTTCGGATAAATTTTACAAGTACATCCATATTATGTTAGTAACAACTTATCTTAGGTGTGTTAGAAGAAAGTATAATTATAATTACAATTGACATGCAAGGACATCCAGTGCGCGAGGATATCCATCCATCTCCGTCCATCCTCTCAGCGATCACCTTATGTTATGCCATCAAGCACTATAATAGTCCGAAAAACCTTTAAACCTTTAAACAGTGTTGGTTATTTTTTTTATTTACTATTTATTTCTATCTGTGTTTGTCATAAATAAATGCTTTTCTTTCTTTCTTTCTTTCTTTCTTTCTTTCTTTATATGAAAAGTTGACTGTCTTTCTACCTTATGATAGCATCGGCCCATTCATTCTGGCTCTATAATTAAGTATCAGAACGGGCACGCCAGGAACATTGCAATGAAATAGAAATACGAAACGTACGTTTCAGATTGGCCCCTGTGTAGTGCTAACAAATGCCACTGGGCCGTGGAGATTGTAACCGCACTGGATGTGGCCGTAATTTTATTAACAAACTTAATTAGGTTCACATGTAGGGAAAACTCGGAAACCGCTATTTCCGTCCGAGAGGTTTACACAGATTACGAGCAAGAGTAAATTACTTAATTACTGATGTGTTATTTTTAACTCCCACGAAACCGAAGGGTGTTATAAGTTTGACATGTATAGGTGTGTTATTATTTTCTAAAATAAATAAGAAATTTTATTTAATAAACAAGAATGATTAATTAGGTACATAAAAATATCCGCAACGCAGGCTTCGTCAATTGCGTACAAACAAACATCCCCCTCGGTACAATGATAGAGTCCGCAACAGGCTTCGTCAATAACACGTTTTCTTTTTGTTGTTTTTTATTTTAATTCGTCACTGGTTTTTTATTTTATTTATTTTTTGTTATTTTTACCATGTTTTATGTTACGTGTGTTACGTTCCGTGTCCTCACTGGATGGACCCAACGGAAGACCAGCGCTGGCTGCAAAGCCAGCATCATGCCGAGTTGGGCCCATTTCGTGACACTGCACAGATTTACTTCTTCTTTTGTCTTTGTCTTGTAATACTGTGTGTTTTGTTGTGTTGTGTCATGAATAAATATTTGATTCTGATTCTGATATCTGTGTGGCACGTGCAATGCCATAAAGAGACGACAAGTTGAGAACACAAACATACGGATACTCTCAGACAGTAAATCGGTACAACAAGCACTGAACAGTGACAACATCACATCTAGCTTGATATACGAATGCCACCAAAACCTAACAGAGGTGTGCGCAGATAAAAACAACGTTACCATACAATGGATCAAGGGGCACAGTGGTTCAAGAGGAAACGATGCAGCGGACGAACTGGCCAGAAAAGGCTCAGAAACAACGGCATACGGACTAGAACCAATCTTACCCCTGCCACAAAGCTACATATACAATCAACTTGACCTATACACCAAAGACTTACACCAAAGATACTGGGAGGAGATAGACACATGCAGACAGACCAAAGTGATTCTGTCAAAACGCGACAACAAACTCACAACAGCACTACTAAGGACACATGGAAACCAACTACGCAAGATAGTAGGAATAATAACAGGACACAATACCTTGAACAGACACCTCTACAACATGGGTATCACAGACAGTCCCATGTGCAGAGCGTGCATGGAGGCGGAAGAAACGACCAAACATATTCTACTGGACTGCAAGCAGGTAGAAGTATACAGGAAAAAGCACCTAGGGTCTCCAGACACACTACGGGACGCAGTCAGCAACACCAAGGCACTCATAAACTTTCTGGAGGAGCTGGGGTGGTTAGAGTAGCGCTACCCCAAAAATTCACGCAAAATAGGCACACTGGATGTCGACTTGCGGAAAAGAGCCCAGGATAACTAACTAACTAACTGTGTGGCACGTGAGCTACCAAACGGATGTCTGTCGAGATGGTACGAGTAATTAGCTATGTTCGTCGTGTCCCGTCGGGGTTGTTTTCAATTTTAAATATATGTAAGTTACAATTAAATATGTAGGTATACCAATTTTAGTGTCTTATGTAGAATTTTCATGTAACAGTAGTACATAATACTAGTCCACTTTGCGTCAGCCTGCCTGTTTGCCTTTTGTTTTATTGCCGATGGAACCCCCCTTTTATGCAATCTGTGTTTCACCTCGCCGATGGGAAAGCAGCTTTATAATTTGTTGTTTGAATGTTGTGTTCAATTTCATTGATGTAATATAAAAAAGAGGCAAACACGATGTCTATACGAAATTCCGTGTTTAAAAATAGCCACCTAATTTGACAGCTGAGACACGTTGATACGTTTCTATTGATGACGCGAAACTGAGGCAAGTTGGTGCAATTGACTCGGTTTTATTTAGTGTGCCACTTTTGGATCTATCTACCTCTTTTTTATATTACACCATTGTCAAATTTGACATATATTGGATGTGTGTTCATGTTATATAAAACACCTAACAGAATCTTTATTGTTTCAGGTATTTTGGCGTTTCCCAACCAACGCAAGCTCAAGACAAACCACCGTTCCCAATGGATTGTAAAGTTTGTAAGCACGAATGAACTCAAAGCTTTACACTTTAGAACGTTTTCGCAGCCTCTGCTACAACAAATTCAACTACTTACTCTTATTTCACTGTATTACTTCGATAAGGTACTAAACTGCCCAGCTTTCCGCACCTTTGGCGGTTTAAACTTCAAACGTAAGTGGAAATAGAATAAAACTATTTACTTGGCATTGTTTCTCAGCTGACAACCACTGAATTTATAGTTGCATTTCTCCAATTGCGGCGATACTTTCAGGTAATAAATCTGGTTTAAACACGAATGTCACACGGCGGTTGACAACTTAACTAACGACAAATAATAGCCGTTCTAATTTTGAATATTGGAACATTTGGAACTACTGAGGGGTGGCACAGTTTACTTAAATATAAAATAAAAACTTTAAAAAGGTTCGGCTCTAACAGACAGCTTTTGTTTTTAAGTAGTTATAATAGTAATAAATTTTTACCGTTTATAACTGTGTTAGTAGTTTTACTAACTACCTTATACAACTTACCAGACCTCAACTGAACTAAGTTAACTAAAATGTTTTAAACCCATTTTCACAAACATAAATGTCAAAGTGACAGATGAAGTCGAACGATTATAACGTCATTTTAACTGAAACAGCGGCGCTACCACGAAACTCGGAGTTCGTAATCATGTATCCCTGTCACTCGAGTATTATAAGCGCGATAGAGATGGAGATACCCGGACTTCGAGTTTCGAAGTTCGTGGTTATAGCTCAGCACGGGTATCACAAGACGGCCCGCGAGTTGTGTCGACTATAGACTATCTGTCTCTTTGTAATTAGAACACTTAGAAATAGCCGACAAATATTTAAAAGTTAGCATTTCCAGTGGTTTCAATTCTATGTCAGCCCACGATTTGTATAGAAATAATTCCGCCGTTCCGAGGCCATACTTCTTCCTGTTATAATTTGCCTCGACGTTTTGCGAACAATTATGCCTCGCCCACACGTGCTGTGGGGACGGGGTGTGTTTGTCGATAATTATAATAATACATAATGAGAATTGGCGAATTTTATAACTTGAAATATGTTTATCACGCAATCATTCGTTGTTGTAAATTAATTGTTACTTCTTGTTGCGAAGAGAAAGAACACGTACAAACATATGATACCTATATGCATGCCGCTATAACTATGACTAAGACATTCGTCATTCGTCAATTGATCCATATTGTCAAAAGAGCGGTAAACGACAAAAACACGACCACCGCACTCGTGTTGGGTGACTAAAATAAGTCCGATCCGAGCGCCAGCAGCACTCGGACATACAGGCCCCGTATCATGGTCGGCCTTATCATGCGATAAATGACAAGACAGAGCGTTCTATAGAACGAGACTGAAGCTCTATCTTGTCACTACAGATACATTTACCCATGCACCATCCCGGAGACCGTGCCATCCGTCAAAATCGCGTTGGAAATGACAATAATCAAGCGCGAAATATGTGATTGTGACGAACACTTTATTTGGTCGTGTTAATATGTACCGCCGCCACTGGAACATAACCTGCACGGTTTAATAGGAATCATTCTGTAACCCAGAACGTTTTTTTTATTTCCATGTATATACTACCTTTGTACTAGTTTTCAACCAAGTGAAGAAACTTTCCCATTTATTTAATAGGATTAAAGTGCGACCCTTGTCGATGCCCTTACGTATACTTACGCTACTCCGTATCTTCCCCTACTAAGTTAAAACTAAGTGATTTTCTGTTGTAACTTGTGTAAAATTTTAAGATTGTGAAACTTATGTCTAAGTTATAAGATTCAAAATCGTATGCAGTACTAGAGTACTGTGGTGACCTTTATCAGATAAGTTCGACGGCTGACAAAAACTTAGTACCTGCGTAGAGTTTGTGGTCGCGAGACTAGGACGCTATTCTAAGTATGTTGAATTTATGTCTGTGGAAATGCACCATAATATATTTAGTTTGGGGACATGCTTACCTTCACAAATCTATCATGTCCCAAACTAATCTTAGGTCGTAATTGTACTAGAAGACGATTTTATAGTGCTCATGAATAAATATTGTACATAAGTGTACAATAGAGATAAAATACATAATACTTTTATAAAAAGGGACGATGTTTCTGGCAAAGAAAACGAAACTTGATTCACGCCCATTGCCACAACATTGGTGATAATGGGCTGTCAAAAAACATGGTCGAATCGCGACCCTTATCTGTAGAACATTTCTAGTTAATTTCCTTGTATTTTTAAACTTTTGTGTCCAAGTTGAATACGGAATGGAACTCTTATCTCGTTTGCGTGGTTTGAGAATCATTGACGAAAACGTTTTTGTTTGCTTTAAAAAAAAAAGTGCATTGACAAACTTACGGTGGGTTCCTGACAGACCCGTAGGCCTGTATTGCCCTGTTTTTTATCTTTGCTTCAAATAGCGTTACTCATCAAGTTTAGTATTTTATGTTCTGTCCTTTTCTTCAGCGGGCGTTTTTTGTCGTCGTTTCATAAGTTAAGTGTTTCTGTGCAGAGGTCAAATGGGCCTTGTATTTTTTGTTTGCCGGTCACATTTCTGAATTACAGTTGGCATGTACAGTACTAGTATTTTTATATGGAAAAATGACAGTTAAATTGTCCTAACGCGCGTTCGGAACGTTACGTGATTAGTTGATTACCCCTCAGGACTCCATTGTCACCGACATAAAGACGTGTACAGAAATATTTATTACTAGTTTCCGCTCTCTACTTCGTCTGCGTGGACCCGGGATAAAAACTATCCTATTTTTTAATCCAGGCTATAAACTATCTTTTTGCTAAATTTCATCCAAATCGGTAGACCCGTTTAAGCGTGATTAACATCTGAACATCCAAACATCCAAACTTTCACTCTATCAAGCGCCAAATTAAATTAATGGATGATTTATGCATTAATTCTCTGACATCAGCTCCATAAAAAATGAATCCAATTGGGAACCTATTTTTGACGTATTACATAAGGGGTATTCGATTTGCCGCCCGCATCTACTAGCGCCCCCTCGAATGTTTCATTTTCAGCCCGTCAATGAGCTCAGCGGCAGGGGCAAAACCGCGGAAAAACCTAGTATAGGGACAGTAGTGATGTAATAAATATTACGTTTCACATTCGATACGGCCCAAATTACAAATAGTACATTACGTACCTAGGGCGGTGAATTCGTGAATGGCCCAGATCGCAGGTGTTTGTGGCCCGAACCGAAGGTGAGGGCCACAAACACCTGCGATCTGGGGCTTTTCGAATTACCGCCCGTGGTGCGTACACAATTTTACGTCTTCTCCTGGGTGTGAAGGGAGATTTGCCGCTGCGCCCGTGGGCGGTAAATCTCACTAACCGCCCGGAGTGACGTAAATAAACTAACGCTTAGCCCTTTGCTTGATTATAACAACGTAGAAAAGTTGAAAACCCCGATATTTTCATTTCAAAGTTCAATTGCTACCTGAAAATTCAAAGAGCCTTTACTTTACAATAGTAGAACTAGACAATTTATCTCAAAACCGGCTGAAACGATTTGTTGAAACGTAGCTAAGAACGATCACGATTATTAGCTTAGCCTTCGGCCAAAAAAACCGCATTAAACTCGGAATATTCGTTTAGGAGCTAGGATGCCACTGACAGCCACACAGATACACAGACACTTCAACCTTTTAATTTGCTTCGGGGGGGTTAAAAAAGGTTGTAAACCATGTATTAAATAAGACGTGAATCGTCTTGACCGCTTCCCTCTTGCGTAAGCGCATAAGCAAGTGCCTGTGAGAGACAGAGAGTGACGACATGAAAGGAAGAGACCGAAACCGGGACCAAAATTGAAATTGAATTTTTAGTAGCGAAATAGTGGCTCAGAAATTACGTACTATTAAAACACGCCCCATCTCCACGCGAGGCACGTAGCGCGAGAATGTTAGCAATTTCTCTGATAGCAGTTAAAATTTCCAGTGCTTACCTGAGCTGATATCGTTTTAGATCAAATGTAGACATTATCACGCATAGAACAAAGTTGTTTTTTGCAAATTTGCGCTGTTGAGATGAGAAGTTGTTGAAGTAATTTTGTCATGAGGAAGGTGAGCGAGCGGTGTACAGTCAACATCAAAAGTGCGCAATCGAAGACGTCAAAAGCTCTTATTCCCTTCTAAGAAAGGCTTTTGACGTATTCATATGCGAAGCTACTTTTGATGCTGACTGTACATTTGTACAGTCGAGGAATTTGAATGTTTAGCACTTTTGGACCTTAACGTCATTCAAATAGAGTTGACATGTGCCAAACCTTCATTTTCCTCGACCGTACAAGTAGTAGTATAGCACACATGAAAAAAGGCGCAACACGGATGTAATTGTTGTTAATTTAAGAGTCCCCAGCACGGTCGACTCAAGTCGGCTCTCCATACAAACGTAGTTTGGTTCTCATTTTAAAACGGCAACACAACAAAATAACATGAAACTTTTTTGTACACAATGCGACCCGCTATATCTGCTGTTGTCCATGTTAATCCCCTAGCCTGATCCCCCAGGGGAAAAAATCGGTTAGGTTGTTAGGTGAAGTACGACCCTACAGCGTCATAACCGAACATTATATTTTTTTCCTACTCGAATATAAAATAACTGCGGCTAATTCCCCTGGGTGATCGGGGTCAGGTGATTAACGTGGATAACGTGCTCTAGGTCAGAAACTAGTTCTGTTCCTATAAAGTATAATAGAAATACTGGGTGATTTCGGGGTCATGATCCGGGGGGATTAAAAGCGAATAAGATGATAATACTGAATAACTTTTCTCATGGGACCAACCACGAAATCGCAAAAAAAAAACTCACAGTTAACTTAATTAATAGAGTAGGTATACTCGTTATAAAAAAAACTAAGTACTGCAAATTCCACTGTCAATATTTTTGCGTTCCTCCTAAATTAACTTAAACGTACAAACTCCTTGCCAAATGCCAAATATACCCTCACATCAAAGCCTGTTTAGTTAATTAAATCTCCGTTTTCATACTCATTAATTATTATTGCTTGTAATTAAGTTCTTGTTTCTTAATTATCGCAGTTTTCAGGTGTGCTTGTAACCACGTCTGTGTGTTGGGTAAACGTAAACAGCTTTAATTATGTAGTGTGCGGTTACTATTGCTTGTTGAATAAAGTGTGTGGGTTTAAGTATTGTGATTAATGAAGAAAATAATGGCGTTTTTGTTGTAATGCGTTAATATTTTTACCAAGCAGTAGCAAAGTAACTAAAATATAATAGGCTGAGGCTTCAAAGTCTCGAAGAGATGATATGAAAATATACATAGTTTCTATTTAAGACATGAATTCCAGACGTGAATAAAAATACCAACGCAATTTTTCCGGCTTCAATTCCCAGCAAAAAGTCTGTATTTGTAGGAGCTTACATTGATTAAACCAAAATTCAAGTCTTTAATAAACTACAATGATTAAAAGTTCTCAATCATTTACTCTAGTTAAAACTTTCGCAAAACTTAACAACGTTTCGAGCAAAACTGGTTACGAAGTGTCAAAAACTTAATAGGATCTTAAAAGAATATTTAACTAGCGTTGTCGAGTCGACTGTTCCAACTGAATTTCCACCAAAAATCAACACGACTTTTCCTCGGCTTCAAAAGAATTAAGAATGAAAACATTGTGAATTTAACATCGGGTGAGAATTCAAATATGGAACATGGAATTAAGCGAGTTCCTGGAGCCACTTGAATCGATAGCGAGCTCGATTGAGTTGGATTCGATTGCTGGATTGGTTTTGATAGGCGAATATCGCATTTCGAGGGGGGAAACTCGATATGTGACGTTTGCGTTCGAGTCTAACGGTGTCTTTTCTAGGCTGCGGGCTCAATTCGAGACTAGCAACTAATGTGTTGAGATTAGATTGAAATCGTATTGATTGGTGCTTTCTCATTCTCACACTATGCTCGTAATCGTAACGCAAATGAAAGCGCACCTATACCATTAAGATTCCAATATCAACCTATCAGTGAGTTGTAAACCAACTAGCGCTTTCTGGATTGAACCTATGGTTATACTTGATGTAGGCTTGAAGAATTACGGTAATTTTATAACAAAAAAATGAGGGGCGGTGTACATAACACTCGGTTAACATTGAAATTCTCTAGACTTTTTGTAAACATGTGAAACTGGTGACAACTTAACAGTCATTTGACAAGCGAGTGACGTGTGGACGGATGAAGGACTTCTCACTCCAAATTTAACAGCATAGTAAAGAAGTGGTCTCAGTATTACTTGAGATCTTTGTATATTTAACTATTTTAACTTAAGTACTGGACGCTGAAAATAAAACTCTCTTATGGAAAATATACTCGATACGAACAATAATAGTCGATTTCCGTTTGTATTTTTGGGAGGGTGGTCCAATAGGACAAATAAAATATTCCGATATGCATATACATGTAACGCCACATGATAATAACGACTCACGAATTAGTGTCCCTTCGCTTCACAGCAAATGCACTGCCATCCGAAATGTTGGTCTAGTTTCCCCGAAAAAGTTACAAGCGAATCGTTAAAAAAGTAGCTGCACAGGATTATTCACAAAGCTAGCCGACCTTGCTTCAAAGGGCCCAGCATAATCGTTACCTCCGATTACGAATGGTTGTTACGAATCTAGAAGTCAAATTGTATTTGGCACGAGCCCGTAGTTGAGTACAAAATGTTTTATGAATTTTGTGTTGTAGTTGAGTTTAAACATGGCGCACTAGTATATCTGTCAGGCGTAATTCAACACGTGCGGTATGCAGCGTCGACATCTAGTACGACTCCCGCATACGTAATACCACCATGTTAGGACAAAAAGGCTTAACTAGTATGCACCTCATAGTGACTTAATTCCTTTTGACTTTGAAGGGTTCTGTATGCCCGCGGTCGCAATACAATACAAATATTCAACTTTTGAAAGATTTAAGAGACATCGAATAGCTTTTGAATCGAATACGTGTGACGCTTCAGTTGGTTCACGGCCTGATGGAGATTTATTACGAATTATTTAAATGTATTGGAGTTTATAGGGATTTTGTTTGAATGTCTCAATTTCTCGAGTTAGTCCGACAAAGAAGCTAAATCTGAATACACTGTTAACAAGTTTTATTACCATTATAATATCTGAGTGAGTTACTAGTGTTACTACTCACTGCTATGCACCTGTTACTTTATACTGAGTGGTAGGTGCCACTTTATTTATTTATTTAAACTTCATTGCACAGACAAAAAGTAGAAATGGCGGACTTAATGCCTTAAAATTCTCTACCAGTCAACTGCAGGGCTAAACAGAAAAGCTTATTGGTGCAGGCAGTTGTCCAATAAAAACACAAATGATAAGGATAGGTAGATCTAACAAATGAAAGTACGTTTCCATTTATTTATAAGAATGATTCGATCTTCGCCAACATCTGTAGGTAAATATATTTTTAAAGGCTTGGTGCGTCCACGCTAAACGTTTTGATGAACGACGACTCAAAATGTATTATTACACCAAGAGAAAGAAGGCAAAAAAATATGCCTAGTGACGAAAATCCCATTCAGATATCTCAAAGAATTACGAAGTTACAACCGTTTTAATATTGCTTGATAGAGAGATAAAATGCTCGCAGATCGTGACGTCGGGCGGGATCTGCGAGCGTCATAGTAAATGACAATCGTTTCATATGAAGGTGCATATTGCGGAAGAGGGACAGAATATACCCCCCTCATCAAACCTTGGACACTTATAACTTTGACAATATTTTTAATCCTTTTTCGGGAAAATTCAACATTATTGTTTATTTTATTTGGTGTCTACACCCCTATTGTTTAGTGTCAGTCAGTTTATCATAAATTGTGTGACGTAATACAAACACACAAACCCAGCGAATCATGAAAGGGAATACATACAATACATTGGAGAGCAAAAACATGATTCGTTATATTTTCGTGTCAAGCGTCGGGTTTAATATAATTCGGGATTAATTATTACTATTAGTAAGTAGGTATATTACCTAATCCGTGGTAACAACGTCTGGAGCTCCTTGTCTAGAAAGTTACCATCTGTCTTATAGGGCTACAGGTTATCTTAAGACCGGTTTTATACGCGTATTAGCTTCATTTCTAAGAGTGAAACTTGATCCATAAAATAATGAACCTTTACATTCGAGCACCTTTTCCACCGGTGCGGCAAGGCAAGGATTAAGACGAAATTGCGAACAATCTATATTATTTATACTAATATTATAACGAGGCAATGTCCGTGAGGTTGTAAGTTTGTGTGGAGGGATTTACTACTCATTCACTACTCATACAATTTCAAAAATTATTTCACCAGTATGGATTTTTGTGATAGACACAGTCTATCTATATCTTAGCGGAATTGGGAGCGGGCTGCTAGTTATAAATATAATTGTAGCTATCGAGAACCCTAGTTATATTGAGTCAGTAGTATAATATTCCGAGAAATGTTTGTTACAATTTTTATCTATGGTGTGAATTGGTGTGCCACCTTTACAGGATGGTTCTATTTTCATGGTAACCTGGTTATTCTGCTGAATAATAATAATCTCCCACCCTTCGGCACAAATTAAAACGTCAGTATCCATAATATTATTATACTTTTTTAGTCGTTGAAGCTTCGGTAGCGTAGTGGTTCAGGCATGCGGCTGTCAAGCGGCGGTCGTGGATTCGAATCCAAGCTCGTATCAAGTTTAGCGGAACTTATGTACGGATTATTACGGAATATATGAGGAAACCTGTTTAATCCCGATAAGGTCTAGTTTTCCCGCTGAGTTGGAAGATCCGATGACAGTCGCTTTCGTAAAGCCGGGTACACACTAAGCGGTTAGCCGCGTGCGGCTTGCCGTGCGGTTGGACAAAACATATGAAACCGCAAACGCAAAATCTCTACGCACTAAGCGGTTGGCCACAGCCGCACGCGGCTAGCCGCTTAGTGCGTTAGGGCCCTAAGTGTAGTGTAGTGTCCTATGCCAGATCTTGGGATAAGGTATCAAAGCGGACCCCGGGCTCCTTAGCCCTTGTACGCACTAAGCGGTTGCCCGCAACCGAGAGATTTAGCGTTTGCGGTTTCATATGTTTTGTCCAACCGCACGGCAAGCTGCACGCGGTTAGCCGCTTAGTGCGTACAAGGGCTTAAGCCACAAACGGGAATCTAGGAGGATGATGACTTTTTTAGTTTGTAATCGAAGGATATGCGGAACGAATATTATGAGAGTCTGTAGTGACGTCACTAACTACGAGCGTCATCGTTTCATATGAAGTTGCGTTTTGCGAAAAAGGGACAGAACATACCCCTTCTTAAAACTTTGGACACTTATAACTTCGTGATTATTTAACCTTTTGCGTTGATTTATTCTCCATTTGACTACATTTTTAATCCTTTTTCGAGAAAATATGACATTATTGATTATTTAGTGTCTACACCCCTATTATACAAAGGACACGAAACGCCAAATGTCCGCAGTGATTACCCCTCATAATCCCAAAGCGTCCATACGCTATACCTACTGATCCCGTGCCCGAACACCTCTAAACAAGCACATCCGTAGAATACACAAATCTATGCCTATCTAGCAGGAGCACGCGTAACGCGCGTTTAAACCAGTTTATACTGCCTAATTAGCGTTAACAAACCAACCCTGTCTGTCCTAGGTCATCCAAATTACAACCCTGCTTCAAAGAGATAAGGTATTGTATCGCTTGCCGAGCCCTAATGAGCCCTAATGGACGGGTGTAGGCTTCAGATATTCGACACTTTGTGTTAAAGCGTGGAAAATCATTTAAACCTTGTAGTATTGTTTGTATTTACGCAAAGAGCACCGCTATTTTATGAAATGTGGCGTGGAATGTTGGTGAGATAAATTGCAATTAGATAAAGCGTAGGTTTGAACACAAAGGGAAACACGTTAATAACGTGCCATCAAACTGGCTATTTAGAATTTCTGTTTGATACGAGTATTACCAGTCTGTACAGCGTAATACCTCGGGAACTGGGTTATTATAATTCGTATCGATGGGATTTTGTAATATGCTATGTGTATATAGTACAGTCAGGGGTATTAATATACGTACATAAGCACACTCGCTGATAGAGCTGCTCTGACTACTTTGAAATTGAGACATAAACTTTGTCAAAAGTTACAACAATAAATTAGCAGTTATTGTTGTAACTTTTGACAAAGTTTATGTCTCAATTTCAAAGTATTCAGATACTCCAGGCAAAATACGGTTTTGAAAAACATTAATTAATAATAGCGTTTTTTTTGTTGATTTCATTTGAAAATGTTATTCTAAGATGATTTAGTCAAGAATCCGACAAACTTTCCACCCGGAAGTAATTATGTAGATTTAAATGAAGCATGCATTATGTTTTTTTGTACGATTTATCTTGAATATTATAGAGCAAATGTAAATGAACCAAAATAAAGACAAAAACATTTATTAATATTTTTACTGACTTTTTAGAAGCCAGTTTACTTATCATTTTTTCGATGTCTGAAATTTTGTCGGATTTTGTAGCTGGGTAACTATTTAATTGATAATATATCCGTTATACATAAAAAATAAGCTATTATAAATTATTTCCAAAAGTGTCATTTTTTCCATACAAGTTGTCAGTTCATTGCCTGGACTAAGAGCTGCTCTATCAAAGCTGTTATACCTTAGTGCGATACCTATAAAACCTACTTACATAGTTTAAATTCCCGACAAATGTGCCCCAGTATACAATACAAAATTACTTAACAACGACAGTCATGCCGATTTTAGAGATAACATTCTTGCATAAAAAAAATAACTCATACCGACCGATCTTGCCGAATCAACCTGTATATAATGCAGAACTCGTTCCAAGAAAAAAATACCACCTATGATATGCGAGCCAGTAAAATCAGAGCATCCGGAGCTCGCTTCTCACGTTCCCAGTCCTAGTGCATGTTTCCAATGAATATATTATTCATAGGTACACTATTCACAACGTCTCAACATACCTCGTCCTTCCCCAATGTAACTTGGCTGTTCAAAATGTGCGTTATCGGAGGTCAGACTAACATTGGTTTTTCAGACAAGTGTTATGAATAGCCACCAGGTAGCAATAAAGTCGGTAATGCTGCGTTAGTGTTTTCGTTATTGCAATACGGAGCAACTTCATACATGTAAAACTGGAGATGTGTCCTTTTAAATGGGGCAGTAGTCATGTGTTAGCGATATGCTTTATGAATACGACTGGGATGTTTGTTTAGGGATCAAATTATGTAGACGAGTGGGAGGTGTTACAAGCGACTTTATTGGAAATTACTTCGAGTGTAGTAGTATCTAAGGCGCACCACACACTGCCGCCGCCTCCCGCTGCGGCGTGCGTAGCGACAGTTCGCGACGTTGTATGCCAGTACCTCAGTTTATATACAAAAATTGGGTGTCTGTAATAAAGTCAGTTTACGGACAATAATTTTACGTGATAACGTCATAAGAAAACATTGATGAAAAATTGCATACTTTTATAAATTGAATTGAATTATTATCACTGTTTTATCATTATTTTGTTATACATCACAAAAACCATAAAAACGACACCAATATTGATATTTCGACATTTCAACCCCATCGCACCTCACCAGGGGTTATGGTATTTCCGTCCACCACGTTGGATTTTAAAATCGTTGTTTTTTTTGTAATCAGCGACCAGAAAAACCATAGAAACCATACCCATGTTGATTTTCAGACTTTGTCACCACATTTACTTTTTAGGGGTTGAACTCTCTAAAAACCTGAAACACGTATTTACTCATTTATCGTTAGGAATACTCCTGTGAAGTTTCGAATAAAATAGTCGATCTAATCTTGTTTCCCCATACATAATTTGGACCCCCATTTCACCCCCTTAGAGGGTGAATTTTGAAAAATCCTTTCTTAACGTGCCAAATTCGGATTCGGAACGGGACACACTTTTTCGTGCGTGCAGCCGGCTTTCCTCAATTTATACAACGTGTTAATAAAATAACGCAAAACCTGAAAACCGTTTGTTCAGAATCGAGCATAGAATGCGAAAAAAATAAAAAAATAAATTTTTGACAAGATTTATTTTTTACATTTGTATGGAGTGTTGGCCGACTGGGGCGACCTGCTCCATACAAATGTAAAAAATAAATCGCGTCAAAAAATTTTTTTTTTATTTTTTTCGCATTCTACTCTCGATTCTGAACAAACGGTTTTCAGGTTTTGCGTTATTTTATTAACACGTTGTATAAGACGTTATCACGTCAAAAACCGTACGATACTACACAGTACACACTGCACCGCACCACGGTACGGGATGCGGCGACAGTGTGTGATTCGCCTAATGGAGTCGCATGTACAGTCAGCTGCGTTAATATTTACCATAAGAAAGCGCACATAAATGTCTCACTCGACTATAGGTATATTTATAGGGCCGTAATAACGTGTCAGATATTTTTGCCCGCTTTGTTAGGGCAGATACTGGAGACTGTAGAGTGTAGAGTGGTAGGTTTCTCTATGGTGGAAACGCTTAATTAAATTATATGAAAATGTTTTTTGTAGTGGCAAAATAAATCAGCTATTTTATTTTTCAATATTTAAATTAAGCATCATTGGTCGGCAGCATCAAGTAACACTATTTAAGGAAAAAAGAACGGCCGGAAATACCTTAATGCGCTTTTCTAGGTTTAGTCCAAGGCAACAAACAAGTGCAAAATACCGCATTCCGCGCAGCCAAATACAGACGTGGCTTTATTCTGGAGTGATCTGTCATATTTGCTTTGTGAAATGTCAAACCTTAGATAAAATGTTCATTCATTCGAACAAATTCAAACCGAACATTATAAATAAGGGATCAATAATCATTCACATATACTTTTACATCGTCCCCAATTTCATACACGTGTAAATTTCTTATTCAAATAGTAAATACAGTTCATAATAATATGTCCACTTCACTATCTCTTGACCTCTACTCTCCTGGTACATTCTTGCGATACGCAAGGAATGAGCACATACCTATCAAAGTAATTATCATCATACATAAATGATATACTGTTCATACACACTACCATTTGGAGAAAACTTTGTGTAAACGATAGAGCTATTTTCCAACAGCTTATTTTTTACGTTTTGCTGAATCCTTGTGATACGAGTACCTGAGGGGTAATCGCGTAACGTTTTGAACGCGCGTAAGGACAATCTAACTGTAATTTTTCAATATAATACGGGACATTTAGATACCTGACGCGCGTACAATGCGTTACGTGATCGACGTGCTAATTGGCTTCCGCCGTCCCGAAAATCTTCTCGCGACTAAAGATGATCATTATATGCGTCACACTGCTAGGCACAGGCATGCACTCGTCGACGAAAGACGTCGAGGTAAAATAAAATATATACGCGACTAGTTTGACAGTGAAGCATCAGACCATTCTATCATCATCCTCCTAGCGTTATTCCCGATTGTGCTCTAAACAAGCCCGGGGTCGGGTTGACACCTAATCCCAAGATTTGGCGTAGGCACTAGTTTTACTAAAGCGACTGCCATCTGCGCGGGAGTCCGCTGGATGTGGGTGGCGCAGGACCGGTCATTGTGGCACTCTTTGGGGGAGGCCTCTGTCCAACAGTGAACGTCTTTCGGCTGTTATGATAATGATGATGATGACTGCCATCTGACCTTCTAACCCAAAGGGAAAACTAGACCTTATTGGGATTGCACCGGTTTAATCACGACATTTTCCTTCACCGAAACGCTAACAGCAAATATTCCGCACATAAGTTCCGAAAAACTCATTGGTACTGTTGGATTCGAACCGCGACCGCCGCTTGACAGCCGCATTGCGAAATCTGCATGCGTATATCCATTATAGAGCCACTATTTTTACTACCTAGCAATGTAAATCTTACTAGCTTACAATAATGGAACTGGTGCGAAACACTATTCAGTGTGGATCCCCGAGCAGACTGTACAACGCATGGTATTTGCTTGCCCTCTAACCAAATACCACGGCCAAATTATGATTTTTTAAACTTTAACCGAAGATGCCGCAGCGTACTTGAAAACTGTAAATCTTTGAAGGGGAAACCTAATTGGCCATACGATACTCGTAAACAAAAAAATAAACAAGTGCACAAAATTGTGTTGTACTTTATGTTACAATTATTAAATATCAAACGAAATCAATAAATCATGACTTTGATTTTTTTTAATGGATAGTTTCGTGCTTGCGTTTTTTGACAGGATTTACTCTTACAGTTTCGGACGTACTGTAATGACTTTTGGATCATTTGGTTACGCATGAGCTTTCGGTACCAACCCAGTTCATAGGTAGCTTGCAAAGAATGCCTTTGTGCAATGTATAAACAGTTAACATTTACCTAATTCATTAATTTATGCTAAAATTGACACTGGAACATAAGGTTCATTTGCTTTACCTACCCATTTTGGGAATAAAGGCATGAATCCATGTATGTAACACTTTATTATATTACTTGCTTCTGTGAGGTCAACAGATACGTACGTGACGTAGCCCTTGGCAAAGAAATAGAGCCAATTTCTATCATCACTCATGCCCGTCCATCTCCGAATAGCTCGTATTGTAATGCCATCATCATTCGACGATGACTAGAACAAGATCTGTGCCTTATATGACTCTTAAATATATACAAGATATACTCGTACAATGTCCATTTTGGAAAACAAAGCATGATGCATTGCTACTAACTTATCACCGGTCGTGACTTCTGTCGCGCGTACCAGATGTTCATTTAAAAACAATACGCATAAATTATTATATGAATAATCGTATGATAATATTATATTGTCACTGGGATACGTAAGTACTTAGAAGTGACTTAATTAGCATTTCAATATTTCAATGTTAGGAATGAGATAAAGGTACAGTCAGCAGCAGAAGCCCAAGTAGCACACATAGGCTGCACAATGCCTGAATAATTGATTTCGATTACACTTTAAACTGAATAAAAAGTCTGTATAAGAGCTATATAGCATTCTATTCAGCTTTTGATGGAGTAACAAACATCTTAACATCCAAACTTTCGCATTTTTATAATATTATACTAGGATAATCTGATATTATACAGGCACTTCAGGGAGGGCAATTAATATATAAAAAACACAGGAAAACTTCTAGTGCAATAACGTCATACCAATTTTATAAAATTATACGTGTAATAATACTAACACTTACACGGTTCAATAAAATTGGTGTGACGTTATTGCAGTAGAAGTTTTCCTGTGTTTTTTATATATTAATTGCCCTCCCTGAAGTGCCTGTATAATTATATAAAAATGCTAAAGTTTGAATGTTTAGATGTTCAGATGTTTGTTACTCAATCACGCCTAAACGGCTCAACCGATTTGGATGAAATTTTGCACGAAGATAGTCTCACAAAAGTATAAATTCGATTATACGTGTACTTATTTATTGAATACCCAGGTTCATTAATTGGATAATGTTCAACAATAGGTACAGTTCTTTTTACCATAGATCGCAAACGAGAAGGCTCGTCAGTTAGTAACTAAGATTGACAAATTAATCAACCTATTTTTGACTTGTCAAGAACAGATACCTATATATACGCGTACTGCAATTCCGCGTAAACCATTATAATTATAAAAAAGTAGAAGATTGAATATTATAAAATTACTGAATGTATAAATGAATCTAGCTAACATGTAGGCAATTTTTTTTTTATACCACGTCGTTGAAAAACAAGCTTACGGCCCACCTGATGGTAAGTGGTTACCGTAGCCTAAGGAGGCTTGCAACTCCAGCCCCCCTATTCTGTAACTTGTTTTAAGCTCACCTCAACGCTCACCCACAAGTAGATCTTGACACCGCGATGCGTACTAACTACGCGTTGGTAGAGGTCTAGTTTCGTGACGGGTGATCGGCGGGGTGAGCCGTATTAGCGCTTAGCGAATAACACCCCAGGGGTGTTACATGCGCGTTGCCGACCCTTTAAGAGTTTACTAACTCCTTTTTTGAAGAACCCCGTGCCGTAGTCCCTCGGGAAAACCTCGGTAGGCTCATTCCACAACCGGATTATGTTTTTAGTGCCCGCAAAATGCCTCCTCGATTACGATGCATGCTTATAGGGTTTGGTGTCTGTAATGAAATCTTGCAAGTTAAATTTGACCTGTCTCCCGGTGACCAATTAAACCGAAATTTCGGCAATAAGACCTTGTATCAAAAAAAAAATTTTTTCAGATACTTATTTTCTATGGTTCAGTACCAAACAATTTAAAAATAAAGAAGTGAGATAAATATGTCTACCATAGGTACCCAATAGTACCCCTGTTAAGGCACAACTAAGTAAACGAATTGGTTGAACGTGCAACTTCCTGTAAGATTTTGTCGTCACTATTGTGTACGCAACTGGAATTCGTATTAAAGCCAACAAAGAACTCCAGAACTGATTACAGTACATTAATGTGGTACTGTAATCAATTCTGCATTTACGACTTTATAACTTTTATTTACTACATAAGGGTCCACAACCGGTAATTTATTCGGATGAAGTCTGATTAAAGGTACTTTATGTGAACTACTATTAAGTATAGTAAAAGTTGGTTTGCTACACTAGTGAGCCTCTAAGTTGCTACTAGGCACATAGTAAATATTTCAACAGCCGCTATACAGACAGTATAAACGGCAGTATAAAGGTTGATTAACGGTAAACATGGCAGCTCTAAGCAATATTATGCACCATATTTCAACCATTATACGTCTATTGACTTTTTAATAGTTCACACGTGCTCCTTTAATCAGTCTGCGTAATAGAAGTTCACATATACCCTCTTTTGCAGGTTTTGGCGTAAATGTGATCCCCACTATACTGCCCCAAAAACATGAAAAAAGTTTAAAGCTGAATAGAGCTTTCAAAATGTAGGTACCATTATAGCATTGTGTGTTAGCGTAATAATGGCAGTATTCTACGCCTTTACCCTTAAACAGAATAAGCTGTTTAAAAAAGCACCGACTGCTATTATACTGCTTTATGCTCGCCAGTGTACTCTGTATAAGTAAGTAAGAGTCTTAATACGGCCAAAGTTCAAAATGAGTCCAACAATGAGTAGTTATACAGTATCTGTGCTACTTGGGAGTGATCAAACTGATCTACAGTCTGCATGCTTGTCAATTTAATAAGGCGTGCATAGTCATTTTAAACATAGATCTCGCCTAGGTCTTGGCTTAGGTATAGTGATTGGCCGTTTTACACTGAAAACGTTTGCCAATTCTATGAATTCCATTTAATGATAATCAACATGCGACGTAATTTGACAGTCTTTAGAAACTGTATTGCAGTGTTTTATATGGCCAGTTCAATCTCGCAATCTCGCGAGATCTCACAACATTGCGAGATTGAACTTCATATAAAACACTGCATTACAAAGTTATTTCTTAGTAAAATTATTTCGCATCGAGATTACATTCCCTTCAAATGCAATAATACGAGTGCTGTATACATTTTGTATGAAATTTTGCAATCAGCAGGTCGATCACGTAACGCATTGTAGGTACGTTAGGTAGATCTAAATGTCAACTTTTATATGGAAAAAATATAAAATGCGCGTTGGAAACGTTACGGGGTAGCCCTCTGTACACAATATACTAACTAATTCAGTTAGGTAGTCTGATAACGCAGGCAACTAATAACAGTTTTATTTCCTAAAGCACAGGAATTAGCATTACCTATCCAGAATTCTAAGTCCGACTTCACTGCACGAATTTAGGCACTCTAATTCCAGTTTTTGCCGGTTTTATAGTGCAATTTGGCGCTCGCTTCCATTAGAGCTCTCAGTTCAAGTGTTCACTTAAAACTTCTATAAAACAGTAATAATATTTACGTACGGTATTCGGACAGATATCTCAAAAGTTCCGTAGAAATGGATGTCGAAAACTCTAATTTATTCATATCAAAGCTCAATTCGTTCGGGGTTCGGTCCAAAACCGGTTTGGTTACCCTAGTGCACCTGTTACCATTTACTGGCGATTCGGGTTTACTCTTCCGTGAGGCCGTTTTGCATTTTTATTCATTATTTATTAGGTTGGGGTGATCGGAATATTAACACAAGGAATTAGGGAGCCCAAAGGCTGAAAGTTAAACCCCGTTTAATGAAATTCCGTTTTGGTCAGCGTTTTTTTTTTTAAATTAACAGCGAATCGAAAGCTTTGCCTAGTACAAGATATTATTGATTTAAATGTAGCAAAGTTTCATGTTTTTTTTATTTGTTTCATGTACAGTAGAATTATTTGGGGTTTACCACTGACAGATAGTTTGCCTTCATTTAATTTTCAACTTTAACCTCATACAAATTAAGTAGTTATTTCTAAATCGGTAGACGTGGGTAACAGTATTCTGAAAATTGCTTTATTTGTATGACATTAAAGTTGAATATTAAATGAAGGCAAACTATCTGTCAGTGGTTAACTAACAGTAATCGTACTGTACCTCAATTTGTTTGCTTAATGAAGATTATTTTGTTACCACGGAAGTCAAATGTCAGAAAGTGTAAAAAATGTAGATTGTGTTTTATGTACATTATGAAATAGATATTTTCAGTAAAGGCAACATATATGTATATTTATATATATTTATACTAGGGCTTCATCAGTGAAACAAAAACGCGAATTTTTGAAATTTCAGATATATTTTTTTTACAATTTATTGTGATAATTTATTTCAAGGTTTATTTTCAACTACCTGATGCCCGCGGCTTCGCCCGCGTGGTTATAGGAAAATGTAACATATTGAATTTTCCCGTGGGAATTAGATGTTTTCCC
Source organism: Epinotia ramella (assembly GCA_947578815.1). NCBI lineage: Eukaryota > Metazoa > Arthropoda > Insecta > Lepidoptera > Tortricidae > Epinotia > Epinotia ramella. Next base: position 5,970,027 of record OX388201.1, on the reverse strand, counting down.
GCTGAAAAATGTAGCCTATGTCACTCTCCAGCTTCTAAACTATCTCCATACAAAAAATCACAACAATACGACTCTCCGTTGCGACGTGAAAGAAGGACAAACACACACACACACACACTTTCGCATTTATAATATTAGTAAGGATAAGGATAGACAGCATCACAGCATGTTATGTAATACTAGCTTTCGCCCGCGACTGCGTGGACCCGGGGAAAACTATCCTACGTATATTTTAATCTAGGCTATAAAATATCTTCGTCCAAATCGGATGAGCCGTTTAAGCGTGATTAAGTAACAAACATCCATACCTACATCTAAACATCCAAACTTTCGCATTTATAATATTAGTAGGATGTATGTCAAACCCTGCTATCCTACCTATGAATGACTATATAAGTCGTCCCGATAACCAAACGGGCATCAGATACTTCAGCACGAACCCGGTACTTTTTGGGGTTCAACTACATATGTCACTTAATCGTCCCGTTCACGGATTACTTTAGCTGTTTAATGAACCGATTGTGCTCACCCCAGATAACCCTAAATATGATTTGTGACGGGTCTTTTTGTTAATTTCTAAAACGGATTAAACCCCTTAATAACACTGAGGCGGTTAATCCCTTTGTCAATTAGGACGACTAGGACGAGGATTACTATTTGCACTAGTGATTTAATTGTTGTTTTTTTATTTATTCGTTTTATATAATATGCATGCGGAACTGTAGTGGGTCAATTGTTGGATGTAGTATTTATGCTCGGTTGGAATTCATTGGATCACAATTATGGTATATATATTTCACGGCAGCTGTTACATTTGATAAAATAAACTGTTTCTGGTAATAGATATATTTGCCAGATATACCATGTATGTTGTATATTATTACTATTACAACGGTATTACGGTACTATTACTGTCGCTTCGGCGTGGTCAACTTAGCTATACTCGTAGGTCGTCAAATATAAATTTAATTTCGTCAATTGTCATATAATACCTACACGTACAAAAGTACCAAATGCCGTTGAAAGATACCAAAGTGGCAGGCAAATAAACAATAAATGACACACGATAGTAATAGACCTTTTTACTCCACAGTAAAAGACGGCCAACGGACAGTGCAAACGGAGTCTTCTAAATCAAAATTTAAATTTTCTCTCATTGGAAAAGGAGGCCCTTTGTGGGGGAACCAATTATTTTTTTGCATGACCGCTTTTCCATTACAGTTGGATTAGTCCAGGCCCGTTTTGTTTTGGGAAAGACGGTCCTTTATTTCGTATTATGACTTTTTAAAACTCCTAGTTAGAGGGCTGACAATTAGGGTTATCGGTTGTTGAACTTGTTGTGATTTTAGGAGTTGTAACGTGTTGGGATTATCTTATCAGTCACCGGCTGCCGGTGTGGACGGATTCACGTGTTGACTGAAACCAATTAATGATCTTGATCTGTTCGTTTGTTTCGAAAATGCACTCTTAGAGGCCTTTACTACTAGATACTTTACTACTTTTAGTCGGCCGATAGTTTGGTCGGGCTCTAAAGGTAAAGTCTGCAGTCTGCTGGGGCTCTTAAGGTACAAGTTGGAACCCGATCGCAGACAGCACCAGCAGACGACGCGTCGGAGCGACACTACCGGTTTCTATGTATTTGTATGACGGCGACGTGTCGCTAGCTACGAACGTTATTTCATATAAATACATAGAAAATAAAGCAGTGGCTGCGACACGTCGTCTGCTGCTGCTGTCTGCGATCGGGTACCAACCTGTACCTTTATGTTAGCATTACCGTACCATTACGCAGGTACGAAAAGAAAAAACTGTCTAATTTAATATGAATATTACTCCATATCCGTTGTTAAATATAATTGAAGACTATTTCCATGACATAAATGATATCTTACGAGCGGAACCTCTCAGACGTTTCCTCTATTACTTCCGACGTTAAGTATTTCGTGCTCTGCGTAACTAAGTATGAATATAGTTCATATTATACTATCATTTTCATTTCTTTGGTGTTGGCTGTTGCACTGAGGTATTAGAAAAGTGGATAAGAAACTAGGAGTGCGTAATTGTCAACTCTTATTATTATTAGACATACACTTTTGCGCCCCTGTAGACTAACAAGATGACGTGTCATTTAGTTTAGAATGGGTGACTTATCCACCGGAGATATGCGAAGCTGTGGTCTCATATATTGCGAAGCTGAAGGTCTTGGATCCGAATTCCGGTAAGGGCAAATATTTGTGTGTTGAGCATGAATATTTGTGTCTTAAGTCTTGGATGTTTGCTATGTATTTAAGTATTCATATCTATTTAATACTAGCTTCCGCCCGCGACTTGGTCTGCGTGGATCCAGGCTATAAACTTATCTTCGTGCAAAATTTCATCCCATTCGGTTAAGCCGTTTAAGCGTGATTGAGTAACAAACATCCAAACATCTAAACTTTCGCATTTATAATATTAGTAGGATATCGTCGTCGAGTCCCCAGAGCACAAGCCATATTGAGCTTACTATAGGGCTAGTTCGATTTCTTTAAGATATTTATTTATCATTTATATTTGACACCTAGCTGTCAAGCATGCGAGGTGTCAAATATATGAAAATAAATCTTCGCACATCCCTTGTATTATCTTGATCCTTAACCACAACCTATTTTGGAAAATACCCTATTTTTTTTTCAACAGCGCCATCTAGTTGAGCTGCCAGGTGGCTGCCATCACAGTTATAAATAGGGCAGACAGATAGAAGCAATACAACATGCGTCGAACGCGACATCATTATAATGTCTGATAGTTACCACCCTTTAGTCCAAACGTTACGACTCAACAATCTGATCCTATTTATGGTTAATCAGCTTTTGAAGTTATTTATAGCGGAACAGACGGTTAAAGGCAAAACAAATGAGACACATCATGTTTGCGGACGTATCTTTAGGGTGCCTTTCCACCAGAGATGTGCTATGCCATGCTATGCTATGTTTTCATACATTTGAAACGTAGTTACAGTTACAGCTACGTTTCAAATGTATGAAACATAGCATAGCAAGCAAAGCACATCTCTGGTGGAGAGGCACCCTTAGGGTGGCTTGTGTCGGCCACATTTGACGTTAAGAAACGGCGCAGGCAGCTGTCAGTGCATAGAAAACTTGTCAAACGTCCCATACAATCGGATTTTAACCCGTCGAACGCACGCCATAGGTCAAAATGCCATTCAAAATTGAACTCTATTAGTATAATCAGTTGGTACAAAAGTACAAAATTGCTGTAGACTAACGTTAGTCTACAGGACGCTTGACGGGTTAAGAGAATTTGCGTTGCTCCTGCATAACATATTTAAATTCCTATCCATACTATATACTATATATACTATGTACTATACTATATACTATACTATATACTATATCCATACTAATATTATAAATGCGAAAGTGTATGTATGTTTGTCCGTCTTTCACGGCAAAACGGAGCGACGAATTGACGTGAATTTTTATGTGGAGATAGTTGAAGGGATGGAAAGTAACAAAGGATAGTTTTTATCCCCGTAATCATCCCCTAAGGGGGTGAAATGGGGGGGGGGGGGGGTAAAAGTTTGTATGGAGCTACGATACAAACGAGTTCCACGCGGACGGAGTCGCGGGCAGAAGCTAGTAAAATAATACATGCTTCCAGTATTTATAAAGATAAACATACCTTAAATGCCTATAGCGATTTATATGCAAGCACAATCTCGGATGCAGTTCATATAAAATCAATAGTTCGAACGACAACAGCTGACCAGACTAAAACTAAAAAACGACCTAATTTAAAATATTCAAAAAGCTACCTTCAAAAGTTCAATAAGGCAAGAGCAGACTAATCGGTATATAAATAGCATTAGACTGCAAAGCGACAGAAGCAATACAAACGGCATAAAGCGACACGAACTGCACACGTGAAGGGATTACTGCTCCGAGAGTATCCTCAAACAATCACAGCTCTGATTTAAATCATTTCCAATTTGGTATCTGACTCTTCAAACAATCACAGCTCTAACCTAGCCCATTTCAAATTTGTAGATAAAATGGTTTAGGTTTTAGTTGTATTAGTTCGAACGAACAAACTATAATAACTAACTATTGGTTAGGGTGCATTTTTGAACAATGCAATTATGTCGTCTTGAATATTCTGAATACAGGGTTGCATGTACTCATACTCATTTAATTATTATGCACAAATACATTAAACGTCAAAAGTTAGTATTAGATTAAATTTAATTAATTCGAATTTATTTATAACTAGCGACCCGCCCCGGCTTCGCACGGGTACTATATTATACATATAAACCTTCCTCTTGAGTCACTCTATCTATTAAAAAAAACCGCATCAAAATCCGCTGCGTAGTTTTAAAGATCTAAGCTTACATAGGGGCAGACAGCGGGAAGCGACTTTGTTTTATACTATGTAGTGATGTCAAAGAGTTAAATTATTTCAAAAATGTATACACATGTCAAATGAAATAAAATTATATTCAAATGTTAGCAGTCAAACAGTTCCCAAACGTCATAAAAGGCGTTAGTTACCAGCCATTTTTTCAGTTCGCTGTAGAACGAACTGCCATATGAAATTACCATGGAATTAGAATGTAAAATCATGCCGACTGTACTTTTCTGCATACCATCATCAACTGCTCATTGAGACGATTCTAACGAGCCCAAACTCAACGGGGTTACGTCGGTTAAGTCCTGAATTTACATGGCCACCTTCTGTCTCCATCATCAGATCAGCTCGATGGTACCATAATATTGAACTGTCATCCAAAATATACTTATACCCAAAATTTCAGCTCAATCGGTCACCGGGAAGTGGGTCAAATTTAACTTGCAAGATTTGATTACATACAGACAGACAACGGGACAGGTGAAACTAAACAAAAGCTTGTAATAACAATAAAGGTAGAATCAGACGTTTTGTTTTATTTTGCATCTTTCACTCAAAGTGACACATCTGAACGAAAAGTGAAACAAAACATGAAAGAATAATGAAGCATTCACTCTAGTGAACATTCATTCAAGTGAACCCTCTGATTCTACCTTTACGTTACGTTTATTATCTGAATGTTCATAAGGCGCATAATAATGACTGTAATCATATTTACATTTAAACCACGTAAACAGTTCAACCAGTAAATCTGTACGATTTTATTCACAAGTACTGTATTATGCCCCATTTGACTCGAAGCAGCACGAACTGAACACCCTTTAATGGCCGCTCTACACAATGGGCCATCCTGACCCATCATACAGGACGCAACTATGCGTTAAAGGGAGTAAGACATATTTATGTCTCGTTCTACCGCATATCCGCGTCCTGTATGATGGGTCAGGATGGCCCATTGTGTGGAGCGGCCATTACATCCATAACGCAGACTCAACACAACAGACTTATGTTACAAAGGAACTCCTACGCAGGCTCTTATTTTTCTACAACGCCTGCTCACAGAATGATCATAAGCGCGCACTTTATTTTTTATACCCCATTGTGAGTGTTTCACCGAACTGCCTAAGGATTCGTCCTTCAAACTCTGACTCGGAGCATAAAAGACGCACGTAACAAAATCAAACTTACTTACATAAAAAGTATAAAAACAGCTGCACGGTTACGTAACGCTTTGTACAGTCGCCATCAGATACATCGGAGCGGCCAAAGTGCTCACAAATATCAGAACTCGTCGAGGCATTAGAGACGTATTCAGATATTTGTGAGCCTTTGGCCGCTACGATATAATATATCTGATGTAATGTACCGTAGATCTAAGTGCCAATGATTGTATGGGAAAATGACAGTTGAATTGTAATGTACGTTCTAAAAGTTAGGGGGCGTCCATTAATTACGTGAGACGTTTAAGGAATCTCATCTAATATTACTTTGGAGAGAAGGCGAGGTATCGTCAAATATCACGTCTTTTTACATTGAATAAAACACTTTTCTTGACATAAATATGGCCAAATCATACATAATAATATTAAACGAGATTTAGCGAACGGTGCTAAGTTGCACAGTAGCCCGTAGTTTGTTTACGCAGCCCTGCCAGCCAAACGCGCGACCAGCAGCGTCCAACACATTTACACTAGAAACACACATTTTGAAAAATCTCACGTGAGATTGGTGGATGGGGCATGAGCCAAATCTTACGAAATCTCACCAGGGGGAGAGGAGGGGGGTCAGACAATTTTTAAAAACGCCTCACGTAATTAATAGACGTCACGTGATCATCGCTCAGGTTGGACGGGGTCCCGCCATCACTGATTTGGTCGAGCAAACCATGTTTACTTATAGAGATCGGGAGAAAGGGGCTTCTCTTTTCGACTAGGAATTCTGGCACATAGTTGCGCCCTTATCAAGAAGGATATACCTACCTCAGAAGGATATACCTATACACACGTGAAGTTTTGGTTCATTCCACTTCGGCGCCCCATGCATAACATAACACATAGCGAAGCCAACCTAATCAGTGGTAGGCCCCAAACGAATCGACCCGTCTGATACGACTTTTATATTTACATATATTTAGGTACTCTTCGTGGAAATGGCCTAGGCTTCTAGAAGTTTGCTGTTTCTTTCTCGTATGTAAATTATGTAAGACAGCCATATCACATCACACGGTTCGAATGTGCAACACGAAACCGTTTGTACGAACGGCTAATAAACTTGCCGAGGGAATGTTCACAACCTCTGCGGGGTTTTATCGCGAATACAATGTAAGGATTTAGTATTTCCAGGTTTTTAAGACGTCTCTCAGTTCCCTTGTACACATACATAAACTCCCGCTTGTATTTTAGAAGGGGTAGGCAGAGCAGGTTTTAATTTTCCGTATATCTTCATGCAATTGTAGGTTTTAAGATGGATACAATGTGACAAAACGGTGATAGGTTGCCAGCCCACGTACCAACAACACACTCTAATCCTATTCGCAGGGGTGACTCCCACGGGAAGAAACCTGGGGGTGGTGCTATTCTAATGCGAAACTTCACGGTGACTAAAACGACACCACACGGAGACAAAGGTGTCCGCCATTTATTCATATTTATTTATACCACGTCGGTGGCAAACAAGCTTACGGCCCACCTGGTGGTAAGTGGGCACCGTAGCCTATAGACGCTTGCACCTCCAGGGGTGTTCCAGGCGCGTTGCTGACCCTTTATGAATTACTGCGCTTCTTTTTTGAAGAACCCCATGCTATAGTCGCTCGGGAAAACCTCGGCAGGGAGCTCATTTAACGGGGCAGATTATATTAGTCCGTTCATCCCGATTCCCGCGCCAATCAGGAAGCACTCGGTAAAGAATTTGTACTAATCTGACTTACCGTTTTGTGACGGCTGATAGATACGGCACCGACCTCGCGCCGCGCAATGCGAAAAGTGGCCTAACCCGACTCCACAAGAGGATAGTTGCGAGTCCTATACTACGATACCTATTATTGGATTGTCACTGAAGATACCAAAGTACCTGTACCAAATTTGAGCTCTATTGAACTTCAGGAAGTGGTTCTCATATTGCTTCTGAAATTTTACCCAAAATAATATAGGTACTAACACGGCAAGTTAAATAAAAGCTTGTAATACATAAAAATGAAGTAACTGTACACTTGAATTTCATAGGAGTTGTCGGTATTCTTGAACCGTATTCGATGTTATTATTAAGCTCGGAAGTTACGCAACTCATTGTACCAGTTCGAGGAATCAGCTGGTTACATGAGCTCCATGAATAAATGGGAGTTATTTTGTGAGTCAAGAGTACAGTAGAGGGTATACATAACGATGTTCATAATTGGGGATGAACGAATACCTATTTTAAGTGTTAATAAAATACCTTATTCCAAGAAATTTGATAATGTTCTCGTGAAATAACTACCGATATTTTGATAGCGGCCGAAAGGACGTTGTTAAAGTGTTACATGGTAGAACACTGCGTACATATATAAACAACCACTTATAGATTTGTTATTTTATTATAACTGTGTTTACAAAAAAACAAAAAAACTATGCGACTTATAAACTTTGCAGCAAAATGCATATGTATTATATATAAACTATATTCTGTGTAAAATAGTATACCTATTAGTCTTACTTAGTCTCTCGTCTAAATATAAACGGTAACGTCTGGTTTATATCGAACTATTCGATTCATTAATTAGGTGCGTGTGCTAAATGCGTATAAAACCCTCGAGCTATTACTGAACGCTTCAAGGAAACTGCGACTGCAAGCTAGTGAAGCCGAAAATACGTCTGCACGATTAAAATCGACAGTTGGATCTGAGTTGACACGATCGATGTTGCCATCCACGTCGCCAGAAATGACAGACGTAAGAGAGGATGGCAAGAATCTCAGAGTTTTAGTAAAGCTGATTATTATAGGAGCCTGTAATGTCCCACTGTTGGGCATTACAATCTGGTTGCAATAAATGTAATTGACACTGTATGATTCATACCTCATATCATATCATTGCCTCCCGTAAAACCCTCCCAGTTTTGACCAGGCTCTGGGCAATTTACCAAAAAGGAATAAACCTTGGGTTTTCTAAAAATGATTACCCTAACACGACTCCATCAGGACCTTCCAAACACTTCCAGAAACTTCCCAGTGTAGTAATAGAGCTGGCGAAATGAAATTACTATGATTTACATCAAGCCGACCCAGAATGTAAATTCCGCAAAACGTTGGTCCGCGATGAAACCGCGTTTTTGACTTAGAGCAATTTACGTCCCTTCCGAGGATTGAGAGTGTTATACCCAAATTAAGGTCACCGTTTACAGACACAGCCTCGTGCCAGGAAAGTTATCCCTGTTTCCCCACCATGTTAAGTTCTAGCTCATTAGCACGTTATCCACGTTAATCCCCTAGCCTGATCCCCCAGGGGAATTAGCGGCAATTATTTTATATTCAACTAGGAAAAAATGATAATGTTCGGTTATGGCGCTTCGCCGGACGCTACCGCGTCACGCTCGCTTCGCTCGCTCGGCTCGCGCGCTGTAGGGTCGCAGTTCAACTAACAACCTAACCGTTTTTTTCCCCTGGGGGATCAGGCTAGGGGATTAACGTGGACAACAGCCTCATTAGACACCTTCCAAATATTCTAGACAGCTGAAACAGTTGAGAGCCTTAATGTTAATGTTATTGTAATTTTATTGTAAGTTGTTATAAATTATTTTACGTATAATTAAGCCACAATGATCACCCTTGTGACCAATCAATGGCGTCACTGAAAATCAGCGTCTCGAAGTGAACCACGCTTTGCTTCTAGACATCAAAGCTGAGTGACGACCTTTTTAGCACCTATCGCAATGTATCATTCTTTAATATCTGTGTGACTGAGATGCTAAATAAACGTTCTTCTTTCTTTCTTTCCTTACAACAAATTAGAAGAAGATCAAAATTCTCATTACTTCGACGAAGCCCCTCCAAGAGCTCTGTATCTTTAAAGTAGTTAAATATGCGACAAAGGATTTTCGCAAAGTTGCCAGTTTGTCTGTTGTAAAACAGATCGGCGACGTTATTTACGAAGACTGCGCCATTTTTCAACAAGTTCCCTGACGGCGGGATGTTCGCGAAGATTTTAGTTAATTTTTCACAGCCAGCGCAAGAGGGTTTACTCGTAGAAGTCAACCGCTCCCGGCAGAATATTTAGCACTCCACATAGTTTACATAATCTGATTTGCAAATGTTTTACATTAATTTCGTAGGCGGCAATTTTACGGGAGTTTAGAGTGAGAGGTAAATATATTCAAATCGGTGTTTGCGTGAAACCTAAGTAAATGAAAGTAGAAGGGCGAAGATACATCTATAGAGGTTGGCTGCATAAAGCGGTACATGTCGGAATACGAAATTCGCGGTAAGTGTCCATGGGCCCTTTATTGAACTCGGGCTACGCTTGACGCCAAATTGGTTACACATAGACCCTCATGTTTGCAAACAACGATTTGCCGTCAAAAGTTGAAATTTGATACTAGGCAGTAATTTATCCGTATTAGAATTCATGGCAGTCGGAACAATCTATATGCAAAATAGCTGTAAACACAAACGTTCATACATTCCGTTGTAGTAGGCCGTTTCATGAAATGTTTGCTCCATTATTATGGTTCGTATCGCGTTTCTGCGAAATGTGGAAATACTCTTACGTGCAAAAAGTGTTGCTCACTGTTTCTTTTCGTATGTACAAAACTACATTGAGATTGCCATCGGCCGGTACTCGGTGCTATTCACGTGTCATAACGTTTTTTATGGTAAACACTGCCCTATGCCGACTTTGCCGTTGCTTCGTCTAAATTTAGCTAAACAAAACTTATCAAGCTTCTGTAAAGGTATTTCTCGGAACTTATGTAAGAAAAATTACTCGATATTGCGCACCTTTTCGGCGAAGCGCTAAAGTCGTCAAGAACCTCGCATATTGCGAAAGAAATAAAAGGGTGTTAGCGGAGCCTCTATCTCGCTATGATGTAGTGTGAGGACCAGGGTATTATCAGTTTCATACAACGCGCCTTGTATGGGCGATAAAAGCGTTGCTAAATTTCCCGTTCGATTCCGTTAGATGGCGTCACTATCGATAATTGTTAACAATTAGACTATTTAAGCTTCAGTTAATTTCATAGTTTACTATTATTAATTTATAATAAATTTAAAATTATTCTCCGTTATAAATTAATGTTTCAGTTGTTTCTTTAAAACTATGAGGTCAGTCTGCTAAGGCAACACTAGTTTTTTTTTACAATGGTATATTACCGACCTACATTCCATTTCATACTGAATATTTTAAAAGATGTTTGATGCCAACTTATTGAAACACATAATAAAATTGTTGTAAGACATATGACCATATGAAATAAATCCAAAATAAAGAAAATAATTAATTATATTTAATTAATTATAATTAATAAAACTTTTGCTCGACTGAATGGAATGGAACATAAGTATTTTATTTTGACACAGTCATGTTCGGTATATTGAAATTTTCCTTCAAATCTTGTTGAGTTCCTGAATGTGAAGTTGATATTTGCAAGATATCATCATATCAGCCGAAAAGACGTGCAGTGCTGGACAAAGAGTGCGAAAGTGACCGGTCCGGCGCCACCTGCATCCAGCGGACTTCTCAAGATGTCTGAGAAATGTTGTGTCCCGAAATGTAATGTAACCCATAACCGTAAGATTATAACCGTAAAGATCGTAAACAATGTCTCTTGCATAGACGTTCTTACGTGTTTAACATAAGAATATTAAATTATTATTAAGAATATAAGAAAATAAATAGACGAAGTAACTCGCAATTTACTTTTATTTACTACCTACTCCTACACTAAACCTCTATACCTCATAGTTATCTGATGAGATTGGGTTCATTTAGATGAAAATTAAACCTTAGGTTTAACTTTCATCTGAATTAAATCCGTTCTCTCATTAAAAACCAAAACATTCTTCAATTGTACATAGCTGTATAGCTATACGTATACAGGAGCATATACATATGTACAACAAGTACCGCATAAATATGTATAGGTACATACGGTGTAGTCATATCATATCCCACTAGATGTCGCTAGTCAGTACTGGCGACTGATGTCTCTATTCTCAGTATATATATAGTATTATTTGGTGAGGACAAAGCCTTTACTTCTTCTTGATAAGGTAGCTTCATCTCCTAAAGGGAGATATGATAAACCTTATCATTAAATAAAATATCATGTATCGAAGCACCGAAAATCCTAACTAAACGTTTTTGTGGTGGGTCTTGAAAGAGAAATTTGTACCTGGGAAGTATGGATGGGTTCTTACCGAAAAAGTTGTACACGCGTCCAATCGGCGAATGGCACCACCGACAGGTTCAGTATCTCAGTGGTCTTACAACAGGCTCGCCTTATAATTGATTCTTAATATAAATAACATTTAAAAAAATGTGCAGATATCTCCTTCCAAAATATTAATAGGCATGATTTAATTGATATATTCCGCAATACAACCTCTTATCCTCAATTTGTCGTTAATTGCCATACACAAAGGTCCTTGATTCTCAAAAACGCCTGTCGGCTCAATTAGCTGGCAACACCGAGATTGACGATTAATTTCATTGCCCGGCCCGTCTGTCTTCATTGAATCGTTTTACGCCATCGCTTGTTCAATTAAAATCAAATTTACATTCCCCGCGTTTAATTGACCGCTTTACATATTATAATTTAGAAAATCTTTGATTAAAAGTCCATTTATAAATTGAACCTAAAGTTTACGACCAATTTCTTAACACACCGACCCTCCCAAAGCTGAAAAAACATACCTCCTTAAGCAATTTGTTTACAAATTACTGTATTTTATCCTCGCGGTTCCAAGAGTTTTCTGTAAATCCTAAGGGAATATTTTTAAATCGGTTCAGTGATTTTTCTGAGATAAATTTCGAATAATCAGAAGCCATATCCGTAATGAGAATCACTAAAACGCATTGATACATGAATGAATCTAAACTGAATACAGAGATATTATGTTTTGAAAAAAAAAAAACTTAGTGGTTTAAACTAAAAAGCATGCTTCATGTCACGCGATATGTTTAAATGTTTCTTTTGAAGAGTTGTATGTAGGTACACGCTGTGCCTTGAGGATAAGTAAAGTTTCCATAAAAAAAATCTACACTACACACTACAGTCCTCTTTGTCGTATCCGATGACGGCGACCCTTACAATTTTCTCTGATGAGCACGTATATGGCTCGCAAAGCCGAACTTAGTTTTAAATTTTATTTTAATATTAATTTTTATTTTTTTTATTTTTATTACTTTTGGTTAAATTGTACGTAACTTTTAAAGTTCAAAATTATGTAATTTCTACTGGTTCCCCGCGATACAGGCGAAGCCTAGTGCGGAGACCCCTGTCAAAATCTGTAACATAATGTGTTTTTTTTTTTTTTCAATAAACGATTATCAATAAACGATTATTATAAATGTTCGGTCACATTGTGTGCAGCATGTGTCTAGCAAGGATGCGTGATGGCACCGTCATTAATTGCTCTGTATTTCTCCGCTGTAATGAGAGACGCGCTTAGCCGAAACAGCGAACCGATTCAGCTCCACGTACGATCAGACAAGGGAGTTTTTGATCTTTCGCGTTTTAGGGCAAAAGGGAAAATTCACCAGGTATCGATGCTTGAAGTCCTGTATGCCGATGACGTATGTATGATGGCTAGCAGCTTAGACGCACTCCAGGGCTCCATGGTGTCTTTGAGTGACTCGTGTGACAGGTTTGGCATAGTTATAAGCGTCGCCAAAACTCAGGTACTTAAGCAACCACTCCGAGGTTGCAATGCTGACACAGCGCAAATTACTTTGGGCAGTTCAGTGTTAAAGGAAGTGATCAGCTTTAAGTAGCAGCCAAATCCGAAGTGACAATCGCCTAGCCTCAGAGATCCCACTACGCATAGCCAAAGCTTGCCAAAGCCTTGAGGATAAGTAAAGTTTCCATAAAAAAAATCTACAAAGTAACCGATCTAACGTAAGCAATTTGGTTCAGTGTCTGCAATTTGGGCTGCCTCAAATTTCTCGCCGCGTAAAAAACGAGCGCTATTCCTACCAAATTCATATTTTACGTGTAATGTTTCAGGCACTAATGTGTTTTGTTTTCTTTTCCAGGTAAATACGAGAACGAGCTCGAAGGGAAGTTTAGTTTTTTAACATAAATTGTTACAGTAGCCGCTTGGGTAGTTTGGAATTTCGGTTCTTCTTCGTTCAAATTGAAAAGTAATTTTGAGGTACATATTTTTTTTGTTGTTAACGTTTTTGCAACGTTCGCTATCCCTATCGATATTTTTATCTGTTCCGATAATGCCGTTATGATTGGATTTGATGCCGTTATGAGATACTTTGTTAAATAACTCATAAAAAAAGAAAAGATTTCAAAACAAAATATCGCTCCGAGTTAAGTTCGAATAACGTTTGACTGTTTCAATACCTCCGCGAGCGGTTTTGTAACGAATTTCAAATAGAACAAAATTGAAATCTATAGAGCAAACACCGCCTGGAGCCTAATTCAAAAGCAAAATATTTATTGTCTACACATCGAGTAAAAATAAACAAGTTACTCCACTACGCGGGGTTGTCGATACCTGGATTGTACGCGGAGTAAACATTTGACCAACACGATCGTCTGCAATTTTCAATACAATTTGGTTTCTTATTGAAATGGCTTTTGTTGATGGATCTTTGTTTACTCTTCTGCCACGTTTACTTCCACTAGAATCGCTGCGTACGAAGATTTGATTCGTTTTTAATGGAACTGAAAATCTGTTAAAAACCCAATCTACAGATTCAACTGAATATTGATTCAAATTCACATTACGTACTTGGTACATTTAAACAACAGCGTCCGTGAATGCAATTGCTCTAGTTACTAAAAGAGCATTATGACCAAGAAAGAGACATCCGTTTGGTAGGACAGAATTATTTTTAACTTTTCAATTTGTGCTAGTGAGTGAGGAAAAACTTCACGTATACAGTTTTTGCTACAGTAAGGCGAACATTCCCGATCATATTGGAGAAACGCAGAGTCTCTGCGGGAATGGCAATTCATGGATTCGTCAATGACGGACTCGGCTTCATTTCGTCAAAATCTACGTATACGTGAATTGTTTTTCCCTGTCTCTGCAATAATGTTCTGTTTCACTACTCCCCGCCCTGTTTAAAGGAGCTCGACTGTGCTTGTTTATAAACTGCATGGCTGAGCAATGAATCAAGATAAGATGGAGTGCGCTTACTATCACGTCGTTGGCGATGCTCCGACTAATAAAAGTAAATAATTAACTTTGCCAACTGCAATTCTTGACTGAAATGTTTGCGGAATAAATTCACTTTTAGCAGAGATCTCGGAACCCCTTAACTGTAATTTATTATTTTTTTGGTTAAAATCGAAACAACTTCTACATAAGCACTGGTAAAAAAGATGACACTTAGAGGTTTTAATTCAATTCAATTCAATTTTTGTTGTGAATGGCTGCTGTCCAGAGGGACAATTGAGCCGGCGTCAAGGTTGGAAGCTACAAGAGATTAAGAGCCGAAAATGTTGTCCAAATGTTGAAAGTTGATACTTGGCCGGTTGAAAAATCTAAAACAAGAGACACCACAATGTACAGTTAAACTGACTACAACAAACACATGGTTATTTTTATGATTACTACAGAGCGACCTAGGTTTTAATTCGGTTTAAGGGGATGCCTTGATTTGAGTCGAACTCGCCCCCAAGACAGAGACACGCTGATGCCTTCCGCGTACGAGGAAAAGAGATGTAACACTCTTACGGAATGGCTTTTTTGGACAAAATTCGATAAATACCTACCTTAGTGAAGTTTTATTTAAATTTCATAAAGTGAGATTTTAGATGAGATAAAATACTATAGTATTAGCTTGATTGTGTCGTAAAATAATGTATCGTTTGAGTAGGCTGAGTAAAAAAAGGAAAATACAGACCCAACTTTGGATTTTTTTTCTATCGAGGAAATTTTAAGCAATCATGTATCGATAAAATCAGATAAACAATCATATAGTCAAGAATCATATATCTGAAAATCAGACCTTATTGTTTCTTAATCTAGTCAGAACGGCGTTTCAAAGCACGCGATAATTTCCAATGCACCGTGGCATAGGTTTAATAAACGAAATACAGCCCTTGTCGTCAATTTTGCGGTGAAGGAAAACATCGTGAGGAAACCAGTCTAATGCCAACAACGTTTAGTTTTCCCTCTGTGTTAAAAGGTCAGAGGAAAGTCGCTTTCGTCAAACTAGTGCCTACGCCAAAGCGGACCCCGAGCTCCTTTAGGATACTACCGGGAAATATGATGATTGGTCTCTTTTCTACAACAAATCGTCCTCCAAGCGTTTTTCCTGGTAGTGCCCTAAACGAGCCTGGGTTCCGCTTTGGCACCTAGTCCCAAGATTTGGCGTAGGCACTAGTTTTACGATAGCGACTGTCATTTGACCTGTAAATCCAGTGGGAAAACTCGGTCAGACCATATTGGGATTACACCGGAATCCTCACGGTTATTTTCAGGAACTACATAAAACTAATCGTGTCATTTCAAAATAAACATGTGGTGCAATTAAAAGTATCTCTATAAACTATAAAGCTGCGTCCACACTGTCCAGTTAATCGGAAAAGTCCACCGACCGCGCTCCCGACTGGGAATTGAGCTACATTCATGTGTGTACGTGACCGGCTTCAACGGCTTCACTGTTATTCTGTCCTTTAATAAAACTGGCCGTACGTTTTGTAGTTTTTGTTTGGTTCGATAATAGGCTACCTGTTGCGGTCGCAATATAGCACTTTAAAGGTAAGAAATAAGCAGTCTGACACCGGCGTTCGTTAGAACGTTCATAATAGTATTTTTAACCCTCATAAACCGAATTAGTTTCATCATGTATTTAAGAGCTGAGCTCATGTCGATGGAAAAATTGCCATTCCTAGCAAAGTTATTATTTTGACAGTTTGATTGCGTGAAGTATGCACACACTGTGACCTGTGAGTGTTCGAATTGAGATTTTGAGATTGAGACAGTGATCCAGACTGCTCAATCTCTAAATCTCAATTCGAACACTCAAAAGATCTTTGAATTTTGAATTTTAACGGTCAGTGGACAGTGACTTAGAATTGTGTAGGTAATATCTTGTTATTCGGTATTACATACCTGCTCCTCAACATCAAAATAATTATTTGAACTCGATACCTAACCTAGGCTATTTGCTTCCGACACTTTACCGAAACGTCCAATAAATGGATATCTGTCGCCCGACAAGTCAACAAAATTACAAGGGTTACATTGTAAGTTTCGGTTGCGCGGTGATTTGCGTTTGTCGTGAATTAAAGTCGTGCGACGGCTCAGTCGTGACCGGCGCTCGTGTGTCGCTGGCTTAAGAATTAATTACGCGTAAAATAATCTTGCCGCTTTGTTGGTGATTTAATGCGGGGATGTCGCGGGGTTGGGCGGTTAGGCTGGCGTCACACAGACGGAAGTGAAGCGTCTTTCGACGTCGTAAAAAGTTTATGTTATATTAGTATATAGCGTAAACCCATGAACCTATTGGCGGCCATAGAATTCCAGCCTTATTTAAAGGCATTGGTGGACGTTCCTAATGAAACTGGATGTAGATTACGTTTAACAGTGCTGATCAATGTTTGTTTTAGGCTCGCGGTGTTTTGTAGAATAATTTGTGGATCAGTTCCAAATAAATCTAATTAGGTGTCAAATATTCCTATAACATATTTAATGGGGCAGATTTAGGATTAATCGAGGGGTTCAAATAATTTTATCGATTAGTATTTTTCGAGAAAGGAAGCTGAGAAAGCCAGCAAAATTAACAAGGAAATTGTATAGTTCAGCTAAAATTTTAACGTCATAAACTGTAGGTACTTAGGACCCCTGATCCCGTTTCGCGAGATTTGCTACTCCCGGGGGCCTCTGCCTCCGTAACTCAGCGCTGGGGGACTTTTTAGACCTCTAAGTTTAAATCAATTGCACAGTACTTACTCAAGAGTTTACAGAAAAACAAAGAGAACATAGATATCCTATTGAACTGGATGTTGGAAAGCAAGCATATTCTCACCTTGATATTGATAGTTATAGTGTATTTTACGTAAGAATCCACCGAATTGAACTACCCGAACACCTACCTATAGTATGATACCTACTTGTTTAGAGATGATTCAGTGCGAAAAAGGTGTTTTCACTCAACTTCGTCCAACTTTCTACTTTCAGATTGTAACATTCATAATTTTCGGATTTGTTGGAATTGTTCCAAGATAGGTTCCAATCAGTTCTGCATTGCCAATATTGGCGGTGCCGCATCGCGTATCGGTGTACTTGTAATGATGTCGTCCTGACCGATTACAGGCTACAGCGACTTTGTATTCTGGCTTCGGTATTAACAATTATTATTAATAGAGTGTTGTTCTTCTATTCTCTGGTGCACTCTCATGTGGCTCACGTACCCTATCTCTCTCGCACTTTGTATTTGTATAGTCATTATATCGCACGGTTCCTTTTAAACTTAATTATGTTTATCTAACTAAAGGCCACATGATCTGCTCCGAGCGCCGCAACCGCTTCAACTTGCGAAGTTTAAGTTTAACCCGGCGTGTGTTGCATATTCGCAGCAATTTGATATTGCATCGAGCTACCAATAATGTTTACTTTGTTTGAGATGCAGTGCCGCAGGTAACTTAGATTGCAACACACTATGGTACGGCGTTCATTAAGATACTCGCGACACGCGACAGGAATTCGGGTCGCGAAGTATATTGTTGACGACTATGTTTGTCGTGCGATACGCTATTTCTCCTCGCACGGTGCCAAACATAAAGAGACATTTTTGTCGTAGACGAGTCCACACATGGATCTATTCAGTAAACTTGAATAGCAGCTGGTGACAGTGGTGACATGGTGGGAGTTTTAAGTCAGTGTTTTATTTAAGTATTTATTAAACCCAAATAATGACACAGCGTATGTACATACAAAAATCTTCGCTAAACTCCATGACAGTTAGTTGGCGATTAGCCTCTTATTAAAAATCATAAGCAGACAAAGTGAACGTAAGGTGAATTCAGTGCTATCATTGAAATGTTGCAAAATCCGCGATGATTGCCTGTCACTAAAACGTGCCGAACTGCATGAGCCCAGATGCTAGTCGGTATTAATTGGTGCCTGAGCGACCTAGCGTAGAGTAGCAAAAAGTGCATGGATCGGATATTCCTGTATCCGTACCTTAGGCAACTCTATTGTTTTATGCGGTAATCGCATCTAGTCTAGACGTACGCAATTAACGCAGTGCGTTGGGAAGAAAGCGGGACGCCATGTCAATGTACGCGTTAACGAAAAAATTCGTTCTTACAGAATTTATTTCTGTAGACTTATGCATTCAATTTCGAGCGTCAAACGCAAAATGCGTTTACCACGTAAAACAAGCGCGCCAAAGGATCGCCCACGCAAAGCTTGACAATGAGGAAACGCGCGAGCTACATACAAAATATCAAAAACACAAACTGATCAAAAATATGGGAACACGAATTTATTTTAAAGGTTGCTCATATATTATTGACCCTTTGGCAGCTTACATATATTTATGAACTCGACTGTAGGTATCAGTAATTAACACTTACATGTAGTCGATCCTTAAAATTCCTATTAATACGCCACCTCCATTTCAACGCAACTCTGACTGCATCCTGCCCGCCTTCAGCCTAACATTTAATGAGTTATTCATGCTCCACTTGCTCAGTTTAAGGCTCGCCATCGATACTGTTATATTATTAATGAATTCATAATTTCATCTCTCTTGAAATTAAAACGAGCGACGAGCTTTAGCCGAAGACTTCATCTTTGTAAATCAGAGGGGTAGTTGCGTAACGACTTAAGGACATTTTCACGAAATGAGAAGTATTATGGAGATTTAATTCTCGGAAAAAAATCTTCTTGGATATCATACTTTAAGCGGGCGAAATCGATGGTCTTTACGTAGTAGTGTGATTTAATTATTGAAAAATTACTTTTCTATTGTGTTAAACGCTGTCTGCGGTCGACGCCAGCGGGCGGCGCGGCGGGGCAACAAGCGCAGTTCATACATTGTTATTGAATCCAACTATGAATGCCCGCGCTAACGCTGCTATTGCCGCCTAAAACAACTGAGCATTTATTTGACGTCAAAATTCGCACCATAGACAACTCCAGCGAAGTTAAAGGAATGTTTAAGCAATAAAACAGTTTGGCAACGTACAAGCGAAGCGCCAACATCGAGGGTAAATGTTTATGTTTCCAATCACCGGATCGGCATACAAAAGATTTAAGCAACAAGTCCCGGTTAATCCCTCGCTATATACGACTTCGATTCGAGGAATTTCGTTTCGAAATGTAGGAAAATTTTCGACATTCTCGATTCTCACGTTTAGAAACGTTAGGTTGCTTAGAGTCGGCTTATCTCATTCAAGTTTTACTGCTACAGGCATTGCTGCATTTATGTATTATTATTTTATTACATCGGGTATTGCTCTAAATAAAAATACATTATTTAATTGACATGGTAAAAGAGCTCTGGCGTCCATATAAAATGTAGGCCGCCAGAGCTCTTTTTACGTGAGTCGACCGACCAACTTCGACTTGGAAGTTTTTTTTGTATGCATTTTACTTGCATGTATACTATTTTTCCGAAAAATTGTATTATTATTTGGAACTTATAAATATAAATTTACTTTTGCCCTGTTTCCAGCAGTGGGACGTATATAGGCTGCTTTATTATTATTCATACTATTCTGGCGACAAACATGTTTCTTTTTCTACTCCTGTACCAATATCCGTCATTAATATAGGCTCTAGCTCAAATACAATGACACCGAAAATAAGTCGTCGAAAAACTCTATGCTCTATGGCCCATAAACGCACTGTTGAGTGTAGTTTTATGGTTCATACATTTTTCATAAAAGCACTGTTCAATCGGCCGCCATATTGCAGTGGTACCAACTTCATACGCAAATTTTTCGAAATAAAAAGTTTTACTATGAAACATTTGTAGAACATAAATTATTTAGTAAAATAAAAATAAATGATCATGTATTATGTGTATATACATATTTTACCAATTATTGGTATTATTTATAAATATAAACCGATCCGATTCGGTTCGGATCCGGATTCAGTTTGGTTCGGATGGCAAGTTCAAGGTAATTAAAAACAAAACAGACCATAAACAAGAGGTGTCAATGTGTCATACTCGTATTTCTAATTTCCCACCAAAGTTCCAATTTAAAATGAAAAGACGAAATATGATAACTATTCGTTATTTATAACTTATTGAGATTTTATTCGTGTTTGTGAAGTGAAGAAAGCTGTGTACGTTCCTTTTAAAATGGACGAAGAAGAAAATAACTGCACCGCTGACGAAATTGCGTGTGAAAACTGTAAGTTTATACACTAGGTACTCTGAAAAAAAAAATGTCTACGCACTTATAAACGCTCTCACTGTATGACATGTCCACCGCAACGCAATCAAGCTTTGTCCCTGTATCAGCTGTCATCCAATACTGATTATTCTTCAATTACCAGCATTTTAATTAAGAACCAGTACCTATTTCCAAAGGGCACATTTAAAATAATGCTAACATACCTAGGTTAAGTAACATACTAATACTATATGGATAATTTGTCCGCAATAAAGAGTTTATTATTATTATTATTAACACATACGTTGCTAACGAAATAGCGTGACATTTCAAATTGATCAATTTAATTAACGAAGTGCAACGAACCTCTATAAATCAAAAACCAATTGCGTCCATATAAAATTCAATTCGGGTCCCAAGTCGAATGTAAACCGCTCATCAAGCAAATCATCGCTGGACCGCATTCGTCCATAGAAAAGAGGAGGACAGCAGTTAGGTAAACGGGGTGAGTAGATAAGGGACGGACGGACGGAGGGAGCGTTGAATGACCTCGTTCTCTGTTCGGGTTTCTTCGGGATCCTTCGGCTTACATTCGGGCCGACCGACCTTATCGGTCGATCTAGCGCGGACGCAACCTTAGTCGCGGTGGAATGCCGTTGTGAACTCATATTCAAAGTAAAGGCAATCTTTTAGGCCGTTTGCTGTATATTCCAGGTGAAGTCGTAATAAATTGATTTTTGTCTGTCTGGCACTAACACACACATGTTAAAATTATTCTTTATTTAGGTAACACCACCAATGGTTGAGATTATTTAATATGGCCGACTCTTATACAGCTGTCATTATAATCTTCTACCTTCGACGATAGAGTTGCTTTATGAATGGAGTACTTTGATGAATTCGGCCAACTCAAATAATCTCACAAGCCTCACGCGAACTTCTGCTAGCAGTGTTGCATACATTTAAGTAACTATGCGCGAACGTTTCAAGAGAAGTGTATATGAGGTATGTCGTCGTATAATAAAGCTTTAAACTATATTCAATGAGATAATGTTTTATGAGAAAACCCACGTGTTTCAACACTTACTTGATTAGTTAACACCGAAAACTACTTAGTTTACGTCATGTCATGACCTATCTGTCACGCGCCCTTTAATCCGTCAAAGTGTCCCATAACTTAACGAGCCAGTGTCAATGACCTCATTACGATGATGAATGCATTCAGCCGTTAAAAGAGGTGCCCATTAACATGCCATGACGGCCATTAAGCCGAGTTCATTTCAGAAATAATCTTGGGCTGAATAAGGTTGATATGGTTTGGACAAACTTTTAGACTATTTTGTACTGTTTGTAAATAAATCTGGCAATGAAAATGTTTGAAGCAACATATATATGCAGTGAGAACATCTGTTATAATAAGCTTAAGGATTTCTTAATGATTGTCTAAATTGTTTTTTAATGGGCCACAGTAAGCATCAGCCGTTCTAGTCACTAGCAGGTCTATTTGGGCAGCTTACCGTTCATACGAAATTAGTATGGATTGTGTAGGTAGTACGTAGCGGCTACGTGAATAAACTTATCTTTGAAGTAAGACTTTTTTTGCATCTCCATCTTGTTATGTGGTTCCATTGAGGTGGTTCTCAGGCTTTCCTTTTTTTATGTGCCCGTCCTTTTGTAAACTGTCGTTGGAATTTTCTACCTTTAACATTGGACGGTAGAGTAGCTTTTTTAATGGACTGGTCCGATGCAATTCGGCCAACTCAAATAATATCAAGTATACATAGATAGTTCAACGTATAAAGATGCGCTCCTTTCCTGCCTACGCTTTCACCATCTCTTCTCCCCGGGACTCCCCATCACTTTCTAAGCTAATAGACCACATACCCGTCACTCTAAGAGAAACTACCCGTCTCTTGCTAACTGTTCTGCACGTCTATCATGGGACGGCCGCGACATACTCTTGATTTTTCTTGCAGTATACCTCTTGTTCTAAGTATTCTAATAAGAGAGAGGCGGATAGTGCGAGAAAAATCGAGAGAGCTCGCGCGCCGTCTTGTGATAGCCGTGCTGATTAGAAAGAAACGAAGACTTCCCGAGCTAAACGGTCTATAGTTAATAGGCGATAATCTTCACAGGCGTGTGACGTGACGGACCGACCTCGAGACGTCACAGTGATTACGTCACGTTAATTTCCCCACGTCACGCCGAAGCTCCATTAATTGGTAATTACATCGTGATCGACACTTCGCTAATGAAATCACTTTACTTTTCTGCTTCGGTATGTCATTTGGCGCGCGGACTTAACAGCGATTGATATAAGTTCCTCAACATGGTAAGTAAATTTGACTTTATTACGTACCTACTGAAATCAATTTTGCAATCCCTAGCTACTAGATACAATTTACGCCTAGCTGTATAGCTATGGTTTAGGTTGAAGTTAAAGCGCGCCACGTGCTAATATATCATTAAAAATCTCTTACTTCGATTAAATCCATACACCACGACACGATCGTTCTGACATGAACGTATCGACGAAGAAGAAGAAATCCACACATCTTCTACTACAATGATCGTCGGTTGCGAATACTTCTGGGCTATTCTTTAGACACTACTAGACAATATTTTAGCCCTAAGTATATTTTTTACTCATAAGCAGAGGAATATCGATAATGAGCAACAATTGATTATATATAACAAGTGACATAATGACAAGTTATCAATGTTGGAGACTCTGAAAGAGCTTTGTAGAGAGTTGGTTACGAATTTTAAACTCAAAAGATCTAGTCAAGCCGAGGTTAATATATGCGCACTGTTTTCCTCATAACATCGAAATGGGGTCAGAGATATCCTCGTTAAATTTACAACTGACTGCAACTTCCACATTTAAAAAATCTGAACATTGTGCGTCAGCTCCCAAATAATGTATGTTGTGATATGAGTTACTTTAGTTATATGTTTCGGCATTGTCGTGTAAAGTTCATACAGAGAACGCACGGAAATTGCTTGTTTCCCTTTGTCAGAGGAGGCCTAATTTACTTTATTTTAATTTGGGAAATCCTCTACAAATGTGTGTTTAGTAGAGCCCTCAAAAGGTCGCGCATTGGAATATGAAGCTCTATTATTTTAACATTTTTGTAAGGTTTGTCTTTTAAATTTAACATTTGGATTCAATCCTGGTACAACTCCCACATACTCGTACAATGTTGGCTTAAACTTTATCTGTTTAAAGATATTAGACACTTGTTATATGTCGTAAATTGTACATCTGCTGGTTGATTGAGTATCGCTTTGTACTTACGTCTGGTCGATTTTAATATTATTATTTTTATGGTAAAATGACAGTTTTGAGTTGTCTGTTACGTTTGAAAATTTAGGTGATCATGCAATCACCCCTCTGATTTATTTGACTCGTATTGGCAGGACGTATGATATAAATTTATTCTAAAATGTTAATATATTCTCTTTACCTTTAGGCGAACAGAGAGGAACAAGTAAATTTGTCTTGAAACGTGATAATAACCACTCTCGCCAACCACGCAGTCGTATCTAAGTACCAACTTAATTCAATTCTTACTAAAGTGCATTTCGTTTCACGCACCTAATTGCAGCTTGTTGAACACTTTCACAGGCGCGCTGCAACATGAAACGGAACGTTAAATCTGTTGTCATAGTCGTAACGAACGACGAAAAATGCATAAAGCAGCGTTTTTGTCATGTCGTTCAGTTTTAGAGCATCTTAACGAAGCGGTAAAAAATTGAAGTAAAAAGCCAACCCTGTGCTGTAGCCGCGGGCGACAAAAAACTGCTCGTTCCGTTGCGCTTGCATTTCTATTTGCTCCTACAATTTGAATCTGGAATAAGAGAAGCATTTACTTTATTTATAGGCGTAACCTTGCTCCGTTTGGCGAGTACTGGCTGGCGCCAAATAATTCCTTTTTATCTATGGCTTAAAAGTGGGTGACAAAAAAGTTAAGTCTTGGCTTAAAATATGAATTTTTTGCACTCTCCATTTTCATTGACACGGTTTGCAGCGTAGATATCGCTGATCTAACCGTTTGTCACAGCCATGTTTCGTCTCAGAATCCGCCACGAAACGTATTGAACTGGAATCAAATTTACATTTGTCGCGCGCGCTTGCTTCCACGCGGATAAAGCCTAACTGTCGGAGCGACCAATGAAATTATTTTTAAACTAGGTTTATATAGATCGAGAGTCCCTTGGCCTTTAGTCCGGTACATTAGATACTTACAAGATCCTTGGCCGAAACAGTTTTAAAGAGACATTAGAAGTAGCTGGCTTAAATTATATTATCGGTTCTGAATCGGAAAGTGGGCCAGTTAAACAATGATCGATTAGCGAAGCGGGAGAAAGTGTAGTAGATTCCATTTATATCATTTATCATTGGTATATTCAAATCACATTAACAGCGCTCAGAGATAGTAATCGTAAAATCGCCCGCACACATCGATGTATGCAAGTCATACATACATTATTTTACTATTCTTCGTAACTTTTATTACATTTACTAGCTTCCGCCCACGACTTCGTCTGCATGATCCCGGGATAAAAACTATCCTATATTTTAATCCAGGCTATTGCAAAATTTCATATAAATCGGTTGAGCCGTTTAAGCGTGATGTGATAGAGTAACAAACATCCAAACATCTAAACATCCAAACACCTAACTAAACATTTGAAGTAACAGGATTTGAAGTTAAGCAAGAAGAATCCAGAAATAATAAATCTAGTCCAATAACTCTTGAGTTTTCGTACTATATCACAATGAAATACAAGGTTTTCTTTACACCATTCAAATCTCTTGGCTGGCGCAAAGTTAAGTTGAAACAATAGTGAATCTATTGTTTCAAATAACAGATGTAAACAAAAAGTAGGTCGCAGATAGTATTGCGCCGACAACAATATTGATTTATCTGTATTGGCCTCAAATATTTACATTAGGCTAATCAATTTTCGCCCTTATACATCATTTGTGGCGTCAGTGACATGTCTTGAAAGAAATATATGAATTACTTAGTGGTAATCATTTCGGAGTGAACAAAGATAAGGTTAATTTATTACATGTTGTTGATCTTGTGTATAATAATATTACGTATACAATGCAACAAGGACATTATTATGTTTATTTAACGCCACGTTTGTCTAGATAATCCATTTGTAATTAATCTTTCTTTTCATCATCGTCATTATCATACAAGACGTACATAGTTGATCGTAGATCAAAGATTACTACAGTAATCAGACTCTTGTCATTTCATCAGATGATTGGTCTTTTTTTTTTGTGTATTTTATTTTCGTCGTTATATCCTTTAACGTCTGGAATTTGCAACACCTACTTTGTTTACTTCAGATATTGTTGGAAAATTTGAGCACATTTTCACTTGCTTGCGAAGTATATATAAATTTATGTACCTATATTCCATCTTCATTAACTTATGTTGTGATACAGTAGGGCTTTTGAAGGCCCCAATAATGTCCTTATATTACCTGCCAGTCCGGTACATTCTGCTTTGTATTTAGGCCCCAAATAATTAACTCGGTCCCTGATGCCCATTTGTTTGTTCAGCGAACAGACTGACAGTGATTACTGGCAGTGGGCGACTGTTACATAAATGACAACGTATTAGACGAGATATAAAATACGCCATCATTGATACTGTCCGGCCTTAAGAGAGAAATCTTTGTCACTGAATTCGGATTAGTTTAAATATCAAATTTGGTGGTCTGGAATACGTTATTATACATGGTTGTTGTTTTATTTCCCTTTTGAAAAATTAAGTTTTCTTCGCTATCTTAACTAACGAATCAAAAAGCCGTTTATAATCGTTTTCCTAGTTCGCGAATTTTATATGTTAAATTGAGTTTCAGAATACGGCCATCATCCCTAGGAATTTTTAGGTATTCTATCTTCTAGAAAAATGTCTCAGATGCTTTCCCGATAACATACCAAGGCAACCGAAACGCCGACAGTACAATCGCCAATCAATTATGGAACCCGCCATAAATCATCTGTAACACGTCGCTCCGTTTAGAGTTCCTCAGGAAAATAGTCGCGTCTTTGAAAATGTGGTCAGCAACGGTTTAGGATTTAGGAATCTTCTCCTTAGTGCACTTCGACAACGATGAATATGAGGATGACGATAATTTGGCCACGCCTGGTAGTGAATGAAGGACTGAAGGTCTAAGCCTTCGGCTATCCGAAACCAAAGGACATCAAATAATTATTGTATGCTGTATCATCCGGCACAGTAACCGGTATTATATTGCAAATGCATACTGCCATACGCATTGCTTCCTTCCACATTGGCAATCAGTGCTTGTTTACATTAGACTAACGGTCCAGTTCAACAGTGCGACCTTTTCAAAACATTGTGCGGTCGACCGTCCAATTAGAACGTTTATCCAATAATCATGACATTCGCTTGCTGATCTGTCTGTGACGAAAAGCCTATTTTACTGTGGGGAAATGCACATCCGCATCTTGCCTGGCTGGGGAACCAGGACGGGTATGCCAGACTCCCGGGAACCGCCCGGACTAACGTCTTTAACCCCACAGTGCTCTACGCGCTGCTTTATGGCGGAGCCACGGTAATGCTCGAGCACACTTCCATGACTCCGCCAGCACACGCTGTAGACCCAACCGAACTTAGTTTAAGAAAGCTTAAATCCTTGGAACGATGCTTGTCATTAAGCCTTGTTTTACGGCTCCAAGACAAGTAATGTCATCATGGCTATACTTAATATTTCATCCCGCAGCCGCCACTGCGGACGTACGTCCACGTGTCAGTCCCGATATTAATTTCTTAATGGGCCCTTGGAAGCCATGTTTGTTCCTTCAATTTGCTTGATGAGAAACGTCGTCATTATTGATGAGACTTTTACGTTTTTATTCGGACTATTTATCATCGGACGTTGTCGTAATGTTGGGTTTATGTTTTGTGATGTTTGTGTGGGTGCTATATTTATTCACTTATTTATTTGTATGGCTACATGGTTTGTTTGCATCAATATGACGTGAAACTTCTCGAACGATATATTAAACAAAATATCGATTCATTTGGTTTGAATTAACTTATATTGCGGCAGTCTATCGAATCAAGCCAACCAACCCTGCTCATACAGACCTATTATGTTTGACTTTGTAAATTACTACATATTTGCGACTCAAACACATTCCCAATATTACTAACAGTAACAAATTTTGTGGTAAAGGATGGGGATATCCCAAAAATCACATTGTATAATTAGTATAGTTTATAATATAAACAGTGGTGCCTTAATGTAGAACTCATTTATCCAGCCCTCGATAACAAGCAATTATTGTAATAGCCTCGTTGTGTAATTTGCTTCTAGTAAACGTAAATTCCTTAAAATGTTCTCCTGTTTGTTTTGCCGTTCTTATTGGAATTTGCGAAAACACAATCCCTTTGTTATATTTGTACCATGTTTAAATTTCGACAAAGCCGCTGCCGTCCGTGGGGCATTTGTAGGGTTCAGAGGATTTCGCACTACTGGAATCCTGTAAAAATAGATGTTGAAGAAAACATACTCCGAGAGTTTTTTACTCAAAGGCCTTGGATAATGACAGCGCTTGACCCTCGCTAGACTCGAGTGGGGTCCAATAGTGCCCACTCGAGATGTTGTCAAATATGCACCCTATTTGTATTAGGGGAAAGGCTTAAAAGGATTAAGATTGCGTACGCCCTGCTGCTTGGTATGGAGATTTTATGAGGTCGATTCGCATCATATTTTCAAGCTACGCCTTTTTATGGGCTATAGGTATTTGGAAGCGATTTAGTCTACCATACTGAATAAACGACGTGAACTTCACCCGTCTTGTATTTATGCCTTCAACGTTTATACTAAATGCTTGCGTTTCGATGTCGCGTTTAATGCCCTACAAAACTCTGAAGTTTTCTTATTAAGAACTGCCAAAACAAAACGCCTCGAGGTTATTTATTGGGCGAGTTCCCGAGTGCACTCAAGCGGCTCATCTTCGAGTAATTAAAGCGCTAATGTCTATTTAAACACCTTGTAAAGTTGTAGTCTTCGTAAAGTTCGAAGCAGGTGTTGCTCTAACTGAATACTTATTGCAAAACGGAAAAAGTTTGAGTGAAATACGATATTGTTTGCTGTAAACATTAAAAGGCCGCGAAGAGGTGAACATGACTGCAATATTTTGTTTTATAAAGCCGAGTGGAATAAAAGTCGGAACTCGTACAGATGTCTGAGTCGCATTGACTCGGGCAAAGTTTCCGACAATCCGGGCAAAGAAACAACGGGTCCGAGACAGGGTTGGCAATTTTTCAAAATGAATTTTCCGATACTGCGGTGTCTGGGCTTGGGACACAATTTATGAGTTTTATTCTTCAGTTGACGCATCATAAAATGAAGTTGGCTCCTTTATTATGCGGATAATGTATTTACTTGTAAGTTTGGTGCTGTATTTTTAAAAGTACACGAAGTTTTGTATTGGAATGTTTGACAAAAGGTACCTTATGTGGATTTACGGCAGCGCTGCGGTAAAAATTGTCCATATAAATCTTTATTAAGACAATAATATCTGAAGGCATTCATTTTAATTTTAAGTCCGCCATTGTACCTTTTGTATTGGTGCAACAAAGTTTAAATAAATAAATAATGGGTAGGTGATTCACACAATATAAAAAAGCCTTTGTCATTTGAATTAAATGATAAACTAATAATGCTAAAAATAAGTATGTAAGTATTCAAATGTATCTAGAAAAATGACTTACATGCTTATATTTACATTTAAAATCCTCATAAATGTTAACACATTAAGGAAATGGAATAGATGCTATATATTCTCAGCAAATGAACTTCGCATTTTCTCATTGCCTCATAAATTTCTGGTGAATATAAATCTCGGCAACCCTAAGCACAGAAAGAAGTTATTTAAAAGAGTATTGCTTACTCCTTTAGACGGCTAATAGCCATCTCGAAGTAATAAAGCTACAGTCTCATTTGCAATTTTCTTCGGCTCTTGAGGTCTTGCCCGCTGCAATTTGCATTTGCAATAAATGCAATGAAATGTTTTATTTTCCGCCCTCGACAAAGGAGCGTTATAGGCGATATAGCTTGGTAGCATATTTCTTACTGCGCGTGCCTCTAGCTCATGGATAAACTGATTTTAATTGTATTATCTAATATTCAATCGGATGGTTTCTGTTTACCAAGTTATTATTTATTCATCAAGTTTAAGAGTTAAGCCCGAAACGCACTGAAAGCGGTGGCGGAGCGGCGCTGAGGCGGTACCGGTTGTAATGTTCTAACTAATACGAAAGGGCCGCACAGGATACCGACCGGGAAAAAAGCGTTCTGTGCGGATCCTTTCATATTAGCTCGAACATTACAACCGGTACCGCCTCCGCGCCGCACCGCCGCGCCGCTCCGCCACCGCCGTCAGTGCGTTTCGGCTTTTATACTTGTCAGTAGAGTACTCGTATTCTCCATTTCTCTCTCTCGTACGCCAGCCATTTGATTTCTTGATATGACGCCTGCTTTTTCTTATATAAGTGCGCTTTCTTATTTCCCTGCCTCTCTTACTTTCTATCTTTCCTTCCAAAGATAGGAAGGTTGTAAAGAAAGTTGTCCAATAATTTTCCCGCTTCTATTACCTTTATTTTCAACTTACCTTAATAACGAATAGTAGTAATGTGTGTCAGATATTTTACTTCATTGCATATTTGTATCGACTTTACATATAATCAAAAATAAAAAAAACTTAGGCATTATGTTGCAGTTGCGTTAGTAGCGTTCACATTACTGCAGTAGTCAGAATATATCTTCTACATTCTAGGTTAGTCATTTGAGTTACGGGTTCAGTTGACTCCTACAGTTAGTATAACGTCGCTTTCCTTACTGCTCCGATAACTTTAAACCTTATCTGATAACAATAAGGTTGCTTTTACAACTTCTACGTAACAAGATATGAGATTGCCGTTTGCGACAGTTAACTGCTACAAAAACTCTCCACTGATAATCGCACGCATTCTAAATGCTGACTCAAGCATCAAGCACTAAGGCAGATTTTTCACCGGCTTTATCCAATGAGACATGAGGTTGCGAAGGTGACGCCGCTCAATCAAAGCGTGAGACATAATATGCATTGGCAATAAAAGCGGTGCATATGATATTTTTAGCTTATGAACATATGCCTTTTTGTAGTTGAGTGTTAATGTCGCTTTTTCGGTGTAATGTCGAACAAACGTGTGTTTGATTCGTTAACGGTTGGAATCAATCGGTGGACGTGACGTGACTTCATTCTTAACATGCACTCGGTGTCATGACGCCGTGGTGCGTTTAACCATGGCTGCAGGGGCTGCGCACTTGGTGCGATGCAAACGGACCTTGGCAACCTCTTTAGATAGGCCTAATTTTATAGGTTATCGCGTCGCGCTAATGATTTTGTCAGATCAAATTCAACAAGTTCATCAGTTAAGTTTTGCCTTTGGACATTTAACATAATCATGGACAAGAATGTGCCAAAATTGTAAACAAACAAACTATATTACTCGTACTCTAAAGTCAGGGACTTCAAAAAGCTCAATCGTGGTCCTATTAATACAAGTTGTTCGCTAAATTGGTACAGATTCTATTGACCACGTATACATTTGTATTCTGCACAACTCGCCACGGAATATTATAGATAGGTATTAAAGTTCAATTCCTACCTTGATTGGATTTAACCGATAGAACGCAGCTCATGCATTGTTGTTATTGTGTTGTGGGCGACCGGACATAGGAAACTACTGTTTATTTTATCCCCAAATCCGTTTTTGTAACAACAAAATTTGCGAGCAAACAATGCAAAAATGGCTACAGGGGTAAGGAAGAGATATATTTAGTATTAACTATACAGTACAGTGCGAAATCTATTTGTTCTAGGTAGGTATATTATTAAACTAGTTGTGTATGACATCATGACGTGGAAGTTTAAGTTCTTGTTTACTTTGTGAGATTTTACTTACATACTAACTACCATAATGTTAAAATATACAGTACAGTGCGAAATCGATTTGTTCTAGGTAGGTATATTATTAAACTAGGTTCTAAGCAGAGTTGTGTATGACGTGACGAGGAAGTTTAAGTTCTTGTTTACTTTGTGAGATTTTACTAATGGTGGAACTACCATAATGTTCGGTAAGCGACGACTAAAGCTTAATATTGTACATAAATGTTGCGTTCTAATAGTTCGAACTGCCTTAGCCCCTCACTTTATAAATACCCAGCTTTAAGAGGCTCCCATACGCCAATGACCTTCGATCTGAATCCCTTGGTTTTGTAATGTTTTTGTAGCTTATTATATTAACAACAACGGCTTTAAGCAATATAATATCCCATTGTTTACTTCAAAGTTTATAGTTTTTGAGATATTTGACATCAAAGTTGAGCAATTTTAGGCCAAAAAACTAGTTTTCTGGCCATAACTTTTGTGTTAATTGGTTTAAAATTAAAACCCTCTACCAGTTTTTAGAGACGTCACAGACGAACCCAAATATGTAGATTTCGTATATGTTAGATCTTTCACGTCAATAGAGATACGAAATAAGTGTTTTTTTAGACAATGTTTAAAAAAATCATACAAAATGAAGTATTAATTTGTTTCAAAATCCGCTCAGTCAAAATGGAGATAAAAGATTGAAGAACCGATAGCCGTTTGATTTATGATTCTATCTGTAGTGCAAAAGTAGTAGATACGATTCAAAACTTGTCAAAAATCGATGAAAACCTCGGGTAGCCCCTTAATAAAACTTATGGCCGACTGAGCCGTTAAATCAAATAGTTATGCGACACTGATATTATTGCGATCGCATCAGCAACGGCAGCAGCCGGGTTGAAAAGAAAAATGTAAAATATTTGATAACATTAACCACTTCGTTTCAGTTAAGGGTGATTAAATAAATGTTATTTTACTTTATAATAGCAATTCACAAACCATAATTTTACACAATGTTATTATCAACTACATAATTCTGACGCTACACATTTTCGGCTTTTATTGTTTAATTACATAGATGATGATTTACTGACTCTGATCTTGTTTACCAATGAACAATCATGCATTGTAGCGGTCCTGAGCCAAAACGCCGTATGTCATTCTTCCCAGTTCATAAGGGCGCATGTGC
This sequence comes from Epinotia ramella, assembly GCA_947578815.1. NCBI lineage: Eukaryota > Metazoa > Arthropoda > Insecta > Lepidoptera > Tortricidae > Epinotia > Epinotia ramella. The sequence continues at coordinate 5,936,945 of OX388201.1, read as the reverse complement.
AATTCAATGGGCACGAAAATGTACTCAATGTCCCGTGCATATAACTAATTTTTGCACTTCGGCTTCCGTATGGACATAACTTTTTAGCTTGGCACAGCTATCTACGTGTTAATTATTGATGACAAACACCATTGAAACCCTGATTAGTCTAATGAAGTGTTTTGTTTTATTGAATGATTGTACACAATGTATTGTAGTTATGCACTGTATGTCCGTTTAAACAACAGCAACACTTCTGACGGCGTTTTTTGAGTTTTAACTCCTAAAGATTGTCACTGAAACGTAGGCTCATGGACATGTGCATACTTCCATTTCTCACCTACGGTACACACCGTTTGACACAAGCTCAGAAGTTCAAACTAGTGGTTTGCCAACGCGCAATGGAGCGCAGCATATTGGGTGTGAAACTAATGGATCAGATCCGGAACACCACGCTGCGCTCACAGACTCAAATTGTAGACGTAGCTCGAAAAGCGGCCAAGTTAAAGTGGGACTGGGCTGGTCACGTCTGCCGCATGCCCGGTGAGTTATGGGCAAATAGCGCCACGAAGTGGAAACCTCAGAACTCGAAAAGGAGACGCGGCAGCTAGACCTCGTCGGCGATGGCGAGATGAGTTGGACTTGGACTCCTTTTTATTAAAGGACTGGCCAGATCAAGCTAAAAACCGCGAGCAGTGGACGAAGAGGTTTGCCCAGCAGTGGCTCTATATAATAATAATAATTACGATTCTCGGTTTATCCGCAAGGATTCGATTACTATTCGATTGTCGTTCTCAATTTTCTCCTTCATGCGTTTGATTGGATCGTCCTTGTCATCTGCGGAATTTTGACAGAACACATTTCTACGGATGTTTGGTTAAATTAATTTTAGCAGCTAATGCCCGTGACATACAAAGACTTAGGATCGCTTGGCTATAAACCCTATTTGACCCCAGGAAACACGACTATTGTTTTTTTGGCTCTGTATACCATACATACCCTTCCAAGGCGAAAGGTTAAGTGCCCGAAACGTAATAAGGCCTCCACACACCGAACGCGGGTCGTGCGCGGCGCGGTCGGTAGGTATCTCTCTCACTACCAACGCAATTAATATCTCTCTCACTATCTCTATCACACAGTGGCGCGGGCCCGCGTTGCTACCGCGACCGGCCCGCGCTACTGTGCGATACATACGCCGCGCTGCTGCGCGAAAGAGATAGAGATACCGCCCGACCCGCGCCGCGCACGACCCGCGTTCGGTGTGTGGACGCCTTAGGGCCCCCCCACATTACGGCGTCTTGCGAACGTTTTTCATACAAAATCGTGCGTTGCGTCGACGCGGCGTCGACGCAACGCACGATTTTGTATGAAAAACGTTCGCAAGACGCCGTAATGTGGGGGGGCCCTTAAGTGTACACCCTGAGTGCACGTTCCGCTATGAGCGGCGCGTGGAGCTACCATTCAAATTGCATTTTTTTATATGCACGCTCCGCGCCCCGCTCATAGCGGAACCTGTACTCAGAAAGCCGTACACTAAAACAATGTAAAGACACCATATCGCCCGAAAACTATCGAAACAAACGAGTTTCATTTTAATCATCACTTACGCCTGTTAGCGCTCCGGTTTCCGGGTGCAATTTTGAAAATGGAACTGCTCGGCTGTCCCCGGGGACGCCGTGATTGTAAGAGGGTTATGCCTCCTTTAACCCGTTCCCACTTGTACACAGGGTCGTTGCAGCTTTTCTTTAGTGCCAATATTAGGTTTCAGTCTGGCTTCTTGAGTTTTTAAGCTATATGACATAGTTGTACGTGTTCGTTTTTAATTGTATGTAATAAATAACTCTTTTGACTTTTATATAGGTAATTTAGTTTCGCATAAACTTCTTTTTACATGAATATCAAACTTCTTCTTTCATATTCAGATATATACTGATCACGAATGTACCTACAGTACTTACAGTAAGTTCATAAATATATGTACGTTCCCGAAGGTTCAAAAAGCCCTTAATAATAAAGTCAACAATTTTTTTCCCATTGTGTAACTGACGTGCACATAGTTTTGGAGTCGACCGTATAAGTGTTATACGCAAGTTTTATGTTATAGTTATAACTCGTCCTTCCCGTATCGATAAGTAAATAATGAGTAGTAAATACCCATAATTAGTAGTTATACACGCCAAAACTACGTAGGAATATAATACGGATCTACTTCAAACACAAGCATTTGGTTCAGGTGCCCGCTATCTTTGACAAAGAGGATTGATTTGTTTTTCAGTCCCCGTACTATGCCAGTAAATATGTTTCTATTACGTCAAACTCAAACTATATTCCACAAAACGCTATTAAATCCCTCACCTTCATGGCATATTTTCAAACCAACTAAATACTGCAACTACTTTGCGCGCCATCATGTTAGTTAGTAGGTTCGAAGACATACGTCCAATAAATTTGGTGCGCACCCTATTCGAAAAAGGCCGTACGTAAACGCAATTTGTACAGACTGTAATCCCTTTTACATTGCAATCGCGCCCTATTTTCCCAGCCGAATGACTTGGAGTATGTTATGGAGATACGACTTTATTACTCAATATGATAGTATTAGTAAACAAGTCGGTATTTATCGCCACGCTTTCGTCCACTTGCGGCAAACAAAACGATAAATCCCTTGAAAGATATCATGTTGCTCCGCGGGTGGTTTACATCGCCGACTGTACAGTTAGTCGGGGGACAATCAGTGCAGAACAAAAACAAAACGCTCCGTTCCGGCGGCTAGTGACAGGCTGAGGATGGAGCATCGTTTCCGACACTCGGCAAATAATACCCACTGTTTCAACGTAAAACGGAGAATCTGCCTAGCGAGCGCTAGCATGAGCGCTTTTATGAAGTGAAGCAATTATACATCACTAATACGTTTTTGTTATACAACGACGACGGTAAACAAGCTAACGGTCGGCCAGATGGTAGCCAGACACCGTAACCTGAGGACGATTGCTACTCCCATGAATCGTAAACGCCTAACCAACCCTTTATAGATTTGAAGACTCATTGTGTTGATAGCTATAGAGACGAATCTCAGCACAGAACATCCTCAAACGCTCTGGCGAGCTTACTCCCCACCAGAAACACACATTCTTACACAGCAAGTAGTGGCGTTATCATATCTGCGGGCTTCTGTAAGGTGATGATATTCTAATGTATGTAGACAGCGAACGAAACAACCATAGAACGCGAGCTCCTTACAAATGTCTGCCCAAACACGTGCCCAAAACCCGGTATGTGCATGTTCTAACTAAACGGCTGCCTGGCATCGGCACCCCGCCCCCAAACCCGCATCGCATAATGCCAATGGCACCCATTCTGTGGGGCCATTTTGCGGCGCTACTTAAGACATCTAGGGTTTCTTCGTTCGATGTACATAAGTGCGAAGGAAGACGAATACTTTATACGGGACGGCACGGAGGGAAATAGTTTTACCACTACTGCACATTTCCTATTCTGACTGATAACTGAACTGCATTCCGGTTGAACTCAAAAGAACCAATGTCAAAAAAAAAAAACCTTATTTGCTATATACAACGTGTTAATAAAATAACGCAAATCCTGAAAACAGTTTGTTCAGGAGCAGGTCGCCCCAGTCGGCCAACACTCCATACAAATGTAAAAAATAAATCTTGTCAAAAATTTTTATTTTTATTTTTTTCGCATTCTACTCTCGATTCTGAACAAACTGTTTTCAGGTTTTGCGTTATTTTATTAACACGTTGTATAGGTACTAACTAAGACTGACCCAGTTAAATGGTGGGCATATAATTCCTGGATGAACTAACAAATCAAGCTGAAAGCGCGTCTGGTTCACAAAATTTAATGTTAATCACCTTTTGTGAACGATTCTCTCCCACATATCAGATTCGCGATATCCACAATTGCACAGCACCGAAACAATCTCACATTCTGAAAGGATTGAGATCGCATCGCAACCGGAGTGTTAACTCACACCAACATTCTGACTAAGTGTTCTTTCTAGAGGTATAATGAGTATTATGCTTTCGTTTTACAGAGTCGTAAAATTCAGTGAAACTTCAATTATCATGTTGGTATTCGGTTTCTCAAAATAATAAGTGCTGATTGGTGTTACGGGAAAGTATAATAAACATGCGTTTTTCTACTTACAAACATTAAAGTAACTTTAAAACTATTTAATGTTCATTTCATTGGTTCTTTCTAGCTGCAATTTTATTCGCTCTTTGGACAAAGTTTTAATGTCAAGTATTCTACTCGACGTACATCGACACTTGTTTTGCGTACTCGCACTAACACACCATGGTTTGCGCACGTGGAAGCGAGCACGAGCGATAGTGTTGATATCAAACTGAAAATTCAGAAAGATCTAGATAAAATCAATTGCTCCCAAATTCCCTAGTGCTTACTTAAGTGTTAGTGAAAATTAGTTGCTGGAGGAAACTTCCTAAATTAGTCGGCTATAAAGACGGTTGCTTGAAGTATTGCCTGACCGACACTGGAAACTTGGCAGAATATCTTTAGTGTAAGGGTTGCCATATTACCCAAGCCCCAAAATGGTCAGCGCTATGTTCTCCGAAGTTTGTAAAAAAATAGCTTTTTCTTTTCTTTTCCAGCTTGGCCTTAACTGTGTACAATGTAGGTTCGCCCTCGTTAGAACTAACAGTTCTGACCTGAGCTTTAATTGCACCTAATGTGTTTTCCCCCCAAACAGTAGACTTTTCAGGATTATTATCAAACCACGGATGACGGGAGCAAAAATGCGTTGACAGCTTTATAGTGCGAGGACACACATTTTATATCATATAAATCGATGTCGATACGCATCAAGCAACTACTTAAACATGTTTAACTGAATTATTTACAGATTTAATATGTAGTTATTTAGTGTCTATGTAAAATGTTTTTTAAGTGTTTTCAAATCGTGGCTGTATACCGAAGGGTCTTTGCCATACGCGCCTTACGTCAAATTCAACAAAATGGACGACTGACATGTTGCAGTTGCAGCGATTTGTATTAATGTTATCTAAAATGTATTTGTTTCCTCGCAAATGTGATGAAAAACATTGTGTATAACACGGGCGTAAGAATATTGCATACTCGAGACAACACTCATTGCGTACTCATTGCGTACTCGATTGTAGCACGATGTACCTACTGGACTACCGCTATGATATGCAGAAGTATTAATTATTGTTGAAAATAAAATTAAAAAGAAATGTTTGTATTTTCTCAGTATTTTATATAGTTTTCGTAATATACAATTATCATTTTTTCTAAATTTTCTGATTTTAAACTCCTTCGCCTTGGCGATAAAATCCATTTCATTCAACTAAAGGACCGTTCTAAATCTACTGTAGTAATCGGAGCAAAATTAAATAATTCATAGTGGTTATGGATTTCTTCTGTACAACGTACTTCCACTTCTTTACCAGATATCAAATTATTTAAGATGTTTAAAGTTAAAAAGCCAACGTTTTTCTTCAACACATCCTGATACTTGTTGTGAATAACTTTACCTTGAGGATTCAATAATTTGTTCGTATGGATGTCGATAGAATAGTCGATATTTAACTAAGCACTAATGACAAGTGCATTTTTGCTCCCGTGGTTTGCAACCGAACCGAATGACTTCTACATGACATTTATTGTAAAACATCAGAAAAGTTTGCTATTTCATGAAATAAAACATTATGTCTTATGTAACATTAGGCCAAACGTTTGTAAGTATAGTGCGTATCGAGAATATTTACTTGCGTATTCGAGTATTAAATTATTTGAAGGCTTCACAACGACCGCCAACCCTAGCCAAGTTAGGTTTAGCAGATTATACCAAGGCAAGTTGTTTCTGCCGACTTCACAACAACCTGGCTCTGTTCCAATCATTTTTATAGAATTAAATCGTTATTTATTAACGAGACGTAGCGTAGGTACTAAAATAAGGCTCATACATTTTGATTCGATTGGTTTTAAATGTATCTGATTTATAGGAATTGACGAACGCCTGTGCGGTTTGTATCAGAAAATGATAATACTCAAGCAATTAATAAAAAAAATATGGTTACGGTACGGAATATGCGTGGAGGAACATATGAACACAGAAGGAATGTACTTATACTGTATTTCTATTGTATACTAATACTGTATTTATGTGTGGTTGTATTGTATGTATAGACCTAAAAAAATATTTGTTTGAATTATCTGTGAGTATATTGCAATTTTATCATATTATTGTGTCAAGCGCCGGGTTTTATTGGAATGATCAGACCGTGACTCTTCTGTAGCTTAATACTGTTATCTATTCTGTGCTGGTATGACTCAACTACGAACACGTATGTGTAATTTACGATGCCTTTACCCCCGAATTAACACTTTTACATTCATAGATTAAAATAAGACTACATATCGTTTGATGTCCGTGTAATGTGTATCTGTTTTTCGTTTGCTGGTCCGTTGAACTCCGGAATTATAGGGTTATAATAAGTACAAATGTTTCCGAGTACAAATATTGATACTGTGTTTCTTATATTGCAGGTAAGCTGTTGAACTCGATGTTGAATCAGGTATTTATACGAGAAACATACGCATATCGGTGTGAAACGGAGCGAAGATAAAATTGGTATGGAAACAGGATGTTAGAATTCAGACACCATTATTTACGTTTGTACGACTGTATATATTTAAAGTCCTTAACGAATTTCAAAGAAAAAATGCAAAGTTTCGTATTTACACTTTGCAATTGTGGTGCTGCAGATATAGGTTCCTTAACCACGTAAAATGGTAATGTAATTTTGAGCGTGCACTCCGTCAAATTGACGAAGCAATCATATGGAATCGCAGGCAAATTTGAAATGCGTTGACACAAATTTTCTCACGATTATCAGTTAAAACCTCAGGAAGCCTAGACCGGTTTCCTGAGGTTCCAATAAGGGCTAGTTTTCCCTCTGAGTTGGAAGGTCAGAACGGCAGTCGCTTTCGTTAAACTAGTGCCTATGCCCAATCTCGGGTTTAGATGTCAAAGCGGACCCCGGGCTCCTTTGGGTTACAACCTTATTGAAATGTGTAGTAGATCTTGTGACTAACTGTAACAAATAGTTAGACGACAGTGAAACTGTTGACAGTGACGTTGGACACTTTACTGCCCCAATAAAACACAATGCTGAATAAAATACACCAGACCCCCAATTTACGGACGCCGTAGGCCCAATCGGGCCTTTATTGACTCCCTGTCTATCAAACACGTTTTACAATTTAAATCAGCAATGAATAGTTTCACACAATGGCTGGCCCGAGGACATTGCCATGTTTAATTTCGAAACAGCGTAACCGACCATTATATTGAAGAGACTTGAGTCCCTTTTGGGATTAGTTCCAGCCCATTTATAGTAAACGCAATTACGAAATGTTGCCAATTTGATATAGGCTCTTTGTTGGGTCCCTGGGGTGAAGTTATCGCCACTAGGTAGGGGTCTTAGTAGCCGGAGGGGATATTTTACGATTCTTAAGTGAACTGAACTAATTATATGGACCGCGCTTTATTAAATGTTAATAGGAATGAGTTGATTACAACCGGGTTGAATTGGACTTCATAACGTAAGTTTATTTGTTACTTGTACTGGATGGTACGAGTACTTACAGGTAGTTTGGAAACTAGGAAATTTCACAAATAGACTTCCTTGAGACATAAAGAAGAGCCTCGGAGCTTTCGATGTAATTTTGTATGGAAATTGTTTGAATCCCAGAAACATTGTGACATTGACAAATTTCCTATCCTATGATAGTTTTCAGAAATCAACCCTTAAGGAGATGAAATGGGGGGTGAAATTTTGTATGGAGCTACGATATAAACGAGTTCCACGCGGACGGAGTAGCGAGCAGAAGCTAGTAGGTATATATATATTCGCTATATAATGAATGTTGAAGTGATAAGTTACGGATTTAAAGCATTTTTGTAACCCATGTGTGTGAACTTGCCCGGAAGGGTACCTACTAGGGGAAGCTAATACAGCATGAGCCTAAGGGCAATCGCACATATGCTGTTTTATGACGTCACACCCTCGGCGTTCTAAACAGGGGGCACAAATTAGCCATTGTGCGCAAATACGGAAAACATGAGGTGCATTTCGAGTTAGTTAGCTACGCGTTATGTTCAATGGCCAATTTTATTAGGTCGTGTGTTCATTTCGAATGAAGTCAGTTGAATGGGTCATGATTATTATAATGATTGAATGAAAGAAACAGTTCTGAATTCATATTTTTTATGTATATTAGACGATTCTTTAACACGTCGGGCGATTTTTTTTAATGACTTTTGTAAAGGATAATCTTACGTGATATTTGTTTCGTGGCCGCTTCGTGTTCGGTGGTCACACTTAATAATTGCGAATATCTATGTGATTAATTAAATAATGCTTAGTAAATATTGTACACATACAACGTTTTAAAATCTAGAAATATTGCTGTGGCATGTCTGATGGTAAACAGACACCGTATACTATGGACGGTAACGACTTCAGAGGAGTCACAAAGCCAGAGAAAAAAATCTCACATTCGACTCAACTTGGGAGTTCTGGCCGCTTTACACACCACACAACATGAAAACATCCAACAGTTGGAAAGCAGTGCTTCTGCCTCAACCCTAAAGACCGAAACGCACTGACAGCGGTGGCGGAGCTGTCAGTCAGTGCGTTTCGGCCTTAAAGGTGAGTATTCATAGTCATTACTCCAGGCAAAATACGGTTTTGAAAAACATTAATTTATAATAGCGTTTTTTTTGTTGATTTCATTTGAAAATGTTATTCTAAGATGATTTAGTCAAGAATCCGACAAACTTTCCACCCGGAAGTAATTATGTAGATTTAAATGAAGCATGCATCTTTTTTTGTACCATTTATCTTGAATATTATAGAGCAAATGTAAATGAATCAAAATAAAGACAAAAACATTTATTAATATTTTTACTGACTTTTTAGAAGCCAGTTAACTTATAATTTTTTCGATGTCTGAAATTTTGTCGGATTCTGCCGCTGGGTAACTATTTAATTGATAATATATCCGTTATACATAAAAAATAAGCTATTATAAATTATTTCCAAAATTGTCATTTTTTCCATACAAGTTGTCAGTTCATTGCCTGGACTACATAGCCTATGTGAGGTAGTGGAGCGGTGTGCTATGGAAACGCTGTTGTCCACGTTAATCCCCTAGCCTGATCCCCCAGGGGAAAAAAACGCTGTTATCCACGTTAATCCCCTAGCCTGATCCCCCAGGGGAAAAAAACGGTTGGGTTGTTACGTGAACTGCGACCCTAAAGCGCGCGAGCCGAGCGAGCGAAGCGAGCGTGACGCGGCAGCGTCCGGCGAAGCGCCATAACCGAAAAGTTTATTTTTTTCCAAGTTGAATATAAAATAATTGCTGCTAGGTTTTCCTGGGTGATCGGGGTCAGGTGATTAACGTGGATAACGTGAAAAAAACGGTTAGGTTGTTAGTTGAACCGCGACCCTACAGCGCGCGAGCCGAGCGAGCGAAGCGAGCGTGACGCGGTAGCGTCCGGCGAAGCGCCATAACCGAACATTATCATTTTTTCCTAGTTGAATATAAAATAATTGCCGCTAATTCCCCTGGGGGATCAGGCTAGGGGATTAACGTGGATAACGTGATGGAAACATGTACCAATATGCTAGCGTCGCTCAGTGGATCTTTTCTTCGCACACCGCTCCCCTCCCTCGCAGCTCTGTTGGCCGCTCATCCTAACGCTATGACCAATGAGCTGATCATAGTATTATTTTCTTTTGAAAGCAAGAAAATGTAATTTGTATGTATATCACAGGGGAGGCCATGGAACACACGTACAATAGGGGTGCGATAGGTACTCAGTGGAAAATAGAGAAATGAGGTGCAATTTTCGAGTAGGGCGTTAGACACGCATTATGTTCAATGGGCAGTTTTATTCGTTATTTGGACTCGCATATGCTCGTAAAAATGCTTGGCTTTGCTGAGAGAAAGGAAGCCATTATATGCGTGCGGGCTTCATTATTCTTTTTTCAATATTTCACCAATGACAATGGTAATCACTCGGTTAATACTTACGTTGTTATCGCCATATGTAAACTCAGGGTGACGTTTAGGTTTTATTTGCCTATAAGCCAACAACAAATGTCTTAATACAATATTCTACCTACTCTGTTACTACCAGTGAGATCCTGTAATTGGCTGTCTTTCTTTATGTCAAAGTGTTGTTTTGTTATAAAAGCTGTTGGTCCTCCATAAAATAAATAAATACAAGTAACACATTAAAATTAAGGGCGTCATGTTAGATGGGGCATGATTGTTTTGCATAATGTATGTATATACAAATGAATATGTACCTATGCTTTTAATTTTCGGCCCTGGCAATCTATCGTTACCCTTATTTAGGAACGAATACTTGACCCATAATAAATAATAAAGATTAATTCTGTCCATTTATTCTAATTTACTTACGATTATATTCCTTCACGGTCAGACCCGTGACTGCCATAGCGGGACGTCTAATAATAATGACCAATTTTGTTAATAACACAATTACTACTTCACCTTGAGTGGCATATATTACATCGAGAGTTCGACTTAGGTACACTGTAGGTAAATCTCAATACCACGATCAATATGAAATCATGAAAAAATAAGCACCCAAACTCATTATAAGTTCCAAAATAAGTAATATACAGTACTAAATGTGTTTCCGTCCATTAATAACAATGAATCAGCAAAACACTTCAAATGAGTCGTAAAAGCCTTTAATTTGCTTTAAAAATGTTAACTATATGGTGTTCAGGCAGCCAAACGAAAAACGACCTTTGTGCCCGTGCGTTTCGTATTAATCGTATTTCATTTTTCTCTGGAAGCGTTACCCTCGTCATCTTTGCCTACCTCAATGTAGTAGAGGTACGAGGTACGATGTCACTGCGTGAGTGATGTCGGACATTTGTCATAATATGTGTCACGACACGAGTGCGTGGGGGGAGAATTCTCGTTTTTGTTTATGCTCCAGTGGGATATAATTTGTGCGCATTATCATATTCCCTTCCGTGTGTATACCTATTAGGGGTAGTAATAATGTTTGCATATTTATGGCCCTCACCTTCGGTTCGAGTCACAAACACCTGCGATCTGGGCCATCCACGAATTCACCGCTACGCGTGCGTAATAGTACAAAAATCTCTAAATTGTAATAGATTTTAAGCACCTAGTATTGACATGACATGTAAAATATTTTTTTATCAATAAATGATCGTATCGTATCGTATCGTACATTGTTTAACGAGGGGCGTAAGTCGAATATTGCGAACAAGAGTCTGTCAGAAGCCCGACGCCGAAGGCGGAGGGCTTTTGATGACTCGAGTATGCAATATTCTTACGCCCGTGTTATACACAATGTTTTTCATCACATTTGCGAGGAAATAAATACATTTTAGATAACATTAATACAAATCGCAATAAAAACTGCAACATGTCAGTCGTCCATTTTGTTGAATTTGACGTAAGGCGCGTATGGCAAAGACCCTTCGGTATACAGCCACGATTTGAAAACACTTAAAAACATTTTACAGACACTAAATAACTACATATTAAATCTGTAAATAATTCAGTTAAACATGTTTAAGTAGTTTATTAGTTTTAAATTTATTTGTAAATACGTTTTACAGTACATATGGTGCTACTTTCCCGCACTAGTGCGGAAAAGAGCACTTTTCGTGCATATTTCGAAACTTTAAAGAGCCATATGTACAGTAAAACGTTGTACGATACACGTGCGAATAGGTAATTCGCAACTCGTGTCGATTTTAAACACTCCCTTCGGTCGTGTTTTAATTTATCACCACTCGTTGCGAATTTCCTATTTTCGGCACTTATATCGTAAATAACTATTCAGACATCGTATTTGATATAAATCCTCTTTGCTTTGTAACTGCCGCATGAGTGACATATACAATATTGATATTATATAATTGATAAAAAACCATTATGCCCGTGGGCGTAACATAGGCTATTGTAGCTCTGTATGTCTGCGCATTATGAAGCCCTTTTTCGAGCAAGTGTGATGAAATAGTACATTACTTACCAAGGGCTGTAAAAGAAAGAAAGCCCAAAATCGCAGGTATTTGTGACCCGAGCCGGAGGCGAGGGTTATAAATCTGCGATAGAGGGCTTTCTTTTTTACTGCCCGTGGTGAGTACACAATTTTACGTCTTCACCTGGCCATAATGCGAGTTTTACCGTACGCGCTACGTGCGGTAAAACTCACATTATGGCCAGGTGTGACGTAAAATAATGAAATACGTGGATTTTAGGTTATAGAGTATGGACACATCATAAAGCTTGTATCGTTTTTAGCAAAGGATAATGGTGTTAATGGAATTGCATTGACAATTTCAATTGTAATAATTTATTCGTGTTAATAATGTAGCCTGTGGTAGTAGTATGCTGTATGCTGGATGCATGCGGTTTTCGAACAGAGATCGTGGCTTCTGGATCAATTATTACAGCTCTGTATATGTCTGCGCATTATGAAGCCCTTTTCGAGCAAGTGTGATGAAAAGTCCCTTTTCCTGGCCAGTTGAGCTTTACCGTTTCTTTACTATTTTTGCAAGTACTTTTTTGCTCTGTAAGTCCCTACTCAAGCTTCACGTTTTTTTTTAAACGTCCAACTAAATACATTTCAAATTTCAAATATCATCCTACCGTAAAGGAATCTCTTCCAGTTCTAGTGCAGTCGGTTAATTTCAGGATATTTTATGTAATAACTTCAGACTTATTACCATTATCTACATTGGTACTAACGAGCGATGCCAGCGTTAAAGTATTTCGAAGAAACCCTTAGTCTAGCTAATAGACTTAAACTTATCGGACCTATTCCTAGATTTGCTTCGCCATCACTGAGCCTGCTTCATTAGCAACTAATAGTAATAGAGAATCTTTTTCCCTAACTAAAGCCACTTCCGCATTTGACGTGGCGGAATCTGCAGGATGCGGTATCTTCTTTACCGAGAGCGCACTGATGCCGCCCAGATTTCCTTGTTTGTCGGTATACTGTCAGTATATTTGCGCAGTATAGTATTATATCGCGCGGAAGCGGGGCGGTACGCAATACGCATGTACTTCTTGCGTGCCGCCTCGCTTCCGTGCATCCTATCAGGAAGCACTCATTAAAATATAGGCGCGTAGTAAACAATCTGTACTGACCTTATTCCGTGCCTAGGAAAGAGTATGCCCGAACTCCGTTGTTGACTTTGTCCGCGCGGCTCAACAATTATTGAAATCGTATGTCCACTGCTGGACTTAGGCTTCCCTCAAAGAGTATCACCTAATACGTACAAACTTATAAACATATAAAAATACAAACGCCAACACAGTTAACTTGACCTTAACCTTATACAATGCACATAAAGTGTTTTTTTTTTACAATCTATCTCGCTCCTGCACAACTGACGCCGCGCCACGACGCGAGTCGAGAAAGATCTACCCTACTCTTTCTAATTTGCACGGTGCGAGTGAGACAGGTGACGGTCAGTCGCGCGCGAAGCGACTGAGCAGCAACTTGTACTAGAAGAAGCTAGAGTACTGGTTTTTATCCCTAAAGCTATTTACATTCTCGTTTAGTAGGCATATACCCAAAGTTCTTAATTTGAGACTAGAACGATTTGTGAGAGACTGTGCTATGTATTGTCTAACTGAATCCGGTTTGTTCAGCCCACAACCTCTTTGATTTATACAATCGGAAGATAACCGCAGGTCGTCATTAGGGGTAGGCAATGATAAAAATTACGCAATACGTCACTGCCGGCGGCCCCCTGATTAATGCGCTGCGGAACCGCGGAGCGCCGCGGGACCCCGAAATTCGCTTTGTATTTATTGCTTATCCATTTTATTACGATCAACCTTTTTCGTGTTTACTGCAGTAGACGTTGGAAGTGTTAGAATGGGCAGGGACCCGTTTTATGAAGCTACTAGTTTTACATTATTTATACTAAACTGGACTTAATCGCCTATAATTAACTTATTTGATTTACCTCACTGAGGTCTCCCGACGTTTCGGATGTGTTGTTTAATTTTACAAGTGTATTGGCAATATTATGGCGCTTGACCAATAACGGCCATTTGCCCTGTGTTGCCACTTCAGAATTGTAAGATCCTACTAATATTATAAACTAGGTTCCGCCCGCGACTTCGTCTGCGTGGACCCGGGATAAAAACTATCATATATGTTACTCAATCATGCTTAAACGGCTGATCCGATTTGGATGAAATTTTGCACAAATATAATTTACAGCCTGGATTCGCGAGTTACTTTAAAAGGGCTTCGATTTTGCAATAAATATGTATTTCAACTTCATACCAAATCCGTCAGATATCAGGACATGGCCTTCTTGACTATGCGAGATAGCATAAGAATCAAGACTTCATCGACTAAACTGAATTAAAAATGCGTATTGGAAGGCTCAATGTTTCCTTAAAAACAATCCCTTTAAAGTTTGTGACCATTAAAAAACATTAACAACGTTGTACCTAATCCGACACCGCATGGCGATCACGTTCCGCGGCGCGAGCAAACTCCGTAAAACCACGAGCCAGGGTTGCCACACGTCCAAATTGTCGATTGTTCCAAGTTTCCAGTCCGCAAACGCGAAACTTTGCCCCGGACGTCCGGAAGTCATTGTTCACAGTGAAGATTCATCTTATTTGGCAATTTTCAGCGTATTAGTGGGTTAATGGCTTGATGAAGTTGGTTCTCGCTGTAAATATTTCGAAATAATTAAATTGAGCGTCACTTTTTAATTTTTACCTACCCCTAACCTCATTCATCTCATCAATCTCCAATCATTTTACAATCAACAATATCTTTGTAATACCTCAACAAGCATGAAAAGTGTAACCCGACTCCGGAATCCTTACTGAAAAAAAAAACGGTTTTTTGTACATAAGGTAGACTGTCACTCAGGGCATAATTATGAATCGATTGACATCTCATTTATAAAAATCGGTTCAGTATCGTTAAACGCTAACCGTGGAACACACGTAAATATAAAACCTTTCGGCTCTGCCGTAGTCGGACAAAAAGAGACAAATAATTACGGCCCGTGTGATGTGGCCTAAAGACGCCAACAACAAGAGGGTAGTCGCATGTGCGACTCTTTAACAACTTGTTTACTATTTAAAGCTTTTATACGTAGTTAGGTATATTGTCATCCCATTACATACATAGCCGTCAACCCTAACTAAAGCCCGAGATTGCAACGAATGTGTTCAGAAATTCCGAACGACGCCACTTCATACCCACTCGGTAAGTGCATTCTGTGAACGCGACCATTTTTAAATGAAGAACTTGAGTTCTAAATCTGAATTTCCGAGTCGGTTAATATATTCTAAGTCAGTGTTTCGCCTAGACAAGGAGTTGCGAGTAGAAATTTGAAATTGGCTGCGATTCGGCGAATTTTAATTGAGTCGTACATATATGATATGGTTTGCCTGAGGCTGTTTCGCTTGGAACATGAAGGGCTGCAATGCTACGACAATCCAAGGATAATTCTAAATTTCCAACAAATGGGGATGTATAAGTAATGCCACACGGCATAGTCGTACTCGATAGTCGTCGCTGGTCGTTAAAAGTGATAATTGTCGCTTAATCTCTATAATAAATAATGACACAATATTTGGATTAAAAAACATGTCTGAATAAACTTCAATTAAGTTGCGGCTGTTATTACACTTATTACCTGCTGATGAATTAGATAATATTCCTTTTTACATAAATTATCTATTTAAGTAATTATTTTTTTACTTCTGTAGCTTCTTTACTCTACATCTTATAAATTTCTTATTAGCCCTATCTAAGGTAGGGAGTGACCCTCAAGGGGTGCAAAGTGCTATACTTTAACATATAACTAAATAATAGCTGCTATTTGATTAGGACTTATCAGGGGCCGACCCTACTGTTAGGGGACAGACGAATTTCGTAATGAGATTCCGTAGTTTTCGTATAAAATAAAACTGGATATCAAAAGAACATTTATTTTACATCACAAATAAAATATCACAATTTTGCCGGTACATTCTTGTAATTACATTCAAAAATAATATTGATTAATGATATTAATTGAGCATTATTTTGTTCGATGTTGGGGAGCCACTATGTGAACGCGCGATATCAAGTCGTCGCGAAAATGAAGAGGCGTTCCATTCTGTTGCTGAGATTTTCGCGTAATATTCGCGAAATGAGCGAGAAATGTTCGCGGCAACTGCGAATTCCAATTAAACCAGAACTTACCTCTTCAACCTCGTATTTATAAACCATATTATTGTAAAAACTACCTTACGTTGTGTAAATAGAGTACATATTATAATAATAAATTAGATAAGTGTGATGTTGTGGTAGTTGAAGTCGGCGTCGCGGCGGGGTGTTAGCGAAATTAAAACCGCAGGGGTCGATTTTCAAAGCTTTTACACCTGTTTTAATTTTGTCGCACAATCTTGATTCATTTAGATATTTGATATTCTAAGATATTTGATAGAACTAATTTGAATGTGTTTAGGTTATGACACTATTATTATTCACCATGATAAAGTCTGTGGCCACATGTGACACGATGATAACTAAATGTCCTTTTAAACTAAACCTACAATTACTTGGAATCGGAAGCATAGCCCTTTCAATCAATATACGACTGAATTAATAATACAAAGCCCTTGTTTTTTCAACTGTAGCAATAATAATCCGCAACTTATAAAGTATGAATAATATTAGTGTTACCATTCGTACGTCCCTCTCTACAAACAAGCTTCTGAATGGCTTCCTAAATTCATATTTCCGATACTAAGCCTATTGCAAATAGCGTAAAAGATTGGGGGTTTGGTAAAGGGGAATTGGCCGAAGTGTGCGATACCTACATACATAACATACAGGAGATGTAGGTACATAATACACCCCTTTGAAAACTACGACTTGTGCGTTTGTCTCGTGGAACTTATATGCGGAGAATAGGGGCTTGTTTACACATTGATTAGTGATTAGGGCGAGTTCATACAAAAGCTACTCGCACTTGTACCAAATGTATGAACTCGCACTAAACACTAATCAATGTGTAAACAGGCCATTTGAGGCAATATTGCGCGGGGCGCTAGATTTGACAGCTAGTTCTTAGATTCCATGTAATCTTACCCCCTTATTCATAAAACTTAAAATGCCTCTGATAAAAAAATGTGGTTTGTCCCTTTCTTACGAACGCAATTTCAGCGGTATTTTAGCTAAAATGAGTTGGTTGACCGTTTATGAATATTATTAGAATTTAGTTATATTAAAAACACAACCCTACGAGTGGTGTCGGATTAGAATTTCACCAACCCTTTCTTCCCGTGGCTGTCGTAAAAGTCGACTAAGGGAGCAGGGTTGAAGTGTGTTGTGGGCGATGGGCTAGCAACCTATATCACTGCGATATCACATTTTGTCGACCTTCTTCACCCAAATTTATGCTAAAATTGGCACTGCAATTTCATGTGCTCTACCTACCCCTTTTCGGAATGAAAGCGTGAATCTATGTAGGTATGAATGTATGTAAAAATACAAAATGCAACTACTATGCTTCTGGCATAATCTTACACAACTCGGACGAATCCCATTATTACGCTCAATAAGGCTTCTGTTATGGTATAGTATGGTTAATATTTAAGCCAACGGTGAAGCTAGCGAACAGTTTAGCCGATCTGCTTGTTACGTTTAGTGCAAACAGGTAAATTACTATTACACCTTGAACCGTGAAACGCATCTCTTAGTGAAAACTTAGCACAGAAGGTGGAATCCGAACATAGCATAGAGTTCTCAGTCAATTATGCAGTCGTAACACGATCTGCTGATTCCACTAAATGCCCAAACTTACTCCGAGTTAAAGTTAAACGCGGATTTGTAAGTTGTAAGGCTAATTATGCATCGGAAACACAGAGATTATATTCACCCTTGAATCTCATGGCAATCGGCTACAGATTTTAGAGCATTACGCAAAGTGTAAGTACTTACCTAATTTTTATTTACAAATAGTTTCATCGGAAGGTAATAAATACTATATCAGAAATTAGCTCAGCCAAAATTTATTATTACTCCAAAAGAAAGAAGGCAAAAAAAATGCCTAATAGTGACGAAAATCCCATTCAGATATGTCAAAAAACTACGAAGCTACAAGATGTAGTGCCTAATGGTTTCCCGTAACGTTCGCAGTGTCAGTTCAAATGTCATGCTACTTCAGTCAACCTCAGTACTTTTTGTACCGAGACTGCCTGAAATAGCAAGACACGTTCGTACGTTTCCGTGAAAATACGATGGGAAACCATTATGCACTACATCTGTACAACCGTTTTAATATTACTTGTCAACCTGGCAACCGTACTGTCTTTTCGAAGATCTCACGGTTCTAAATAACGGTTGAACGGTTTCAACAATCTGCACGGCTATCACGCGACGGCCGCGACATACTCTCGATTTTTCTCGCACTATACCTCTTGTTCTAAGTGTTCTAATAAGAGATCGAAAAATCGAGAGAGCTCGCGCGCCGTCGCGTGATAGCCGTGCTGGGGTGTGATGGTATCGAGCTACTGGGCGTTTTGGACTTGGGTCGGACTGACTCTACCCGGTATGCAGCGGTACCGAGACGAATAGGGACTAGGACCAATGTCTGTTAAGATCTTGTTTTAAGTATTTTGACGTCTTAAACGTTCATTCTCTTATCTCCGTTTTAATTTTTGGTCCTTCATCGGCGAAAGACTCATAAAAACTCCTTTACTTCTGTCTCATGAACTCTCAATGAATTATACATTCAATCACAGTCCATTTCAAAGATTTTATATAATTCAGACTTATGTCTAACTATTTTAATAACGCAAGACTCTGAATCCTTTTATGGAAATATTTAAGTCATATCGTCCTTTAGAATACCTGGCAGTAATACGAACTTATTATTACTACCCAATGAGTTCCGAATTGCTTGCAAAACATTATAGAAATGCCTTTATTTCGTTTTACATGTGCGAATTAACAAAGGAATAACTCTTAATAATAAATCTTAGATCTTCCGATAGACAATTGACGTTCATAGGTAATAAATATTGAATACTAAATTTTGCCCTCGATTTCGTCCACATCAACTGGTCGTCACTATCACCCTAAGGGATGTTTGCTATTAATGACTGAGGCATATTCTTATCTAACCATTCACGGATCTTAAGCGCAACTTGAGAAGCTAGGATAAAAAATAATATCTGCATTCCAAATTTCTTTACAATTCGTTCAACGGCTTAAGCGTGAAAACAGAAATAATACTCAGAGACATGATCAAAAACTCAGGAAAAACGATAACCAAGAGGATAAAATGCCTTGGAATGTGCTATCTTGGATATACATAAATGCAAATTATTACTTTTTTGCGTTTGTGGTATTATAGCTAATATACCACGGCGCATATTTTTCTTCTTTGGAGGTAAACATCTCCCATCTCTTTCTCGTTCGTAGTCTATTACCTACTTTCTATCCTATATCAAGATTATCAAATCAAGTCAAGATAATATATTTGATGATGATGCTGAGTGCATAAGTAAGTAACCATAGTGGTGGTAATTTAATTTTTGTACTCATCTTCGAAATTTACACAGTATCGAAAACATATATTTTTAAGAAAATTAATTTTAAGTTGTTATTTTACATCTAAGTTTACCTTTACTGAACGTAATTAATAATAATAAAGCAACAATCGAAGTAATAGAACTGACATTCTAATTTTATTTATTTCAGAGCTTGTGTGGTAATGGTAAACATCTCGAAATGGAAGAATTCGTAGAATTTTCTAGCAAAATTGTTTTATTTTTGTTGATTAAAAAATTGATAAGTACCAAATATAATAGCGTTTCATTTATTAGTCGTACGCAGCATAGCTTTCCACGCTTAGAGCTTTAGATCATATTTCTTTCAAAGTTTGAAATAACCGATTAATCGGTTATTTTTTGCTATAACCGATACAATAATCGGTTATGAAATTTTGTCGGTTATTGCATATCCTAATTGTGGCCGACTGGTTGCTGCTGGTCGGTCTTCCCTTCCCATCCCAGAGCGTGTCACTCCCCACAAATTTGTGCCCCCTGATACATCCGGCTTTTCCGGGTCAGGTTTGCTTCCTGGCTGGGTTCGGTACCTTTGTTCATGTTTATGTTGAGAGACCGTTACTTTCCCATTTACAGATGTAAATATTGGTAGGAAAGGATGGATATTAAAAAAGTATACCTATAGCATCTTATTAAATAAGGTTGACTGCACAAACCAATGATGTAATATAAAAACTTTTTGGCACAAACGAGCAAAAACCTAGCTGAGAGATTTTCAAAGGGCTGTGAAGTTAAAAGAGTTCGAAAAATTTCAACCGTTAAAAAGACAATGCACGAGTGGACAGAATACAGACTTTAAACTTGATGTCCTTGATGACCTTTAGAGTTCTAAACCTCGAATGAAAAACACGGGATCCTTATTCCAAGACGTTTATCACCACTTGGTGCCAGGTCGCTCGCAACTGTCTTAGTTGCACTGTGCAAATTAGAGAGAGGAGGGTACATATTCTCGCCACGCGTCGTTTTCATGTTTTGGGTAAAGTGATCGACCTATCTATATTTAGCCTTTGAATTGTGTGCTAACGTAATGAAAATATGGCGATTTGTATGTTTGTTTTGAATGAGTGTTCACTATTTACATAGGGCGAGTTTGTAATCGTAAGCGGTGTTCCTGTCTGGCAGTTTGGCAGAAGAAAATGTTGTAAAACAAGGTTTATTTAAGTGAATACATTTGTCTTATTCTTATTCTTAAAATCTGAATGTATCAAAAGGTTGCAACTTCTATGGAATGACGGTTGCCGACGCTATGTTTAACGTTAATTGGTCTGTAATGGTAAGTTGGTACAACCCGCCGAATCTTCATTACTTTATGATACTCTTCAAGATCTCTTCCTAGGGCTATTTGTTGACGCTCCAAAAATCCCAACCCTAACCCATCCAGCACTTTATTTAATTTTTATTCATTTTGTTTTATTAAACATCCCAACCGTTTCGCGTTTTTCACATTGTCTCTCAACCCATTGTGCTTGTGTTACTTATTTTACTAGTATATTAATTATTTCTTTATTTTGTGTATACGTTTGTATCGGCGGTATGTTGTGTTGCGTTCCGTGGGTCACGTACGGTGCTGTCTGAAAATCAGCGCTGTAGGTGTCTGTCTGACACCTCGGCATAATGCTGAGACAGCGACCGATTCACTGCCGCGAAGACACACACATTATGTGTAAATTGTATTGTATTTGTACTCCCTTTGTCTCTCTGTGTGTCTTTTGCGTAGTGAATAAATGTCTTCTTTCTTTCTTTTTCTTTCTTTCTTTCCTTTCGCAGAATGTTGGTCTATTCGAAAAAAATACACACATTTAACACCCCACTTCACATTAACACGACCGCGATAAATTCCGTATTTAAATATGAATGACAGCAGTTGATATTGGAATAGGACGTTGCTTATAAATTAATGGACCAAATAATAGTTTACTGCTTAGTTAGGTAATGAAATAAACGAAGTTTTTTTTGTTACCGCTTAGAAAAACGTACCAGTGTTAAATTATTATTAAGAGCCTATTGTGTCGCACTGGCAAAGGTCGTTAAATGATTGAAATCATTCAGGAACTCAACCTATTCTTATCGACATACATATTCTAATAATTCTATTCTGTTCTGTGGCTAGCGAGAACTCCACACAGCAGCACAGCCCTGCGGACTCAATATTGTCTATGCAACAGTGAAGTGCGCATGAAGCGAATCCCTCAAGGCTAGCATCTAGGCCGCGATTTAAAAGCCTTTTTATCTTCACACTGGTTGTGAAAATTGTATCTCCTATTTTACCTGGATCTGGCAGTTAATCTGCATAACGGGACCGTAACAGCGGCCCTTCACATAGGAGTAAGACCGATTGCCCGTTAGTAACACGAGTAAAATTATTCGTGTCTTCATATAATGCCTCGTTTTTATGGTTTCGTATTGATTTTGTGAAGGCGGTATATATCACAGGCTTCTCTTTAAGGTCGTAATCGAATGTGGAATACTATTCTAACACGGCAACCTAGTTAGTTATCCAAACCCATTTGACATATAACGGTACATTTGCAAAACATAAAAGCAATTAGTCGTATCGTTGAAGCATGAAACACGAACTAACCATTGGTTTGATTGGTTTGGTTTCAACCAGAACAGTAAACGAGGGAATAAATTGAGCCATTTAATTATTTGAAAATAGAACTCACACTGTATCTCTCTCAGGTTTCATTCATAGTTTATTGACTAAACTATGAATGAAGAAGAGACTAAACTTTAGTCTTCAATTGGCTTCGTTCCCGTGCAACCGCCTCGATATTTTGATAAGACGGGATTATTTTCATCTGGTCCATATGTTATTTGCTTATTGTTGGTTATGCTGTCTTCCACCTTTCGATTACTTAGGTCCAATTCAATTCAACGAACCAATAATAGAGCTCTGAAATTAGTCTGTACAATGTTCGAGTGCCAGTTTGGTCCAATTTAGCCTTATCCATGCACACAATTTTCGTTTTGAACCAATCAATAACCCGTATCCTTCAATCTTCTTTTCTCCTGACCCGGACACATTTTCCTTTTCAATCAAATGGCCTATCAATCAATTACGGTATAGAATTATATCTACAACAGAAACAATTATTCGAACGTCAAATGGAGCGTACTAAGCCTGAACAAATCTACAACTAATAACGTGCGAGTCGGACGAGCACTTACGTCGAAGCCCTTAGATTGATTGCTTAAGTGACATACGGACAGATAATGCCCACGACTTCGCGGTACTTAAGACGCTGTATACAAAAATAAGGGCAAAATAATATTGTAATTTCCCTTAGAAGAGCAGGAAATTCGTGAGTTAGGCGGCACGAATTCATAAAAAAATCTGAGTAGTTTAAGTCTGTGTTATAGACAAGCGTATAAGCATGAATTTCAGATCGCTCTGTGGGGACTATAGTTAATTTTCTCTGCATGAGTGGTACAGTATTGAGATATAAATTATACTACAGGCTCACACAGAAAAAAAGACCGGTTTGCACTCCGGGAGTGCCGGCAGAAGTGAAAACTCAATAACATTGTAACAGTTTTTCGATCAGGTCACGTGACATCTTACGGTGTCACCCTAAAAATGAATTTGACGCAAATTTATAAACAATTATCAATTATTTAGGCGCACGGGCCGCGCGGGCGCGTTGGGTGCGTCGGCCCGGCACGCCCGCCGGCGGCGGCAAACAAGATACCAATTTGTTTTTGCCATTGCGAAATATTTTTCAAAGCTTTATCTCTTTAGGAATAACGTCCAAATTCGAACTATTCGAATTTACAAGAACAGCAGACGGCGGCGGCGAACAAAATATCAATTTGTTTTTGCCGTTGGTAAATATTTTTTAAAGCTTTATCTCTTTAGGAATAACGTCCAAATTCGAACTATTCGAATTTTCTCAATAGCAAACCGGTGAAGGACGCTTGGACAAAATTACAAATTTATTTGCAGAATATGATATAAAAGTGTTTAACGGCTTTATACTCTTACGAATAGCGTTCAGTTTTGAATGAAGTCGAATCGGCTAGCAGCAAAATATAAAAGTATGTTACCTCCTTCACATCTGACGTCACAAAAATGTTGTGTCGCGTATTTAACAATTTTTCCCCATCCCAAAAAGTGCTCAGCGCCGCTAAAGAAGTTTTCACTTCAAAAATTGTGAATCAGAAATTCATTAGGAACACCGCCAATAGGTTTCTTGAATTCCTCTCCTCTCTCGGATCAAGAGAAAAATCTTGATCATTTCGCTTCATTCTAGATAGGTTAATTTAACATCTTCCTAATGAATTTCTTGGTTCAAGAACCTTTATTCAAGCATATATTTTCCTGTGTATTTTCATTGAACGGAGGAGCGAAACAAACGAAGTTCTCCGTTCCAGCTAGGGCACAAATTCTTTTGTATGTCTGTCTGGATGTTCGGCTGTTCTCTACAGGTCTCATTTCTCAACCGATTCTCGTGAAATGTTGTGAGCAGGTTGGATATTAACATTGCTTTTTGTCAATTCAGTATTTGGAAATTTGAAGAAAAAAAAATTAACACAAAAGACAGACTCGCGGGATCCGCACTTTACCGAACCTCTAGTTATATTTTTTCAAACTTCCTGTCGATACAGATAATTTTCACGCAAAATGTATAAAGGGCAACAAAATCCTCCCCCGTATTTGCTCGACACGGCTACACCTCGTGCGTACACGCATTATATATTTAGGTACCTGCTTCCCTTATTTATAGAGGAACTACCAGGCAATAACGTGTCGACAGCAAAAGACACGTGCGGGATACAGCCACACAATAGTTATATGTGTACTTTCGGGTGCTTATGTCAGGTGAGTAAGGTTCACAATTGAAAATATATTTAGTCTGATTTGCGTGAATTTGGTGATAGCAACGACCTTTCTAAGTGTTTTATTGAATTATACGAATGTTTGTAGGAGGCATATTTTGCATCTAGTACATTTGGTACTTAGGTTTGGTGTTATTGATTGAGGCTTATTTTGTTATGTATTTATTAACAACTAGCTTCCGCCCGCGACTTCGTCTGCGTGGACCCGGGATAAAAACTATCCTATATTTTAATCCAGGCTATAAACTATCTTCGTGCAAAATTTCATCCAAATCGGTTAAGCCGTTTAAGCGTGATTGAGTAACAAACATCTAAACATCCAAACATCTAAACTTTCACATTTATAATATTAGTAGGACTAACTGCAAGTGTGCAGTTAAGTTCAAAGCTATGTGCACAGACTAAGTGATCAAATAGTAGGTATAGAAAAAAATCTGTATAGTTATTCTATACTAAGATGTGTCCTATTACCCTGTCGGTACCCTTATAGCTAATACGTCAGATGCGATTGTCGACCCAATGTAAACAAGTCCTTTGTGCCAACGATGACCAACCACCTAAATAATATTTTTATAGTCTAAACTTTCCACCATTAGCACACACTAGCAGCTAAAGTGCTGCACTATCGATTCAAAGAAGAAATGACGTATGTGCATACGGTGTCCAATCGACGAAACGCCCGTTTCAAACTAGAGCGTACCTCATAGACCATAATGTATTTACTCTCTTACTAGACCAAGACCTTTTCGTGGAGTACCTGGGTCGTAAATGCATTGAAATCACATATTTTTATAGATATACTTAATCGTCTTCTAGAATAATGTGCGATATGATCGGAATTCTGGTATACAGGATGTAAAAACGGAATTGTGTTTCAGGTAAATGTTGAAATGGGATTTCCGAGTTTTGAAGTAATATTGTAAAGTATTTATTATGAATGGATATAACCCTCTCGGAGTTCGTAAAGCAGCTCTGACATTAGACAGTTGATAAACAAGTCAAAACGATTTCCGGAAACAGATGCCCATCATCATTTCTGCTACTTTGAGGTAAATTAAACAATGAAGGCAGTAATAATAAGAAATTATAATTCTCTTTTTGAACTGTCTCCAATATCTGAAGTTTGACTTTGTTAGAAATAACGTGCTTATTGTGACAATAATAGCTAGGACAGAAATTAAAAAATATCATGGATTATATAATGTGTCCCAAAAGTAAACGTCAAACCGAAAACGGGTGATATCTACCAAAAAAACCACCCGTTTGCTTGCACTTTTGGGACACTGCGTATATAAAAAAAACATCATGTTATTAGGAAAATGTTTGCTGTGCTTGCAATGCTTGTGAATGCTTTATCTTAATGAACTAGGCATCAACTCATTTCAAAATCCCACTATACTGGCAAAAACCATCGTATGCTCTGTATCGCAATACCAGCATCCTCGTCGGGATGACCATCAGAATTTTTCACCCAAACCCTATTCAGACAATAAAAACTGCCCTATACCCTTTTCACTTAGCACCGTCTAGCGCCAATCCTCGGGAAAGGCTCTTAAAACCTGTCGCATTGTGGCGTCCCGTACGTGTGTAACGTCCTTAGTGATTGATGACCTAGCTCGTGTGTGCCCGGCTTTATGTCGACGCGCAAATCCACGGTTAAAACGACGAAAACGCCTTTAAACAGTGATGCTTTTAAATCTTTTACTGCATCCGAAACACCGATGTGTTTTTTATTCAAATTGTTTCGATATCTTTACTTACGTTTTTTCAACCTTAATGTGAAATTAGAGTACGAACTTTTTACGTTACGTAGGTAAGGTATGTATTGTTTACCCATCGTTTTTATGGGCGATAAAAATAATGCTATAAGATTCTCGACAAAGGGTCGTCAAGTCGTTACATCGGTCTGATATAAATTTTACGATAATAAAAAAGAACAAGGTTGGTAACCCTATATCGAAATATGAACAAACCCGGTGTGCGTGTCGGAGTTTTTCAATGAACGAAATGCATCCGAAAACATTAGGTACTCTAATTTAATTTATTAACAAAATATCTGAGCAATGTATCATACTTAAAATTATGAGGGTAGCAGCAAGGAATGGGTGTTTTTTAATCATATTAAATCTTGCAAAGTAATATATGGGCTTAATGACCGTGTATTCATTAATTTTGTTTTTGTGACACGTGACAGTGTGATTAACAGAACTGGGGATTTAAAAGTTAAAACCAAAGTCAATGTCCATTAACTCTGTTCTAGTTTTAAAAAAATATACAGTGTGTATCTGGGTACGGGCATTAATGATTGAAAACTGACTATAACTGAAATAGTGGAGTAAAATAAGAGGCAAAGACAGCCGTGAGTGAATATATCGTGAATAATTACGTAGATAGATAGTATTTATACAGAAACAATACAGATACTGTTTTTGAAATACAATAAAGAAATTTGTATTGTTAATTTAAGGGGCTCCACGCGCTTCTTGACTAGTTTTGACGAGTTTTGAGTTGAATTCCTCCGTCAAAACTATAGATATATTTATGACACAAACACTTATCGGTTCTTCAATCTTTTATCTTTATTAATATATCTTATCTTTGGCACGAGAGTTTTTTTTTAAATTATTTATTCACACGTGGTCCAAAAAAGCTATGTTTTCGATATTAGTATTATAATTATTATTAATCATTTATTCACAAAAGACACATTTATGTTTACAAATTATAGTATCCTGCCAAACTGCGTAATAGTTTGTTGGCATTAATTGCTCTTGATACACAGTTGTGTCAAAACATATGGCTAATTTATATTCATGCTATTATATTTAGAGACCTATAACTACTTACTAACCTGCAAATTTTACATTATATTATAGTATGTTGTTTATGCGCTTTTATATATGAAATCTACATATAACTTACGTCCGTGTTTTGGCCTGAAATTGCCAAAGTTTGGTGCCATATATCCCGAAAGCTGTGAGTTTTGAAGTAAATATGGGATACTATTTCGGTAAACCTCGTTGTTGTTAATACGATAATCCATAAAAAACACGAAATAACCGACAGTTACCGATCGAAGGTCACTTAATTAAATAAATTACAAATCTACTAAGTACCTAGTCGGTCCATAAGTTCTGTCACAAATGTTTTGCCGCATAGTAAGTAATACCAAGAATGTTTTTATTTAATGCTATATATGGTTTGATAGCTCATTAAATACTGATAAATTAGAACGATTATTGGATTTAAATGCTTAAAGCCATATTACACAAATGCTAGTTTCTTCAGAGATTTTGCACTTTTTTATCCAATCAAAAACACGGTCGTGATTCACTTTATCTTTTTTCCATGATTCTTAAAACCTCCCTGTTACTCGTACCTCCATTTTGAAGCATAAGATAAGTAAGTCTGGGTAAAACTAATTTTCATATTCACGTTTTACGTAGTGTCCTTGTTGCCCACACGATCAAAACGCGTTTTTCTGAAAACGTAAAAAGTACGTAAAGTTCTCGCTGGGAGCAGTTGGAATTGAAAGCTAACAGAAAATCAAATGCTAGTTGCTAAGCATGGTATAAAATGGAGGTTTCAGAATAAATAAAAAAAACCTTTTTGGTCATCTGGAACACTGTTATTTTATTAAATTTGTTGAAAGTAGTATTTTTGTAAGTTGTGGCGTGTTTTGGGTTCACGAATTGTCTCAAGTTACAAGGTTTTTTTGTCATATTGCGATAATTGTTCAAAATGTATTGTATTGCAATTTGATTCGTATAAAATAATCTTTTAAATCACGTATAATACGAATAAGAAAAAGTTTATTGCTGAGTTTTATCTATCAAAAACCTTCTGACAGAACTTAAGGACCGACTAGGTAGTAGGTAGGTACTAATATTACGTAAGCAGAAACAAAGATTCCAAAACACTGCTGTTGGCTATACGCAGGTTCACTTATTTATCCCAAAAATGTTTCATCTTTGTCTGATATATATGTATATATCACATGTATTATGCGTTCTATACGCCGCTTGCATATCATGTTACTACTTTTACAGCCAATTTAGGTTGATGGTTTGGATACTCGGTAGGACCAACTTTTCCGCATTTTGAAACTGGAGCATTTTTTAATTTCCGCCCTAGTGCGCTAATTGCACTTTTTCACATTAGCCAGCAATCCATTACCGGCAGAATCAATTATGTTACGAACGTAAAGCCATTACGGAGTGGGAAAAACAACAAATTTGACTCCGGTGCAATATTGTTAAGTGCATCATTTACCACACTGCACGGTTGACGTCACATGTGTCACCTTGCGCCGGCAAATTTACATACAACACATTGATCCTCCCTATTACAAACCCCTTAAAGTTCAGAGTCGGATGACTACTTTCACCAGTGATGGAATATGTCATCAATCATTTGCGAAAGTGTCCGTGAACAAGCAAAACTATTTACGTGAGTGCTTCAGTTAAATTAATTACAGTTGTCTAAACAAATATAGAGGAAGAGGGTGTTAAGTTCTGTTTCATTATGTATAGGAAGTTGCCCGAATTATATTTGCGGAAACTTTGAACTAAATTATCTTACGTTGAAATGAAGGATTCATTTGTTGTTGTATTTCGCTGACCCAAAAGATGATGTCGCACAACGTTTCGAACGCACGTTAGGACGACTCAACCGTCATTGTCCCATACAAAAACTGACATTTAGATCTACCTGACGCGTGTACAATGCGTTACGTAGTCGACCTGCTGGTTGCATAGACCATACTTAACTGATACCTAAATGTCAAAAATGACGTCGGCAGCTGTCATCTAATAGAGAACTGCCAATATTCCAATACAAACAGATTTTAAGACGTAACTTGCGATTTCCAGCCTAACCGAAAATCACTTACATGGAATGACTCGTCCCTAAAAGGGCACGTAATTTTTAAATTTAGTTAGGTACTTATAAAAAAAAAACTGGAACAAGCGAAGGCTCCCGCGGATGGAGTAGCTAGAAAAAACTATTTTAAAAGTCATCATGAAAACTTTAACGTGACCGTGAAAGGTAAATTAATTTAGGTACAGTCGAGTTCTCCAATATCTATACAGACAACCTTTCAAAAATGTGTCAGTAACAATAAAGTCTCTGTATAGATATTTTTGAAAGTCGATCGAGATATTGGAGAACTCGACTGTACATCCAGCTGCATAGAGACGTGTCCTCATCTTGGACACAATCTTCAATGCAAAATTATAAAACGTCATTGTCATCTAACGGCACGTGAGTCAAACCGCTTTCCACTACATTAATTGTGATATTTGTGATGAACTTTACCAACGACAGAACCTCAAAAACACATGATCATCCGGCTAACCACCATCAAAAACACGATATTGATTATGTTGCGTGTGCAGTAGTGCACAGTCATGGAGAGGATACCATCAATTACGTGGGCGTGTAAAAATATAGCCATGGCCATAATTATCATGGGGTAGCTATAACAGATGTGTTGTGGATAGCTTTCCCTTCCATTTGACACTTGCATAGACGGCAGATTCACGAGTAGCTACGTGAATTAAGAGTTCACAAGTATTTTCATAAGTAAGTCGTGCCTTTTGTCTTTTGTCGCGGTAGCCACGTGCACTTGTGTTGTGCTAGCCTTGAGAATACGACTCTATCGTCAAAACTGTACTATCGTGGTAGCCTTACTTATTGTACACTTGCAAAAACAACAGAAGAAGTAGCTGTATTAAACTAAGTTGACAAACGAATTGCAGTTTTCTTCTGCGTCAATTGGGTAGTGTCATCATCATCCTCCTAGCGTTATTCCCGGTTGTGCCCTAAAGGAGCCCGAGGTTTGCTTTGACATCTGATCCCAACATCTGGCATAGGCACTAGTTTTACGAAAGCCACTGCCATCTGACCTTCCAACTCAGAGGGGAAACTAGACCTTACAGGGATTAGACCGGTTTCCTCACGATGTTTTCCTCCACCGAAAAGTTAACGATAATACGTCATTACTACCCAATTCTTCATGTTGAACTCTATAACATAATTTCTTAGACTTCCTTTTATTTAAGGTCGCTCAAACATTTAAGGTCATTAGCGACCACTATAGGTATAGAACACAACTTTAAATCAACTTACAATAATCAATTAGTATGGAAAACATTGTTTATAAGCGTCCCAAAAGTTGATGAAATTTTTTGTTGTGCTCTAAAAATAGTGGGACTCACGCAGACATTTGATCCTCTCCAAAAACTGGTCCGAATGACACTAGCCTTTCATCTTCAAACAAGACAAACGCGCAAAATACATTAGATGACAAAGTTATCACCAGCAAAGACTTTAATTTACTAATCAAAACTCAATCTCAACACCAGACAGTTCACCGAAATTGTTTTACTTTATTATTAATCCAATAAAATAATAATTCAATTACGGGACAACTTTCCTAATAACACTTAAGTCTCGTGGCAACGTACACCCGGCGTCCCGGGTATCGTAAAATTCCTGCGCCATATAAGGTTAGTGTTAATTTGAAATTTCGCCGCCGTCTGTACTTAGTTGGATTTACTGTATCGCTGTCACTTCTATGAAATTTATTTAATGATTTCTGAGCAGAAGGTGGTTGGACTTTTAGGTTAGGAGTGGTGGGTTTCGTTTTGTACTGTCACTGTTGCTGTTTTCATAATTCTAGAATGATGGATTAGACTTAGCTAGCTCGATGTAGGTAAAAAAATATTGACTATATAATAGGCTGGATTATGTACTTCGATATTGGAGGAGAAAGAAGTGACCGATGCGATTTAGGAAGATAAAACATTTGGTAAGGACCAGGTCAAATATATAGGTGCTATTAAAATATTATTCAAAGAAAATAAGGAAGGAAATTAAATTTCACAATGTATCATTATTTTCATAAAGGAATCCGGTCATCTTGGAACTTATTGAGCATACTCCCAATCACTATCAACATAGTAATTTTACTTGTTACATCTACCTCCGTCGCCACAGAACCACGAAAACTTTGCTTTTAAAATTTCCTTATGGCATTGGCAGAAGGTTGATTGTCGCTGGATTCAGTGTCATATTGTGATAGTAGCCGTACAGTAATATTAGCGCTCAAGGAAACCGTTATGTGGCCCTATGGACTGTCTCACGGGTTTTATTCTCTTTATTGTCAACCCCTGCGATTGTTATTTTGATATGTGATGCCGAACCAGAATCGTTGTTTCGCTGGATGCTCAGCAGGTAATACGTCAACGTCAATACTACGCAATTCTTCACGTTGAACCCTATAACATAGTATCTGAGACTTCCTAGAATTAGTTAAACAATTTCTTCAAATTCACAATGTCAGTCGTGTTATCTTGTCCTTTTTAGTCGTGCACTTTTGGCAGTGGTCGTGGTTATATCTCGGTGGAGTCTTACACCATCGCTACTCTCGTGATGCGACTTAAAGATGGAAATTTGATGAGGTCGGAGTCTTCTAATAGCAATGCTAAAGTAATGATTTACAACAACATAGGACCCCAACTCTATAATACGCAGAAAAAATGCTTTTAGTTAATACCCTTAGGCATGGGAGAACCCCATGTTACCGAAATTTTCCTAACTTAGGGCCTATATGTATAGTATATCTCTTTATCGTCAGATATTTGTCACTCTCACCTACTCATTACAACGATACAAATATTCTATTCATGCCGATAAGTGAGATAATCGAACTAATAATACTCATGCTAGAGAAGTGTTTTGTCTATTTCTCTTATAGGAACTTGCTAATCGACAAAAGCCAGTTACTATAGGTCAGAGCACTAATAATAATAAACTACAACAATGAAAATATCACTCGACCGTGTGACAAGTCGGCAACAATAAATCTTCAGAAGAACAGAGACCTAACACTTCCTGAAGTTTTAGTTCCTCACTACTTTAAGTGACGCACTGAAAAGTAAAAACTAAAAGTACAAAGTTAAGTCAGGAGTTTTAATTTTCCTCTAGCAAGTAATTTATCAAGCTGATGCCGGCACACAAAAGGATCACTAAAACAATCTTGTTCCCAGTTAGGAACACTGAGAAAGTTAGTGAATTACAGTTTTTTTGGAATCCTAATGGAATGTGCGAAGACGGAATGCGGTTTAAATTAGAAGAAAGTAGGTTTTATTAGTTTTTCACTTTAAATCTTTTTTCTTGTAACAGAATATGCCTGGAACATGATTCGATCCTCCTTTGCTTACATTGAAGCCTTTCCTCGAGCCAAGTAATTTACACACGGACACAACATTTTAACTCAAATATATAGGTAAACATTAATCATAAAATAACTCGCCCCCAACATCAATAATAAAATCATCAGGACTGTGCGTAACAAATTAACAACATTCCCGAGTTATGTTGTTGATCCAACTTTGCTTTGATTCGAATATTGTTGCATAAGTATTGTAATCGTCACTGAGAGAAATAAAAAAGAAAAACTGATGGGTAACCTGTTCCTGTACTTGCAGTCTGTAATTCAGTGAAAAGGTATGTCGTTCGTACAGTATACAAAGCTCGGACGCATCGCAACAGAAACATATTTATTAATGGAAATTGATGGATCGTTTGTTTGTCGGAAATAATGTGAATTTCAACTCGCAAGTTACTCTAGTTGAGTTCCAAGCATCTATAGGCTACGGTGGCAGCTGTGCTTATCATGGGATCTCGATGCTCTCTAGCTTGCCGCCGTCATAAAATAACTGGGTCGCTTGCACGTTATAACAAGGCCAATACAAATAAGCCCCAAAAACCCTAATAATCTCCAACTCCTCATATTACATTTATAAAATTTCCGGCGTATCTAGTCTTCGTACTTAAATTTCGCGATGAAATTGAAAACACCTTACACAGTCGCTTTGAAAGGAAAGCGTTGGCACAATATAAAGATTGGGTTTATAGGGCATCGAGATCGAACGATGGGCAGGTACATTCCTAAAAAATACCTATTTTATACGAAATATCGGGCATTTACGACTTTCTTCCCAAGCAAGGCAGTACTTGGGAGCTGGGGAAAGACGCACTCATAAATTCCTTTACGACAAATAAAAATACGCCCTTCGAATATCGCCGTACGTCGGGTATAAATCATTCAATCTTGCAAAGCCCTTCCACTGGCAGGTAGCTCCTTTTATACAGAAATGAAACTAATATAAGTCCAAGTTTTTTAAGGGGTCTTATTCCACATTTTATTCCTTTTAAATTGTAAGAGTTTCTTAACTCTGTTGTTACGTTTTAGTGACAGCCTTTTGCTATGATCACTTTTTGAACGAGTGAGCAAAGCGTACTAAATTATCCGTTTCAGCTTGGGTACAAAATCTTTCGTATGTTCGGCTGTCCAGCTGTTCTCATCTACAGGTCGCATTTTTCAACCGATCCCAGTTAAATTATATCATACCCTTTTATAATTCCTACTCTTCACGTTTGCGATATTCTGTAAATATTCCACACAGCCTCAACTCGAGTAATAACAATTGATGGTAAGTTATTACACCTTTTCCTGTATCAGGTTGCAGGCAAGCTGACCAGACTGTTTACACAGGATGGGATAACACCTATTATGGCTATTACATGACTCTGATACCGTCATAGGATACCTTTAACGGTTGTTGAACCTGATACTGCAATCAAATATAACGACCGGCAAAACGCATTCCATCATGATTTTGAGGTAGCATGATACTTAATTTCACTGATGTATAAATATTCAGGTATCTCGCCTCACACATAGTTTCCTTTTCAAAGGAGAATATGGCGATCAACGAAATGGGAAAAGGAAATTATTGTCCGCGTTGGGTCCACAATATTATATTGGCTCTTTAAAAAACACTCCCTCAACCAATGCCAGTATATACGTCAAAATTTCGAAAATAGAGGTATCTTAAAGGATATAATCTCTTTGTGAACCTTTTTTGGACTTTATGCCGTCACTAATTTTCTGCTTAGCCGCATTTCCCCTGATTATCCTAATAGGATTCGGGATGGAAATTGAGGTGTGCCTTGTAAAAATCACCAGGCCGTGTCGGCGATATGTCTTAACTCATTCGTACACCTGTGGGAATCTAAAAAAAATATGAAAAATATGATTGTGAAGTTCATGTAAAGATTCTTCGGTAAATAATATGTAAAGGTATATACCTGACATTTAGAAGAAGTCGTCTAAGCGGTTTCTCGCATGCCTGAAAGCTCTGGGGGATGATCTTCTTATTGACCTACCTAACTAGGTAGTGTCTTCTAGTGCAAACTGATTTCTAAAGCCCTTCTTCAATCTTGACAACTTTTACGACAGGACAGAGTTTGTTAAAATCGTTATCACGTCTTGATTGGAAGTCTGAAGGTTCTGGGTTCGAATCCTGGTAAGGACAAATATTTTTGTGATGAGGATGAACATGAATGTTTGTTTGAGTCCAAGAAACATCCAAGGATGTTTTTTTATGTATTTATATCTAAATGTATCTTCGTCTAGTACCCATAACACGAGCCTTATTGATGGGGTTATTAATAGTTCGAGTTGTGTAAGATTGTCGCCTAACATTTTTTATTTTTATTTAAATTGTGATATTGCTAGCATTGGCAAAATTTTAAAACCACTTATTTCTATACTCGTACGTATCACACGTGTTCCTAATGTCTCTCCCTCTCTGTATCTATCTAAGCACGTAATAAGAAGTGTAGGTACATCCGTCGCATCTTAAATCAACACTGGATTTGTTAAAGGTCAAAAAAAGCACTCCAAAAAGTGTCTCCGAAACTCGTGAATTATAGATTTGGAGACAAAAAGTTTGATTTACGAATGGCTTGGTGGATTTATGCGCTGGCCGTTTCGCGAATTGAATATATAATGGGAATTTTGTAAGAGCGCGTTCAGGTACTCTTGAGATCGTGTCGGCTCGTACTTATCTCAACGATAAATTGTTATTGATGCACTTTGGTCTAGACCTACATGTAGTTTAGCTTAAATCTCATCGAACAAAATGAGAGCTAAATTCATTGCATGTTTAGTTACAAGTTAATTTCTGGTTCTTGGTTTATTTGACTTGGTAAAGCTAGTTTGATTTCATACATACAAACATCTATCGCGCCTATTTTCCGGATTTCAGCCCGACAATTATCTTTAGCATTCATTGATTTAAATAATTCCTAAGGTATACAAAATACGTAATCAGAATACAAATAAATGGACCACTTGGTGTCATTAAAGATCAATAATCGCTCGACATGTTTCGAAGCAATCCCTGCATGAGCGTTTGCTGTGTTTGTCCGCATAACATAAGTGATGCGTTTCATAATATGTTTCTGAAACTGTTTGAGTCTCACAGGAGCTTTCTATTTAAAATATACTGAGTCCGTTATGCAGGACTTTGCGGTATTTAGAACAAACGTCCTAATTTCTGAAAACCTTAATGCCAAATACTTGATACCCATAGTTCACCGATATTGTAATGAATTAGGTTTGAAACTGTGAAGTATAGCGTCAAGCACTGTGCCGTCAACTTTACTCATGAAATCTCAAAATGTTTTCAATTACCCTATTTTGGAACGGGTCAAAATCACGGACGCACCGGCCCAACACGGTTGTCATTCTATTTTGCCCGGATCTCACCTTTACCCAATCGAGTCCTGAATATTTTACATTTCACTTTATAAAGTTACCTTGTTGACGCCAGAGCATATTATGCATATTAAAGAAACTCTTAGTAGGTCAGCGGTACATTTTTATGGATATTTTTATAAGGTACTTCCAGTTAATTTTACGGGGTTTGAAATTTTCTCCGGCTCCTTTCCCGTTGTAAGCTTTGCTGTTAATATAACCTTCTATAATTTGAATGAGAATATTAGAAAGCTTTATTAGACGGAGGAAATGTAGAAGTTTAGTCCATTCAGTGCTTTTAATATTGAAGTGTTAACAGATAATTTACATTTTGAGAACATTGAATCAAATTGTTCTAACTCCAGCAACATTTTTAGCTCCCAAAACTTTAAGCTGCGGATTTTTATGCGCTATGCACATAACTTAAGTATATTTTACCGCTTTAGGTATATATGTAATAATGTATTTTCTAGGTTACATACATACATATAATCACGATCATGCCTATTTTCCGAAGGGGTAGGCAGAGATCACGGATTTCCACTTCCTACGATATTGACAATTTCTTGCTTCATTCACTTTCATTACATTTTGCATACATGCTCGTCGGTTCTGGGTACTCTTGACCTGACCTTTCTTCAGTATACTCGTATCTCCGATTTGGTCGGAAAAAGTTCGACTAGGTCGTCCCCTTCTAACTGTACCATCAACTTTTCATCAACTCCTAGTAAGTAACCGGCGATAAAGTGAGAATAGTTTGTCCCTGTCAAAGTCCTTATAAAATTGACATAAGATTGAATTTCACCTATCCTGTGGAAAAAGATTTCTCACTATGTTGATGTTTGATGATGTTCATATATTTCGCAATTTACGAAACAACAATACGTCTTACTGATCACAACTCAGCTGAAGCTTCCAGCTAATTATAATTTTATGGATATCTTAACATAATTAAGGGTGTTTGCAAACAAATCTAATTAAGGTTGTGGTTATCACCACCGGAGCTTGATTGCTCCATGTAGATATACGATGAATCGTATGAAGCCTTCAGCCCAACCGCTAACATCGTGCAGTGAAGGGA
This sequence comes from Epinotia ramella, assembly GCA_947578815.1. Classification (NCBI taxonomy): domain Eukaryota; kingdom Metazoa; phylum Arthropoda; class Insecta; order Lepidoptera; family Tortricidae; genus Epinotia; species Epinotia ramella. The sequence continues at coordinate 5,899,737 of OX388201.1, read as the reverse complement.
ATGCCAAAATACTCTCATCCTTATTACCTAGAGGGTAAGAGTCATATAGTTCGCCACTTTTACTCTGTACTGTACCTCTTGAATCCTTTGATTTATTAATTAGTAAAGTTCCGAGCCTGTGGGACCGAATAAAAGACTAACAATGTGTACAAATATTGTTACTCTGTTTGTAACTCAAAATTGCCGACTGATAACCGGCTTTACTCGATTGCATACATACGCTGGATTCGGAAAAGTTATCTTCTCAGGTAGTACAACAGGGTTTTAATTTGATATTGTTCTAATCCGGTTTTGTTTATTTAGAATTTTGATTGACGTCTAAAGTAGGTATAATATATTGATTTATTTATATAATTTAGATTATTTAAGCTGCAAGTGCAAACCGGGCTCTTAATTATTGTTCTGTATTTCTGCAGGATAATTTTATGTTAGTTTTTCCACACGATTACTCTAACAACGGGTAATCTAGGAGTTTTTCGGCTATATTATTAGATAAGAAAATGAGATAAGATAATTACTTATTAACGCCACAATTCACAATTACACAAAACAGATCAAAATAAGTACCAAGGACGCTAAAAGGAGAGCATATTGCCACGACAAGCCGTGGCGCTGATTTTCAGTGGGTCCCTGACTAAAAATACCCACTATTACTAACTGAACTATAATTCAAACTAAAATTAGTACTAAACTAGCGAATGACGTACCAAATGTAATTTATATAAAAACAAAACGAATAACAATTAAGGAATAGGGAGTGAATTTAATTGGTAGTGACCCTTTCCCTTCTAGAAATACAGGATTCCTATGTAAAATGAGTATTAACAACTTTAAATTAATAAATAAATAAATATTTGGTGACAATCTTACACAAACACAAACTTAAATCTACCTAGTCCCAAACTAAGCAAAGCTTGGGCTATTTATACGAAGATATACATATATAATAATAGTTGATAAAGATCTATTTCAAACAGTCACTCGTAATTGATCTACTTAAACAGATTCAGCGCACCAACTGCATCAGACCTAGAAGAAAAATGCATTAACTGTCCATAACTTTAATTAATACTGATTGCGTTTCTCCTCACCGCTGCCGTCTTTTAATTGGCGATCTGGTTGCAGTCTCGAGTGGCGCCTCTTCTATCAGTGGTGTCTTTGTTCTATACAGCATTAGGCTTTATTTATGACTATCGATTTGCGAACTGTGCACTGACATAACTGTGATTAATTGTCTACAGCGAAGACGTATATACGCGTCCGAGGAGAGACTTATACCAATAGTATTCATTCATTACAAAACATCTCCCAGAATTCGCGAATTATTTTCGGTATTTCACGATTGTATTTAGGTGATGGCGCTGAAATATAAGATTAGTCGGATTTAATACAGACATGAAATAATAAACGAGACATCGAAATTGAATAGCAGTGTTTTTATATGGAAAGTTAAAGGGTTGCTCTTAACAATTACTTGTACTTTTCTAATTACTGCAATGGCCCCTAACCTACGCAGGCTTGGTCAGGAAAACAAAATGGTGTCTCTCTCTATACAAGTGGTTTTGCTGCTACTTAATGTTTATCATCACCGTCATCATCAATATCATCATTCATCTTATCAACACGAAGATGCCCAACGGCAAACGGGTCATCTTCAATACCGGTTAGCAATAAAAGCACATCACAGGAGGTTTTAAATTTCACTGAAAATATTACAAATACCACTATATCCCAACTAAATTTACCAGCACTTTAGTTAACCCCGGATTTATCAGCAATATTCGAAACCACTCTAAACATTACATTTATCGGTTTTGTTCCCTCTATCTTATTTGCTGTTACCGATTAAGCTATGGTTCTAAAATGACTTAACTCCCTTGCTGTGACACAAAATTCTTTTCCGCGCAGGCTAAATTACGTTGGTCCAAAAACCTAAAAAGTATTAAAGTTTCTAAGCAGATACGCCCTTTTTGATTTGAAGAACAGTATTTGCATAAACTGTCGGTGTCTATCAGAGGTTATTGAATCTTTATCTGAGGTCCCTGAACCCTATTGGGGAGTGTCAGTAGTAGATAATTCTATATTGCTCGAGTCGGTTCGATAGGCGTCGGCAATATCGTTTCTATGGCGTGCTTAAAAATGGCATATTTTCTAGGTGTAAGCTTTACAATTTTGAAGCGGATCTCAATTCAAGTAATTAGAGGACAATGTTACACTAGTCGATCTAGTCCCAAACTAAGCTTTGTTACTATGCGTAATAGTTACCAAGATAGATACTTAGGTAAGTATAACAGCTTCATCTATACTTACATTGGATTCCTCAAAAAAATCGTGCTTATGACACAACCTCGCTATTATATCTATATCATATCGTTAAGTTCGCAGCCACCGACTAAAAGCTATTAGCTTGCTGAACTCTGGCTACTGTTTTAACGTTATTTATCCATTGTATAATACTGTTTTTTTTTATAGACGGTAAAGCTAGGTTTGAAACAGCAGCATACAAAAAATAATTGTGTAATTTCAAACCACATTTTTATAGAACATTGGAGGCCAACTCAAAATAACATTACATGCAACTGGTATATAGTGACGAACGCTCTCTTAATGCATATACTGTTGTGTCTATCAATAAAAAAACATTAGCTTCAAAATAATCACTCTACGAACTAAGTATTTTAAATCCTGATTTTTTGTACTTAAGGTTTATTCAGCTTGTTCATTAGTGCGCCATCTTCACCGCGCAAACATTCGAAGTTTTATTGAAATATATTATTCTTAAACATCTCATCTAACTTTTCCGCCGATTTCAAATGTGCCTTATGTAGCATGGACTAAGACGTATTTTAAGTTAACTCCTTGTGCGAGATGCGGTTTTTTAAAATAGGTGATAGATTTACATTCCACATTTACACCGGCGGAATTTAATTGATAGCGCTCGTTGGCGTTTATTTTCTAAGGGGTGATTCAGACCGTTCCCATCAGACGGTAAAACGTTGGTGCATTCGAAAAAAGAAAAATTGGTCCAGGGAACTCCTTCTATAGTAAATTTTAAAATTCCTCCTTCTGAGTGCTTGGACGAAATTTACTGTATTTGCACTGGATATAGGCATGAGAGGAGGCCTGTGCCCAGCAGTGGGACGTATGTATAGGCTGATATATTATTATTATTACTTATAGGCATTTAAAGTGAACGAAGAGTTAGTAAGTACCAACGTGTTTTTATACTTTTTTACGCCGTAAAGGGAGTTACGGAAAAAATGCAAAACCTTAAAACTAGGTACCAACAGACGGTCCTACTCGTATAAATGGTCTCCTCCAGGCAGCCAGTTCTCTATAAAATGTAGGTTACGGCAGTATGTTGAAAAATCACTTATAGGTTACTAGGTGGTACATGAGTACCTTTGACGGTCAAATGAAAGTCGCTTTCGCCAGATAAAGGGCGATTTTCCCTCAACATTTCCCCTCTCATGGCGGAAATTCCCAAACATCCTTCCAATAACTTACCGCTTTTTCAACCTATATCATTACATTAAAGGAATACCTACTAGATATAAAGCATCGTTTAGTTAGGGCTAACGTGACAGGAGAATAAAACCTTTTTGTGCCTCGATCCGTCTGATGCGTGGCCGTAAAAAGTGGCCCACATGTTTACAGTGCTGACTCATTGGACAGTCTTGACTTATGACCTCGTATTAACGGGATATACACACCACTTTCCCCCTTATACTTACGCTACTAAGGTATAAAGTCGATGTTACATCGTTAACAGGACGGGATGCGATAATACGCGAAGTTATGCCTGGATTCCCGGGTTATGGATGAAGTAACGATATAAGTAGTGACTTCGACGTTAAAGATGTGTTTACACTTTGCGCCTTATTCCGTTGTAATAGGGCGAAAAATGTATACTTAACTTTGACATCTGTACAAGGCACTGGCAATTAGGTGCGGTTGAATTAACCTTTGAGAATTCCACAGGCGTTTGACGGAATACCTTTTTATCTTGTATTCTTTTTCTAGAACGTTCCTATTAAATACGTGATGCTACGCTATTTAAGAGTGCGATAATAAGCTATGAATATTCATATGTATGTTTTTATAAGCTGTTGCAGGTTTATAAAAGGAAATATACAAGTAATATTTTAGCAATCTTAAAGATATATTATGTATTACATAAACCGGAGTTTAATAGTAGCTGCGAAAACATTTAACAAATTTGAAAATAATGTAAATGGACAATTATTTCAACTTAAATTGCATAATACATAATTATGGTAAAGTTTTGTTTTACATTTTTGCCATTTCTATTAAACTCAACTTTAGAGATTGAAATATGTCAAAAACACGTTTCGTAATTCTGGCAGGCAGGTTTGCCAACGAATTCAAATACAATATAATTCAGCCTATATCTGCTCCGAATACGCATCCGGTATTACCGGTAATACTAAAGAAATCGAAGACCATCTGTTCGGGATTCGATCGATAGATCTACCTGTGTACCTACGTCCCGTTTTATAAATATATGTACCTACATAACTTTAGGTCTTAATCCCCCGAAATAAGGTTCAAAATGTATAATTATAGACGGGACTGTGCACGTATTCTGCGTTGGAAGTAGAAAGACACATTTCCATAATATACCTTTAGTGGTATAAGCAGGCCTTTAAATAGCGCTATTTTCGTATAGCGCTATCATTTATAACGTTATTATTCCTAAAACCGCTATACTCGAAACCGATATTTGACGCGCTGTATAGCGATATCCATTATAACGTTATAAATCTAAACCATTAATATAAAACCGATACTTTTTTAACCGATATAATAATGTAATAACGTTATAGGCTACCCCTTTCTCGCATTCAGTATAGCCTACTCGTGCAATGTAAGCGATGTGATTACGTAACGTAGGTTGTTTCTCACTCTAGTGCACGACGTCATAGTAAAATAGAGAATTTTTCGATTTGCTCGGCTTGTCGGCGCAGGTTGTAGCCTGATACGAATATCATGACTAATAATTTTCAAATCAGATTGTCTTTAGCTACTCTGTGCCTCATAAATCGGAAATGCATCATCCCATAAAAAACATGCCATGTAAAAAAGAGGCCAAGTCTCGAAACTCTTCCACCGTAAAAAGTTGTGAGATATTTCGTAGAGCCAAGTCTCAGGCATTCTTTTATCTTTATTTGCTTGCTAAATAAAATTTTGTGACTTGGCAATCACACAATACTACATAGCTTTAGGTATGCAGAAATCCATTAATGCAGGAAATTTGTGTGATTGCCAAGTTACAGAATTTTATTTAGCAAGCAAATAAAGATTAAAGAATGCCTAAGACTTGGCTCTACGAAATAACTCACAACTTTTTACGGTGGAAGAGTTTCGAGACTTGGCCTCTTTTTTACATGGAATGTTTTTGCTTGTTAAATAAAATTCTGCAACGTGGCAATCACACAACTTAACTGTATTTATAGATTTTTGCATACTTACCTAAAATTATGTAGTATTGTGTGATTGCCAAGTCACAAAATTTTATTTAGCAATAAATAAATAAATAAATAAATATTAAGGGAAAATCTTACACAAATCGACCTAGTCTCATAGTAAGCTCAGTAAGGCTTGTGTTATGGGTACTAGACGACGATATATATAATAGATATAAATACTTAAATACATAGAAAACTTCCATGACTCAGAAACAAATATTCATGCTCATCACACAATTATTTGCCCTTACCGGGATTCGAACCCAGGACCTTCAGCTTCGTAGGCAGCGTCACTACCCACTAGGCTAACCGGTCGTCAAGCAAGCAAATAAAGATTAATAAGAATGCCTGAAACTTGGCTCTACGAAATATCTCACAACTTTTTACGGTGGAAGAGTTTCGAGACTTGGCCTCTTTTTTACATGGAGTGTTTTTTATGGAATCTCACTTCTTTTTGAAGGTTAATGTGTTATCCATACATACAAACTATGAATGCAGGCCCATTCTTGCTTTTGAATTTTCCCATTCACTGCAAATGTAACTTTGTAATCCTATATATTTGTATAGGATTACAAAGTTATGTATACAGTTGGTGTATCTAGAAAACTGGGTTGAAATAGCAATTTTTTGTAGTTTTCCCTTTATGTAGCCATTAAACCCTAACTCTGTACCAAATTTCAGCTCTCTGAGTTTATGGCAAGTACTAGTTCTATTTTGATGATCATGAGTGTCATAAATGCGAAACTTTGCTTTCGCTTAACTTCGGAACTAAATGACCTACAGACTTGACATTTTGGATTTTAAGTATGTGATTATAGCTTACTGGATGACGAAAATTTCTGCATTCTGGTCTTATCCAGAGGTTCTCAAATAGGGGCCTGAAAATGTGGCGAAATGGTTCCAGTAAAGGATGGTACGGCAGTGTTTGCTTCGCGCTCGACTTGGCGGGGGCACTGCCGTGCCCCCAGATATGAATGGCATTGTTATAACATGGTAAATTATTAATAATTTAAATGCCTGCATCAAATGTTTCTGCTTAGCCCGTTGGTTGACTGGTAGAGAATGCCTTATGGCATTAAGTCCACCATATATACTTTTTTTTCTATTGTGTCACAAAGTTTAAATAAATTAAACCGGTTTCATGGCACCAGCACGCACATTACGGATGGATGGTCAGCTAAGATGCTTAAAATGAGGTGGAGAGAATGAGAAATTTGATTTATCTATATATGTAAAAGAAGACTTCCTGACTAATTCATCAACGCACAGCCGAAACTACTGGGACTAAAAAGAAGGGACAAGATGGAATTTTTGGAAATCCCATCCCTAAGGGGGTTAAATAGGGGTGCAAAGTTTGTATGAGGGAAACTTTTTTTTTAACTAGAGACTTGAAACTTTGTAGGAAGATTACTTATTAAGATGCATAAAAAGTTCTTGCAGCGTTTTAGAAAATTCCACTCCTAAGGGGGTTAAGTAGGGGTGCAATGTTTGTATGGGGGAAACATTATTTTTTGAACTAGAGACTTGAAACTTTGTAGAAAGATTACTTATTAGAATAGAAAAAAGTACTTTCTGTGATTTAGAAAATTTCATCCCTAAGGCGGTTAAATAGAGGTGCAAAGTTTGTATGGAGGGAACTTTATTTTTTGAGCTAGAAACTTCAAACTTTGTAGAAAGATTACTAAATACAATACAAAAAAGGACTGTCAGCGTTTTAGAAAATTCCATCCCTAAGGGGGTTAAATAGGGGTGAAAGGTTTGTATGAGAAACACTTTTTTTGAGCTTGAGATTTGAAACGTTGTAGAAAGATTACTTATTAGAATAGAAAAACAGTTAGTACTTTTAACGTGTTAGAAAATTCCATCCCTAAGGGGGTTAAAAAGGTACTTATGCAAGATTAGGATGAGAAACATTTTTTTTGAGGTAGAGATGGGCAACTTTGTGGTACGATTACTTATTAGAAAAAAAAAATCCTTTCATCGTCTTGGAAAAATACCACCCCTAAGGGGGTTAAAAGTGTTAAAACGGTATTCAAGGTTTATATGGAGAGCAAGAAAATATAGTAAGATATTTCTAATGTCAGTCTTAGTCTGTATGTTAAAAGACAACAAAACTGATTTCAGAGTTTTTTTTTTAATTCATCCCCTATAGGCGTTAATGGGGCTTCCAAGTTTATATGGAGGGAAAAGTAATTTTTTAAGTAAGATTTTTTAATTTTGGTCTTAAAATAAAGAGAGCAGATTAGTATATTTTTTTATTCATCACCTAAGAGTGTTTAAAGGGGATTCGAAGGCCGTATAGGGTCAAGACAATTTTAAAGTAAAACATTAGTGTAACTACGATTTTAGACGGTTTGTTTAAAACTAAAAAATACATTTCAATGTTTTTGAAATTCATCCCCCAAGAGGGTTTCTAGGGGGTTCAAAGTTTATACGAAGAGCAAGATATTTTTAAAATAATAGATTTATTACTTAGGTTATGGACCGTTTGTTTAATGATTAGAAAACGATTTCAGCGTTTTTTTTATTAATCCCCTAAGAGAGTTAAAAGGTTTGAAGGTTGTATAGAGAGCAAGACCTTTTTTAAAGTAAGATTTGAACAGTTACCAGAAATGTAGGATAGGTTAGGTTAGAACTGCGATGCTCCCAGAATCGAATAGATTTAATCAACATTGGGTACTTATTATTATAACAGTAATGTAGCTTAGTAGACATTATAAAAATATATTTTTCTTTAATACTGTATGAAAACGTCTGTTGATGATTCTTAAGATATTTATGTTTGTAAAAACGAAGTTTTCAATTTAGATTTATCAATTTAAAGTAACGAACTCATCGCACTGTTACCTTTTACGTAGGTCTAATCCCTGAACGGATTTAGAAGAAATTTCCCGTACAGATAATTTGAGACCCTTGGAAGGATATAGGATAGTTTTTGTATATCTTTAAGATGGTAGAAGTGTGTTTGGGACAGCGATAAATAGCTTGCACCGAACATAATTTAATAGCAATATTTTTTCTAAGACCATAACAAGTTCCACGCGAACGAAGTCGCTGGCAACAGCTAGTTATTTATATAAATATTTAGTGACTAAGGATTAATTAGCAAAGGAGGATGAATCGTAAGAAAAGGAGGATCGAAACATATTTATGTGTACCAACCGTCCTTGGTCTCCCCTATCTATCGCGAGCCTATCTAGACAGATTATGGCGAAGAACCGGAATCGAAAATTCACACATTCTTTGGTTTCATAATCAGATTTTATTTAACTTGTCGTTTTCGGAATGGCTCTAAATCAAAAATAAAATAAAATGTCGGAAACTAAAAGTATATTTTAATTTTATTACGATTAATGAACAAAAGCACATACCAACATACCTATGCATAATTTTTTGCTCACGGCAACACCGTCGGTCGTAGGGCTTGTTTGGAATAGGTCCTAATACTGGGAGTCTGCGATTTAGTGCCGAGACAAACAATTAACATAAAAAATATTGACCCTCTTACATATTGTAATAGTGTTTACCTAGGGGCTATTAAGATTGGCACTCTTTCTTTTTATTTATGAGCAAGTCCACGAATCTGTGGACAGCGTTGCGTTTCCTGCGTCCCATTTTTATTCCGCCATTTATCGTCGCAACCAACCAAATATTCACAATTCACAACCAATTCGCAAATGATCGAGGTAAACAAGCATTAATAAGATTTAGAAGCTAGAACAACATAACGGCAACGTCGCACGTCGCGCTACGGCCCACGTGGTGGCATGTTGGCATTGGCACAGAGCGGCAACGGCGCAGCCGTAGCGCGCGGCTCGCATTTTAAAACGATATTATAACGTTATTATATATCGTTCTGTTATTCATTCTGTTACGGTATTTATATCGTTATGGAGAATATTGATTTTGTTATAACGTAATTTTCGAACACTAACGGAATATACCGTTATAATTCCGGTTCATTTTATAACGTTTTAAAGGCCTGGGTATAAGTTCATTTAGTTTATTTTTGTTTCGGTGTGCACCTGGCGTTTCGGTCTGATGGTTTAGCATTTTTTTGCGTAGCCGTTTTGAAGCTTTGGTTTATTTTAATTTAATAAATCCGAATAAATTATTCAAGATAATTTAGAAAAACATTTTATGAAATTTAAACGAATTGGTTCTTTCATTGCTCGCTAAGTATTGGATTGGTTTAATTGAATACAGGTAAAACTCTCACCGAAACGACCCCGATACTTATATACCTAGGTACTTAAAAATGTGAACGACATTGAGTTTTTTAATTATATGAAACCGCTTATCTTGATATCCGTTAATAATATCGGAGTAAATGTCACTTGATTATATTAAAAGCGTCTCTAGATTTTATCAGGTCAAATATTTCGATATTCTTGGTACGGCATCCACTTCATTCGATTAAAGATATATTAAAACATAGAAATACGGTATCATTTCTAATTCTCCATTTATTCAGATTGCACTTTATACTCAAAAATACTTAAGAAAATGTTTACCACGGTATGTTATCCAAGATGATGATTATAGTATGCACGGAATTGATTGCTCTATGTACCTATACTGATAGATCGGAGAAGATTTCAAAACTTACTTATTCAAAGAAATTGAAAAGTTCTAGTAACTATATACACTGAAAATCAGCGTTGTTGCACTCTGTGTCTCGAACTCATGCTGAGTGGCCTCTTTAAAGAAACACTAGATTCCTTCTCTAGATTTAAGCCTTATGTGAAGATCTAGTTGTTGTTCCAAAATACATGTATTCTATTATATTCTAACGATCCAGACAAAAAACGCATACTTGCGGCCAGCGCTTTAAGCTAATTTCAATAGTAATATTTGTCTTGCTAAATAAAACATATTTAACGTTACAAGAAGTTAACCCGGCATGCGAATTATAAAACGGAATTCGGAGCGAATAACACGATATGCCGTGGTATTCCGTACGCCGTAATTGTGGCGCATAGCACAGGAAACATTTTGCAAACACCATGTACGCGGTTATATATAAACACGCTGTATCTAGACGGGTGTTACGGCTTCTATTGCTGCCAGGAATATTGTTGGAAGCATTTTACTTGTAACGTGCGGAAAGTTTTGATTAATAGGTCATTTTATTTGTAAAACTGTTTAAAAGTAAAGAAAAGCAGAAGGAACGTTGGACTATCGACATCTGTGTTTTGGTATGTTATTACGCGTATGTATGTACGCAAAATACACCGTAACGTATCGTAATATGCCTTGGTATACATATATATATCAGTATCTTACGGTATATGATAGCCAAGTCTGTGACGGGCTTTATAAAGGAGGAGGAAGAGGAGAGGAAGGAAGGATTTATGTGAGATTGAAGCTTTGTAAGTTTGTATGTAATATATTATCTCCGGAACCGCTTAACCGATTTCAAAAATTCTTTCACCTGTGTGTATATGGACTATCTGATAGATAGTTAAAGGCTATATTTACGCGTTTTTACAATAAGCAGGCTGCCGGTTGTTTATATAAGTCGCTTGTACTTTAAGTTTACCTAAGAGATTAATGTTAAGCAGGGTTCGAGAGGATAATTATCAATGATAATTATCACGATAATTATCATTGACAATTATCGGGGCCGAAAGGTTCTCGCGTGGCGACCACGTACCGGAAGGCGCGGCGTGGGCAGGCCCCCGACAAGGTGGACTGATGACCTGGTAAAGGTTGCGGGAGTCCGCTGGATGCGGGTGGCGCAGGACCGGTCGCTTTGGCACTCTTTGGGGGAGGCCTATGTCCAGCAGTGGACGTCTTTCGGCTGATATGATGATGAATTATCCATTGATAATAACAAAAAATTGCGCTCGTGAAAGTGAACTGTATTCGAAGTATTCCAACGTGTATTTCCGCACTTGCGTCTATCCGAACGCACGAAGTGTCAACGTGACGTGCCGCGCCGTGGAGATTCTCCTTACAAGAAGAATTCAGTTCGGATTATGCAAAGTTGAGTGAACTCGAGTTTCATTGGTTCTTATACTGGTGATAATTATCAAGAAGCGTAATCTTGATAATTTCGAACCCTGATGTTAATGTGTCATCATATATTTAAGAGAGGCTCTTGTTGGTGGAGTAATTTCCAACTTATTCTATACTACGAGTATTCCATTACACTCGCGAGCAAAATAATTGCATCACTTTGCATTTTTTCGTGTGCAACTGATATCTTTGTAAATTTTTACACGAATTTAAAAATTAAGGTGGCAAATGAAAGCTGACAATGTAACCTAACTAAAAACGTCAAATTTTGATGTAATTATCAACTTAAGTATAGAAAAAAGGTTGATGGCTTGACTGACATAAGTCTGAAAACGCTTGAAAAATTTACTAAGGGAATGGAGAATTAAAGGCGTTTTTGTTAGGAAATGTGTTACGCATTCAAGACGGCATCTCATGGACCTAATTAGGCTTCTTATGTAATCCTGGGGAATGGCGTCCCACTCTTCCAGCAAAGCAGTCTTCAGGTCTCCAATTTCGGCAGGAACAGGATCTCGCGATCTGTAGTCCAATTCAGGTAAGTGTTGTGAGGTGGTTTCGCTGTTGCTTCACACCGCCGTTTACGAACCGAGTGAATGTTGTTACAATCAGAATAGCGGGCGAACCTAAAAAAATATAAAATCGAAGTAAAAAAAAAAAAACTATTTAATACAAACTTTTTTTTGCTTTAGCTTTTGCGTCTGTTCAGGTTTACCCGCCATTCTGACTCCCACTGAATGTCAACTTACATTAACTCATTATTAAATCATTTTAAAACAAAAGAAGTGAACAAATTAATTTCGTGCCCTTGCTGTTGATTTTACTTTCACAAACTAAAAACTTTTCCAAACACCAAAATTACGAGCTTAGTACAAAATTATAAATTATTCTAAAGCTTTAAGTACTTAATTTATATTAATATCAGAACAAAAGGAGCTTATTTCAATTCAAATTCTCATCTCCCTCCGTCATTGTGTAGAAGCCCGTCGTGGAGTGATTTATAAGAACAACATTGATTTCCAACAAACTTTTGGTACCCTTTTCTGGTAAGTGTGCCTACTTATTAATTCAAAACTGTAATTAGTTCCTTACCACGGCGACCCGAACTTTACAAATCTAGCTTTTAACAAATATTTGTTTATTAGTAATTGGAAATGTAAATAAAATATTTTTTCTCAAACATGCTCGGAAATGTACGCGTTAATATCACGAAATGAAGACGTGAAGTTTCTTGTTTATGGCTCCCTACATTACTTCTTGGCCTTACGCCAAGAAGTAATGTATGAAAACCCTAAGTAAAACCATTAGTGTCCGCTACTCTAACTTTTTAAATTTGCTTACTAATATTAAACTGACAAAGGAAAATTTACATACTGCCAACCACCACTAGACACTGTAAGCATACTTGCTTCATAGAAAAAATAAAAATAATCTATGGTACTATACTTTATGTGCGGTTAAACATGGTGCTCGAACGGCTTGTTCAAATGGCATGTTTAAAAAATAAAAAAGGCGCAAATTACCTATTATTTAATTGATTACCTTGTATTTATTTTAATTTTAATATTTCCTCACATCGTTTGAGAAAAGTACTATACAATCCTCGGCCGGAACAGGGATTGCTGGACTCGTTGTATTCGGCCTCGTCTACGACTCGGCCGTCTACCCCAATCTCGTCCAGCAATCCCTTACTTCACGGCCTCTGCAGTAATCTACTATTAGTCTAAGTACACACACATTTTCACACATTTTTACTGGTAATGAATTTAAAGATTTACACCCCTATTCATAAAACTTAAAATGCCTCTGCTAAATAAAATGTGCTTTGTCCCTTTATTTCGAACACATGTCAAAGTGACAGATAAGTGAGATAAGGACAAACGAATTTTAACGCCATTTTAGTTAAAACAGGCTTGTATAGGACCTTTATGAATACGGCCGTTAATTATTAATTATTGTCTACACTCTTATAACAAAACTATTAATACCTTTGCTTTATTATTTCAATAGGTATTCATACATACGGTTTGACTGAGTCGTCATAAGACTAATTCGAATTCCGATCGTCGTGAAAAAGGCTAACTATCAATGAAGAATCGACAATTATTCAACGAGTTACATTTTTGTACATTATTCATTTGAATCGGGGAAAGTTCTTTGTAAAGACTGTATTAATTGAAATTATGCTAACAAAGTCCGGCCGCCGAGTATTCGGCTGTGATGGCTTTCCTTTTTACTTTGACAAGAAAATAATATACTTTTTAAGGCTTTATGAATAGTGGTCAAATGATAAACGTATTGGAGTTATAAACTTATAACACTTATAACCTTTAACTGAATTCTCAGAGCTCATTTTTCAGCTCTGTCATAATACTATCATAATATTCATTATATTTAATTTATCTATTTCAAACTCCATTAACGACTGCATACATAAATACATTCATATTGTGCGCTACGCGTCTCTCTACTTCAATTTCAATTTTCGGTGTTTGTCATTCGATTTTCATACAAAATAATAAACATATAAACAGTTACATCAGGTTTTACATACATACTTAACGATACAGTCGGTATGCAAGTTTATTGGATGAAAACAAACACAACTAAAGTATATAACTAAATGCTGTTACGGTAGCCTAGTGGCTCAGCATGGGGCTGTCAAACGGCGGTCGTGGGTGCGAATCCCGGCGCGTACAAATCACTTCTTGAGAACTTATAAACGGAATATTTACTGTTAGCTTTTCGGTGAGGAAACCGGTCTAATCCGTTCCTAGTTTTCCTTCTGGGTTGGAAGGTCAGAAGGAGGTCGCTTTCGTAAACTAGTGCCTATTTAAAATCTTGGGATTAGGTGTCAAAGCGGACCCTTGGCTCCTATAGGGCATATCAGAGTGACAGATAAAGACGAACTTTAACGGCATTTTATCTAAAATAGGTTTTTGGAAGGCATGCTTGGGGCCGAAGCCAACAGCGCAGAGGCCCTTTAGAACAATAGTAGATTGTTAACCAAGGGCTGAAAGGCACCCATTTCTGACGAGATATTTTAGCGCTCGAACGGAGTGAGAGCGCCAATGGTTCGAGTCAGAAATGGGTGACTTTCACCCGAGTTAAACACACTACTTTTCATATCGAATACGAGGAAAGTACAAAAACCACAGACGGAAAATTAAACAATACCTATGTTTATTCAAAGTATACAATTCAAAAATGGCCGCCGCCATTACCGTGACGTCATCCGAGCCGAAAGAATAGTCCATCTCACCTGTCCTAGAGAAAGAGGCAAATATGTGTCTCGCTCGCGCTTTTTATGGTGTAATTCGGTCACGTGACATACAGATAATAAACCTAAGATTTTAATTTTGAAATTAAAAATATTGCTCATATTTTTTTAACCAAATGGTATTATATTCGTATTTCCTAAAGTCAAAACTATATGAATAACATACTTTCATAATTTAAGTGTGATACCTAGACGAAAATAGCCTATTCAAATATGTTTATACTATTTGTATTTATTATTAGTATTCGTTGAAGAGTGGCTGAATGCGCTTCTGCCTTAGCTCACATACACAGCTTTAAGTTAAAAAAAGCTTTTGTGGGTGAATTTCATTTGTCACCAACTCATATGGACCGTAGTGAATATTTTAGCTAAAATAAAAGTAATGAATTTACAACATAAACTTATTTTATATTTAATAAAATAAATTCTATAAACTAGTAAGAATAAAATCATTTCCCTTTGTCAGTAGCGGGGTAAGTATTGATATTTATTAGAATTAGTTCCCGCATAATGCTTATAAGGCGAGGACTAATTGGAATCCACTACTTTTCTGCACTAGAGCAGAAACCTCTGCGCGTCCGGTCCCCAACGGCCGCAGGTTTTCCACTCCGAACGGCGCTAACATGTAACTCTCGCCGAGGATAGCATGTAATAACAGACAGAGTTTTGGTTTACCCCTATATATAGAGGTTAAAACGTAGGTACAAACTTTATCTCTTTATAATTTTAGTATAGAAAGTATAGATTCACATCCCTTAGTTCCCCCCGTAGCTACAAAAACTTTAGGAAAGCGCCTTTTATGTTTAGTTGTGGACTGTTCGAAAAAACACTTGTTTTATAAATGTGTAATGTCTATATTAGTCACAACTGCATGTCACAGGAGGGGGCTTTTTACCTTTATTTTTATAATAATGCAAATTTTTGCTTAACCAAGTAGAAATTAAAAAAGAAG
Source organism: Epinotia ramella (assembly GCA_947578815.1). Lineage (NCBI taxonomy): Eukaryota > Metazoa > Arthropoda > Insecta > Lepidoptera > Tortricidae > Epinotia > Epinotia ramella. Next base: position 5,883,998 of record OX388201.1, on the reverse strand, counting down.
TGAGTCGAACTCGGCTAAGTCGGCTTACTTTATATATGTATTTTTTTACTGCTAAGAGCCTAAGTAATACGCTGTTAAAATTACCTGGAATAGTGTGTAGTAAACGTCCTACTGCCCGTCACTAACAGAAAACATGTCACTAAGTCCAAACAATAGAGGTGAATAATTGGTGGCAACTAATGGGCATTAAGATGTCAAGCATTGGGAGACCTTACATGTGGCAGTTTTTTACCTATGTAATAATTTCCTGTATATAGCACATTAACAAGTCGCTAATAAGGATTCCTTTGTTGCAGGTAAGCGCGTCACTGCTGATGCACCAACTTGGAATGCGGTCGACTGCGACCGGCCGACCTGCGCGCGAGTTTGCTTCGTCCACTCATAAATTATACAGTTTTATTGTACCTAGGCTAACTAGGCCTGCTTGAGGCATTTCTTGCCCTTGAAATATCAGTGACTCATTTTATGTTGGTTTAGACTTTAACGATTTTAACACACCATTTTAGGAGACTTGGATCGATGGTCACAGGGGAGTAAATTTTGCGTGATGTAAAGTGAGTAAATTTATGAGTATGCGTCTCAAGCGTCTAAAGCTGAGGACTGATGAAAAGATGTTGATTGTGTCTACGGCCATGGCTTCTGGCTATGACTTAATGAATAGGTAAGAGCGAGCACAATTTCCCAAAGTCCGTTCTTTTGAATTACAATATTACCAATAATAAAAAAACATAAAGGTACAAGTTGGAACCCGAGCTCAAACGGCAGAGCAGCAGACGATGTGCCCCAGCGACACTGCCGTTTCGATGTATTTGTATGACGGTAATCATATTCACACAATAAATAATTACTGAAATATATAGAAACCAGTAGTGTCGCTGCGACACATTGTCTGCTGCTGCTGTCTCCGGTCGGGTTCCAACTTGTACCTTTAACATCACATGATCATACAATAACTCTTTATCCGCACACCTCCGCAATTAAAAACAACAGAAAAAAATGTAAAGTCTAGGTAAGGAACAGGCGGTCGTATCGTCAAAGAGCATCTCAAAAAAGTATTTATTAAAAACGGCTGACGCCCGTTTAATTGGATACTGATTCAATAGGGAATATTCATGACATTTTTTTATTTTTTTTATCTATTCTATAAGTAATTATATAACCGGAAAAAAATATAACACTATCACAATATTATTAAATAAGCTAAAAAAAAATAATTAAAATTACTATCATTTTCGGACGATCAAAACGCCACCATTTTGGCGCGCTCATTTGTGACGTCACCGTGCAGCTTAGTGCACGGCGGTTCTTAAACAAATTAACAACAAAGTGTTTGATTCACACTTTTAATAAATGTGAGTGATTAAAGCTTATAAGATCAACTTATTGTAATGGAAGAGCACACAAAAGCTTATTATAAATATTGTATTGTCCCTATGTGTGAAAATCACATTAAAACTGCAAATATTTTCATATGCCCAAAGGTGCAAATATAAGGATAAAGTGGTGTAAGGCGATGAGGAGAGATAATGTATCGTGCTTGAGTAGTTTATATTGTTGTGAAGATCATTTCGACGTGAGTATTAAATATGTATGTACCTAAAATCTTTTTTATTACGACTCGCGAACAATATAGGTAAACAATAACCTAACCTCAAAATTGTATTATATACTTATTCATAAAACTATTCTGATTCCCAATTTTTTTAGTTATTAATGTTACAAATATTATGATTTTTGTTGATCAACAGCTGACTACGAGTGTTGATTTTGATCAAGAAACGTTTTAGCTAAGTTTCTTTGTTTGCACTGTTGATCGAAGAAAGTTAAAAGAATTTAATCCTTTTTACTGAGTGACCTACACAAATTTGTTTTATTTATAAGCCTTGACGAAAACAACCTAGTTTGTTAAAGTTCATAAAGATGTTCTCAACATTTAACATTCCTAATAGGTACCTACATATCTTTGATTATATAATACTAGCTTCTGCCCGCGACTCCGTCCGCGTGGAACTCGTTTATACTATCTCTATACCAAATTTCATCCAAATCGGTTCAGCAGTTTAAGCGTGAAGAGGTAAAAAACAGACAGACAAGACACACTTTCGCATTTATAATTTATTATTAAGTAAGTATATATAAAATATATAATATAACTAGCTTCTGCCCGCGACTCCGTCCGCGTGGAACTCGTTTATATCGTAGCTCCCCCCATATCCCCCAAAGGGATGAAGTGGGGGGTGAAAGTTTGTATGGAGCTACGATATAAATGAGTTCCACGCGGACGGAGTCGCGGGCAGAAGTTAGTATATATAATATATAAAGTTATAGTATAGTAAAATAGTATATAGTATGGATAAATATCTACTAGTTTTTTATTCCACTTATTTAACAAAGACACCTATTTGAAGTAGTTTAAAAGTCTAGCTATTTGAATCGCCAAAATAGGTTATAATTATTTAATTGACCAATCTCACGAGTATAAAAACAAGGAATATGAAAATTTATTGAATATCTGTAACTTATTTACCTTGCAGCTTTTACTCCTCTTAGTTCAGCGGACGTAAAGTCACAAATATTTGCGAAGTATGTATGAAATTTAGTCATCATGAACACATCAATTTTAGGCAGATTATCCGACTGTGCCTTGACAAAACCGCCTTCAGTCATTGTGGCGAGTCTTTTTTCACTTAATAATTACCAAAAAACACTGATTATTTATCATAAACAGCGGCCAAACAATGCGAATAACTTTCAATAATCATACTAACGACCTGCACGGTGACGTCACGTTTCGCTCCGCCAATAGCGTTGCGTTTTGGAAATTTGCGAGGGAATTTGAAAAATAGTACTTTTAAACAATTTATTTTATCAATAGAAACATGATAATTTGAAAAAATAATCATGTGTGTATATTTATTAAGCAATATAGATTACACGTGATTTTTTTTGTCCATTTCTAAATCACATGCATATTCCCTATTACGTAATATTAAATGTCATACAAGATTCAGCTCTTATGAAAGCCGATAAACGGTCGCTTCAAACATACAATAAAATCCCTTCTGGATAATAAGAAATACTGGATGATTTTAGAAAGTTTTACGAACTGTCAACGGCTAATGGCCGCCTGTGAACCCTTTTAGTTTAAAAATAAAGGGACGCTGACGATTATTATAATGGAAATGAGTCTGTCACTCCACTAATAACCGCAGCACTTACAGATACTTGTTTAAAAGCTGTCTGCGTTGGACATTTTCGTTTTGTGCAGTCCTGCTGAGTTATTATATTATCCTCGATACCTGTTTATGTACGAGTAGGTAAAATAACATATTTTATAGCAACTTCAAATCAAATATGTTATTACGTAGTAAGTTGTCTTTCCCCGAAACCGGTTTCGCGATTATTTAAATGTTCGTAAAACCAATATAATTAGCTCGAATGAGGTTTTAATAAATAAAAAGCGTTTAACGCATGTTTGTGGAAACTAAAAAAAAAAACTACACAAAATTTACCTGTTATACTTATACAATATTATGAATTGAAGATGCATACGATGTTTGTCTCAGAAAGTAGATGGTTCAGCTAGTTCCTTTTTAGTCGTCTATATTATACCTACTGCGTATACAGGGTGTCCATAGGGTGGCTTAGGAAATTCGAAGTTCTATTTCCAAGGAGTAAGGATTTTTTTTTCCGAACATGACTTGATTTTTTTTTTAATTCTTAGATAATTCTTATGACTTGACCGACCCTTCCTCCCGTTTTCGGATTGACGTTGACTTTTTGGACACGTTGTATAAGGTGAAAAAGCTTATCCCTGTCAAATTCTTCAGAGCATTGCATTGCGTTGAGCAAATTATCTGGTCTGTGGAAAGTTTCTTCAGTATACACGTTCATAAATGAATTTAGATTACCCACGATTTAGCCTCAACGCTCCTTTGTGCCCGAGCGCATAAAGACGTCACTGGCAGACTGCACTTGCACTACGCTTAAAAAACAATGCCAGATGGCCCCATCTTAGCGTTATTAATGGCCGCTTTATAAAGCTCACCTGTTCACGGCATACGGCTGATGTTGGGAATAGACAAGAGCTGTCTCAGGACTCTCAGGACTGTCGGGGGTAGAAATGGGATATAAAGAGTGACTTGGAATTCTTTTTGTACTATGAAGTTAATTATTTGTTCACAAGCCATACGTCCATTTTTTTCTATAATAATATTAGAAAGAGGAAAGTGTGAGATTGTAGCTGCTTTGTAATTTTGTATGTAGGAGGTTATCTCGGCAACTACTTCAGATTTTAAAAAAAGACCCTATGTATCGATAGAATTAATGTAGGCATTATTTTTGCCTGCGGGTTTGCCCGCGTACTTCGCGTTGTAGGTACGTTTGCTAATAGTTAACTAATATTTAAATTGAATTCAATTTTTATTTCCCACATAGGTATGTATAGGTACAGATACACTTATGTCCGTATGTATTAAAAGTGATATTCGTTACTGGACAGCACAGTGTATGAGGGATCCTATTTATCAAACACAAAATATTAATATGCAGGTCTGAAAGCAAATAGGAAATATGACCGAGATTTACTAATACTTGCTTATTCATTGCATCTCGTCCGACTATTTTGTCATTCGCCCTAGGGAATCTCATATGGTATGCTCACATCCTCATTCAAACTCGTCCATCGCAGAGAAAGTTAAGCTATACGTAAATTTAGCCAAGGTTGCTTTTTCAACACCAGTCAAGATTAAGATGGGAGGTTTGGAAAGTAGTTGGCTCATATCTGCGTCCATTTCGAATCCCTGATACGATCTGGCCCGTTACTCTCAACGCTTATCGCTTGCATCGCCACAAACTAACCAGTACATTCTGACCTGCCATTACGCGTAGTAGAAGATCGAATTATACCAGAGACTCGTTCATAGACGGGTATAAGGTGTCTTGTGAAGAGATGGGTCTGCCCTCCGTGTCCCGTTGGGTCATGCGTCACATTAAGCAGCCAGTTTTCTGCTATTCGTCACGGTGATATCGATTTGTGGGATGCCTCCGTGAATTCTGATGTAGGGTCACGGTTGACCGACATGTGAAAGTCATTGGTACAATCGGCCGATATATCTTCACGTGAATTTTCGTTTTGGTTGACTCAGCGAGACCGCTGGTTTGCAGTAACCACAGCCGAATGTTTGTATTATAACTAAGTCTTAGTGTATAGACAAAGGATGAATTAAATATAGAGCAGGACCTGACAGAAAAATAATCGTCAGTCAATCAAGAGACTATTCAGAATTTAGGGTTCACTCAAACAATACAAAGAAGGTTTGTTTCATTTTGTAAATATGATCTGCAACTGGTAATCTCCGAAACTACTCATCAAATTCCAAAGATTATTTCACCAATATTTAAAATGGACCTTCAGAAACGACATGCTATTTGATATTGTTAGGCTGCGGTCTGGACGCCAGCGCGCAGCGGGGCGGTGAGCGGGCGTTCATACATTCGAGCGAGTTCAATGTATGGGCACGCCGCTCGCCGCCCCGTTGCCCGCTGGCGTCCAGACTGCAACGGCCCGGCCACGACTTAGAGCGGCGGCGGCAGCGGCAGCGGTGCGCTAACGCGGGAGCGAGAGATCAGAGCGCCGCGCCGCCGCTGGAAATCGGGCCGAGTTGAAAGCAATTTCCAATCTTTTAACGCAGGTAACCTACTCCGAAAGCCGTAGAGAACACCGTAATACCCCGTTGTAACCGCACGTCAGTAACGCGTTGCTTGTTTATAAACAGCTCTCAACGGCCCTCCATCATTAACGAGGCTTTAACTACATCGTCTTCCAACTTGAGGGGATTTTTAGGGTTCCGGCATTGGGTGAACAAAGAAAGGAAGTCTCGTAAAATCGCTTGCTTGACTTAGGCTATTCAGAAAGGGACCAAGACGATTCACATTATGTATATGGATTATCACCTTTGAAGTTTTAGTTAAATAATGTCATGGCGGATTAATTTTGTGTTATCGACCTTGCTAGGTACCAACTTATATTTGTCTTGTTGAAATATACTCCTAACAATAGATATTAATAGACGGAAACCTATAATAAATTAGAATTACCAGCTACTAAATTAGCTATGTACAAAAATGGTTCTTATTACCGATGTATATCAGTAGCAAATAAAATAACAGAGCATAGCATATAATGGAGGAATCGAAAGGTGAAGTGTTTAAACGGAAATTAACAGAATTATTACTTGATAAATGCTACTACGAGTATTCAATAGAGGAGTTCATTCATATGTGATGAATTGAAATAGTATTTAGTAAATTTTATTTATTGGGTTATGGTAATGGCCTTCTGTATTATTTATATAGCTTTTACCTAACTGTAAATTGCTGTGCCTTTACAGGGTTCATGTCTCGATCCTAATTATTATTTTAAGACCCAATGTACGTCATGATTATTATGCACAAAATATGAATTATGAATTAATATGTACTTCTGTTTTACACTCCTCTTAAGTTATGTTTCCTCCGCTCCTTATAATTAAATACGTATGAAGTAGGCTTGTGTTGGTCAGGAACTAGGAACTATTAGGAATGAATTCCCATCTCAGAACGAAAAGAACTAGTTCGTCAATCACGGTCTAAATCGGTCTTCGGTCTTTAGTTCAGCAGCAGAGCGAGAGTGGAACGGAACGAGATGCGGGTGACGTGACCGGGTAACATCGCGCGGGCGCGCACCGTCTGAATCAGACAGTGCTTAACTAACGGCCACTCCCACACTGACCTAAAAGAACGAAGGAACTAAAAGACCGAACTAGTTCCTCAAACCGATTGAACGAGATCAGAGCGCTGAGTAAAAGAACGAGCAAGCACAAGTATGAAGGTCACTAATGTCTACATTTTGTTATCACTGATGAGAATGCAAGAAAACGGCAAATTCGACTCTCATATTATTGCTTCACGGCTCTGATCCTTGAGCGAAGAAGTTGAAAATAGATATTGCGCATAAGACATAAAAGGCAATACCTATTGACATTTGTTATGATAAGTGCGGTCATATCGGATGTAATTTTCCGCACAGAACTACAGAATAAATAGTAGTACTATAAACGTACAGAAGGCTTTTACGTACAGAAGGTTCTCTGTTAAGACGCTGTCAACACCAAAATGCCCTTGAGGGTTTTGGATAGCGCGCACACTGTCTATTTGTATCGGAGTAAACGAGAGCGAGTACATAAATATTGAAATAAAAAAAAGCGGCCAAGTGCGTGTCGGACCACGCACAACGAGGGTTCAAAACTATGTAGCGGTTAACAAGATACACCTATCCTAAAAAAAATATTCAAATACACCTTATAGTTTTCGAGTAAAATGCCTGTGACATACGGACGGACAGACAGACAGACATGACGAATCTATAAGGGTTCCGTTTTTTGCCATTTGGCTACGGAACCCTAAAAACTGCTTAAATAACATCAATTTCACCAAATTAGGTCTTGTCAGCCTCTTAACAAATCCCCTGTTTCGGTATGCCGAATGAGCCTAAACTTGGCCATCCCTTTCTATCGCAAGCAACGCGCTGCGATAGATGCGCGCGACGAAATCACACTCGCCCCTGACTGAACCCGGATAGCGCTTCCGACTCACACATCTTCGCTGTTGTAACTATCTCGACTTGAACGGGTTGGATATATTCAGCTGGTTTATTAATGTAAACGAACCTTTAGAAGTCGATGAGCTCGTCAAGACAAAAATAACATGATTAACGTATTTAGTACCTTGAAATATTTAATGTAATCATTTGACGTATTGAAACCATTTTCCTCTGCCTTGGTATTGCTGCGATAAAGTTTTTACTAAGTATACGATTTAAATAACATTAATTAAATAATTTCCTCATGACTCGGAGCAGAAAATCAAACATTTTCAAATTCTGAAACGTAGTCTTTAGTGTGCAGTTGGCCAACTGTAATTAACTCTACAATAAAGTACAACACATATACTCGGCTGGCTCACCAACTAAAATCATGAAAAGTATAAAAACTTAGCCTAGATATAAACATCTATAGGTTTATATTCTGCAATTTATTCTTAATACAGAATTGGGTTTCTCCAAAAATAGGAAAACATATTTATGACCGCCCTAAATCAAAACCATTGGGGGTCATAATTTATCTACATAGTTGTAAATGTTTTCCTCACTCAATAAACGTGATAAAAAGCGGTACATGGGATACAATATGATACAGTGGTTATCGCTAATCAGTTAAATCCAATTTTTAAAACTTGTTACTGGTCATATTAACCTCACCATAATTTTACAACCTGGCGCAGCGTCAGCAGCGAAAGTAACTACGCAGCCCAGATGCCATGCTAAGCGAGATGCTCACAATAATGTCAATAAGCTTTTATTCTCATATTGAAAGAGCGAGCGAAGCGAACGAAGTCCCCCTTTCAGCTTGGGAGAAAATTATTTCGTATGTCAGACTGTCCGGCTGTTCTCTACAGACCCCGTATCATGGTCGGCCTTATCACACGATAAGTGACAAGATAGAGCGTCCGTCACTGGCTGACATTGTTCGATAGAACAAGACGACGCTCCTATCTTGTCACTTATCGCGTGATAAGGCCGACCATGATACGGGGTCAGATCACTTTGAGAGACTTGGTTGACAAATCAGCCGATTCACGTGATATTTTTTTTTTAAATATATACAGTGACGGTGGCAAACAAGCGTACGGCCCGCCTGATCGTAAGCGGACACCGCAGCCTATAGACGCATGCAACTCCAAAGGAGTAACATGGGCATTGCCGACCCTTGATATGTTTGAGGATTCGCCGTGTTGACAGCTGAAGGAACAAATTCCCTCGCTCTCAACACAACGCATCCTCGGGAGCTCTGGCGACCTTGCTCACCTCCAGGAACACAACACTACTGCAGAGAAAGTAGTAGTGTTATTATGGCTGTGGTCTTCTGCAAGGCGGAGGTACTTCCCCAGTTGGGCTGCTCCAAATTCGCTGCTGATGATGACATTTCGCTGTGCCCTACCTCACCATTTTGTGTCCTGCTTCGATGATTATGTAGTTTTTTTTTGTCGATTCGGTGTTTAGTTTTTTTTAAAGACATTCGCGTTTAATAAGTCTAACAGAGCCACTAGTCATAAATACAATTTGTTTAAAATAAAAACAGGGCCCTGAGCGCACAACCCGCTCCTTGCGAACGTTAGGCACTCAGTAAAAGCTCCATGGCGGCCACCATTTGGGCTTCCATGTGAGAAGGCACCGGAGTCCTCCTCGCATAGCACCGCTTTTATTTCTAGCTTATCCCGGTTCGCTGTCCTTGGGGTCGTTAGTAGTCTCGTGTGGTTACCTAATACCTACTTAATGGTTCAATTTATGCTGGAGCTAGCAAAAATATCTGTTCTGAAAAGTAATATTTGTATTAAATAGTCGCGTCGTAGGTTAAAATCGTTTTTGTGTGTGTACTAACAAGGAAACATACCCAACTGTCCGGCGCCAATTTCAATGATTTTTATATATGTTATAGTTATAGTCTAAAATAACCGACACGTAATTTTTTTAGCTGCCCAAACTCAACCTATCGGGAGATGTTGTCCTCCAAAGTACTGAAAATAGCGAAACCCTCTAACTCCGGAAGACAGTTTTGTTAAAGCAAACTGCTTGTTAATTACTAGTTTTAATATATGTTGGAGAACATGAAAAAATAATGGACACGTGTTTTGCTATTTCGGCTCACAACTAATATTTTACAAAAAAAACACACTTAAAAGTTTCATACTTTTCACCATTTCACTCACATTGGTTGTTTTGCTAGTTTTTTTTATCATTAAACTAAACTACACCGTCCTTGATCTCTATTCTTAAAAAAAAAGACCGGGTTGCACTCCGGGAGTGCCGGCAGAAGTGAAAACTCAATAACATTGTAACAGTTTCGAAAGGGACGATGGTAAATTAAAACCTTACAAAATGTTGAAGTATCAGAATACTAAATACTAATACATTCATGACGTCTTAAGTCGTTTATAATTTAGTCGTGTTATATAATAGGTGACGTCAGTTTCAGTAAAACATTTTGACAGGTGGACAAACAAAAAAAGCCTATAAGCGCAGAGGGACATGAGCTTTGACATTGTATCTCGTTCCCACTTGTGGTATTGCCAATACTTACATCCTTGTCACTCATGTGAGTATGCGAGTCCCTCTAGGTACTCTATTCTTCCTCTGTGTTCGATGCAGATAATCTTCATTTGCGAGTCCCGAAACGGGTTAAGATTGTTTCACAGCCTTTGCGTTGCTGTACGTAGCTAATAAAACAATGATTGACTCTGTACGGGCACTGGGGACGTGACTAGAATTTTACGTCTGATTTTATATCCGAGCATAAAAACAGGGCCCTACAACGTGAAAGATTCATGATATAGCGCTTTTGTGTTCGTTCATAGTCCTAGTACAAACCACAGGTATTTAATTTTTAGGGTTTAATAATTGCGACAACTCTACTCTAAATATATAAGAATCATTAAGCGTCAGACCATATTACTCAGACTTTGAAAGTTGGTAATTAAATAGGTAGCACTGGTTTTTTCTTTAAATCGATGTTTGTTGACAACCCTGATGTGCAGTCCCAAATCAATCACATGAGATTATTAATCGACATAGTTTTGTTTTCATTTTAGGGTTATCGAGACAGTTTCGGTGGCTTAGTCTGTAACAGCATATTCGAAGGCCCCAGCATGTTCGAGCAATACAGTCAATGTTTATTTTATGCTTCATTATTGAGGTCATATGCTGACTCAGTTATTTATACGTGCTTGGGTTTTGGCGATGTGACAACCCTGACGGGTCACGTTCTTTGTTCGAAGTATTTTTAACACACATCGAATGGATTAATTCATATTTTAATACTTCTTTCGTTCATGTTATTTCTCTGCATTTGATGCTCATTCATTAGGTTTAATGCAATGTATATAATTAAGGTTTAGTGGATCAATATCCTCCTACGTCCCAGCATACAATACAAAATGGCATTGAAATTGGAATAGTGTGTCGGAAATTTTCGTTAGTTTTAAAAAGTGCCCGAAATAAAACAAATTCAACTCTATTCCAGTTGGATATAATTTAAATTCCTTCGACAGAATAAGTCCTTGAGTAGGCCCATGGGCCTTAGGAGGATATGCAAATGATGAGCACTGACAAATGTCTCAATAGTCATTAGATATGTACAACGCCACTTAATTTTCCAGCACTCGTAGGCAAGAAGGTAACACTCCTTACTATAAATTCTTCTAACTTAACTTCGCTAAGTTCGTTAGCTGACCATGGTAATCTGAATCTTAAGAACTGCTTAGGTTATATTTCAGTAAAGAAGTGGGTTCCTATTAATAAATACACCACAATTTTTAATTCTAGATCGACAGTTGTTTTTTTTATCTTTGATTGTAACGCCATTTCCGGCGAACAAAATTATGATGTTTTTAAACCTCAACCATAAATCACTCTCCAACGAGACTAACAAGACTTGTAGTTCTAAGTATTCAGTTAAATTAGTCATGTAACCAAATTTAATTAAAGCGACGAATTGAAATTCCCACGTTTCTACTTACACCCGCTTTGTTTTCATTATCATTAACCACCCCTCGATTTATCTTCGTTAGGGGGTGCAGCATTTGAAGATTGCTTGCTCACTAATTTGTTGGTGTAGTTAATGCTCAAATCTTTCCTTCGTACAAGTTTGCAGTGGAGCGTTTCACGAAACTTCAAGTAACAATTTTACGTGTCGAAACTGGCAACACTGCTCAAAAGGCCAGTCGTGATTGGTCAAGCGCCCCAGTGCTGCCAAATGAAAAAATATTGACTTGTAGCTTCTAAAAATGGGCCACAGGTACTCCACTGTAGAATTGACACGCAAATACCACCATCTTAATATATCACGATGGTAGCAAACGGTACGGTCCGGCTGATGCTGTCAGTGCCATGGAAATTTAAAAGCCCAGCGCCTCCATTTTGCAACAATCAAATCAAGTCATAGCTAATCTGATTAGGTATCTGCATTGCCAATATTGCCATCACACATCCTTTCAGGTTCTATACGGCAAAACGTGTCCCGGAATCTGACTAAGAAATGTCACGCAATTCCAGTAGCCACAGAAAACTAAGGGCCGATTTTTCAATTCCCAGATAAAACTATCTGTCAGATAAATGTTCGCTCTGTCCTTATCTTTCATATGACTTAAGAAAAAGATGGTGATTATTTTAACTGATGGATAACTTTATCTAGAGATTGAAAAATCGGTCCTAAGTAGTATTAAGTGTTCTGTGTCAGTTAGCCCATTGTGCAAACGTTATCCTTCTTCCCCGCAATATCTATTCCCAAAAACTATGTACAGATACAGACCTACTAATGTCCACGTCTAGAACAATACGATCCGGGTTAATTGTATGATTATTTTCTAAATTTTTTATCTTTTTCTACCACAATACAACATATAAGGTAAGCAAACTTCATTACAATAGAGATTGAGAAATCAGACCTTAAAGTATCCTAGTTAACACTAGGTTAATTACCGATTATTAATCAGCGCAAAAGATCTTAAAGTATTTGACGCAACAAATCATTGTCAAGGCTTCGTTATTAATGACGTCATTAAGGCGTGAAGCTATAACTTACTAGTTATTAGCCCCTCGCCACTCGATCACTGACTAACGCAATAACTGGCTGGTAGGTTTTCAATAGGTCTACTTTAAATAAGGCTTGTTCTCATTAAAATTACGTCATGAATTTGCTTTAAGATTTTTAAATTTTAAATTTACCTGATACCTACTTACCATCCATGTCTGTGGAAAGGGTTTTAGACTCAGCGATACAGCTGGTTTTCAATCTCAATCTCAAACCACAGCCTTAAACCTAAGTCTTAGTTCTATAGTTAGTTCAATAGTTTGGCAGCGAACACTTCAACGCCCCTAACACAATAGGCACAATAAGAAGTTAAGAACCATCTTGACAGACAAGGCTTTTCGATCGAACAGATGAGAGAACTATGAACGTTAAAATCTGATTGTATGGGAAGTTTGACAGTTTATATGGGATGGTAGCAGGCGCCATATTTAACCGTTAACCTGCTTGTAAAGTGAAAACCCGCTCTAAGTCACCAGTTAGAGCTTTCTTATATAGTGCAATAAAGATCAAATAAATAAACAAATCACCAGCGTCGAATCAAATCGTTTACACGTCGATTAGGCCACAAACGGCCTCTTTTACAGCGGCAATTGATGGCCCGTGGGATATTGTATAGTCTATCGTTACTTGTTAACGATTATTTGGCTATTCGCTTGTTAATTATGTATTGAAAATCATATTGGATGTAAGTGAATTTGAAATTTCGTTTCTGCTTAATAAAACATTTAATGTTAAAAAAATGGGGTAGCGCATTGTTACTAACGATTCTCAATGTAACTTGAGACGTTGGTGCCGTTTCAGCTACGCTACGAGACTCGCTTAGGTGTAAATACAATAGTGGCAGGGATTGAAAGATTCGTCGCCATTAGTGGACCCACGGTAGCTCAATTGGCAGAGCGATGGACATAATTTTTCAATTTTCCACTATGATCGAAATTTGTAAGTGAATGTTTGGAGATAGGTATACCCATACAGATCAGTCGTACGCAGAACGGTCGTTGGGGCGGAAAGCTTGTCGAGTGGCGACCACGTACCTACCGAAAGACGCAGCGTGAGTAGAACCCTCCACAAGATGGACTGACCTGCTGGTCGATCACGTAACGCATTGTACGCGTAGATCTAAATGTCACTTTTTGTATGGGACAGTTGAGTAGCCCTAACGTGCGTTCGAAACGTTACGTGATCACCTCTCTGGTATAATATAAGGGTCGCGGGAGTCCGCTATAGATGCGGGTGGCGCAGGACCGATCACTTTTGCACTTTTTGGGGAGGCCGTGGATGTGTATCGGCTCATATGATGATGATTGATCAGTGTGCCCACCACGGCGCGTCCTACTACTTATCATTGTTACAACTGTTGTTCTGGTTGGATGTAAACCTTCAAAAGAGTATCCAAAGGTATCGCAAAGCTCGGGCGAAGACTGAAACAGTGTATTAAAAACATCAAAAGTTTTCTTTACGTAAAATAAGCATTGAAACTTAAAGATGAAAGGGATTCCAATAAAAGTGAACCGTGACAATCTCGAGTAATATTTGTGAAATGAAACGTTATTTATTTAGTCGGCTCCTTTTCCATGCAGGCTGGCGGCGCGACCTCATTGTGTCTAGATTGGTTTATTTAGAAAATAATAATGAAAGGAACATTTATTTTTTTCCTACCTAAGGAACTGTATGAAATACTCTTTATTTCTTGCCGTGTTCACAGTGATTCGGGCATTAATGTACTAATTTGGGCACTGTTAGCCCGGCGCCCATAAGCCTAGCAAAGCCTTTGCAAATGTACTCATGTATTCCCCTCACGAATAGAAATCAGACGTGGAAAGTCCACAATTAATCCGCACTGACCATTACCAAGAAATAAGCAACTAAGCCTAGTAAATTGTTTCCCTAAGGACTTCGGAATCCTTTACACAACAGCGCGTCATTGCTTCCATTTTGTATTAATCCTTAATGCAACCCCACGCAAGATCCATTTTAGCGTTGTGTTTAATTTACCAATAGCAAAGTAGGATGTTTATTATTTTGCCATCTTCGTCATACAGACGTAGCTCTAAGGAGAAGGCTATAAGTCCTAATTTCGGTTACTTTTCGTTTTAAGAGCTGCTTTAGCTGTATTTCGGTTTGTGGTCGGACCTGGCCAGCGGACCGCGACGACCGTGGGAGCTTTGCCCTTCGCCACTGCCTTAATATTTGCCTATGAACCTAATATAATTATGTGAGAAACTGGCTAAGTAGGTTTTCGTGTATTTTTATTGCTTTTACGATCTCGAGGTATGAGAAATTCGTAGTAAGTTTTATGCCTTAGGTACAAATCTTGATTTCTAGAAGTGTAAAACACGGCAGCTGGGGAAAGGTAGTGGTTTAAACCCTTATCAGGGAAGACTATGCTCGCCTGCTACTCCCCCCCCCTTTCACCTACCATTAAAAAAGTATCCTTTATCTTTTTTGGGCATTCAAACTACCTACATAATAATTTTCTTCTAATTCTGTTTAGTACTAAGGCTAACATACAGAAAGGCTATCACACCTGTGCATTATCATTACAGTCAATAAAAAAATAATAGTATATAACGTGACAATGCCGCCAGCCTCTTGGGCCAAGTTTTTTATTTATAATCTTTTTATTGTTTTCCTTTATTGCCTAAGTTTATATTTTCTTGTTGTTGTGTTTAGTACTTAGATTTAAAGTGTGTATATTTGTATATAAATGATTTTAATAAAGAATTTAATTTTATATTTACTTTTCATAAAAAAAATAGTACAAAATAAATATTAGGGAACAATCTTACACAAATCGAACGATCCCCACAGTAAGCTCAATATGGCTTGTGTTATGGGTACTAGACGATATATTAAACATAGAAATACTTTAAATACATAGAATACATCCCCATCATACAAATATTTGCCCCTACCCAGGATTCGAACCCAGGAAGTTCAGGTTCGTAGGCAGCGTCCCTATCCACTAGGCTAACCGATCGTCAAAAAGAAAACTTATAATGAGTAATGAAAACGTATTTTATAAAAAAATTATTCACACATTAACCTGTAATGTTTCATCTATATTCAAACGATCTATCCAAATCTCAAATGTTCTATTTCTATGGTCATTAAGTCCACTCACGTTTGCAATGTTAGAATTAAGTTAAGGTACAGTTTCTAGTCACGTATCCATAAAAACGTTATTCCCAGACTTGCTAGACGAATGCGACATACGGCAAACCGCGCCTACCATGCATATGCTTACCATAAACATCTACTGGCCCTTTATTTTCTGTGGAAAGTGCTTTGCAGCTTCCAGAACAGCTTGCCAATTTCGCGGGTTCCATTTAAGATAAGATGGTGGCCACGCAAATTATGAGGTCGAGCCCCTACAAGATATCCAAATAGCAAGAAAATCAGGGAATTCAATGGAACGAAGTCTTTATTTTGTGGAGTTGAGAACCTAAAAATCAACAACGCTAAAAGTGTTTAGTAACAACTGCACCCACTCCCGACTTCAACGTAAATACGACCGTTATAACTCGCGGTTCTTTCCAACACCCCTTTATAATTTACGATATTTTTATGGATTGAGAAAATAGTAGCAAAGAAAGCAATTTGTGGAAACAATAAAACGGAAACTTAATCTAATCTACGGGCATTAAATCTAACCATAAATGAGACGTTATCGCTTATCAAGGGTGTTGATAACGCGCCCCTTCTCACCTCTGATAATGAAATCAAAGGCACCGGTCTGAGGTCCTCTAAGATAAGAAGGCCGAGAATATATCAAAATGGCAAGAAATCGTGAGGCGAGTGACATGTGCTCGCCACTCTGAACGACTACCGACCGTTCTGTCAAGAACGTTTTAATCCAGCTACAGAGGATAGTTTCTTTTTTTTACCAACATGAATTCAAAAATATTCTCGATTGAACTGGAACTTCAACGCGAATTCAAATTCTATTTAAACATTACGCTTTACAAATAATTTCATTCTGCGTATATATCCCAAATAAAAGTATTATCGATACTAATATATTAGAAAGAGGGGAGGAGAGGAGTGGTATTAAGTTTAGTGTGTAGCTTTGTAAGTTTGTATGTAGTATCTCCAGAACTACGCGACCGATTTCAATTTTTCTTTCACCAGGGGATGGACATAGACAACATTTTTTTCAGCTGTTTCTCTTGCGTTCAGTGGAATACGCAGGCGGTGCTGCGCGGGCAGATAGTTATACTCCTAAAAACGACTCGACTAAAATCAAAGTCTTAAGACTATATGTTTAAAATTACGTATTACGTCTCTACAAGGAAAAGTGCCTGTCATTGTAAAGCCTTAATTAAAGTGGCCCATTAACAGCGAAGAAATACTTTTATTGAGAGAGAATACATAATCAAGTTTGATGGAATGATTAATATTCGTGGCCGACAGTTCTGAAATGTTTTTAAAAGAAGACTTGATCGGAAATGCTTGAGGCCGCGAAATTACGAAGATTAAAAATGTAGCTTTTGTTTTACCATTTACGAAAACTTAAGTAAAGCCCCTTGTATAAATACATGTAGTTTACTTAACGAGCGTTCCAACTCAAATGTCATTTTCGCTTATAAAAATGACATTTATTCGTAGATGGGTAAGGCCGTTATTTCTTGTTCCTGATTAAGCAGTTTAAATCGTCTACATTTTAATCACTTCCAGTGTGTTACGCCAATTAGCCATATTAATGGATTACTAATATTCGTAACACACTGGAATTGATTAAAATGTAGACGATTTAAACTGCTTAATCAGGAACAAGAAATAACGGCCTTACCCAGATGTACCTAACGTACGTACAAAACGTTACGCTATCGACCTGCCGTCGAATATGTATTACATATAAAAAATATAAAAAAAACAATTGCCTAATCCAACAGTACGCAACTACATGTACGGTGGCTTTACTATAGATATTTAGATAGATTTGACCTACTTGTAAGAGAGTTAAGGCGCCGTTCATGGTCTTTTCTCCCTCTCACTGAGCATAAGCGTAAGCGAGATGGAAGTGCGTGCTCGGAAGGGCAGATATATTTTTTTTTATTTTAATTTTTTGGCCGTTTAAATAAATAAAAATGTAAACACTGATTTCCCTCAAACATGATATTGCCGATTTTTAAAAGCAATTTTAATATTTATAGCTTTTGTGCATAATTTGTTACAAATATTTTAAGTGTATTTTTGTGTGTTTTAGACCTATGTTCGTGTTTTTTTTCTATCGAGTGAAATTTGCTTAATCATGTTTCGAAGCACTGATTTCCCTGCAGAAAAGCCTCAAGATTACTATTCGTATTTTTTGAGACCATATTATTATAAACAGACGCATAAAACTCTGTTCGCTTAAATTCGCTGAACCTACGGCGCCTTGAAGTCGAGTCAGGCCTACTGGGTCTTCCAGGTTCTCATTCATGAGAGGAGTTCTGTCTGTGCCAAACATGTATATCTGTGAGACGTATGCGTATGATGATTTGATGGATGGTGTATTGCAACAGAAAGCAGGCAAACTCGTGTGATAAAAATGTCCCCACAGAAAGTTAATTCAATACACAGATGGAAGAATATCTTAAATAGGATAAGGTTCCGGTGATTACATAAAAACTAACAAAAGCTCCAATCTCACAGACTTTCTCTTTATAATAGTACTATAGATGGCAAACATCATCTATAGAATTAATTTTCTAAACGTGAATTTCCGTGAAGGCATGTGTGCAATGTAATTTTTTCGCATAAACGAAACACCTCTGAATTTACACCTTTATTTTAAAAAGCCGTTAATTTAAAAACCAATTTCATAATCTCGGACGGAGACCACTAACGAGTACGAGTAAAAAATACTCTGCGCCGGCCATCGACATCGTTTACGGCACGTGGCACACTTGAATATTCAAATGGGCCCAACACAATGGCCCCAATAGGGATGAAGTATTTTCAGTAAATACTAGGGTGTCTTCGATGGCATGGGTTTGGTGGGCGTGTGGTGGATGCGTATTTCAAAAATAGCATTTCATATTTTTTGACCGTTTTCGAGTAAAAGATTCGAGCGCTCGATAGTAAAAAATCGGTTCCTTAGTCGTGTGCATATCTTGGAATGTACCAGTGACCGGCAAAATAGGTGTTATTTAAGCAAAAATATCAGGAGTGTGGTGTCTTTGCGTACTTACTTGGCTAACTAGTGGCCATAAAGGCTCCGCAACATCAGTTGCTAACACGAGCCTGATTGATTATTGATAAATCTTTCGTGTTATTATTAGGTACCAGATACTCGTACGTAAATCAATTGTTTTTTGAAGTGAAAACTTCTTTAGCGGCGCTGAGCACTTTTTAGGATGGGGAAAAATTGTTAAATACGCGACAGATTTTTGTGACGTCAGATGTGAAGGAGGTCACAAACTTTTATATTTCGCTGCTAGCCGATTCGACTTCATTAAAAACTGAACGCTATTCGTAAAGCCGTTAAACACTTTTTGCAATAGCATTTCTGCAAATAAATTTGTAATTTTATTCACGCGTCCTTCACCGTTTTGCTATTGAGAAAATTCGAATAGATCGAATTTGGACGTTATTCCTAAAGAGATAAAGCTTTGACAAATATTTACCAACGGCAAAAACAAATTTATATTTTGTTCACCGCCGCCGTCCGCTGTTGTTGCAAATTCGAATACTTAGTTCAAATCTGACGTTATTCCTAAAGAGATAAAGCTTTGAAAAATATTTAGCAATGGCAAAAACAAATTGGTATTTTGTTCGCCGCCGGCGGCGGGCGAGCCGGCCCGTCGCACCCAACGCGCCCGCGACCCATCCACCTAAATAATTGATAATTATTTATAAATTTGCGCCAAATTCATTTTAAGGGTGACACCGTAAGATGTCACGTGACCTGATCGAAAAACTGTTACAATGTTATAGAGTTTTCACTTCTGCCGGCACTCCCGGAGTGCAACCCGGTCTTTTTTTTAAATTCAGGGCCTTTCGGGCTTAGTAGAGATTACGATTATAAAAAAGACCCGGCGTAAGACTTCGGTATCAATTAAGTACTCAATTAAATACTCGGAACAGGTATTTAATACTCACGTTTAGTACCGTGCCCCCCTGAGGCAGTCCGGATAGCCAAAGGAAGTCCAACAAAGGGCCCTGGAGAAAAAAGCAAGTTCCGGTGTCAGGAACACGCGAGACTTGAATGGGTAGTTCGGAGCCCACCTACCATAACAATAAAATAGTTATGAAACCGGCCAGGATTTGAATAAAGGATAAATAATTATGAATATTAATATACTAGCTTCTGCTCGCAAATATCTTATAAACTTTCACCCCCCCTTTCACCTCTTTAGGGGATAATTTCCGGGATAGAAACTATCCTATGTCTCAGTATTAAAACTATCTGCATACCAAATTTCATCTCAATCGGTTTAGCGGTTTAAGCGTGAAGAGGTAACTGACAGACAGATAGACTCATAGTCACACAAACACACAGATTGTGGTCAGTTTCACGAAGATACAAGTTACGATTTTACGAGTCTAAACTGGCAATACTACTCAAATGGTCAGTCGTTATTGGTCAAGAACCTCAGGCGAGGGTAGTCGCACAATAGGGGTGTACACACCAAATAAAATTAACAATAATGTAGCATTTTCCCGAAAAAGCATTAAAAATATTGTCAAATGGAGAAAAAAGTAAAGCAGGGGATTAAATAATCACAAAGTTATAAGTCTCCAAAGTTTTAAGAGGATATTCTGTCCCTTTTCCGCAAAACGCGCACCTTCGTATGAAACGATTGTCATTTTCTCTCTCTAACAAGCAATATTAAAACTGTTGTAGCTTCGTAATTCTTTGAGATATCTGAATGGGATTTTCATCACTAGACATATTATTTGCCTTCTTTCTTTTGGAGTTAAAATATTTTTTGAGTCTATACCCGTATTTTTCCAACGAGCGTAAGGACTTATCAACTGTAATTATTAGAAGAAGAAAATGACATGATTTCAAGAAAAATTATATGTTTGAAACAAACATCATCATCATAACAATACGTTTCACAAAATGGCTGCAAAAACCTTTGTTTACACCGAAACGTTCCACAAAACAAATACTTTTTGTTAAAACAACTAAGTAGATACTTTACAGAGGCTCTAGTATAGGTTTTACCGAAACAAAACTTTACGATCGCGTTTGCGTTTTACCCTCTATTTGTATGGGATTTGACAGCTAAACGCAAACGCGGTCGTAAGGTTTTGTTTCGGTAAAACCTATACTAGGACCTCATGTTAATTCGAGTATAAATAATGAATCCTTAACCTTTACGGGACTTCTGAACCTACTTAACTAAACTTAGTTGGAGCCAATCTTTGGAGAGTTCAGTTCTAACTGTTGAAACTTACAAACAAGTGCGTCGGCTTAAAGCGGGTATTACATTGCCCTGAATTCAGACGTCCTAACTAGGTTAGGAAGCTGATTCAAGAAGGTGTAATCGCATTTAGCAAGTAAGAATCCTAAAAAGTATCCTAATTAGGTGGTGAGGATGGTTCCGGACGAACTGAATCACTTAGCATCCTAAGTTAGGACGCTGTTTAGGACAGTGTTGTAATAAATATATTGTTAAATCAGTCGGCTCGCGTCAGCGAACAGATGTCCGGGACGTCAAAAATGACAATGTTTCTGTATTCATACGGACACAATTACGGAAATCCTCTGGTTCCATAACACTGGTAATGTTTAAACCCGTTAATCTATTCCTTAACAGTAAATATTCCTTTACCCATGTTTTTCATTGTTTTTATTGACATGGGTGCTACTGCCAGTGCTACGCCAAGGCCAGTTTTCTGTTGTTTTGCTAATATCGGCGGTATCGCTACGCCACGTCTTAAGCCCTCGCTCACTAGAACTGAACTGATTCAGCTTCCTCTTCCAGCTTCCAGGACGTCTGAATTCAGGACAATGTAATACCCGCTTAAGGCGCCCTTAAAATTTTGTTTTGCTCTCTGCGTAATGTTAGCATAAGGTGAAGAGCACAGCATATGTTTATTTTATTGAATAACAAACAATTTTGTTGTCAGAACGAATGATTAGTTTGGAAAGATAAACGCGCGGATTATATAGATGAACAAATGATCAATTCATTTTTCTAAAGAACCCTGAAAATACCTTGTCGTTTAGGAGCAATACAAAAATTTCAGCTGGAATGGATTTAATTGTAACATTATTCTTTAACATGGTATTTACAAGAAATTCAAACATTCAGATTATTATTGAAATATCAAAAAAATAATACAACCGAATTGAGAACCGCCTCCTTTTTTTTGAAGTCGGTTAATAAAGAGATAAATTTTGTCCAAATTGATTTACCAGCTCAATGAAGAACCATAGCGTTTCAAAAACGACCGTATGGCCAAGTGTTGTTTAGTTTTTTTAAGTTTTTTGAGTGACAACATAATTTAGAGGTACAGTAAAATGTACGCCAAACTGCACAACAGTTTTTTTTCGAACAGCACTCAGTTGTCTCATCTATGTAGTTGACTTTCGCTCTCTGATCATCCTCTATTAATTGCTAATTAGAAATTCATTCAATTTAAAAATAAAATCCGTTCATTCGCGACGTAATGTTTTTAAAGAATGACTCCCGCCGACTCAACCCTAAAATCGGACGCAAGGTTAAACTCACAATTACACTAATTAATTCGGGAGTTATCTTCTCCGTGAGGCTTAATAAGGTTCGTGTTACAGATACATTAATTATGGCACACAATGGCCGTGCAAATTGTCCCCTCGGGGACAGCGTCCTACACGATACCGTAGTCAACACAGAATGTCAGTACCACGGACACATGGAAACAATTACACTAACGTCATCCTTTAGCCATTTCCGCATTTAGCGGGCCGACATCGGTATGCAGTATTTTATTTTATATTTTACCGATAACTTACTAACGTTGTCCAGATTTTGTTACTTGTGTTGAAGGCTTATGCCCTTTTCAACCGATCCTTCTTACTAAATAAGTCTGAACAACATATTCATCCCTTTGGCAAGTAATGTTTATGAGGTCCAATTAAAATGGGTCAGCCACCAATTTTGTAATCAGGGTGGTATGGTTTAATCTCATGAGAGTGGTGCCTCGCCAATAATGATCAATTGATTAGACAGCCAATGATACATAGCCATTATAATTGTAGGCGGGACTCCCTTACATCAGTTTAGCAAGGGGTCAAATATTTTGTAAAACAAAGTAAAATAAGTACTTACTCGTAATCACTTTCAAACTTACACAGAGTATTTGCCAAGTATTTTCGCTTTTGCACTGCTTAACGACCAAAGATGAACTGCCCAAGTAGATTATTTTTTAGTGAACGGAAATGGCGGCAACCGGAAGTTCATATTTGGTCGTGATATTAACAAACCAAAAGAGACGATTTCAAGGATTAATTAATGGTGTAAAAATCTTAAATATTTAAAAGGCATTTTTAAACATTTTTTTGTTAAGAGTCCTTACGGCAGAGGCGGGAGCGTATTTTGCAAAATGCTTCCTTTTTCATTCAAGATTACGACGTAACTATTAGTATTTATTCAAAAACTGATAACGTAATTAAATAATCATTTCTTAACCTCTTAATAATTAAAAAAAAAAAATTTCGGCGCGCGGCGTCTGTGCAGCGTGATTTATACGTCTTTAAAAAAAATATACATTTACGGCATCGTAGGTCCTATAGTTATGATAATTTTTTTATGGGTTAACATAAAGTTATAATTTGCTGTCATATTATTTTTTGGGCAAAATAATAGTACAATTTGCGGTAAATAAATATAATGTAATCCTGTTTTCGCCAAAAAAATTAAGAAAACTCGGAAGGTGTTTTATCAACTTTTTTAAATGAATCTTTGATTTTCAATCATGTCAGCCCCTCGTAAAAGATCTGGTGATGTGAATTGTAATCATTCATGTACCTAATGATTCTTGTTTACTGTAAAATTGAGAACCGAAACGACACTTCTCACTGCAAAATTTGAAAAAGACTCCCAAGAAAACTCATTTATTTTAGGTTTAGAATAAGAAAATGAAAATTTGAACCATGTTAGCCCCTACTTTAAGAGATAATTATTTAAGTACGTTATCAGTTTTTGAATAAATACTCATAGTTACGTCGTAATCTTGAATGAAAAAGCAAGCATTTTGCAAAATACGCTCGTTTTAGGCGTGAGGACCCTTAACACTTGTCAGCATATTGTTAGTACTCGCATGTTAGAACGTGATGGATGTCTTATAACATCACTACATCATCACTACATAGTATAAAACAAAGTCGCTTCCCGCTGTCTGTCCGTATGTATGCTTAGATCTTTAAAACTACGTAACGGATTTTGATAGAGTGATTCAAAAGGAAGGTTTATATGTATGATATAGTACCCGTGCGAAGCCGGGGCGGGTCGCTAGTAAGTGATAAAATGGCTTCGCCCGCTGGGAGCACTCATTTAAATGTAGGCGCGCGATAAAAATCTGACTTGACTGAGAATTGACACTGACAGCTTACTGATACTGCATTGACTCCGCACAGATGAAGAACTGGCCTTAGGTTATCTCATTAGACACACTGACCCAAACTTTTCGAGTACAAAATCTCGTTCTACCTATCTTCCTCTCAATTGCTCAAAGGTTAGTTGGAAGAGATCACTTATAGGGATAAGTTCGCCTTTGTACTTTGATGTATTGTGTGATATATATATTCTTTAACCTGTTATTGTGTACAATAAAGTGCTTACATACACAAGCCTATTTTAACTAAAATGCCGTTAAAATTCGTTTGTCTTTATCTGTAACTTTGAGATTTGTGTTCGTAAGAAAGGGACAAAGCACATTTTATTTAGCAGAGGCATTTTAAGTTTTAGCAAGGGAGCTAACCCAGGTCTCAACCTTAAAGAATTAGGGACAGACAATAGATAAGATGGCCATCGAAAACGCACCTATCGTTTTGTAGGTTTCATGGAAAAACCCGTAAAAAATTACTGATGCTTAATGCGTGCGCTGGCGTTCAGGCAGCGGCCTAATGTTTTTGTGGTATTTACCGGAATACAGGACTGCTGTTTTTTTCTCATTAAAGACACGAAACAATGACAGACAAGACAAGATTTGGAAATACCTATATAAAAGATAGTGTCTTTCAATAGCTAACGTAAAACTCAATCTAACAAAATAATTCTATGCTCCCGTTACTGCTTGCGTATTTTCCGCGTGTATAAGTAAATATCTCACAAGCCTTTGCACGACAAAGCATACCTGCTGTAGTAGTGTCCTTTGTTGCCTCCTCAGGTGATGAACTTTGAATAGCATTTATGGGTTAAGGCCTAACATGGGGAATTGGACGCTTTTGCCATAGTGCCTTAAAGTTGTTTGATAATGTTCAAAGGTCATACAGGTCCTTTGTCTTCGTTATGGGCCTGTAAACATCACACATCGTTCATAGAGAAGATATTGAGGGTTCTCGTGTGTGGCATTTTGTCCCGATCAGCGTACAATGTATTCGTGATTTTGGACAGAATTTAATGTACAAATATCGATAATCGATAGTCACAATATACAGAAGAAAAGTCCATTAGAGGCTCGGAGAGGTTGTAGCTTGGTAAGTTGGTAAGTGGTTTTACCAGTATATCCTATGGAAAGAACCTGCAGGATGGGTAAAGACTATATTTAATTTCGCGGCTGCGTCTGAGTCCTTTGTAATACATGGCAACCGTGCTGGCAACTAGTTGTAGATCATTTGCGGAACAGGGTAAACGTAAACGTCCCCCAGTGCTTGAAATTCGCCCATTATTTGGCAATACAATCTTATTTTATGGCAATATAGGTAAACGTTCTTTATATCTATTGTCAAATATACGGAAACACAGCTTCGCATATCTCTGGTAGATAAATACCCTAATACCTGAAATACCAAAAGTTCGTATGTGAATGTACGCCTAACATACTCATATTAGGTACTCTCTCTGCCTACGCTGAAAATCAATGCGCTCATCTTAAAATATCGGCATTAACGGATAATTTCTTATTTGATGTTCCATCCTTCGCTTACACATCAAAGGTTCGAGTTAAACCTTGCGTGCCATTTTCCAATTTATACGATAATTGTATTCTCGGGTCTTATCTACAGGAAAATATGACGATCGTGCACCACAAAAGCTGGATTAATTTCATTTTTCCCCAGTTAAAGTACCCCGTAACTTCACAGAGTATTTATTTATAGCTAATAGCAGCTCGCGGCACGGCAAAGATAAGATGAATGGGCATTTTTACATGCACAAGGAAAAGGAGATATCCATAAAGCAAAAGTAAATAGACATTGAATCCTTAGCGTTTCCTATGAGCAGTTAATAATCATTTGATATGTCAAAGGCTAATGAGATGATGAGAATCCATAGTAAATAATTATATTTAAGCAATGAGAATCATTAAGTACATAAAAATATCCGTAACGCAGGCTTCGTCAATTACGTACAAAAACAAATCCCCCTAGGCACTTATCTAACAATGATAG
Source organism: Epinotia ramella (assembly GCA_947578815.1). Classification (NCBI taxonomy): domain Eukaryota; kingdom Metazoa; phylum Arthropoda; class Insecta; order Lepidoptera; family Tortricidae; genus Epinotia; species Epinotia ramella. The sequence continues at coordinate 5,857,781 of OX388201.1, read as the reverse complement.
AATTCGCAACTGGCTTCGTCAACACTGATGAGAATTGTTTCGCTGTACAATTTGTTTCTTAAGTCGTTATTGCAATACGTGAAAAATTTGTAAGATACGGATGTAGGTACAGTCGCCATCAGATATATCGGAGCGGCCAAAGTGCTCACAAATATCTGAACACGTCTCTATTATCAAGGCATTAGAGACGTGTTCAGATATTTGTGAGCACTTTGGCCGCTCCGATATATCTGATGGCGACTGTATAATGTATATATCGACGGATGTTTTGTAAGATACAAATAAGATGTCTTCCTTTAAAAAGAATGGGGATATTTCTGTGCACTAGGTACTTATTGCAAATCATGCGACGATTCACGAACTGAGTTGTTCACAACGCATACCGACTAAAATGTTCCAGCAAAATTCAAGGACATGTAAAAAATGACTGTATAATCGTAGCACCTATCTGTAATCGGACTTGCCTCTGATTGTCAGCGTATGAACCTAGCGTGATTGGCCCTCAATTTCAAATTAGGTATCTACTGCAAAATTTCTGTGACATAAATAAATAATAAATAACCACGCGAATTATGTAGGCTGGGAGTCGGAGGATTCGAGAGAAACCAAAGAATGCCAACTTAAATTCCTTTAATGACGGAATTACAAAAAGATTAAAATAAATCAATTAAAATTAACTAATAATTATATTTACAGGTGCCTCATGGTCGATGTGAGAACCAAGAGTGACAAACACTAGTCTTTTTAGGAAACGGGGCACGGTGTTGCGAAATGCAGAGTCGGCACCACCTGCATGGCCACTTGGGCGGTCGCTGGTTATGCAAGCATGTAACACCTCCATCCTCAGCTAGGCAACTATTCGAGATTCTTCGAGAATATTGCCGAGCCATGATTCACTTCTATGTTTCTGGGGTGCAGCTTTGGTTTATCTGGTGTCTGGTCGATGCCTTCTGGAGCGTCAGTTTTGATGGTTTCCAATGTATTTGATCGGCATCGTTTCATGAATAGGCGGCGACCGGTTATACCGGCAGCAACTGTGCATGCGCAGAGTATGAGTAGATAGACTGGTACAGTAGTATGATACAGGCTTAAAGTGCTCGATCTGGCTTATATTCACGGGTAGTTGCGAGGATATCTTTTTATCGCTGGCGTGTAGGTTTTCCAGATTAATAGAGTTCAGGGTCACTGAAGGGGATGGCTCCCGAGCTCGCAATTCATCTATCGAAGTAATGTCTGGTAGTTCCATGATTTTGAATGCATGCCCCTCAACCTGGTCGTTAGAGTTGGTAATGGTGTAATCTGGGGTTTTCAGGACGCATTTGTGCGGGATTTCAACAAGGTAGCTTCCCTGGATCGTTTTGAACTGTTCTTGGCCACAGGAGGTTTGTATTTTAGTCGGCTCTGGTAGACTTATAACGTATTGTCTGCTGTCGAGTTGTTGTACTGCTGGTGTAGTCAGGAACACTCTCGTGTGTCGGCAGGACGGGTGGAGCTGCTGCGAAGTGATGAGCTGGTACGTGCAGTCTAGTTGGTTTTGTATCTTCTGATTGAGTGGTTCTTCGCAGAGATGCCATGATTTGACCTTCGGACATTCTGTCTCCATGTACATAGAATCCTGTTCATGAACCACTATGTAGGGATAGGGAGGTATTAGAACCTGATGATTTCTATTAGGTATTACCGCTAGTTTGTATAAATCATAGACTCTATCTACTGCAATCGGCACCTTGAAAACTAACACTACCTGCTCATCTATATAGTACGATCCAACTTTAATTAGATCATAATATTCCCTAAAATCTACTTCAAGGATCTCTCCCTTAGGGTAGAGAGCCTTTACCTTATCTAGCATACTTTTAAGAGGCAGCAAAACTAAGTATCTCGTGAGGTATACTCGACGCCCGAATAAGAGCTAACGCATTTCCTAACTTATCCAGTTCTTCAGAAAAGTTTTCTATATTATCATTCAGGATGACCAAGTATTGTGCTAGGTGTGCAAATCTAATGTCTCACCGCTCTTTTCACTCTGAATGGCTAGCGTAACAGCCTGAGCAATTATCTCTTGATTTTGAACTATGTTATCTAATATCTTGGAGTGTTGCAGCATCCATTCTTTATGTAAACTGATATGATTATTAAATTCAGACTGTAATTTGTTCTCATTATTTTTAAAGGGTTTTAATTGCAGCATTATATTTTATGGCGTCTGTATAGTCTAGATTTCCGGAAATACTTTTAACTATCGAGCCGAGACCATCTATAAGTCCTCTTTTTACACGGTATAGTGGGTTCTTTATTTTTACAAGGTTCGCCTGCGGGGTCGGGATACGAAATCTCTGGATAATGAGGTTGGTTCGCGGATTCGTCATAGTAAGTATCGTCAGTAGGGTACACGTCACAGTAGTTGTCCTGATAATATTCATTATAATAGTCGGTATAAGGTTCATAGTCCAGTGTATAGTCGTTGCACTCGGTAAAGTTAACATCTCCAGATCTGAAATAATTATTCGGTTGCGGGTTCCTGAAATTGGACCAATTCTGAGTTTGTGGCAATGGCCTGAATGAGTTTTCTTGTGGATTATAGTTAGGTGGCCGTGCTCCAAATATTTGCTGAGTACGGGTAGGGTTCCCGTCGAACTCGGGTAAGTAGCGCAGGGCTTTAAAAATTGAATCTAGGTCTGCCATACTAACTACTTCAGGTTCCTAAAATTAATATTCCTAAGACCGTCTAGTAAAACAAATCTATTATTACTGCCTAGCCTAGGAGTGCTCGATTGCCGTGGATGGAAAATCTTTGAGCTTTAAAATAATTACCACTATGAAAGTACCTCCTTTCCTAACATAAGCAACTCTAGAACGATTCTAAAGTACTTACATGCACATTTCTGGCTCTCTGCTGTATCGAAGTTTGGATACTCCTCCGCCCACAGCTCGTAGGTTCCGCCCTCGACGTGATGACCGGATAGCTGCCCGGGCGCTAAGCGAGCGCGAAGTTTCGATTTTGGAAATTCGGTGACCGCTCGCGAACCGGCCCGCGAGGTACGTCTCTCGACTGCGCCAATTATGTAGGCTGGGAGTCGGAGGATTCGAGAGAAACCAAAGAATGCCAACTTAAATTCCTTTAATGACGGAATTACAAAAAGATTAAAATAAATCAATTAAAATTAACTAATAATTATATTTACAGGTGCCTCATGGTCGATGTGAGAACCAAGAGTGACAAACACTAGTCTTTTTAGGAAACGGGGCACGGTGTTGCGAAATGCAGAGTCGGCACCACCTGCATGGCCACTTGGGCGGTCGCTGGTTATGCAAGCATGTAACACGCGCCACCCAATAGTGTGCAATAAATATATAGTAAATTGTATAATTTACAGTTACATACATTTCGTGTATATTCAAACCCGATTTCTTTACTGTGGTAGTATATGAAACAAAAATTGCCCAACAACTCATTTCCCTACCAAAATGCCTTCATGGTTCCTCTGCTTTGATCCTGTATATTGGAAAATAACAGTAGCAGTTGGATCCGATATTGTTTCGTACATGTAGTCCCGTAGGGATTTGGAATTGGCTTTTGAGGAATATTATGCTTTAAGCCTTGAAATGTTTAGTTAATCACAAATAACCGACTGAGATTAATTTACACTAGTTAGTAGGTAGGTATGCTGAAACTCAGGCATGAAGCTCATTTTCTTCCGTATTAAATTATGTAACATATAGGTACATGTCATTGAACAAACGACTTTCAAGTTAGGTCAAGATTATTTCGTATGTCTGGATGTCCGGCAGTCCGGCTGTGGCTCCTCTACAAGTCGCATTTCTCAACCAGCACGTTCAATAATACGGGTGTAGACTCGAAAATTATTATTACTCCAAAAGAAAGAAGGCAAAAAAATATGCCTAGTGAATAAAATCCCGTTCAGATATCTCAAAGAATTACGAAGCTACAAGCGTTTTAATATTACTTGTTAGAGAGAGAAAACGCAAACGCTGTGTGACGTCACATTACAGGATGCTGCCGGGGCGCCGCGTCGACCACGATGCGGCGCGGCACGTTGCCGTCTTCTGTGACGTCACATTCTTCCAGCGTCATCGTTTCAAATGAAGTTGCGTTTTGCGAAAAAGGGACAGAACATACCCCTTCTTAAAACTTTGGACACAACTTCGTGATTACTTAACCTTTTGCGTTGATTTTTCTCCATTTAACTACATTTTTTATACTTTTTCGAGAAAATATGACATTATTAATTCTTTTATTTAGTGTCTACGCCCCTATTAAGTATATAATTTTTCCTCGGATCCACTTTTTAAAATAAATAAATAAATAAATATTAGGGGACAATCTTACACAAATCGACGTAGTCCCATAGTAAGCTCACTTTTAAAATTGAAAAAATAAAATCTGAAAAAGAAGACAGGCTCGCGGGTTCTACAACTATGTTTTTATCTATTTAGCTTAGCAAACACATTATAATAAATATCAATATCTTATCTCATTAGAATATTTACCACTTTCTGATTCATCGAGACAAAAAGTGACATCAGTTGTTTTGGGGCCCATAAACGCCAACCCTCCATTGTTAATCAAAATGGCTTATATAGGTCTGACATATTGCGATCCATACTAATATTATAAATGCGAAAGTGTGTCTGTATGTCTATCTATCTGTTACCTCTTCACGCTTTCAATCAATCGCTGAACCGATTCAGATGAAATTTGTTATATAAATAGTTTAAGAGTTCCGAGAAAGGAAATAGGATAGTTCTTCGAATTTAAACTTTCGTTGAAATCATGCTAATAATTACACGGTTCATCTCACGTATTAAATGTCACTATAACGGGCGACATGTTTCGAACTCTTCGGGAGTTCTTCTTCAGATTTTGATTCAAGCTACATCGCCGCGAAAACTCTTATCCTGAAGAAGAACTCTCTAAAGAGTTCGAAACATGTCGCCCATAGTGACATTTAATGCGTGAGATGAACCGTGTAGTTATTAGCAGGATAGTTCTCATTCTCTAACATCCACGGATAGTTTCCCTTACTAGCACATTTTGACAGATTACCCATAGAAAATGTGTCAAAATGTAACTGCTATCCGTGGATTATTGGCAACGGCCGTAAGGCGGTGAAAGTATGTATGGAGCTACGATATAAACGAGCTCCACGCGGACGGAGTCGCGGGCAGAAGCTATTGAACTATAAATTCTCGTAAACATAGACATAAAATGTAAAGAGCCCTTTAAGCGAGCTAAGCCCTTCGGGCCCATATGTGTATTTTATAGGTACCTACCGTGCCCCGATTTAGTTCGGTAATACTACTATCAATTAGCCTTCGTCCAGCTTAGCGGGCTAACCGTTCAATCACCCGCTTTTTACGTGCCATACGATAGTTTTCTATCCATCAAAGAGTTTGACGTCTGCACAAAAACCCCTTTGTAACTCAACCGTTTACGGACAAAGGGTATTATGGTATTCATGTAATTATTAGACTGGTTTAATGCAAGTCACTGAGTGCGTGTAATTTAAGTTTGGTAAGTATATGTTTGGATTTAACTGGAAGCGTCGTGTTCTGTTTTCAAAGAGTAAAAGAGTTTGTTTGACTTGTTTTTACGTCGGTTGCATTGGTTATGATTTCTGTTTGTTTAATTATATGATCAGGACAACAAAAGCTTAGTATAGTACAACTAACCTTTAGGTATAGGTAGCGGCACGTAAGTCTAGCGCTGACCGTTCCTGCGCAGAAGTCGAAAATAAGGTATTACGGGGGAGTGAAGGGGACGCGCGGGGGCGTGCGTGAGCGCTTATTGGCTCTCCAGTCGTACTCCGTCCCGCGCACCGATACGACGCCCCGCTCACTTCTGGTTATACAGTTGCGTTCTAAATTGTTATTACCGTCGTCGTTTTGTTAAGTTTGAGTTTGTTTTTTATTGACTGTTTTAATTAAGTTAGTGTTTATTTGTGATTTTGAACAGTAAATATGCCTAGAAGAAATACTGTTTTGAGAAGACAGGCACGGAAAATGGTATATGACGTGCATTCTTTTTTAAAGACAGAAAGTAATGAATTAATTGATTCCTTGAAACATATTAATAGTCAGATTGACGAAACTACGAATATGTTGCTCAGTCACTTGGACAGCGGCACTGTGGATTTAAACATGATGAAACAAACTGCAGAAGTTATTAAGACGGAAAATATGAAATTAGATAGTGTAGTCACAGTCAGTGAGTAACGGAAAATTCAAAAAAGAACAGCAGAGGCCATTTGTTATTTGCGTCAATGAAGACAGTTCCGAAGATGATTCTGACGATTTTGATAATGATGATAATGATGATGCTAATGATAACGATGACCGAAGCAGCCCTGAGCCTGGACCCTCATCAAGAAAACGGCCTTGTACCGGCCAGGCATACGGCAGTTTAGTGGAAGGCGTGCTACCCCTGTCAGATTCTGATTAATGTTTTTTAATTGTAAAAAAAAAATATAACTTTATTTTTACCTCCCTATTTATTTATTTATTTATTTAAACTTTATTGCACAAATATAAAAATAGAAGTACAATTGGCGGACTGGCATTGGGCGGATTGGCCTTCTATTAGTGATGAGACTAGTTTAAACGAACTACCTTAGATATAAAAGAAGGACAAACAAAGACAAAGTTTTTTATTAGTAAGGATTATTGTAATCAACTTGTAGTGATAACAATTGCGTTTGCGACAGTACCTATGCGCAGCTATCCCCTCCACGATTCGTTCACCGCTAGACTTACGTGCCGCCACCTATAGCAGCCGCCGACGGTGAAATAACATGTAAGATGTACAGTATAACACGTAAAACACAAGAAAAAGGCACAGAATATATATATATACAATTACTATTTACACTTAAATACAACAATAGTACGTAAAAAAGGCACTGCGTTCTGACAAGATGAATTTCCAAGAACTACATAGAAAAATCAATACATATAAACAAAAGACGTGCGCGGGCAGCGGTAACCGCATGGCTAGCCTGCCAGTGCGCGTCCACCGCGGAGGTTGGTGTGCGCGTCGATAACATAATAAAAAATCGGAATTGTGGGCGCAGAAATTCGGCGTTAACGATTTTTGTTTAATCCATCGCGAAATTTTAAAAACCGGAATATAGGTTATCTTCAAAATATAGCATTGAGAATTGTATTCAATAACCTTACATGCCTAATTTTTGAAGTGAAAACTTCTTTAGCGGCGCTGAGCACTTTTTGGGATGGAGATAAATTGCTAAATACGCGACAGATTTTTGTGACGTCAGATGTGAAGGAGGTCACAAACTTTTATATTTTGCTGCTAGCCGATTCGACTTCATTCAAAACTGAACGCTATTCGTAAGAGTATACAGCCGTTAAACACTTTTTGCAATAGCATATTCTGCAAATGAATTTGTAATTTTGTCCACGCGTCCTTCACCGTTTTGCTATTGAGCAAATTCGAATAGTTCGAATTTGGACGTTATTCCTAAAGAGATAAAGCTTTGAAAAATATTTGGCAACGGCAAAAACAAATTGGTATTTTGTTCACCACCGCCGTCCGCTGTTCTTGCAAATTCGAATAGTTTGAATTTGGACGTTATTCCTAAAGAGATAAAGTTTTGGAAAATATTTGGCAATGGCAAAAACAAATTGGTATTTTGTTCTGTGCCTTGCGTCCGCTGTTCTTGGCGCCGACGGCGGCGGGCGAGCCGGGCCGACGCACCCAACGCGCCTAAATAATTGATAAATGTTTATAAATTTGCGCCACATTCATTTTTAGGGTGACACCGTAAGATGTCACGTGACCTGATCGAAAAACTGTTACAATGTTATTGAGTTTTCACTTCTGCCGGCACTCCCGGAGTGCAACCCGGTCTTTTTTTTTCTGTATTAGGTGTCAAATGCGAAATTGTGTTAAATCATGATGACATGACGAAACTTATCGTATGTTCAATTCATCTATTTGGCTACTTCAGCTCTTCTAAAAGTCAAGTTCGCACTTTTTAGAATGTGGTATTTCCCGGTAGCATGCTAAAGGAGTCCGCGGTCCGCTTTGACACCTAATGCCAAGATTTGGTGTAGGCACTTGTTTTACGAAAGCGACTGTCATCTGACTTTACAACCCAGGGGAAAAGCTAGATTGGGATTAGGGCACCATATTGAGTTTATTTTTAATATCTAATTCAATGTGTCTTTAAGGTTGGCTGGTAAGGCTGTCATTTCAACAAGATCAATAAAGCCTAATACATCGTAAGACTACACAGACAAGACAAACCGACAACTGTATATGCTCGTTGAAACAATGGCTGTAGAGATTGACTTTGCAACAAAGAGGGACTCCCTTGCTGAGCATATGTTCCGTTTGTGTTCTATAAGATTAGGCTTACAAGTTTCGGACAGATTAGTTATTGCACTGGTGAGTTTATTGTTACGCTCAATCCGGCAGGCTTATTGTTACTATCCTCATGTTGAAATTGAATACATACCATTGAAATTGAATATATGGATATAGTAACCTAAAATTTATAGTAAAAAAAAACCGGGTTGCACTCCGGGAGTGCCGGCAGAAGTGAAAACTCAATAACATTGTAACAGTTTTTCGAGGTCACGTGACATCTTACGGTGTCACCCTAAAAATGTTAATATTTGAGGACTTCCGTCGATTCCAAGGACACCAGGACACCAGGATTGACAAGGATCACCTTTGGCACTTCATTAGCTGCTTTTCAAACGGAATCTTATCAGAATCTGTGACGTACTTTTGTACTTTTAAGTAAGTACATAATTGAGGAATTCCATAAGTCATCTGTGGTCTTCATCATCAATTCCACTCCACCAAATTTATGATTTTCGGGTGTAAATACACGAGATATAATAGAAAATACCAAAATCACTACATGCGTGCCTAATGTAATTGAGGAGTTCCCTCAAATCCTCATGGATCCCATCATCTAACTGAATATTAAAAAAAATGGGATCCACCTGGGAGCATATACTTACAAACAAAAAAAAAATTACGAATCGGCTCATCAATGACGGAGTTCTGAGGTAACAAACATTGAAAAAAAAAAATTCCTTTTTTTGAAGTCGGTTAAAAAGAAGTGAGATTAAAAATGAGATTAAAATATATATATATATATTTATCGTCTAAAGAGTAAAATAAATGTTGCCAATGTTGTTGTTGTTTCTTATCCAATAAATGATGTGTCGACTATTAAGGCGACGAATTGTTAAACAATAATTCTAAAACCGGACACGCGCGCCCCGCAACCCGCACACACACCCGATAAGTAACGTAAGTATTGCAAGACGCGGCGGAACATAGACGTCTTGGAGTTGTCTTTACATTTTAAACCTATAGTTTTTTCATTTTGTTTTTTTTTATGATTTACCTATTTACATTTTTTACTTAGTTAAATATTTAACACAATGATTCTGTTTTTTAATTATTTATTTTTACATTGAACATAATTTTTATTTAACATTGATATTATATACATAAAACACTTATGCAGCGTGTGTCTTTATAGTGTGAACATAGCAAAATACCTGCGACATAGTAGCACGTGCGTAGTGCGCAAGGCCATTGTTTGACCGCTGATAACAAAAGTTGTATCTCAGTCATACACGTGGTAATTTTACTCTTAGAAAGCTAATACGGTGTAGAGTAACATGAAATAATAAAAAAGTTAGGTAAATGGAACAGTTTATGAAGTTATTTTCGAAAAAAAATAGGAAAAATAAATACAATTTTATGAAAAACCTCGTAATAATAAATTGAAGGCGTATTTTTTTTTCGACAATTATCATTGAAGTGCCTTAGCCTTAAATGATCATTTTTGTTTTTGTTTCGTGTCGATAGGCGGTGTAGTTTAAGAGCAGTAACTTTTTATTTACAATAGTAGGGAATCGCGAAATAAAAAACTAAAAAACATCATACAATATAGCCAAGATAAAAAAAAAATATTGGGTCGATAAAATTGGGCTTTGTTTCTCCCATTTTGCTTTGTGCACATTATAAAGAATCATCTGTATAATTATTATCGAGTTTATATTTTTAATATTATACAATTATTTACACAATACTTACAATTAACAAATATGATACATTAAAAAAAAGGGATCGGATTTTTGGTTAATAACCACCCCACCATTTTTGTTTTTATAAAAATGCATTTTATTATTTTGTATCGCGTCTTCTATGCCATTTTTGAATGGTGCAATAGGACATTTGATTTCCACAATCATATCACTTGTGGTGATCCCATCAGGTGTAGCACCCAAAAAAGGGTATTTTTCGTCTATAAACAAGCCGCAATTTTTAATTTTGATTTTATGCATTGAAGACAGTTGCTCGAGTGCTATTTTTTCATATTTTTTTCCATGACTTATAGATTGAACATGGTCGATGCTGGGTTTATAAAGCATATTTTTTACTATATTTTGGCAAGAGTTCGTCTGCTTTCTCTTTATAACCTTGCCAAAATTTGATGCGGTTAACATGTTGCGACGTAGCTCAAGCCATTCCCCAGATTCACTTTGTAGGATGGTCCTTTTTTCGATTTCTTTCCGTTCTTCATCTGTTTTTGATAGATTTTGAACAAAAGTCTTTTTTGCTTTTTCGAAAGTATCTTTGTCTAAGTCCGGTTTATCTACTACTTCGCCATAATCCAAATTTAGCGTTCTTGGTACCAAAGAACGATTTTTTTTTCTAGTGTTGAGTTTGGCCTTCAGTCGTTTTTTATTTATTGCATTTTCATGTTTTTTTTTATGGACAGTCTGGGACTTGTCCCATAAATATTTCGCTGAACAGTTGATAATAATTTGCCAGTATTGAATGAAATCAAAGCTCCTGAGCATCTTGCTTGATAGGAACGTCTTTGAGCATAATTTACTCGTTTACCCCCGACCAGTTTTGCTATTACTCCATTAAATCTTTCCACAACGTTGCTGTCCACGTCTTCAATTAAACTGTGTGCTTTATCAGCTAATTGTGCAACAACTGTTTTAATTTTTTGCCAAAGAAGACTGCCAAAAAATGGGTTTGGGGCATCTAGATCTGGACTTATATGTTTGCATAATTGCCGGTTACAATTTGCATGAATATTAAAAGCATGAAAAACAGATGCATTGATGTCTTTGTATAAACTATCTTCATTTTTTGTTTCTTTGTGAAGTTTTATAGCATCACAAATATATTTTCTTGACCGCAATATCTTTTGTTGTGTTAAATTTTTCCTGTCTGCTGCAATATATTGCGTATTGGAGGCCAGTTGTTGCAGTTTATTACAGTAGTTTCTCAGCAAATGATTCCGACAGTAAATTTTTGCAACTGTAATGCCTGGATATGGGCGAGCATTTATTATTTTTGAATACGTACTACTGTCGCCATCAGCGATAAATCTTGAATAAATCAATCCATGCATGTCAATTGATTGTTTGAATCCTTCGGTTATTATTGTGGACTCCATGGCAGTAGACGCACCATTGAAATTTTTGTAACAAGTGTGCTCTTTTGGTGTTTCTTTTTTTTTCTCAGCTCGAGCGCAAATGCAACAATATTTATTTTTAACGCACATATATAGCACTTGGCCGAAACGTCTACCAATTATGGCTGCAGCCCCGGACAGTGCCGCATAATTAGTCCTGTAAGACCGCTTACACCAGCAGCCATCTACAATGACATCTACTAGCGGTATACCGTCTTTATTGACTCTCCCTTCCTTTATTGCAGCTTCTTTTTCTCTTTCGCCAGCCTTTTTCATCTCATCCTATGCAGTCTCTTCCCAGTCATCACTGATATCGTTTTGCATTTTATTGTATGTGAAATCAGACATATTGGGCAAACCTACTCCAGCCACAAATTGGTTGAGCTGTGCTTCACCACAACCAGCAGCCATAACTCCCGCAACGGCGTCTTTGTTTATGTCAGCCAAGGACGATTTTATTTTATTTTTGTAACCACACAATGAACAAACATATGTAAATTCAGATTGTAAGCCTACATGATGTTCAGACTCTAATTTCAATGTAGCTAGTCTACAATCAAACAACGACTTGTGTTCAGAGAATTTAACAAGTTCTGTTACAAAATGGCTCACATCTATTATTATATGCCCTATATCTTGTACATCCGGCTCAATCTGAAACAAATATAAAAAATAAGTATCAGTGCATGGAATGTGATGGCGGGAGTCTATTGGTCATGAAGGGAAATGTGAAGGAATGGCGCTCCAGCAGCTGTCTTCAATGCATAGAATCAAAGTTGAGAATTGCAGCTTGTTTATTGACGAAAGGTGTCCTTTTTTGGGTTCTGCACCTGATGGAGTCACCAAAAGTGACATTCAAAAATCGCGTAAGTTTAAGCCGTTTTAAATAGTATTTATTTTATAATATAAATAACAGGCAGAAGCCTAGTTGAAAATTATAGTAATATAAGTACTCACTTTTCTCTCAGATGTAACTTCGAGAGTTTTTCCTGGAGAAGTGCAATCAAACAAAGACTTGGGCTGAGAAATGTTCAACTGCATGTCGGTCTGAAAAAAAAAAATATATATATTTTTATTTAGAGCCCAGTACTTCATTGCCTCGGTTATGTATGAAGAAGCACTATTTTTTTCACAGTGTTTATCTGTCTGAAACAAATATATGTTATGTATGAATATCTGCATAAAAATGAGCTATCCATCAAATTTGAAGTTAGTCTTTTAAAAGTTACAAAAAATTAATAATACTTTTTCTTTTCGTGTAACAAATAAAATTGTCTAATATACTTACTATAGCTACAGGAATGCCTTCGTCATGTAAGATATTATTGTCATCCGTATCAGCAGTCCTAAAATAAAATTATTATTTTAAGTTTTAATTGCAAAGTCATTACAATATATTGATTGTACCACATAACATAATCAATAATGCAAAATACATAGTAAAAAACACTTACGCGGGCAATACGTTTTGTAATTCTGCATAAATCGGTAAGGTGTTGTCTTGATTTCTAGAAGATACAAAATCAAGTGTTTCAGTGATATAATATAACTTTTACAAACCGTCATATTATTGAAATAGGTTTAGGAATTTTTCATACATACCCTTCTAAAAAGCTTGCCGACATTTCTTGATTATTGAAATTTGATGATGACTCTATTGTTTTGTTCTCCGAACATTGTTCCAACGATTGTTTCCTATAATATAACTAATATTTTAGTACCACTAAACACTTATCAGAAGTATTGTGACACGAAAGGTGGAAAACAGGATATATTTTTTTTAATCACAAAAATAAATATTATGATGTAAACTTACCTCTTTTTCGTCATATTTGCACATTTTTCTAACAAACAAGCTCTTCTTTTCCTTTTGGAACATCTTTCTTGCTTTTTTCCCATTTTCATTTAATAAAACCGCCAAATAAATGTCAATGTCGTCCGGAAGCCGACTAGCACAGACCCGTTGCTGACAATGGTCAAGATGGGACTGAGCGCCTGAGTGGGGCGCGGATTGCATAGGATTGCCTATGCGCGCTGGCTTATAACTAAAGGACGTAAACGACAAAATGGTTTTGGTTATGTAATTTAGTAAGAAAGGATAATTTGAGAAATTCCTTCTTAAATTTTAAAGAGTATGTATAGACTCAACTACGGAGAAAGTTAAGAGGTTTAAATCGGTCCCGTTTGCCCATAAGATGTGAATCTCTTTTTAAAAAGAGGTATGTTTGATATTATTTTCTCTGTTACAAAAGTTATCTAATCATGTATTAAAAACTAACAAAACAAAGTTTCTATCATGAATTATCAGGTCACCAACTTATATTTTCATTCGTTATGTAATTACTGAAAAAAATAGAGATCATTGACTCCAAAATTACCAATGCGTCCTCTTAAGAGGAAACACTAAGGGCGAGATAATTGAGAAATAGGTAAGTATTTGTAAAATGTATTGCTGTCGCGCCAACCTCAAGCCTCCCCCCGCAGAGCGCGATAGAGACAACTGCAGCTTGGACCGAAAATACCTATTAAAAGTACATAAAATCAACGTTTCGTAGTCCCCTGATTTCTTCTCCAAAACTTGACCTAATTATTTTTTTTATTAAAAATCAAAGAAAGGCTTTGGCCGTGTTCCTATGTTTTCCTTTTTTTAAACAACCAGTCATAATTGTTTTCTGGATGTTTGAACACAGCGGAAAGTCTAGCTCTTTTTTTAGGTTTTTGAAGGTTAATATCTCTTGTTATGTAAAAAAGGAAAACATAGGAAAATGTCAATAGTAACCATAGATTTATGGTAAAAAAATATTGCTCTACTGCCATTATCCAGGGAGAAAACAGGGGACTACGTTTCTATGGAAAAACGGCCCTTGTGTTACCTCTTAATTATACCTGTCGCAGTGGAATAGTATAATGTTTGACATAGAAAACAGCTACCTGTTCTACAAAACTGCGCTGTTTTGTAATACGGCGGGTTGACGATCAGACGAATTGAATACCGCTGAATGAAAATCCGCTGGAATGTGTTCGGCACTAATCGTTATTCAATACGACTAGCGGTAATGTAATACAGAGGGTCGCTTTGGAAATTTTTAATACTCGCTAATGATAATGTTGAATTTTCTCGAAAAAGGATTAAAATATTATCACATAGAGAAAAAATTAAAGTAATTAAATAATCACATAGTTATAAGTTTTAAGAGGGGTATTTTGTCCCTTTTCCGCAAATCGCCCCATCATATATGAAACGATTGTCATTTATGACGATCGAGTGCCGTGACGTCACGATCCTCGAGCGTTTTTTCTCTGTAGGAAGCAAAATCAAAAGGGTTGTAGCTTCGTAATTTTTTGAGATATATAATGGAATTTTCGTCAGTAGACATTTTTTTTTTGCTTTTTTTCTTTTGGAGTAATAATAATTCTGATTCCACTGACGTATGAGCGTGACTTTTGAGCGTAAGATCAGTTTTATGTTTTTTATCGACCATATTTCCATCCCTAGCACGCTCGTTTTGCTTCTACAAATGCTATTGTGCGATCCACCTATTGAGGTGTTCTTGGTCCATTGTGCTGTGTTTAGTGAAGGCTTTGTACCGGCCCACTGGAGTGCTGCGAGTATCAAGCGAACGTCCGTCTTGCAAATTTGATAATAGCTGCCAAGTGCTCTATTTCTTAGCACCTAAGTGAATTCGGTTTTCATCTAAGTGACGACGAAATTTGAGAAATAATATTAAATTGAGTTTTGTGTGAAATTTAAATTGAATAGTTCAAATAACAAGAATACGATTATTTTTCTCATTTATGAATAGTTTAACTACCCAGCGAACTTCGCACCGCCATACAAAATTTATGAGAGAGAACAGTTTTTTTGATAGGTATCTTTTTTATGTTTTAATAGTTATTCTGCTATTCGGAGCGAAGACACAACAAATCAAACATCATAAAAATCGGCCAAGCCGTTCTTGATGGTGTAACTAACACGACTTTGCTTTATAAAGAAGAGGTTCTGGTTTCACCGGTTAGCCTAGTGGGTAGTGACGCTGCCTACGAAGCTGAAGGTCCTGGGTTCGAATCCCGGTAAGGGCAAATATATGTGTGATGAGCATGAATATTTGTTTCTGAGTCAATGGAAGTTTTTCTATGTATTTAAGTATTTATATCTATTATATATATCGTCGTCTAGTACCCATAACACAAGCCTTACTGAGCTTACTATGGGACTCGGTCGATTTGTGTAAGATTGTCCCCTAATATTGATTTATTATTTATTCTTATTTATTTATTAACTAAATATCACTACGAGTATAGTTGTTTTAATGGTTACCGACAAAGCATGTAACTAACACCTGGGTCGGTGAAGACCTGAAATAAAATATTTCATTAATTAATACGTAAAGTTTTGTAGTAGTGCCTATAGTCTAGGTCAACCAATTCGCGTATGGCTACCTGATGTTTGACTTTTATTGACTGTGGTCTGTACTGTTTTATTTTATTTAGAATAAGAATCAAACCTTATGAATCAAGACCCACTAAAAAAATGATTACATAGAAAAATGCCAAACTATGCCGCGTCAAGAAATAAAGAGTAGATAGTTGTATCGTATTGTGTAGCATTCTCTAGGGTTTATGGTATTCACATGTTTATACCGATGTGTAAAGCCTGTTAATTCCGCACCCATAATATTGTACTGACTAGTATCAGATTCAGAACGTAAAGTCTTGTCTACTATGATACAAATGCGGCCATTAAAGTCGTGAAGATTTTTCTAAACCATAGAAGAATCACTTTTATGACTGCACAGAGTTTTCGTTTTCTTTGTTTGTGGTGGTAAATTATTCCAGCATTGATATGCTGCAAAACGAAAACTGCCTTCAAACGAACCTAACCTACGAATACACCAATTGATCTGGTTCCACTTTTATCTGGACGTAATAATTGGACGTATAGACTTTTCGGACGTCCGCTCCCAAGCAGCAAAATTTGCTCCTGTAAATAACCTAAGACCATGAAATTTTCAGTCCTATAGAACTCCCAAAACCGTTTATAAAACCACAATTGGGCGCTTTTTATAGGATTAAATAAACCTATAGTCGTTTTATTACAGTCTTATAAAGTGCAATTCAGTTTTAATATCGTCATATTAAATGCTCTTGCAGGATAAGTTGCTCCTATAAGTGTCTAGTAAACGCAACTAACAAGCACAATTAGTCTTATAACGGTCTGGTGCATGCTGGTACTGGAGTAATCATTCCTATAGTGGCCAGTGGCTTATCTTAAAAGGAGCTTTTTTTATCGTTTTACCAGTGAAGCCTCCCGTGGTGATGTGTAACGTGTGTTTGTGCTCTATTAAAATAAAACTAAACTGGAAAAGGGTAAGTTAAATGTGCTTATTGTATCATAACTATAGTATATAAAAGGAATTGTTTTTTAACAGTGATTGAGAAGTGAATTAGAAAAAAATAACTTGCAAAATAAATTTTATTGATAAAGTAATAAATAATAATCATAGAGACACATATTTTAACGCCCCCTTTTAAAAATACATAATAAAGATCTGCTTATTAATTATTTACTGGTTAAGTAGTACAAAGTGCTGACACTTGCCATTGCCATTGTGGATTTTCAGATCGCCTCCTTTAACAGTTAGTATCAGAACGTTAATAATACCATTCATACTAAGCCAGTGCTGTTATAAGACAAAAATTCCTGCCATTTTTATTTTTTAGGGTCACTTTAAATCATCTTATAATGACAAGCATAAAACCCTTATAAGCCCAAAATTACGTATAATTATCAAACTTAATGCTAGTTTCATGCTAGTGATCTATTAGAAGTAACCATCAAGTCAGATCAGTCATGTAATTTTTTTGACCTATAACGAGTAAAATCAATAGCCTTTATAGGATTAATTGTCCCATTACAGATAGATATAAAACCTTAATAGAAGTAGCGGTTCTTATAAATGCGTTTATAGGATTAAAATATGCGTACTTATAACAGCTATATAAAATGTATTTATAAGACTATTTGTGTTTGTAAGGGTCATATAAATTTATCCTATAAACGCTTTTAAGACTAAATTATAGGATCAATTCGTCTGAGGATCAAATCGTCTTGTATGATGTTGTTATAAGATTATTGGTCAAAAACGTGACTATTATAAGACTTCTATGAGAGCTCCGAGCCGGTAGGTCGTGTCAAAAACGTTTATAAAACTACTATAAGAGGTATTAGTCTTATAATTTTTTCTAATAGGAGAATTTTGCTACTTGGGCTGGATATGACATTAAACATTAACGTTGCTAACTTTAGCCTGCGTCTGGTTTTATATTGAGAATATTATAATTATAATGAAAACATAACAGTAATTCGATAACGCTGTGTTCTGACGACTAAGTACCTGCTTGAGAATGAAATAGTGACTCAAGTAGGGTACGTGTTCACATAGCACGCACAAGTTGGTATCAGGGAGCACTGTGACATAATCTTAAACTAGGACTATCTGCCGTTATCGGGGTTAGCGAATGGCGGTAGCTAGGGTTGTCACCTCGACTCATCCTAATCATATATGCCCGCATCATAAAAAAAAAGTCTAAAAAATAAAAGTCGAATTTGTTTTCAATGCTTTAGTGCTTGCCATACATTAGCACATTACTACAAAGGCCGGGAAATAAAAGATTGCCTGCCGAGTGTCATATAGATATGTCGGAGAGGAGAAGTTTCATGCAGCGCCCTCTATTACATTCATCGTGACTTCGGTCGTAATGTGCTCCACTGTCAATCTACAAATGTCATCATTGAAATACATGCGAACGAGGACATATTTGTCTGGGCAAACTCGGGAGCTCATTAGTTCCGCCGCGCGCCAACAGAGGGCTATGACGAGTATTATTTTGAATTAGAAACAACAACGGACGGGTGTGTTCGCTGTCATTGAGGAAAAAGCCTGACAGGAGGTGGTTGCTCTCTTGGATGGAGAATTAATCGTTTAGAGAGAATGGTGTGACGGAATACGAGAACCGAAATTGCCAGTTCACTGTATTTCACATGAATTTTGTAATTATGCTGTGGAGAAGTCCTTAGTAAAGTTTGTAATCATAGTAGCATCGTTTCCTATCAATGCCCGAGAACCCAGGATACGCCCACACCTCGACATCAGAAGTGGGACCAAATCGGGCTCATGAAGAAACTTGAGAGAAAATATCTTTGAAGAAATTGTAATTTGATCCATGGAAATATTGACAGATGTCAGAAAAGATTTGAAGGAACAACTGGAAATAATTTGTCTACATGTCTGCTGGGAACTATTGGAATAAAGCGGCATTTACCTACTGCCGAGGCAGGAACCACCAGGTCCACAAGATCATAGTTCGTGACGCGGTTGAAATGCGAGCTATTTTGGAGCGTCGAGAGGACATGAGGTTCCCATGGGCGAGAGTCTGTCGTTAATCGAGTGAGTCGTTTTCATTTTGTTGGTTCTGAGTCTTTTGAAAATAACGTTGTTGAGGAAAATGTACAGGCAAATCTATAGAGAGTTAAGAAAGACCACAAGTAAATTTTAAAGTTGGGTACAATTCTAACATAAGATGTGCAGTTATCGAAGTCATTTATATCATAGTTGACTGATAAGTAATTTAATTCAATTTCCATATTAAAAATTCAAGTTGATGCTGGTATGTCTCTAAAATACCACACCATAAGCGTAAGAATGATTAATTCGTCCGTGATACGATGAAGTAAAATCTAATGCTAACACAGCACAGTTCTGTTGCTATTTTGGTAAAAAATGTGGGAATGACGTACGTTTTGGCCAGATATTTTTTTATTTTTTCATTATGGGATATAGAATTGAAATGGGTCAATCAGCTTTTTCTTGTTCTTGTTCTGGGCCAGTGAGCCGGGAGACAGCAGTGACAGAGTTTCTATGCAGAGGAGATATAACAGAATATATAACAAAACACGTGTTTGTGATTAAAACTCAATAAAATCATAGTTTTAATTAGTGACCCAGGAGACGTAACCATGGCAACGAACAACAAAAAATAGTTTATTGCGTCAAATACAACATACGGGTGATAGTTTGAATGCCAACGACACCTATACAGGTCGTGAGCTGCTTTCATCAATGAGTGACATAGACATTAGACTTGCCATCAGATTATATCTGACAATTTACAGTAAAATATACTGCCTATAAGCCAATCTCCGTTGAGTAACTAATGTTTTTTTTCTTTGTGTCCCTTAGAAGCTTTTATAACATTATCCACAGTTTAAGATGACTTCGACGCTCATTTTATTTGAGCCAGTTTCAATTTGGAAATAAGTGTTATATTTCCTGAGTGAGTTATTCAATTAAATTGGAATAATAAGATTTTAAGGTGTAGAATCATAAACAGAGCTTGAGATCCGTATCTATGTTCTCTGTCGAGTTCGCAGTAAATGCTCGCAATGTTGTTTATAAGGGTATTTTTGAAATAATTGTAGTCGAAAATTGCGCTTTCAATAAGTTTTCAAAGATTATCGTTTCACCCTTATTATTAAAACCTATTTTTAAACGTCAGCTGATTAGACGAATAAGCAACGTCAATATCTGTGGCATATGACAAAAGTGTTAAGTCGAATATCAAAATATTTACCGAATAAAATACAAGAATGCGATAAATGCTTACTTAGTTAAATGTTCAGTTGAGGTATTTTACGTGTAATCGACGGCTTGAGATTTCAGCCGATGGAAAATATATTCCATATTGTAACATTTTTCGTAAGTAAAATGTTTACTATTCGCCTGTTCTTTTGGGTATAGAAAAATATGAAGCGTAGTAAAAATAACATTGCCTAGGAAAGTACATACTTGCTTGGTGTAAGTGTTTCAAGAAACGTGATAACCTGTGTAGTAATGTAAACAAAAATTGGGACAATCTGAATATTTAACAAAATTGTGTACGTGCCAAGAGTATTTTACCCGTTCAGTAATTGTACGATTAGTCTTACCTAGTGATCCTAGTGCCTGAGCAAGTGAGCACATTAACTATGTGTGTCTACCTAAAACGTTTGTCGGAAAATAAGTATGATTTTGGAACATGATCATTTAAGAGTAAACACGAGCCTTTTCAGTAGTCTATTTATGACGTATGTATGATTGGTGAAGTCTTTTCATTACACATTATATAGCATAGTGTATAGATCTACAGTTTATACAGGGTGTTACAAAATACCCCTAAAGCCACAAGGGGGTTGAGGGGTCCCTTGTGGGGAGTCTGTTAGCAGTATTTGAGAACCGTAGTCCACAAAAAGTGATTGACAAAAGGAGGCAATTTGGATGAATCATAGAAGAGTATGTAGCTAGGAAAGTGGTTTGCATTTTTGCCAAGTGTCATCTGAGAGGTACATGACAACAACCATGACCGAGTTAGGGTACATGTTCATGTTTCTCAATTTATGACGAATCGGCAACATGAACACGAAATAGTCATTTAGTTGTGAAATGTAAAAGTTGATGAAGATTTAGTGAGATGGCTTGTAATTGATACCTTTTTTTTCTTATGTTATAAGTACTTAAAGCGGTTTGATTTCCTTTTATTGAGATTGCAAACCTATTTTGTAATAGGTATAGTGGTTTATTTGCTTTTAAACTGGGTACATATGATAAGCAATTGGTCTTTTGTTGAAGTAATCTATGAAAATTTGGTTTGATCGACGTACAGGTGGTTGGGGTTGGTACTTTTTTTTCGGTTAAATAACGGGTTTCTTTTTCATGGGGAATTATGAAACAAGTTGTATATGGTTGGTCTAACGCCTCCGAAACAAAACTGCAGTAACTTACGCTAGACAAGTCAAATTTATAAAGAAAAAGTCATTTTCACGTTTAAACTGTTTGGTGACGGTGGTTAGTCTTAGTAGCGGTACGAATATCTCATATGACCCCCGGGACCGAACAAAGAATGTACGGCGAATACTCTTATTAAAGGAACCGATGTTTGTCAGCTAGAAAACTCAAATAGTGCCGGCCTGTTCTGCCGCCTAGCACGTGCCTTTTCATTTAGTTAAGGCCGTTGGTGCGTTTTGTGTAACAATGATAGTGGAATGCCGGCCGTGCGATTATGCCCGAACGAGTCACTGTCCGGCGGTGTGAGCCGCGTTCGTGTCAATTTACACCTCGGAGTTGTGCGAGAGCTGAGTTTGGCTTATTTGATTGTACTTATATGTGGACATTTCACGAGAGCACGAATACGCGTTACTGCATACCTACTTTAACTACGCAAAATAAGTTAATGCAATTTAAATTTGTTATTGTCGGTCTTAGACGTGTACGTTTTCATCAGAAAAATTATACTATAGTCGTCAGTATTTTAGTAGTTCTCTATATTTGTTTTACTCGGCCAGGATTTTTTTTTTTTCACTTTGGGTATAGCTACTCCTATTGACTTTCATAAAGTGGAAGTACATACCTAATTAAATGGTAATTTGGCACAATCGTAATCTTGCGAGGGACAGGCAACTTAATGATAAGTTAACTACCTACTTTGGGCGCTTTTGACGTAAATATACCTACCTACACTACCGTACAAATCGATTCGAGTATAATTATGTCAGTTGTGTTGACTGGTATTTATACCTTTGAAAGTCAGCGGTTTATTAATCAATATTTTTATTTAGTAAATATGATGATTCCTAAACTTGTAATGGTTGACGTTTCATTTGCGCTCAAAGTTGCAAGTATTGAGTTGGTAAATCTTTATTTTCTAGCGAATTGAGCGATCACGGAGGGTTTATGTGAACAGAGAATTTTGTTTTGCGTGGCATTCAGAGTTACTAACGATAATTAATTAGTTAATCAATTGGGAATCCATAACTTTAAATCGGATTCAAGATATTCCGCCAAAGGGTTTCTAAGAATTAAAGACCAGGGTTATAATAAGTAAGAGAGATTAAGTGACATTTTCCAAATTGGCAGAATGGAGGTGCTCGTAACTTATCTGGGTACTATATTAACTGACTTATTAAAAGGCAGACAAGTTTGACGGTTGGAAATCGAGTGTTTGAGCTCTTGACGCCGTCGTGCTTGATAGTAATGTGAAGTTTATTTTCGGTTCGAAAATAAGGGATGCTTTTCCGTATAAATTAAATTGCTTTTGATGTCGGTGACGTTGTAGTGATATATGCGTTGGAGGCGCTACATGAATCAGTGGTCGTAACCGCAACTCGGAGGGGTTGTGGACTGGGCGATGAGACTGATTATGTAGATGTCGGAGACGTTGGAGTGATATTTGTGTTGGAGGCGCTACATGAATCAGTGGTCGTAACCGCAACTCGGAGGGGTTGTGGACTGGGCGATGAGACTGATTATGTAGTGGGGCCTTGGTGTTGACAGACTTGGTCTGGTTGGAGAATGAGTCTGTATGACTCTCGGTGATGTACTCATGGTGATGATGTTGATTTTCTGTCGTGGTTCTTTAAAAACAAGCAAGTTTAATTTGAACGGATTGGCATTTATAGTGTGGCAATGTTGAGTAGGTGAAACACGGGATAGTATTTATTGGGTGTCAAGGAAGTCAAGTGTTATCATTGTCGTAGACTATTATTTACAAAAATCAAACGCTCAAGTTACAATTAGAGCAAAACATGATTGAAATGACTGAAGCCTCGCCTGGGTGGATATTGAAAACTACAGCAAGTACTGGCAGACATAATTTTGATTAGTTACTTGACAGCTGTACTTACTTTCGTTTAGATGGTTCTGAGCGTGCGTCTAAGTGACTTACTGTTATACATCAATTTTATTAAAGTTTTACGAACGTATAGGGATGTTATTGTTCAACAATGCAACTGTTAGGCGTAATTAAATTGGTGAGAGAAAGGGCCCCTTTTGACGTATACAGCCTTTTTTTATGTCAGGTAGGCCGAGCGATGGCTTTAGATACTCCAAACTTTTGTTTTTACAGGTGTACGCAGGGACGCGTACATTGTCAAGTTGGCCGTGTCGGAGAGGAGAAGTTTCATGCAGCGCCCTCTATTACATTCATCGTGACTTCGGTCGTAATGTGCTCCACTGTCAATCTACAAATGTCATCATTGAAATACATGCGAACGAGGACATATTTGTCTGGGCAAACTCGGGAGCTCATTAGTTCCGCCGCGCGCCAACAGAGGGCTATGACGAGTATTATTTTGAATTAGAAACAACAACGGACGGGTGTGTTCGCTGTCATTGAGGAAAAAGCCTGACAGGAGGTGGTTGCTCTCTTGGATGGAGAATTAATCGTTTAGAGAGAATGGTGTGACGGAATACGAGAACCGAAATTGCCAGTTCACTGTATTTCACATGAATTTTGTAATTATGCTGTGGAGAAGTCCTTAGTAAAGTTTGTAATCATAGTAGCATCGTTTCCTATCAATGCCCGAGAACCCAGGATACGCCCACACCTCGACAGATATATAGATGGCCGGATTAGTACGAGGCAGGTAATCCCTAGTTCCGGCCGAGGTATATAAGCCATGTAAGGTGCTTTTCTCAAATATGCGATGAAATAAAAAAGAGAGAAATTTCGATCGAGATTTTTTTAATGGCAGTAGGTATGCATACCAAAATTGATCTCTCTCTATCAGTCCGTTAGCTTGTTACTTAATAAAGTTTAAAGGCCCGGACAGACAGCACCGTAGCGGGCGCGCAGCGCGATATTTCCATACAAACCGCTAGCGTGGTCAAACAGACTGCTGCGCCTCGTCGGCAACGCGCCCCGCTACTGTCGCGGCCCGCCAGCGGGCGCGCCGCGCGACCGTCGCGGGCTATGCTGGCTGGTTGATGGCGCGAAGCCAGCGCGATGCGCGCCTGCTGTGTGACCGGGCGTCCCGCCCGCAACACGCGCTCATCAAGCCCCACTACCGTCCCGCTGGCAGTCTGTTCGAGCCTTTAATAACTTAAAATCTGTAGGGACACGTAAGTCAGTTCCGGAGATCAATGGAATTCTTACTGACCAGGCATATAGTAAAATCTACCTGCTATTTTTAAAGTGTTTGTGATATGTTTATTTTTTGACTTAAGTATACATATTTCCTATCGTTAAGACCGTGTCCAAATCATTGTTCTTACGTACGGTGCGAAATCAAGAAATTATATAAAATAATCATTAATAACTATTTTAGTTACCTTGTTTTTTTTTTTTTTTTTTTTTTTAATTTATTGATTAAGACAAACACAATGAATATCATTACAAAGCCCATCTAGGCAAAACCTTGGAGAGGTTTGTGTGCCGATGGGGATCTAATACAGAAAGTATTTTTTGTTCTGTCAGCAACTAACTACTTCTTACGCAAAATAACGCGCTCAAAATTATCTAGACAGTTCTTATCCTCTTGACATTAGAGTCGTGTGTAGGTCATTTTGAGCACTTGACCCGCTTAGCTACTTTTGCTGCTGACTGATGAATAGTGGTTACGAAAAATCTACCGAAACTGTCACGGGGGCGACCCTACCAGTTGGTAATGGGTTTAATTGTTATGTAAACAGCCGGGGATAATCTACATTGACTGAATAATATCAAAACATTAGCATATCTCCGCTGTGAAATATTTTACACGCACGCTTAGAGCAAGATTATCTTTTACGGCGAGGGCTATGTCTCCGCGTGGAATTGTTGTTTTAAACTACGACCCAGATTGGTTCAGCGAACGACGAATTGGGTACTTTCTTCGTGTAAAAATATATAACGTAGTGTTGCTATATTGATAGTAAACTATCAAATTATTACAATAATAAGTGTAAATTACCAAATATATAATTAAAATCATACAAATACAATGATAGGTACTTGAAAGTTTCAAAATATGTTTTTTTTATCGACCAATACCAAATTTAGAAATTCCAAGAGAATTCTAATATTTTGATTTTTAAAGAAAGTTTTAAACCACTATGGTCTTAAACGCAGTATTTCACGACCAAACCAACAATTTAGGTACGTGATTTGCCATACAACGGTTATTGCTGTGACGTCATAAATTCATAATACTATCTATGCATTTTGTATTTCTGTTCGGCCGCCGCCAGCAAGGGTCCGCGTGAGACCCTCTTTGTTTTTTTACGAGCTCTAATTGTACCTAGACCAACACAAACATTAGATCCACTCAGAAAACTGGTTCGAATGACACCGTGATAATTATTTGTCAAGTAGCCATTTGTTCCAGGGTTAGGCTAATGTGATGAACTTACCGCTTGGACCTTTTTGATTTGACTCTTACCTTAGGCGACTTCCCGGCTTCGCGGGGCGGGATCGGTATGCGGTATTTTGTACTTTGACGTGAGCTTACTGATGTCGCACAGATTTCCTCATTTGCCGGTATACTGTCAGTGTTACATGTGCGCAGTAATAATGTCATGCGCAGAGGCGGGATGATGCGCTTTCAGTATTGGATTCTTACCGCCTCGCTTCTGCGCATGCAGCACTAGTCGGGAAGCACTCATTTAAATGTATGCGTGCAGTAAAGAATCGGTCCCGAAAAGACTGACAATTGACGCTAACAGCGTCAGCGGTTAAAGTTACTGACGTCGTACCGCCTCCACCGACAAATCAGAAAGTCGCCTTACTCTAGAAACGACCTGTATAAATAATAACGTGTTATTGTGTAATATTATAAGTATTGTATATTCATATCTGTAAGGTATTTGTAAATATGGGCCTTGTTGCCTGAAGCAAATAAATGAATATATACCTATAGCCTCAATGAAACTAGATAATGTAAATGTAGAAGGATACCCTAATAACGAATCGCTCAAATGTATTCCTTAGACCTTAGTTCACATGAGCATATTCTTACATTTTCTTTTTATTTTCAGGCCGAGATCACACATCACACCACGTAACGAGACTACGGCACTCCCGACACTCAGGGCCTAACATATACACCGCCGCATCCGTGAGTTACGATTTATCCCACCGTCCACAAAGTCTATCGTTACCCTCTTATACCCCCACAAGCTTAATTAATAGTGATTTATATTTATTTATGCTTATTTATTATTTACAATATAGATGTATTTCGCATGTCATGGTCATTCTTAGATTAAATGTACATTTTCTCAGAATTTTCATGTCTCTTGAATATTTCTACGCTAGCGAGGATTTTACGTGAGTAAAAAACGAGGAATAAATTATTAATAATTGTTTGACTTTGTTAGTAATTCATTAGTTACGAGGACAATAATTGCAAGGTACTTATATTAATCACTTACTCTTCTAATAACTAGCGTCACGCAAAACTATATTTAAACACTTTTATGCTAACCCCATGTGTCTGTTACCTATATATGTATTTAATCACTAAAGTATTATATGTATGGAAGTTCATTTTATTGTCAATAACAGTTAACCTATTCACTGCTAGCACGGCTCATACGCGTTCACTTTCACAACTGCACCGCTGGCAGTGAAA
Organism: Epinotia ramella; assembly: GCA_947578815.1. Classification (NCBI taxonomy): domain Eukaryota; kingdom Metazoa; phylum Arthropoda; class Insecta; order Lepidoptera; family Tortricidae; genus Epinotia; species Epinotia ramella. Next base: position 5,830,859 of record OX388201.1, on the reverse strand, counting down.
ATGTCTGATTGCGGGTTACTTGTTAATCAACGAAAGATAACATATAATATGGCGTTAAACTGAGCTTCTTATTTTAAGCTTCCTCTTCCACTTAGGTACTCAAGTTTGCGATTAACCCATAGTTAACATTTTTAATACTCACCTAGGGCGGAAAAAACAAAGAATGTCTCAGATCGCGACAAAAAGCAACGCCGATAATTATTTATGCAATCTCAAGTGTTTTTGAACCACCCGTGTGAGTACAAAATTTTACATCTCATCTTGGCCAGAAAGTGGGGTTTTACCACTTTACGGCCATGTGTGACGTAATAGTACATTTGTTTAACGAGGGGCGTAAAGTGGAATATTGCGAACAAGAGTATCAGAAGGCTTTTCATGACTCGAGTTTGCAATATTTTTACGCCCGTGTTATCACAGTGTTTTTCATCACATTTGCGAGGAAACAAATACATTTTAGATGAAATTAATACAAATCGTAATAAAAACTGCGACATGTCAGTTGTCCATTTTGTTGAATTTGACGTGAGGCGCGTATGGCAAAGACCCTTCGGTATACAGCCACGATTTGAAAACACTTAAAAACATTTTACATGGACACTAAATAACTACATATTCAATTTGTAAATAATTGTGTTAAACTTGTTTTAGTAGTGTTTTTAAGTTTAAATTTATTTATTAATACGTTTTCAGACATCGTATTTGATATAAAACCTCTGTGCTCTGTAACTGCTGCATGAGTGACAGATACAATTTGATAAAAAAAACCATTATGCCCGTGGGCGTAACATAGGCTATTGTACCTCTGTATGTCTGCGCATTATGAAGCCCTTTTCGAGCAAGTGTGATGAAAATAAATACGTGGATTTTAGGTTATAGAGTACGGACACATCATAAAGCTTGTATCGTTTTTAGCAAAGGATAATGGTGTTAATGTAATTGCATTGACAATTTCAATTGTAATAATTTATTCGTGTTAATAATGTAGCCTGTGGTAGTAGTATGCTGTATGCTGGATGCATGCATTCGAACAGAGATCGTGGCTTCTGGATCAATTATAACAGCTCTGTATGTCTGCGCATTATGAAGCCCTTTTCGAGCAAGTGTGATGAAAATAAATACGTGGATTTTAGGTTATAGAGTACGGACACATCATAAAGCTTGTATCGTTTTTAGCAAAGGATAATGGTGTTAATGTAATTGCATTGACAATTTCAATTGTAATAATTTATTCGTGTTAATAATGTAGCCTGTGGTAGTAGTATGCTGTATGCTGGATGCATGCATTCGAACAGAGATCGTGGCTTCTGGATCAATTATAACAGCTCTGTATGTCTGCGCATTATGAAGCCCTTTTCGAGCAAGTGTGATGAAAATAAATACGTGGATTTTAGGTTATAGAGTACGGACACATCATAAAGCTTGTATCGTTTTTAGCAAAGGATAATGGTGTTAATGTAATTGCATTGACAATTTCAATTGTAATAATTTATTCGTGTTAATAATGTAGCCTGTGGTAGTAGTATGCTGTATGCTGGATGCATGCGGTTTTCGAACAGAGATCGTGGCTTCTGGATCAATTCATATTTAATTTACCTAACCTACGGCCGGCTCTAAAGATTGTTTCTATTCGTCAGACATATAAGTTCCCAATTGTATACATACATATTACATATTTAAAGACGTTACTGCAAATATATATGTGAAGTCTTCAACCCGAACTGGGCCAGCTTGGGGATTATTTATTTATTTAATCTTTATTGCACAAAAGAATATCTTATGGTACAAAAGGCGGACGTAATGCTTAAAGCATTCTCTACCAGTCAACCTTAAGGCAAAGCAGATAAAATATGGGCCAACTTAATTTAAAACAAAAACTCTCTAACATGTCTAAAGATGGGATGGATAATATAGAAGAATACGATACAATATAATATTATATTATATAACAATATATACCTATTAATACATACATACACATACATATGAATATAGATGAAACTTACAAATCAGATAGATTATTTTTTAGTTCTGCCAGCAAATAAATTTTGTAAGGACTTTTTGAAGTGTCTTAGTGCCTATTTCCTCACATCCATCAGAGGTTTGTGCTCAGCAGTGGCCGACGATGACGGTGTCATTAGTTAATATTAAAGTAATAAAATTGATAATTGCGATTAAAATTGCCTTTACACTATTCCATCAATACCATTCAGTTTTTCTACACGATACAAAATATCCAATGTCTGTTAATAAGCGAACTAAATTTGAGTTTTTCTTGTCGATCCGTTATAAAAATGCCGAGAGCCTTTTTATTTAATTTAAGTTTCAAAAGAAACAGGCCTGTTTCAGGGCGATAAAAGGCCGTTTCGATTAGCACCCATAATGAGAGTATTAAATGAAAAAGTCATTAATTTCAGCGGAGAGACAAAAGTAACCCGTCCCCATGGTACCAGTAATTCATCCATTATTTTAATCGACAAAAGAGTTTGAGCTGTGAGCTACGAGTAAAATTGTAGTAATGAATAATATAATTACCGCATTTTCCGACGAGGGAGAAAATTATTATTTTAAGTCTAACTACATTTTGCTAATAATGGATGATGCTTTTTGATTATTTCAGGGCTATTATTACAGTTAAGTTGTGTTGGCTGCATTATTGGTATCAATATTTGGATGATTTTATTAATATGATCGAATTTCATTACGCGCAACCGATGTCTATGGAATGTCATAAAGAAAAATTAAATTACCCTTTAATATAGTTTGTGTCCGTATTTCATAAAATGTAATTCAGTCTATTTGAAGCTTATAGGTATATAAGTGTTTGCACTCATAAGTGGCATCTTCGCAGAAATACTTCCCGACCATATTTATAATCTAACGTTATAGATATCCAGATGATTTTTACATAAAGTTAAATTCAGGAGTCTGTGAAACTGATGTGTAAGTAATTTTCAGCGCATTATTGCAATTCAGAGTATTTTTCTTTTACTTATCCTAGAGCACCACATCAGTATGAACTCTTGGATATAACTACTTCAGAAGGTGTATTATGGTTCCGGTTATCGTGTTATAATCGGCAACATATACATATAGGCCATATAGCATTCATCACCTTCTATCAAATGCTGTAAGAACGAGCCGTATGCTTTATTTTGTGATTAACACACGACAACCAACTATAATAAGCCGGTAACAAGCGTATTATGGTTGCATTTATCACGTGATAAAACATTGACTTTCCGTCAATTATGGCCCGAAAGTGTCAAATATAATGCCTTGTCTTTCTCACATGTAAACGCAACCAACATAAGCAGGAAGCCCTTATTTCTCGGCCACAACTTACAGCGGCATCGGTGCACTTTAGGTAGGGGTGGGATGCTGCACTCTGATCTCTCGATCATTGCACATGTTTGACGCACCGCTGTCGCCGCTCAAAGTGGCCAAGCCCTTATGTGACGTGTCGAGCTATAATCCCTTTCAGTTCCCTGGTACCACGCCGAAGCTGGCTGTGAAGGATAACCACAAACCGCTGTTCACCGAGTGCCTCAGCTATCGACCCACTGTCTTGGAAGAGCAGCCACAAGGGACCTATGTTTTTACGGTGAGATTTAATTTACTTAGTTCTAGCACTTGATCGTAAACCGTGAGTACTTGCCATTTGATTCTGATGATAAGCAATAGATTTGTAGATCGTTTATTAGCTCGATGGAGGACAGTGGAGATAAATAAGTTGCATTCTTATCTAGATATTGCTTATCCACTCTGACACTTAAAGCTTTCTTCCATGGAACATGAATATCATGATACAGTCTAAAATACTAGGATATCGAAGTCTGTGACCGAAAGAACTGGGTGGGCCTCATAGCATGAGTTTAGTTCAGTTCGCCTTAGAGTAATGCTTAGATTCTTTGCGAGACCGATGGGAGGATGTGGTGATCCGCATAACCCAAAGTCAGCGACAACTTGAACTATTTTCTGAAAGGAAAAATATAATTTATCGTCTGACTTTTTCGTAACAGAAGACAAGACTAGACATGAGTGTAGAACCCTGTTGAATCTTAGGCCAAAAGCGTATGCAGCACTGGATGTATTTTGAACGAGGTGGACTGAAACACGATACGTGCCTTCTCGAGGTACAGTCGACTACAAAGACTTATTCATTATTTCAGCCCACCGTTTTGTTTTCTATATTTTTATCAAAAATAACTTTAATCAAGTGAAATAGCACTTAATTATGTATTATTTCTCAGCCTCGAGCCTATTTATGAATACCCACTGAAACTTTACTGTTCGTAACCTTTACTTAAATGGCAGTATTTTTTATCTCTTATTTAAATGTTTTAGTGTACCGCCAACAAACTGTTATGCAGTTTGGCGGTGCCTTAATTTGTTAAAAAAAAATTGTATAATTGTGGAACAGTAAATAATAATAATAAAATAAAAAAGCACACCGCTTTGTAGACATTTGAGCATACTTAAAACCTGACCTTAGAACAAGCTTGTCAATTTGAATCGCATCTAAAGCGCATGTTGCTTGGAGCTCTGTTCAGTTCAATATTCGGTCCAGAGGTTCCTATTATACGAAGCTGCCTGTTTCAATGAAAATGGTTTGAAAATATCGTGTTATGTATACATACGTAGTCCATGCAAATCCTCAGGCTAGTCCGATTGGACGAAGTATTATTGTACTTTATTGCACAACAGAAAAAAATATCTTTCAAAAGGCGCTTTAGCCATATGGCATTGTCTACCTGTTAAACCTTAATGCGAAGCTGAAAATATTGTTATGTTATGATAATCAACCATTCTGTTAGAGAACTAGGACTGCATGCAGCCAGTTTTGCTAGTTTTGAACCTCACCATAACGTCCATAACCGTAGGTACCCATTACCACAGATTAAAGAATACAAGTACAGATACCCAATCTCATAGAGCAAAAGCGTACCGTCCTAATGTAGGCAATTCTGTATACAATTTTAGTCCCGTAGCTACACCAGTAGATGCAGTATCCGAGCTACCACGGCTATGACGCTGTCAGCCTTTAGTAATACATTGAGATATCACCAGATGGCGTTGACTTCCCGGGCAACAAATAGAGTATTTTTGATTTTTTCGATATAAAAGTAGTATTTTAGAGACAATATTACACATCACACAAAAATATACATAACCAAATGCTTAGAGCCTGTGGTTCCATAGAACTTTCTCGAGCCGTGATGGCGCCATCTAGTGACGGTACCCAATAATACGTAGCAAGCTTGAAAGCTCACTCGTATAGTACGAGTTACATGGATTTAGATCAATTTTATTGCATTTACTAAACTTATAAAATATACCTTTATTGTATGTGCGGAAGTATGTTGGTGATATAATTAAGGTACGTTGAATTTATTTAGGTGTAAAAATCATTCTATCTTCACGATTACTGGTTCAAATGTTTCGCTCGGTACCTGTGTCGCCATCTATGAGTTCTTTTTAGTATCAATTATACGTTGTTCTAGTTGGGAGGCCATGCCATTACTCAGGCGGCCTGAGTCAGGCCACCTGAACAAATAGTAAGAAATATTATAAAAAGTTGCGATATGGAGAAAATTCTAAAACGAAATCACAACTGTGGATCAAGCGCACTAGACTAGCACTTAATTATGACTAGAGTTGGAATTTTTGGTGGCATTGGCGTGAACATAGAGCAGTGGAGTCGTTGTTATAAGATAAAAACTTATTTTATTGAATAAATGAATTAATGATTCATAAAAAATACGTTGTTAAAATTTTCATGTAATCAAGAGGTTGAACATCTTGCAAAAGGGCTTAAAGTTTTAAAATCTTGCACTTATTATCTTTATCTCATGTTAAACAGCTGTCAAGATTGTAAAAAGCATTTTGGCAATCTCTGTTCCATCTTAGCTGGATTTATACGATTTCTCGAATATTTCCCACAAATTAATGAAACTATGATTTCTGAGTGTTGTCTAAATTGACACAATAAAAACGTCAATGAGATAAGACTTATTTGAAGGGACTTTTTGGTTAACTAAAAAGGTAAAATACTTAGTAAAACACTGTATTCGTAAAAACATTACAAACAGTAAAACATTTTATTGTAAATCTGCATAATATGTTCAGTTATAAAATAGTACATTACGTACCTAGGGCGGTGAATTCGTGAATGCCTCAGATCGCAGGTGTTTGTGGCCAGAACCGAAGGTGAGGGCCATAAATATGCGATCTGGGGCTTTACGAATTACCGCCCATGGTGCGTACACAATTTTACGTCTTCTCCTGGGTGTGAAGGGAGATTTGCCGATGCGCCCGTGAGCGGTAAATCTCACTTACCGCCCGGAGAGACGTAAAAGTATATAACGGCGGCTTCACTGGATTACGTGTGCTAAAGTGCCACGAGAATCGTAACTCTAATTGTAACTATTTAATTACTTACTCCCTATTTATTCAATTCATGAATCTCCACTGTTTCTTACCTTTACTTTAATGGGAATTATAAACAACTAGCTTCTGCCCGCGACTCTGTCGGAGTGGAACTCGTTTATATCGTAGCTCTATACAAACTTACACCCCAGATTTCACCCCCTTAGGGAATGATTTCCGGGATAAAAACTATCCTATGTCCTTCCCCGGGATTCAAGCTATCTACATACCAAATTTCATCTCAATCGGTTCAGCAGTTTAAGCGTGAAGAGGTAACAGACAGACAGACACACTTTCGCATTTATAATATTAGTATGGATATGGATATGTGGGTCGGTATCATAAGAGAACACTTAATAATAACAATGAATGCAGTGGATGGTACAGTTAGAAGGGAACTTTTTCGTCCAAATCTGAGCAATTCTAAAGAAAAGTTCTCTAAACTAACAGCATGTATGAATTATATAATGACAATGATTGAATCAAGAGAGGTTTTCTTAAAGTCAAAATTTGTAATCTCGGCCTACCCCTCCGGGAATCAGGCATTATTTTATATGTATGCATCAGGGAACGAAACCATAGAATGCGGACTCCTTACAAATTTCTATCCAAACACGTGCCCAAAACCCGGTATGCGCATGATCGACCAAAACGGCTGCCTGGCATCAGTTTGACACCCCGCCCCCACCCCTGGCATAATGGCAATTGCATCCATTCTGTGGGTAGGATATTAAGGGCGAGTTGCGCCGACTTTATTTAATCGTATGGCATACATTATTTTGGCCTTTAAAGTTTGTCACTCTTTAGCACCACCCAGGGGACACGTGCAGGGTTGTGGTAGGTAGCTCCTGCGGACGCGAGAGACAGTTGTCCCCCCTTTGTCAAGTGAGTGGGCAACTCGACTGTTAGAAGTTCTTAATAGTCCAGGCAATAAACTGACAACTTGTATGGAAAAAATGACAATTTTGGAAATAATTTATAATAGCTTATTTTTTATGTGTAACGGATATATTATCAATTAAATAGTTACCCAGCGACAAAATCCGACAAAATTTCAGACATCGAAAAAATGATACGTTAACTGGCTTCTGGAAAGTCAGTAAAAATATTAATAAATGTTTTTGTCTTTATTTTGGTTCATTTACACTAGCTCTATAATATTCAAGATAAATCGTACAAAAAAAGATAATGCATGCTTCATTTAAATCTACATAATTACTTCCGGGTGGAAAGTTTGTCGGATTCTTGACTAAATCATCTTAGAATAACATTTTCAAATGAAATCAACAAAAAAAACGCTATTATAAATTCATGTTTTTCAAAACCGTATTTTGCCTGGAGTATCAGGCGTTCACCCATCCAAAGATTGACCGCTGCCATCTTTGCTTAACCTGCGTTATCGTTTCCGACTCGCAGGCGCCGCTAGGCTATGAGCGCTTCAACACCGCTTGCACTGACTCACGATTACAGACCGATCAACGCAACGGCAAATATGGCGTTGGCAGCTGTCATCTCATAGAAACTTACATTCAGATTTTAACGAATACCGCTTACTATACACGGTTTGATGCAACCCAGCCTTAAATGACTGTAACTTCCGAGAGCCGGGCGTTATTTTATGTACGTATGTACGTTGTTAATTGTAATTGACTGCTTGCAGGTGCGGGCTGAAGACCGAGATCCTCCGGAAATGGGGGGCACGGTTACGTACAAATTCGTCACTGCTGGCGAGAAGGAGCGGTTCCACGTCGACCCCGAGACCGGGAGGATCACTACAGCCGATGTCAGTATACATATTTAAGAAAGAAAGAAAGAAAGAAGACATTTATTCACTACACAAAAGACACACAGAGACAAAGGGAGTAGAGATACAATACAATTGACCCTCGCTTCGCGCGCATTTCGCTTTCTATCTAAATGATTAACCCTTTCTCATGAAGTTATTCATGATCATACAAGTCAATACTACAAGTTTGTTGCCAGTTTTTGGATTCAGAATTTTTGTATTTATTAATACAAGATTTTGAAAATTCGGTGAACATTCAGAGAATAAATATATAGACAATATCAGTTTATCTTATATGTAATGATGTATTTTTAACAGTAGCTGTATCTAAGATCTGATCTTAAAAATTAATACCTGACACCAGTTGGAGAAGTGACTGACGTCAGAGGCTCTGGTATACGTTTTACCGAAACAAAACGTTACGACCGTGTTCGCGTTTAGCTGTCAAATCCCATACAAATTGAGGGTAAAACGCAAACACGATCATAAAATTTTCGTTTCGGTAAAACTTATACCTACTAGAGCCTCTGTAGATAAAAAGCATTTACCTTTCTAACTTTTCTGTATTCGATATAATGTAATTAAATTTCGGCGAACATTAAGATTATTTTGTTGAATGTATTCCATGGCAAAGGTAGGTGACCAATTTATTAAATACTTGGCGTGTTACAAATTTGAAAAGTATTACATGTTTCTAAATGGCGCAGGTTTTCGACCGAGACGAGCCGTCCAGAGAAAAAGAATTGTATATCACTGTACAAGCGAGTGACAACGGCCAACCTCAGCTGGATGATGCTTGCACCATCAAAATAGTCATCGAAGATATCAATGACAACCAGCCTGTGTTCGACAAAGTCGTAAGTATTTAGTACTGCTCAAAGTCGGATTTGGTATAAAGTGCTGTGCTCGCTAAATTTAAGATAATGCTAAGATTTATTGATCCCTGTGTTTTACCGTTTCTTTAAAGCAGCATTGTGCTGGCCAGGAGCCACCGACAGTCTCTTGCGACCTCATATACATTGATCGTAATTTAAAAGACATGCTAGCAAACTAATACATGTATGTTAAAAGTAAATGTTAAAAGTTTATAGGTCTTGCACTGCAGAAACGGATTTAACTGAAAATTCTTTAGTCTTCCAGTGATCATATTTCATGTGACTAACCTGTTATTTGTCAGCCCCTAACAGTGGCGCAGACTATACTAACACTTGCCTGTTTTCCAAAGGTCTTCCGTGGAGATGTCTGGAAGGTTTGTCCAAATGAACAGAAATTACTGAGAGAGAGTTCCGAGCACAAACTGTTAATCTTTGACACTTGATATCTTGTACCATCATTTGTTACCATCGCTCATAGAATTAACTATAATCTATTAGACAGTCGAAATTATCTAAGACCTATTTTATTTTATTTTATTTATTTAAGGAACAGTTACAACATACAAACTAAACATATCTAAACATCACATGCGTTTACACAGAATTCATATTTGTAAGTTAACAACAACTGTCCACATCACTTACAAAAATATCTATTTAAGGTACTATGTTGTGTTGGTAACATTTGAGTTGTGAAACCGATTTGAAAATTATGTTTTCTACTTGCATGTTGCTGCATGTCTGATTTAGGATCTAAAGCCGCTCAAGGCGATTTTGGTAATAATTTTGAGTATGGTGTTAAATACACTTTCTTTGCACATTTGTAGTTGGTGTGTTTTCTTTAGCTAGGCTGCTCTTTCCCCCTAGGCGCATTTTATCACACTGCACGATTATTATTATTTTGGATAAAATAAACTTTCTCTAAGCTTCGGGCATGCTTCGCGTAGAACATGTCTCAGTGAAAAGTTTACCTTACACTGTGTGGAAACTTGCACAGTTTGATCATTATTAAGTTTTGCGACACTTTGAAATACTTCTCGAAACATTGTCGAACAAACGATGTTAACATTGAATTTAATTAAGTGTGCTTTAGATTTGACATGTTTTTTCACGTACAGTCGTATTCGGAATCCGTGCCTCAAGACCTGCCCAGCGGTCGCGAGGTGATGAGGATATCAGCGACAGACATCGACGACGGGAACAATTCCATCGTCCACTACAGCCTGGACACCAACTCTCCGGACCAAGCCTATTTCTTCATAGACCCCGATAACGGAGTCATATTCTTAAACAAAACTATTGATGTAAGTATTCTCAATATTAGTCATTAAAAATTGTAGTACATACGTTCTTTTCTTGTTCTCTTGATGTATGTCGCCCCTGACAATCGTAGGAGTAATCATAAACCGAGGATATCTCAAGCATTTTTTTTATATTTTTATATATTCGAATGTTTTGCCAACCAAAATTATATGCGCTGACAACATTCTTGTTCACTGACCTATTAAAAGTTCTAAACCCTTTTTATAAAGAATTAATTTTGAACCGAGCTCCAATATGAAAAATGCAAAGTTTTCAACAAAGTCACTTTTCGATCCAAACAATTTTAATTTTAAACATGCCTTTAAATGTGCCTTGAAGCAAAATTACTTTTTTTGACGAGGAAATATCATACTTTATACTGCAAAAGCTATCTCGTAGCTAGAAGCTATTTTAGAATAAGTCTACACAGTGCCTCCCCTCGAAATAAATATTCAATATCAAGTAGAGAGACACCGGCAATAATTCAAAACTTATTCCAACAGAAAGTGCCTGGCTACAAATTCAAGTTAAGCGCAATAGTGAAGGACATGGGCGACCAACCGCAGCAGAGTTCCATAACTTTGGACATTCAAGTCGTGGAATCTAACAAGAAAAGTCCCTCCTTCATTGAAGTTCCCGACGGGCCGATAAGATTGAAAGAAAATTACGCAGATTTCAATGCGCATATAGCTACAGTTAGAGCAATGTAAGTATAGAATTTAGCAGTGTGCTTTTTTCTTTATTTCGCTTTTGTGCTTCCAGGTAATTACGCTTTACACGTGTTTCTAAAAGTAAGATACATAAATTAACGTACTGTAAAAAGTAAGTAGATAAAAAATCGCTTGTGAGTTGTTTTCTGGTGATTGACAGACAACCAAAACACGAAAATAACAATAGCAAGTTTTTAATTATATTTAATTTCTTTTCTCGCAAGTTGTTAAATATGGCGTTGTTATTGGATCTACGTATCTAATGAAGAAAAAATAACCATGAGAATAAAAAAAAACTAGACGTTTTTCGGAGTCGTGTTAATCTTTGGACGTTTTACGTTCCGTTTTTACTTCACCGCTTCCCAGCTTTAACTTAAGTCCGTTCCACGGGTTTTACCACCGTTTATAGATGCCAGGATCCCACTAATGGACTGATGTAGACCAGATGTCGTGCTCTTCGCTTTGAATACAAACAGCTTAATTGTGTTGTGGGCTACCCTAGAACGAGCGCAGCCGTTATGAATATGTAACCTCCATATTTCGCCTTCTTAATTATGTCATCTCCTTTCGTCAATTATAATTTTTATCACAGAAATCATCCCTCAAAGAAATGAAATTAGGCTTGAAGTTGGTGTGGGGCTTGGGTGTTTAAGCAGAGAAAGTTCAATGCTAGTAGCTATTTACATACCAACCTTTTGTTGCAATTGTTTTTTTTTTGTCTGCAGTTCAAATATTCCTGAAGAGAAGAAACTACTGTTTGAGCTTGTGATGGGCCAGACGGAACAGACGAACAAATGGCATACGTTCGTATTAGAGTCCGAAGCAGACTCAGCTTATATTAAGCTGGGTAACCATTTAGACTTTGAAAAAATCACCGATTACACCCTGACAGTGAGAGTACAGGTAAATGATTGTTATTCATCATTATATTGCGTTTTGTCACGAGTCATCAAATTCAAACACTTAATGACAAACCAATTTAAAAAATAAAACATTATTACCTATTGGTAGATCATGTAATACAAATAATGAATGTGTTATATTGTTTTCAGAATAATTATAACTTAGCGGCAGAAACAATCATTCAAATAGAAGTCGAAGACGTAAATGACAACATACCTATTTTTAGTGAGGTCAGATCAGGAAGTGTTCTAGAAAATGAACCTCCGGGCACACCCGTTATGCAAGTCAGAGCCTTCGACGCTGACGGCACATCAGCAAACAATCAAGTAACATACGAACTTGGTGATGCTTCGGACCCATTCTCCATTGACAGTATCACTGGGAATATCACGACCCTCAAACAGTTCGATAGAGAAGAGAGGAGTTTTTACAATATCAAGATAATTGCTACTGATAATTCTGAATCTGCTCTTATTCCTGGCAAACATAATTCTGGTCAGCAAGTATTTAGGATAGAAATAGCGGATAAAAACGACAATCCACCTCACTTTACTCAAGATACTTATGTAGCGGAATCGATAGCGGAAAATGCTAATATAAACGTTTTGGTTACACAAGTTAGAGCGGAAGATACAGATGCCGGTAAGTTCATGTACATTTATGGTTCATATACAGTATAGATTATAAGTTATTCTTTCTGTGGTTGGAACTCATTGCGGATTTTCCCTTATTCGTTATCACTTGCCAGCATTATTTATGACGAAATTTTACGTTCAGGATTTTAATATGTGTTACTTTTTCAGCTTCCGTGGTCTCCTACAGCATTATCTCTGGTAACACCTACGATGCTTTCGTTATCAGAAACTTCACAGGTGAAATAAGAGTGAACAACGAACTAGACTATGAGAATATTACTAGCTACAGTCTTGATGTCCGAGCTTTCGATGGTCAGTTCGAAGACTACGCAAAAGTCATTATTAATATCGAAAATTTAAACGACAACCCGCCTGTGTTCGTGGCAAATTACTCAAAAACCATCGAAGAGGAGAAGTTATATGAAGGATGCATGGTTAAGGTATGTTTAGTTTATTCATTAACGAATTAAGTCAATATATTGATTGAATATATATAGTGCAGAAAATAATTCAAAAATGTATTCCCCTACAGGTTGAAGCATACGACCCAGACATCAAAGATCGCAACGCGCCACAAAACATCGTATATTCGTTAGTGAAGCACGAACAGAAAGAGTTTCTTCAAATCGACAACGACGGGTGCCTTCGACTGACTAAGCCCTTGGATCGGGACCCACCTACTGGGTTCGCTACGTGGCAGATTCTGATAGTGGCTGCCGATCATGGTGGTAAACTGGGCTCTGATAGTTTGCGATCGACTACCGAGGTCATTCTGCAGCTGACGGATATCAATGACAACGCACCGTTTCTAACAAATGTAAGTACAATAAGATATTTCATTCAGTATGTTCGTAGAGATGAGTTTGCAATATCGAAAACCAGTAATAATAATAACATAGAGGAAGCAAGTTATATATTAGATGAACGAACGAGACTAATTGATCCTTCAATATCGGTATTCAATCCCCTTTTACCTCTTACTCGCTAAAGAACACGAAATTTCACCTTGTAAGACTCGTTCAACCCGCTTTATAGACCATTTTAAAAGAATTGCTATCAATAAATTTCAATGGAGCCATCAGTACTAAACCCTCTTGCGGAAGGATTTTAGTGCGTGTACATTTAGCCAGGTTTACGACAGCTCTGTAAAAATAATAGGTAATGAGCATTCCTTAACGTTGAAGGGTATAGTCCTTGCAAGTCCACTAAGAATTCGCATTTTGTGTCCTTCAATTAGAGATCTTAAACCAAAGGAGTAGGATAACAAATTGTTTGTGAGTTCCTGTCGGTATTTAGGTCACGTTTGTTTGAACAGTCTTTCGCTATAAGACAAAAGGGACAAAAACTCGACCTCAAGTCATCGTACACCGTTCCCTGCGCTTTCAAATTCTCGGGTTTCATGATTAAGAGCGATTGTTCGGGCAGTTGTTGGGGCCTGTCAATTTTTTATGCAAATTTACCCGTCGATTGGGATTTGGTTTCACGCTTCTGTAACTTAAGGAGGTCGACTTAAGGAGGGTATTTTGAACGCTTAACTTCATCCTGGGATAAAGAAGGGAAACAACGGGAAGTGAGTAAATACCGTCCGTTTTCCTTATTCGCTGTGAAAGAATGGGTGTTATGAATGGCGGTCAAACATAAATTATCAACGTCGTTACTCATCGAACTCAAATTATTTCATAGAGTCAATGAGATTTTCGGAAACTTAAATGCGTAGCCAAATTCAAAGCCTAGCAAACTTACTTTCCGAAAGGTTGTATGTGTGTGTGTACTTGTAGGCCTATAGATTGTTTTAGGGTAACGTCGGCTGAAGTGAATAGCCGATTAAGACCGACGTTATCTGGTTCACGCGCTAACGAAGCCGAATCAGTGTAGTTTCGTGTGTTCCCCTAATAACTGAATTTGGGGTTAAATTTTAACCAACGTGTTATGCTGTTTGGGAATGATTTATGGGTCAAACTAGCAATAGCTTTTAGAACAGGCTCGTAGGCGTATTCGAGATTTGTGAAATACGTGTTTCTCAATTTGAGACATAAAGCTTTGAGTACCAACGATATTTAAATTCAAAATACAAGACAATATCCGATTTAATCATTTTAGTTAAGGCGCGGTTGGCGCAGGCCGGTTCATGGGTTCCATTCTCTATGCCGTAATGCAATCCCGTAAACATTTAACATTTTAACATTTTGGGTAGGCCCCCGACAAGGTGGACTGATGACCTGGTAAAGGTTGCGGGAGTCCGCTGGATGCGGGTGGCGGAGGACCGGTCGCTTTGGCACTCTTTGGGGGAGGCCTATGTCCAGCAGTGGACGTCTTTCGGCTGATATGAAACATTTAACAGTTCCACTAGTTCGGAACTTTAACTAGCGAAAACGAAATGGCTACACGCTTACATAAATTCGCTCGATATTGAATGGAACCGAAAATTCCACAAATCTATCTGAGCTTATTACAGCCTAACATTTATATGTCATATTGCTAATAATAATAATTTAAGCATAACTTACGGTAGCCTAGTGGTTCAGGCATGCGGCTGTCAAGCGGCGGTCGTGGGTTCGAATCCCGGCTCGTACCAATGAGTTTTTCGGAACTTATGTACGGAATATTTACCGTTAGCTTTTCGGTGGAGGAAAACATCGAGACGAAACCGGTCTAATCCCAATAAAGTCTAGTTTTCCTTCTGGGTTGGAAGGTCAGATGGCAGTCGCTTTTGTAAAACTATTTCCTATGCCAAATCATGGGATTAGGTGTCAAAGCGGACCCCCGGCTCCTTTAGGGCACAACCGGGAATAACGCTAGGAGGATGAAGATTGCGAATAATTTGAGTTGAGATGACATAATATCTCAGGTTGCTGGAGTTACATGGAGCAGAGCGGCAAAAGATAGGAAGGAATGGAGAAGGTTGGAAAAGCCTTTGCCGATTGGTAAACAGACACACAGAAGCTAAAAAGTTTGATATATTAAACCATCAATGGAACTAAGAAAGAAAAGTGTGTCTGAAATAAAAGGCTGAAATGAAATGAAAGCTTAATTATTCCGACCTCAAAGTCGTGGAACGAATAGTGACTAAAGTCCTAGACATTTTTATCGCCAGCTGTGGGGAAACATCAAATATTAACGTAACCCAAATGCGACCTTTGTCTTTTATAAGTAACCTTGATATATACGAATCAAATATTACATATCATCTTAGTACAACTCTTACTAATAGCCATTGAAGAGTTCCACCTTCTGGCTCCAACATTGCACCAACATGATGGTACCTACTTACATATATTGTCATCTAAATTGAACATACGTGTTATTTTGCTCTCATAGTAAGCTCCTATTTTATACTAAAAACCGATGTACATTCTTTTTTTATCAATTAATTACTTTACTAAACAAATTTCAAATCAACACGACTAAATAATACAAATTGGCGAAAATAGATTTGCAAAGATTTGTTCACATTGTTATACTTCTTCATGTACGTACTTGGCACTTGTATAGGTGTAGATACTCAGTTGTAGGTGAACCGCCAACACAAGTCACTGCTTTGTGTAGTGAATTTTATATATACAGATTCATAAGTTTACGTTGTGTATGTATGTCTGTCCGTTGGTAAATCCCTTTGACGAGGGTAGGAAAATGGAAAATTTGGCGTTGACACGCTATATATTGCAGTCGACGTTAAATATTATGTTATAAACATGTTTGTACATGTTTAGTATTATTCTGGGGCCCGTTTCATGAAGCAACAAGTTACAAATTACAAGCGGAAGTCTCTTTTCAATACCTTTTCACAGAAAGAGACTTCCGCTTGTATTTTGTAACTTGTTGCTTCATGAAACGGGCCCCTGGTATGCAGTTCGTTGTTATTATTTAGATACGATTCACCTTCAAAAGCTTTCTGATAAACTTTTAGATCCAATTACGAATATCAAATTAAAAATTCACGTATTATAGTACCGAAAATATTATTTGGCTTGACCTCCTGTCTATTTACTCGTTTATTAAAAGCTATATCATAGTTCTACATAAGGAACAAAGTTGGTGATATTTGTATCATAAGATCACTCTAGCGTATAAAACGGTAGCCTTTTACGTTATAAAACGAGAACTTTCACATCTTTACAAAGGTAAGGATCAGAAACTATCTCCATTATTTTTAGCTTCTTAGAAAAATGCTTAGTATAGGATGCTCTCTAAATGCATCATATAAGCTGTTTAGTTTTTCATAAACTACTTGAAGCACTTTGCAAGTATCAGCGTAGCGCATAATGTTCAATATAGGTACTTTTATGACATGAAGGTCCTTAACCCGTTTTTCAAAGCACAAAAGCTACAGAGAACTAGTAAACTCGAAAATAAAGCATAATTTGCATGAACACGTTTTGAATACGCGGAACGACGTTTTATACAGCAATGAAACGCGACAATCGTCCAAAATTGCCCTCAATATCAATCGAGATCGCGCCGTCTATGCGATATTACGATATCGCTGGAACAAATCATCGGCGACACTGACGTGATTTGCCTTCGTAAAGTTAAAGCGAGTATTCTGATGGAATCGGGAAATGGGGGTGATATGGATAACGAAATTCATACTGCTATAGGTGGTAGCATAGCTGTCGAACGAGAATAAGATAACGTTTTTTTTTTTCGACTTTAGGTATATGCATCCTAAATTTTAAAATCTAAACTCGGATAATAGCTGTCCCTCAACTTGAGGTCTAGGTTTATTATCATAGGCATTATCATTCTGGGCCTCAAGATAGAAAGCTTTTCTTTAAGGTTCATGGTCTTCTCTCCCTCCCACTGAGCTTAAGCGTGAGCGAGATGGAAGTGCGTGCTCGGAAGCGCGGAAATCTTGTTTTTTAATTTTAATTTTTTGGCTGTTTAAATAAATAAAAATGTATTCACTGATTTCCCTCGAACGTGATATTGCCGATTTTTAGAAGCAATTTTAATACTTATAGCTTCTGTGCATAATTTGTTACGAATATTTGAAGTGTATTTTTGTGTATTTTTAGACCTACCTTCGTGATTTTTTTCTGAGCGAAATTTGCTTAATCATGTTGCGAATCACTGATCTCGTTGCAAAAAAGCCTCAAGATTACTATTCGTATTTTTTTGAAACCATATTATTATAAACAGACGCATTATATTGTTTACTTAAAAACTCTGTTCGCTTAACTTCCCTGAACCTACGGCGCAGCATTATCCTAATAAATTTTCTACAACGTTAAATTAGTAAATCTTAAGATCACACATATATACGAGATCTTAAGATCACTCATATACACATATCTATGGATGCCGTACTCAGTAGGGCGCATATAGGCTGTTGATGATGACTAAACCAGAATAGTTTTTCGTCAGAGCGTCATGGAGATATTTTGCAACTCACAGCTAAATTTTAACACAGAATATATACGCGATCCACGTTAGTTATTTATGGTTAGTTACAATCAAAACAGTTACGGTCGGGTATCGCGCGAGGCCCGTATATCGTCGCTTGTCGCGGGCGCGTGATATTGTAATTTCCATACAAAGTGCTCGTCTGTTTACTGGGTCCGGTATTTTGACCGTATGTACTCGTGTCATGATAATATCAGCCTGGATTAACTATTAGGCGGGTTAAATTAAGCCGCTGCAGGGATGCTAAAATATAAATTTACGTTTATGTAGATTTATGTTCGCTTGTAAGTTAAGATTTTGCTATGACAATTTCAGATAAACTAAGTTGCGGGCATGGCGTGTTTCAAATATGGTCGTATACATACAGTTGAATTGCAATAATATATAAGTCAAATAGATATAATAGCCATTGCACCCTTATTGGCATACAGAATAGTAATACGGGTGTTAGACTCGAAAATTATTATTACTCCAAAAGAAAGAAGGCAAAAAAATATGCCTAGTGACGAAAATCCCATTCAATATCTCAAAGAATTACGAAGCTACAACCGTTTTAATATTGCTTGTTAGAGAGAGAAAACGCTTGCAGTGAGTGACGTCACAATCTGCGAGGCTGCCGCAGAGCGCGTCAGGCCGCGTCGATGGCGGCGCCGAACACAATGGGGCACGGCACGTTGCCGTCTTGTAGTGACGTCACTGACTACGAGCTTCAATAGTTTTATATGAAGTTGCGTTTTGCGAAAAAGGGACAGACCCCCTTCTTAAAACTTTGGACACAAAATATTATTTGACCTCTTGCGTTGATTTTTTCTCCATTTGACTACATTTTTAATCCTTTTTCGGGAAAATACGACATTATTAATGATTTTATTGTCTACACCCCTATTGAATAATACGTATAGTAATCCTATGAACCCAAATGCAAAAAAAAAATACACAATCTAAATTGACCAGCTATTTTCCTGATTTGTAATGCAATACAGTGTAAACATTTAATGCCAGCTTAGATGAAGTCAATGAAGTGTTCTAATATGGCTGTACATATAGCAACATTAAAATGTTAGTTGAAATTAGAAAGTTATTTATAATGCTCGAGTTAGTTTGCCTGTTACCACTTGGGTGCGTTATTACTTATAGTTAGTTTATTACCTTCCTCAGGGCTGCTATTATGCTCTCCTAATAGCAGCTTAAGCAAATTGTTATATATTGTAACTGTAATACCACTAGTATTCGCTCTTACAACGCAGACCCTTACTTTGAATATCCGCCCCATATACCTACTTGACTTATTTATTTATTGTTGATTTGACAACTACATCGTTGACAAGAGTTTTTGCAGCCTAGTTACGTCATTTAGTATAGCTACACTAAATGACGTAACTAGGCTGCAAAAACTCTTGCCAACTACCTATGTGTGTCTATAACGTATCTTTGTTTAATTAGGATCAATCAATAAAAACTCCACACGTGGTATAGAATAATCGTTGGGTAGTGTGTACAACAGGGTAATTGCGTAACTTTTCCAACGAGTATTAGATTAGCATTAGGTTTAACTGTATTTTTTTAAAGGTGAAAATTATTCGTTCGAAAAGTGCGGCCCGTATGAAAATCTTATTGGCACATTTGCATTTTTTTACCAGTTATTCATGCTACGAACATGCCACTAGCAACCAGAGGGGTAATCGCGTAACGTTTTGAACGCGCTTTAGGTAGATCTAATTGTCATTTTGCAATATAAAAATTGTCACTTAACGTACGTCCAATGCGTTACGTGATCGACCTGCAGGTTTACAATATGGCGAATCTTTTGTATATATATAACTCCACGAAGTGTAAAACTAACGCACTAAAGGATTCCTTCCGCTAGATCTGATTTGCTTATCGAACATAATTTCCATTTTATCAAGAATAGCCTTGGGAATTTCCCGGTTGTCACCCATTCCGGCAACGAGCCTATGTGTTTTCGATTTCTTATTTGGAGCCATCTTCCCTGGACCCTGATTTGGGAAGGGTAGCTTAATTTCCATTCCGCGCTCTAAATGGAATACATTTAAATTGAACATGGAAATAACTTTGGGCTGGATAAAGAAAACATGTGTGTTTACTTTCTTTTTCTTTTTTTAATAAATGCGTAATGAACCGAAGTCAAAAACAGCGTTGATGGTAATGAGAAAAAATGTTTACACCCCCGGCTCTCCAATCTGCTTGGATGTTTGCAGTTTTTCCATCTCAAATATTGAAGTGTGTGAAGCAAAACGCTGTTTAGGTTGCTTACATTTTGAACACGAAAGCTCGAGCTAGTCTGTTTGCGAATGTTTAAGAACGGTTAAGCTTTGGATTAAAATATTTTTCCAACTAGGATAGATGTATATTTAGGTTCACCGTCGGCACTAGTCTTCTTATCTAACGCAACATAAACGCGAATTTTAAGCAAGGGCATATTCGTAAGTACATTCCAGACCTTATAGAACGTACGGTTCATTGTAGTCCGTTCCAGTAAATTTACCACCAGGTTGGCAAGATTATTAGATTAAAACCGCAGCTTACCCTCCGAGTGGGCGGCTGAATAAAGATTCCCTTTAAGTGACAATCTCTCCGCGGGCCTAAATCGAACGGTTGCCAAGGCCTACATAAATTTCACTTTTTTAACACACCCGTACGTATCAGATTTGTTTTTTTTCGGCTTTCGAATTTGGAAGGATAAAAGAGATCGGCCATTTGATCGACTCGGTCCATTGATGAATGGGATCGGGTACCGAATATGTAACGTGAGCTGTGGCACAACATCGGTTTCCATTGGAAGTGTCGATCACGTAACGCATTGTGCGTACGTTAGGTACATCTAAATGACAAATTGTATATGGAAAAATGACAGTTAAAGTGTCCTAACGCGCGTTCGAAACGTTACGTTATTACTCCTTAGGTCTCTGCAGGTCGGCGATTAAAATATATTTTACATTTGTCACCTTCCTAAAATATGACATTAAGATGATTTTTTATCCTACTATTAACTAAGGTATAAACCCGTATAATCCAAATCAGAAAATGAAATGGTCATAGACCACATAAAGCCCATTACATGGAGACAGGAAACTAGATCCAGTGAATTGTCCGGGACAACTATCAAGATCGTTTTCTTTCTGAACTCCGCATGAGAATGCAGATGGCGCCCGCCGTGGAGTTTTTAGTAGATAGAAATACCACATAACCCAAGTCATCCACCGATGATTGGATATTATACGGATACCTGGTTCGCAGGGTTAACCCTATGTAAAAAAAAAGCAAACCGAGAATGTATTTAAAACTGTCGATATTGCAAACTGTTCTCTAGATTACAGGTGTTATTTGGAAGCTTTGTTGATTATTCCATTTTGCAGACGGAGCCCGTTATTTGGTACGAGAACGAGCCCGCAGGCGAGGTGGTGACCTTGACCGCGAAAGACTACGACTCTAAAGAAAATGGACCCCCGTTCACGTTCGCGCTGAACGACTCCGCCTCATTAGATATTCGGTCCAAATTCCAGATACAAGGTGAGTGTCTCAATACGCATGTTTTATTTATTTATTCAGACATGAAATAGGTACAGTCGAGTGTAAAAATACATCTTGCCTTTTCTTAATATACTTTTATACCTACTTAAATCCTTATTTTTGTCGTAAAATAACGTAGACAATCATTATCAAAGAATTTGAGCAGTAATGCTTACTAACTTTTTGTTCACCACTATTTAATCAAAATCCTACTAATATAATAAATGCGAAAGTTTGGATGTTTGGATGTTAAGATACTCAATCACGAGCCTGACAAGACCTAATTTGGTGAAATTTATGTTATTTAAGCAATTTTTTAAGAAAAACTATTTGTTCTAGCACATCAAATAAAATATATGTTAATATTCACCATATTTCAAAGACCGTGGACGGGCTCGATACATAATTGGACGAAATCGGCTCGATAGAAAATAATTGCAAAGATTGGTCTTAAAATCACATTATTATTTTTTTGACGTATGGGTGTGCAATTAAAACATGAAGTCAACATATTCATACCTAAACCGCTAACGAGTCATATTTCACAAATAATACACCCTTTTTTTTATTTCAATATTTATGTACTGCCCAGTAACACTCGCTCTCGTTTACTCCGATACAAGTAGACAGTGTGCGCGCGCTATCCAAAATCCTCAAGGGCATTTTGGTGTTGACAGCGTCTACCGAATAGGATGAAATTTTGCACGAATACAGAATACTGAATTAAAATATAGGATAGTTTTAATCCCGAGTCCACGCAGACGAAGTCGCGGGCGGAAGCCAGTAGAACATAAATTCAACGCTTGCAACAATTACAGTATTTGTTGGGACGTCGTGTCTACAATCTACAATAAATGCTCTAAGTATTTCAAACTTATTAACATCTGAACAAAATCAGTGGCCAAAAAGATTGTTTCTAAAGAACCATTAAACATTCATGCCCCGGCACGCTCCCAGTAATCACTACAAAGTTTGAATCTCTCGTCGGTAAATAAACACATATTTTCAATCTAAATAGTAACTGAGAACGATTCGAGGGCAACAAGCCACACGTGCATCGGTCAGACGGTACCAGAGGCGATTCCCCGGGGTCGCGCACTCGTGAAAGATTTATTGATCAACTGTAACGGCTATAACTTTTGAAATTTGAAAACGTCACTCATTTTTATGTACTGGGGTAAACAGTTCTTTGATGAAAATGTGTGCGTCATTGTCATTTCATAAGAAAATACTTCACTTAATGTAATACGATTTTAATTAATGGACGGTAGAATATTATAAAAAAAATCTCAACAAGTTCTTTGGCTGTAATGTATATGTATTTAAAACAGATAATTCGTGTGCGTCAGAATGACTGACCAAAATGGCAGATCAATGTTAGACTACCATTAACATTCACTACCTATTTACTACTATTTACTACCTATGTTGACATATTTGCTACCTAAGTTTAAAAAAATATATATATTTAATAAAGTGGGCAGTCATTCATTAGGATATATATTTTTTTAAACTTAGGTAGCAAATATGTCAACATAGGTAGTAAATAGTAGCAAATAGGTAGTGAATGTTAATGGTAGTCTAACATTGATCTGCCATTTTGGTCAGTCATTCTGACGCACACGATAATTCTGTATCGCTACTTGAAATATGCAAGTATTGTTTGGAAATTCACGATTTAGATTTAAACTAGATAAAGACTACCGACCGGACGAAGGACGTGAAATGGTTCATTCATTTCAACTACTTAAATAAAATAAAATACTGGCTCTGGTTTTGATATCTAACAGGCGTTTGTAGAAAATCTTATACTTATACCTTGTGGAGTTGTTTATTTAAAGGTGTAGAAAGTAATGCGCATTCAACGAATCAACCCCAAGGGAACCGCAGCGAATGCATTTTATTATCATAACATTGTTTCGTGAATTTTACTTGCAATTTAAAATGTATTCACGTCTGTTAAATCCGGTGGAAAGGACTACATTAGAACTAACTTTAAATCTCAGTTTGAATATATTTTAGCCCCATGTAATACGATTTATTGGTTGCCTAAGGCCTGATAAACAACAAATAAATATCCACCTAAATTAGAGTCCGTTACAGGTCGAATGAGTTCTATTCGTATGAAATGTCACTTATCTCTGACGGTTTACTTCCAATTCGAATAGCTTATTCATGGACAATAACAAAAATATCAATGAATTTTGAAATGTAATGTAACAAAAATAAAAACGAATAAAAAACAGGGTGAAATTGGGGTTGTGGAGCAACAAACAAAAACATGATTGCCTTTCCTCAAAAGATCACAACCCGGTAGGTTTGGGAGATTGGAAGTAGGAAATGACTTATCCCCCTATATTAACATACATAAACGTATTTTAGCTATACTGCAGTTAAATTTAGTTTGTCTTTACCTGTCACTTTGCCATTTGTCATTAAAAAAATACATTTTAGTTTAATGAGGTTTGATCATTTTTATGGTTACTGTTTATGTACAGCGACATAAAAATACAAATGATCTGGGATTATAGTTTTAACCCTACACTTTCAATCTTTGTTTTCAAGTTATTTCACTTTGACGTAATGTTAATGACTTATAATTTCGTAAGCATGCAAGAAAATATAGTTTGACCACAAAGGTTTTAAATTGAGAAAAGTAGAATGACAATTATTCCATGTTAGATTTTTTTTTATATAAAAATAAATAATAACATTGAGTCGATGATTATTGTTTAAAAAACGAACGTGATTGGTCGGGATCATGACCCCGAATCCGTCGTGCAAAGACGACATTGCAGCACTCCAAAGTAAACAAACTTAATGCTATTCCTAAACCAATGAACAAAATACAATTTGCGCCAAGTCCTTTTCGCTGGCTCATTAAACCCTGTTTTAAAGAGAACTCCCCAAAATCGAGTTTCGATGAATTAGTCTAGTTAAAATGCAATAAATGCCGCCCGGCCTAGCTCTAACTTTATTTGCAAAGTGCCGATCCAATTTTAGTCGTTCCCCCATTCAGGACGTTGGCGTGTTAATCAAGAAAACTGTCACTCGTGTCTACGGAAATTGCTCCTGGCGTTCGATGTAAAAAATATCGGTTTATATTTAAAATAGAACTTTTGCATTTTTAAAAACAGTTAACATTTTTAAAAACAGTTAATCGTTTTGGGTGTGATTGGCGATCGTTATGGGCCGTGATTGGAAAGTTTATTTGTTATCTGATAGGAACCTTTTATAGGGATTTCACAGAGACGGTATCGGTTAAATGATGTTCGTAATTAAAGTTCCGCCGCCGAAAAGGAAGAATTTCGTACAATGACCTTTCACCGCCTGACGCTGTTGTATTGTACTGCCGTTTCATACGTTGTCCTTGTGCGTGCGTGACAGCTGCATAATTGCGCGCGACGGACAGATACATCAGTGACAGTTTAGTGTACGAAATGCTTTTTGTTCGACAATCTTACTTGAGTCACATTTATATGCGTAGAGGAATCACAAGGCAGCCGAATGATGCTGTTCTTAATTTGAATACAAATGTAAGTAAGTCATAACGTATGATTTAAATTCTGCAGGAAACAAGCTATGGACGTTGGGATCGTTTGACCGAGAACAGCGCAAGGAGTACAGGATACCCGTGGCCATCACGGATTCCGGGACTCCCAGGATGACTGGTGTCTCGATCCTCCACGTGGTCATTGGCGACAAGAACGACAACCCCATGGCGGCCGGCCATAGCAACATCTTCGTATACAACTACAGGGTAAGTGTCTCCGGTCAAGTAGGACAGATGGGCAAACTTTTTAAGAATTCTGATTCTACTTACCTGTTCTCCGCTCCTCTCCCACCGACGTATATGTGCGTCAGCATTTAGTATGGATTTGCGAACAAATATTTTTTAGCCCGGGAGAGGAGGGATAATCCCTCATTGTATTTATTGTTGTGTCTTTTAAGACTACTAAATCGTTTATCATTGAAGGAACCAACCTCAGAAAGATGACTCTTGTTATGGTTTTTCTTCCATTTATCGTTCTAGTAATTTTATTATCCGTAAAAAGAAAACAGTTCACAACACTAACAAATATTATTTTAGTTGTTAAGTGAATCATCTAATTAAACATATCACTTTCCTTTTTAGACGATTTGTTAATTGTTACTTCTTTAGCTCACCATTTGGGTTGCTTGGGTTTTGTCTAAAGTAATCCCACAGGTGAAATATCCTCTGTCAAACCGACATGTCCTGGCAAAATGTGGGAAAGCAAAAGTAGATTTCCCGCTAACATAGTTATTTCCATATATCGCGATCCGTGAAGACATCCAAAGCCTACTAGGGGAAATGAACAGCCTTCAATACTCGGTGAAGATTCGCCAAAGCTCTTGGGACGGCATATTTTCCTGCTTTACAAAGGATTCGCTTCAATATCACTTGCATTTCCATACCTTTCTTGTCATGCAAATTTCAACATGGTTTACAAGATATTACTCGGCAACGTAGTTAATTAGGTACCATTTTGACGACATTTAAGATTTGATTGTTTTGTTTTTTTATGTCATCAAGTTTAATTTAACCATCCAGTGCTAATTTGATATCTCCACAATAGTTATGGTGCTGTTTCAACTCATGCTTCATCAGTCATGTTTGATTTAAAAACAATATTATTTTATTTTTATTATTTTTCTTCAATATCATCCATTTTGAATAATTTTAACAAACTGAAATCACGACTTTTGTTCCTCCGCGTATTGGAAAAACGGGTTCTGATTTTTAATTCTGAACTATTTCCTCCAATGCTGACAGACGGAAATGTACTTCAGTGAAATATACAGCTGGCGCTATTACGTAAGTATTCTTTAGTAATCTTTATCCGTATTTCTCTTTTCTTGTGTTTTAGAACCCTGGATATCATTTGCAGCATTTGTTATATGAACTATATTAATAAGCCAGGTAAAATTAAAGCACAATGATTTTTAAACGAATAGTAACATAATTACACAAATATAAAAATCGAATATAGTCGTTTCTTTATTATTAACAGCTTGTTTTAAAAGCTTTAAAATCCGTTATTTGATTTTTCATTTGACGACCGGTTTAGTCTGGTAGATGGGGTTGATAGTCCTGGGTTTGAATCCCGGTAAAATCAAATATTGTAGACATAAGCATAAATATTAGTTCGGAGTCTTGGATACTCGCTATGTATTTAATCGCTAATATTTAGAGTTTTTTGAGTTTGAGAAGTATGAGTTTGGTCTAGCCAGTCACATCAGAGCACAAATCCGTAATTGCTAGGGTCGCCGTCATAGAAATCGATGAGGAGGACTAATATATATTTATTTAAGTATTTATATCTATTAATCATATCGTGATCCAGTACCACCCGTAACACAAGCCTTATTTAGGTAATACTGTGGCGCTAGTTCGATCTGTGTAAGACTTTCCCTTAATATTTATTTACTTAATATTTATTTCTGTCGGACATATTCATTTTAATAAACATAAACCAGATTTAATGTAAATGCTTTCGCCAGACTTAGATCCTGTTCAAAATTATCCGTTTTCTTCCTTTATTTTTATGTTGAAATTGTACTGGATGGTATAAACTTTCTAATTTGTTTAGCTTAAATATTTCGTTACAAAACTCGTTGTTGTAATTTGATGATGAAGTTTCCTTTCTTTATGTTAATTTGCGAGTAATGTTTTCGACTAAACGATTTTAATGTCTGTATTGTTTCCTAAAACTTGTATTAATTTTTACCGCACTCTTGAATTACGGAAATATTAGTATGATGCCCCAACAAAATACCCAACTAAATTAAACATTTGTAAGCCGGTGATTTAGAAATGTTAGGTACCTACTTATAAAACTTTTTGCATCTATATCCATCCATCCATCTAGGATCGATACATCAATATAATTCTTAAGGTCACATAACCTTAACTGTACAATATAATCTTGATAAAAGTATAAAATGTAAGGAGTTCAATTTTATTTAAAATCGTTTGGTCGCACACGTATGGTTGTAGGACGTTGTTTTTTAATTCCAGTACATGTACATATGTTTCTCGCAACCGCCAAACTCTAGAATAATGAAAAGCCGCACACATACTAATTGTGTTAGTTGATTTATGTAAATTGGCAGCGCTGAAACCACAGCTTCGTAGTGATTATTGATAAAATCCAATTATTACCGATCATCAGCTGCGTTCAATAAAACGACCCTTACATGTTATGGCGTATGTCATCATTGAACCCTGTAGGCTTACGTTGTTCTTCGGTGAATGCAAATTTCAATTTCGGTCACTTAACAGTTGAGTGAGTTTATTTTAATTTGCTATGCTTTAACTATAGTCCTTAATTCGAATGTATTTTTAATCTGTATTGATTTTTATTGAACGAAATGTTAATCGGATTCGTTTGAGCTTACATAATTACTTTTCATGGGACCATCGAAGAGTACCTTTCGTTTATTTTAATAGGATTTCAGTTTTCGTTGACACCATTTCGATATAGTTGATTTCCAGGTATCCGTCCTTTTGATCTTTAGTACATCGCCCTGAGTTTAGTTGTATCATATTTCTTACAAAATTGGAATCAGGTGACTTGAAAATTTGTTATAATGAAACAAATACTCCTGCTACTAATAATATGATCACAGGGATGGACGTTTCTTTTCTTGTGCACCAAGCTATGATAATATGATAACAGTGTACCTTTTAATCCTTGCATTATTCTCTTAGTCAGAAAAACCTTCCGCAAGCACACAGCATATAAAAGTTAACATCGTCTCGCTGGAACAATGAAATTTTAGACTAACCTAGATATTTTTTTTTTATTATAGGGTATAGGTACGCATTTGACCCCTATCTCGCCTGATGTTAAGTGATGATGAGGTCGAGGGTGTTACATACATACCTAGATAGTGCCTATTCACTCTCGTCTTGAAAAGACCCAAGTTATATGTAACTGGGAAAAGGTTTGCATATTTATGATAATTAGGCATGAAGTAGGTATATCTAGCTTTTATAAAGTAAAATACAAGTATCCCAGTCATTTTCGCGCAAGTTTCGAGCGTTTCATGAAGTCATGTATGAAATACGATAACGCGGGCCCGGCACGAACGCGCCAAGAATTTTACGATTTTTCATTGTTGTACTGTTTTCGCGAATTAGACGGTTTACGGCAACCAAGTTACAGCCGGGTTGCCGTCACTTTACGACTGCTTTATTGAGCTTATTACGGGCTTTAGTTGTTTAACACACGGGTTGCCCGTTAAAAACCGAAATTGGCGAATGTTTAGTAATTAAATAAATTAAGCTGAGTATTGCAGGCGTTATTGGCTGTTAAAACGGAGGTAACAATCGTGTTTACGTCAGAATCATTAATCCTCAAGTCGTTATTTTATAGCTAAGCATTATTGCAAAACTAGGAATTGTTTAATTAGCTCGTCTTTTTTGTCTGCGACTCAACGGCCTGAAAACGAGCGTTGTTTTATGATTTGCTATATACAAAAATAAAGTTTTACATAATGTTAAATAAAAGATCTTGAGTGCCATATCCTAAAATTACTTAAGCATTTTAACAAGCATTTTAAGCGAAAACCATTCGCAAATCGAGTGGATTTTTGGCTAAATTATTTGTCGCAGAGGGAAAAGTTTAATGTGTTGGTGCATGACTTTGTGTTCACACGTGTACGCACATGTTGTGCGCGCACGGGAGCACTACACGTTTAAATTTCGAAGGGCTTATACAAAACTGAACCTAAATAATAGGGCTTATAAGTACTAAAATGACAAATACTTAATATCAATACAGATAGATTCTAAGTATGGTGGTTATAACTTGGATTTAAGTGACAAATAATTTGAGTTTTAAAACTGACAATATCTAGTCGAGTAAATATCAACATGAGACATGTTTGTGTTATAATAATCGGGACAACGGGTGAAGTAAGAATACGAGACGTACTTGGTTGTTGACGCGGAAGCAATTTAATCTCTCACTTATAATAAATCTCTAAATTAAAAAAAAGAATCGCCAGTATCAAACTAAGCATTGGTGTGTCTCGAATGATCTCAGCTTCCCATGAACGGAAAAACAAGTAACTTTTTTTATAAGTACATTATTACTCTAGCTTCCGTTTAGGATAGTTTTTATCCGACTGCGACGGTTAATTAATTTTCGGAAACATTTGACTTCATTAAATTATTCATTTCTTCTGCTTGAAATCGTAGCCGCCATATCTGTCAACAGTCAGTGACGTTAAAATGGCGGGCTTGCCTTAACTATCCCACAGTAATAATTTCGATCCGGTGTTGGGATAGGTTTTGGCGACCGGTTAGCCTAGTGGGTAGTGACGCTGCCTACGAAACTGAAGGTCCTGGGTTCGAATCCCGGTAAGGGCAAATATTTGTGTGATGAGCATGAATATTTGTTTCTGAGTCATGGAAGTTTTCTATGTATTTAAGTATTTATATCCATTATATATATCGTCGTCTAGTACCCATAACACAAGCCTTACTGAGCTTACTATGGGCCTAGGTCGATTTGTGTAAGATTGTCCCCTAATATTTATTTATTTATTTTATTTATTTATCTTGACAAAACGCATATTAAACTTTATAGCATAAAAAATAATCGATTCTGATATGGAAACTTATATGCGCTAAATTCGTATTGAGGCGTAATTTCAATAAATGTATCAACATATTTCAATAAATAACGTCAAACGTCACAAGTCTGACTCGTCCTTTTTTAATGGCATTATGGCATAGCGCTGCTTTCGCGTTCAGCCATAAAGTCTATTTGGGTTTCTGCAAGATTACACGTTGAGTAGGTATTTGTCATGATACTGCACGGCTATCACAAGACGGTTCGCGAGCTCTCTCGATTTTTCTGGCACTATACGTCTCTTTCTAAGTTGTCTAATAAGAGAGAGACGGATAGTTCGAGAAAAAACGAGAGAGCTCGCGTGCCTTCTTATGATAACCGTGCTGGTTTGTCAATATTTATATTTATCAGCAATAAACAGTAGGTATGTATTAAACCAGTATGTTCTATACTGGTTTAATACATACCTACTTTTTTAAACATCTTTTTTATAAACATCAATTATCAAGCGCGTCAGTATTAAGGTGGTATTATAACTTCGTACTTCGCGCCTTCAAATTGACATTCAGCCAATATAGAGACCAAAGAGAATATAACCGCTACGTTCTAAGAGATGAACGACGTTCGAACTAAGTTTTGGATGACAGTGACATTGTCATTTGATTTTGACATGATAACTCAATTGAGCAAAACATCATATTTTGCCGTACCACATTAAAAAGTCCAATACGGAAGTAAGTCGTACCAACATAATGGAACGAAAGGCATTAGGGATATAGTACTTAACATTATCGATGTCGATAATATTAGTACGCAACGTAATCGATAACGATAAATTATGATGGTCAGGTCCACTGCATGAAGAGCAAATTACTGTACTATATCTACACACTAACAAAGTAATAAAAGGATAACAAAAGTTTATTTCACACCCATTTAGAAATTATAAAAAATATTTAGGAAATAAACAAACATAAACATACCTACCTAGTTTATTTATGTTTACAAAATTTCACCAATTTGTCCATACTGTCTCTTTTAACTTCGCAAGCAGTCCCAATGTATTTCCATAATTCTTCTTGTTATAAGGCAGCTCCCGCTTGTATTATCCAAGTGCCGTAGATTTTCAAAAGTAAATCAATGTTTACGCTCGATATTTCGTTATTTTCTTTATGGGTATCTACTTACATATTTCGTTATAACATATAGGTTAAACAAACTTGTATGTACTTAGGTAGGTACCTAAAGTTCTTGGTATCTATTATGCTGGCTTTAAACTGGTTGATGACGAGAATCTTATACATAATATGTTTATACATTTGAAAATAATTAAGTACGTGTTTTAAATGTATTCGTCAAAAGCATTGGTTGTTTGACAAACATGTTTTCTCCTGAAGTTACAATATCCATGGTAACCATCCAAATGACAGAAAGAGAAAGAACGGAAGTAAGAGATAGCATGTGTCCGCCATTGTAGAAGCACAGATAGAAAACTTGTCACTTGTTCTGACACTTGTCAGATTTGATCTGAATGTGAGCAAATGGATGACATTCTTCTTTTTGTTCCTAGTTGCGTGACACTGATAGAGACACAGAAATTGACCAACATACAGGGAAATATTTTATCATAAAGCCTGCACACACATTCATTAATATTAAGTTGGCAATGGCGGGAACATACACAAGATTTGGCAGAATGTGATAGTGCGATCTGAAACAAATAATTACCTTTAATAGAAAGGGACTCGGACTCGCGTTATGGTTGTAGAACTTACCTAGTGGTTAGGTATAGTTTGGAAAATATAAATTGGCCATCTGTTGTCTACATTGAGTTATGTTACTAGATTACACATCACCTAGCATAAGTTTGCGCATGTCAACATACCTACTCTCATAAGAGTATCTTGGTTTAGTCTGTGGCGGGCAGTGATGGCGGTCGGGTCGAGTGCAATTTTGACTCAAAACTTAAAGAATGCGTTCTTTTGCATTGCGCTATAGCACCAACATGCATGCAACATGCACTCTAACAAGGCTAAAATGGCGCATTTTAGCCTTGTTGCATGTTGGTGCTATAGCGCAATGCAAAAGAAGGCATTCTTTAAGTTTTGAGTCAAAATTGCACTCGACCCGACCGCCATCACTGCCCGCCACAGACTAAACCAAGATACTCTTATGAGAGTAGGTATGTTGACATGCGCAAACTCAAGCGCTAGTCAAACTGGAGGCCCTTGTTTTTGATAACAAAGAACTAAACATGCCCACTGACGATACTTACGTGGAATGCAAATTCACCAAACTGTATACAGTGGAAATACCTCCGAGAGACAAATGGTTAAACGACCAAATGGACTTCAAGGAGGGAAGCCACGTTTGGTATACAGATGGATCTAAAAAAGGTGACGTGATTGGATGCGGTATCTACGGTGAGAGGCCAAAGCTCAAAGCTAGCGTCACCATGGAGAAAGAGGCCTCAATCTATCAGGCTGAACTCTTCGCAATAAATAAATGCGTGGAGTTCAATCTTGAAAGAAACCTAAGAAACCAACACATCTACATCAACTCAGACAGCCAAGCTGCTCTGCTGGCACTAGAATCCCTAGAGTCCTACTCTAAACTAGTCCAGAATTGTAAAAACAATTTAAACACCCTGGCTAATACCAACAAAGTCATACTTAGATGGGTACCAAGACATTCCGACATAGTAGGAAATGAAAAAGCAGATGAACTTGCAAAGAAGGGCGCAGACACAACCCTGGTCGGCCCAGAACCGTTCTGTGGTATCACAAAACGGAAAGCATATTCTCTGCTAAACAACACAGAAAAATCAGAGGCAATAAAGTTGTGAAAGTTCGCCAAAGGACAAAAACATGCTAAAGCCTTGATCAAAGGGTACAATAATAAACTGTCTAAAGAGCTATTACAACTCAAAAGACACAAAACCTGCGCAGTGACAAGAATTCTGACAGGACATTGCAAATTAAACAAGCACCTGTTTCAAATGGGTATGACACAGGACGCAACTTGCAGGTTCTGCCAGGAGACAGAGGAAACAGCAATGCACATTCTCTGCTCCTGCGGACCACTCATGCACAAAAGAAGTATCTATCTAGGGCGGCACATCGTGCACCCAGAAGAGGTACAACATATCACCGCCCAAAGAATCTGGAATTTCTTAGAGGCAACGGGTCTTAACGGTGAAATCTAAAACAAAGGGCTGCCACAATAGATCACTTGCTGGTCGAAGCGACATATAAAGGCCCACAATAACACACAATAATAATAATTATAGCACCAACAACAAACCCAACAATAGTAAAAGTACGGCGATCACTTTTCATCGACAGTCACAATTTTTTAAATAACATGATTCTTTCTGTAATTTATAAGATACGCGCCGATGGCGGCCATTATTTCAAAGATTAAAAATGAGGAAGTGACAATTTC
Organism: Epinotia ramella; assembly: GCA_947578815.1. NCBI lineage: Eukaryota > Metazoa > Arthropoda > Insecta > Lepidoptera > Tortricidae > Epinotia > Epinotia ramella. The sequence goes on along the minus strand of OX388201.1, from coordinate 5,797,241 downwards.
CTAATACTATTTTGCCTTATTAGTAGAACATTCAACTTAGTACTAATACTACTTACGTACTTAGTACTAATTTGAAGCTTTAAAGTAATTAATTTTTGCGCCAAAATAGCAGCAACCTTTTTTTTAATTTAATCGTTTTTATGAATAATTTTATTGGCAACGATTAGTTGCTATTTAAATCTTAAGTTCTACTTATTTAAGTATAGGTCAGTTCTCTTATATAAATAATGTACGCGACGCGAGTATGGTCTCCGAATATGAACCCATTACCCAAAACCCATTACCCATTTAGGAGACCATAATTATTATATTCATTTCTAATTGCTTTCAAAATATATATCTGAGGATCCCGTGGGACCTACAATGTGTATGGATCTGACTGAAACTGAAAATGGTCGTAATTTAGTATTTTTGTCTTGCTGCGATTGCTATCAAAATCGATATCTGACGATCCGCATGGACCTTAAATAGGGCTTTGTCATCAAATCTGACACAAATCGCTGAGACAAATTGCATCAACACAGTGCATCCTCGGGAACTATAAAGATATCCAGTATCAAAAATTTACAAAAACCAAATTAAATCAATGAGTCGTTTTTTTTTATACGAGTGTACCTATTAAATCACGCTATGGCCATAACTGAATCAGAACTCAGAAATTTATCGCATCTACTGCACGTTTACATACTCTTTGATTTTCCAAGATGGCGGCCTGATTAGAAGAAAGACGCCTAGAAAAATGTTCTGGGTTGCCAGTCTATACACCGTAGTAATAATGGTTGTCTAATTAAAAAGAGATCTTTAGTTCCGCGTAAACAACCGGTCAATGGGTACTCGAAAGCATTATCTATTATTAATTCCTAAACACATCTTTACCTGAGAGTCGGAGTGACTCAAGTTCATTTCAGTTATCACGTTTTTATTTATTGAATATAAAACAGTGTTAAAATTATGGAGAGAAGAAAATCAAAAAACATTTTATGCTGCAGCCTGTGTCCTACCTGTTGGAACTATTGCCACAAAGATCTACTAAACTTTTACCTCCTTATTCATAAAACTTAAAATACCTCTGTTAAATATAGCTAGTTTAGTGCCTTTCTTACTAATTTAAATATCAGAATGACATATAAAGACAAACGAATTTAAACGACATTTTAGTTCAAATAGGTTTGTTCAACGTTTTACTTGATAGGTTAAATTAGAACTTACCTTAAATGCGAACGAAGTCGCAGGTACAGCTAGTAATTAAAATAAATATATGCAACTTTGTCGCGTAATCATCGTTTTATTTATTTTGAACGAAACTTTCTTGGGGCGTTATGTCGAGGTTATTCCTTAATAGTGTTTTATAATATATGGTTGCAATAATGTATTAAAATGTTAATTTCGCCTTAATGAAAGTGGGTTTAGTACGGTGCGTGCGCGAAAACAGGGATTATGGGGAAGTCACTTTTTACTGCCTCGCCCTGATTCCAAGTTACCGACGTGTCGAATTTTCTGGATGCGGTATTGTTTACTTTCCTGTTGGATATGCAGAGAAGTTGAGCTCAGTAACAATTACAAGTCAGATGGAAATGGAGTCAACGTGGCCACGTTTTTTTAAAAAGCAGGCTGTCAAGATTTATGGTTATTTCATTTTACTTTAAAGCGGTTACTCTTGTCGTTGACATTTAAAATAGCCCGATATGGTTTAATGGATCCGCGATTTCAATAATGAGGGTTCGCGGTGGTTGCACTACGTTATATTATAACACTAAAGATCAAATTCTACGACTGAGGCTAACGTAATTTGCATATATTTAGGTAATCTGAGCGGGACCTTAGTCTCGCTTTGAATTTGTTAGTAATCGTAACTCAAGATGCCGATATTGAGAAAATTAACATGCAGGAGACTAATATTTTGGAAAAAAAGTGTAAGGACTTGGTAGTAGTGTCGTCGAAACAAATGTGTAAACTATTATTTAAAAAATTAGTCCGTTTATTCAACAGCGTGGACGACATCTTAGGAAAAGTACGATATTCAATGGCAACTGTCAAAATCGAGTTTAAAGCTCTTTATCGGGCTCGCGCCGCCTCTAACTCAATTGGAACCGTAGCAGAGTTGGTATCCACAATACCGCATGTTCTAATTCGTAGCCGGAGTTGCTTAAACTGCTCGCCTCTTAATGAACCGGCGACTCAGCCGCAAATAGGTAGGCATGCTGCGTTTGCAAAGGTTTAGTCCAATAGCTGTCAGATGAAAGAATAGGTGTAAGAGTGGTGATAGGTGTAGGTGAAAGAGTCGAAATCGGCGACGCAACGCTTAAACACAACTGTTTTAAGTTTACTGTATTTGACGCTCTCTAAACCATGATATTTTTTATTTTTTTATTTTTTTATTTGGGGCATCAACAGCATTACAGGAAAATATTACAAAGCTTAAAAGCTAATAACAAAGCCAGTTATAGATGTCCACCGAAATACAGTGAATGGAAAAAGAACGTAAACACAGAGTAATTTAAGAAACGAACTAAAAAAGTCTAAAATATCTGGCGGTTAACGTTTGTTTTCTTCTTGCAGTTCAACTAAATCAGTGCGAAGAATATCGCTGCCATGACGGCCTTTTCGGAAATAGAATTAATTGTCACTCGTAGACCGTAGCGCACTTTTTTTTTACCGTTAGGGAAATGCTTTTACGCACCGTCCGCCGGGTCGAAGGGGACCGGACGGGTGTGAAGGCCCGGACTACCCACTAAACCCTCAACGATTGTCCCATCCTTTTCGCTTACAGGGGCCAAAGGTTCCCTAGACGCATTCTACTCTGGCACGGGACTGGCCTGATTTTTGCGGGCACGACCTGGGAGGGGGCTTAGTTTCCTAGCTCAACTCAAACGTAAAGTTTAAAGCATTATAAATTCATATTCATTCATTAACTTTACTCATAACATCAACTTAACGATAGTTAACCATACTCCCTCGTTTTATAGTCTGCTTAGTAACTAGATGCAAGTACTGGCCCATTTGAAAGCGCCCTTCACTCATTTGGCCCGTATTCGTTTTAACGACAGGCTTATACCGCGTAACTAAACCCAGTATTATAATGTGTCCAAAAGTTCGTCGGGAAACTTTTCTATCCCGAGATTGGGCCAAAGGGCACGAACTAATTGGATGCTATGGGCAAAGTTGGTCGGAAAGGCTTTTGATTTGTTTGCAAATCGTACTTTGAATGACTGTTGAGTCATACGCGTTCTGTTTAGATTTCTACACGATTATGACATTTATGACCTACTATTGGGAAGTGAATTGTAAATGATAATTTACGACTGTGGAACGCAGATACCGAGCTGAAACGAAATAAGTCTTATTGTTAGAAAAAATTAAAATACTCGAGTAATCTTGACTATCTCTTATCCTCGTATATATTTCGTAATTACTAAAGTTTGTATGTATCGTTTTACATAATGAAATATAGTAGTATTGTAGTAATTATTAGTATATATACAGTGTGGAAAGGCGAGGCAAGCGAGTTTTAGAAAATCATTGAATGCAGTTTTGTTTCTTTTTCAAAATAAAGGAATGTCTCCTTTAAGTAAAATGAGCTAGCTCAAGGATTTAAGGTAGTTTCCCTCCAGGGCCCGAGTTAACTTTCCACACTGTATATACAGGTTGTATCAAAAAAACCAATGAAATGAACCAATCAAGGGCATGTTCGGTAGTGTATTGCGATTCCAAAAATGCATTTGTTTATTTTTTTCAATACACAAGCAATGTCAATAAAAACAATGACTGTAATGCAAACAAAAACAAAATTAATGAAAAAATAAAAAATAATAAATATTCAAATCTTAAACAACACATTACAGACGGCATTTTCTAGGAGTCAAAAACCCGGCCTTGAAACCGCCCGAAAACCAGCCCTTCGGCCAGAACTCCTCCTTCATAAAGGTCGATAGCTTGCCACTTGGCACTCTCACCGAAGTGAATGCAGTTTATGGTGCGACTCCAACCGCTCGACCCACGACTCAGTTGGTCTTTCCTCAAGATTTCCTATAACTGTCATTTGTTCCCCAGGGCGAAGCGCCAGACACGGAGATCGGTCGAGTGTACGTACTGGACCCGGACGACTGGGACCTGCCGGACAAACGGTTCATGTGGTTGCCGTCGTACGAGCAGAGGAGCCCGTACTTCGACGTCCACAGCAACACTGGCATGATCACCATGAAGACTGGCACGCCGAATGGCACTTACATGCTGAAGTTCAATGTGAGTACAAATAAGTTCTGGTTAACAGGGGGATAATAAGCAAGGTTTTAGCCCGGCTTCGGTGAAACTCGTCGATGGAAATGTTTTCAGTAGGTACGCATAATGCTCGTACTCGTAAGTAATTCAAAGTCAACATACCGTGATATGAGTATAGTGAAAAAATCTTTTTCACAAGCCAGACGAAATTCAATCTTATGTAAATGTTATAAAAATCTTTTCGCAATTTATCTTTACTCTACTAAATTACGGGCAACAAAGTTACAAGGCACTTAAAATACAATTCAAAATACAAATCTAAACACTTCATATTTAGGTTTCACATAGTAGATAATTATCTATTTTTTTATCAAAGTACTCTACTACTTACTTTTATTTCCCTGCAGAAAGAACAAAAATTTACTTGCAAATGGCAACTCGTCCTGACGCAATGCAGTCTAAACGCAATTCCGTAATCCGGGTTTCCTAATTTCCACACCAAGTCTAGTCTTATGCCTACAACCAATTAACTTGGCGTAAGTACAGCATGGTGGCATCCGCTGTCAACATTTGATTAGGAACCCTATTGAAAGAATATTACGGTTGCTTTTGGGCATAAAGTAAAAAAAAATGGGTCTTGATTACTCTTGCCGCTTCAACTTCCGTATGTCAATAGCAAATTGTGTGCTAAAAATCTTCAAAGTACCTTCATAAGATGGCATGGGCTAAAAAAAAAACTTAAAACGGGCCGCAAATTGTTCTACTCGCGCTGTACAATGTGTAGGTATAGGTACGAGTATATACCGTATCCGTATATTTCCGTTGCATTTCAGCGGTTCCAATTCTAAGCGATTCCGACTATTTTAATGTCAAATGAAACTCGGATTGCTATACATGGCTTCCATTCTAATAAATATAGGACGAGTCATTTAGGTAGTTGCTCTCGTGTACGCTCTGAGGTCGTATTGTTTGTAAATTGGTCTGATACTGAACCAGGTCCTCTTGCTTTATTAGAATGCGCCCTGCCATCCAGCACTAGCCGGGAGATGACATGCCTTTGATCTTCCCATTTTGATTAGATCTGTTGCAACAAGAATTGCAGCTTGGTATAAAGACGAATAGGATCCTTATGTACCTAACATCTATATATTCATACCATTAGTATCTATAGCCACTTCATTGAAATCAATGCACAGCCCCCCCCCCCCTCTAGGTCGGGGTCCGTACGCCAGCGGACAGCGGGGCGACGAGGTGCAGTTCATTTCATACATTTTTGATCGAGTTCAATCTACGAACGCCTGCTCATCGCCTCTTAATACATATTCCTGCATGAAATATCGGTTCGGGAAAAGTGAGCTGTCGGGTTAGATAGTCATCGATGTCGTACGAGAACGGTGGTAGCCTTGTAGGAATATAGATTGATATCGCAGTTCCGTAACGAAAGATGCAATGTTATGGCCGATATTATCATAATCCTTCTATTCGTGCCACTGCTGTAGACCAGCCTCTTATGAGATGCAACTTACGGTCCATATGAAACAGATGCTTGGTTAAAAAATTGAAAGTCAAGGCCCAAATGACCTCTGAACACCGGTTCCGTTGAAATCGGTCGTCAGGAATGTTCAATTCAATAATTATGTAATTTAATTCCCTACCCATTTCGTTGAAATGTCGTTGGACATTTGCAATGCATTAAGGTCGAAAATTCAATTTCAGTAAGTAATAGTATTGAAATGTCAATACGTATTATTTGTCACTTCACATTACAGATAACCTCTTTGCGAAAAGTTATCATTTGCTTTTCTAATTACGAACATGGCAGTGTCAATCGAGAAAATTGTAAAATAATATCATTTAACAAAGCTAGCGAGGTGACAAACGGCGTCCCAAAGTTCAGTTCACCATGTCAATGTAGTTAGTCTGTTGCCTAGTAATAACTAACAGAAAACAATGCATACGATATGTCAAAGTAACGTGCCTCTTATAATGGTGTCAGTTTGCTATACGATATTGAACCTTAGGTGGGTTGGAAATTGAATTCCTTGACTGCACTAATTCTTACCTGTTTTTTTAACTAGGTGACAGAAGAGAACGAGCCAATCGTCCCGTTCCACTGGGTAGAGGCGACCGTAAACGTGACCATCAAGGAGATCCCGGAGGAGGCGGTGGACAAGTCCGGTTCGATACGCTTCATCAACGTCACCGCCGAAGAGTTCATCGTCGACGAGGGTGACGTGAGTAAACCACTCTTCTACCTTGGATCCTGTTGAGGATAGTATAAGTAGTCTGGTATACCCGCTGTGATAAGCCATGTGAGCCGCGCACACTGCTGCATACTACTTTTATCACTCAGTTTGAACATTACATTGAGCACGTCTACCATTTGGCATAAAATTATCTACCTGTCCAGATCATGTATTTGTGACCGTGTCGCTTGTTCATAACAAGTAATCTTGAATCATAGCATGGACTTTACCCACAATGCACTGTTCCCAAGTCGATAACCAAAAATAATCTTGCCTTGTAAAGTCAAGGACTAGATAGAGCCAATATAATAACCTAAAAAATCTTGGCTTTCCTTACGATATGTCACCAACAAACTGTGGCATTAAACTATTCGGTGGGAACACTTGGCATTGCAGATTTTCTGCGGAAAATAGGCGGCGCTTTATGCATGACAGAGATGGCAGTGTGAATTGGCTCGTTCTTTCGGGTGTGGGCTCAAAGTTTACTTATACTCGTAATATAAATAGAGATATTTCAAGTTGGCTGTGCAAAAACTATTCAATTTTCAAATAACTATAATAGTTATGCCTACTGCTAATAAAAAAATATAACGTTTCAATTAAAGGAAGGGTGCTCGATACGATGCGATGCTTGTGATGCCAGATGGTTGCTGGTTCAAATCCAGCTCGGAGCACTGAATTGTTAATCATTCATCATCATTCTCCTAGCGTTGTTCCCGGTTATGCCCCTAAAGGAGCTCGGGGTCCGCTTTGACACCTAATCCCAAGATTTGGCATAGGCGCTAGTTTTACGAAAGCGACTGCCATCTGACCTTCCAACCCAGAGGGAAAACTAGACCTTATTGGGATTAGATCGGTTTCCTCACGATGTTTTCCTTCACCGAAAAGCTAACGGTAAATATTCCGTACATAAGTTCCGAAAAACTCATTGGTACGAGCCGGGATTCGAACCCACGACCGCCGCTTGACAGCCGCATGCCTGAACCACTAGGCTACCGTAGCTATGTTTATTTTATTTCATTCATTGGCCAAAAATATTAAAGACATAGTTAAGGTACAACATTTTACACCAGCGGAAACCTCAGGGGGTTTATATGCTGATGAGTAGTTAGTTATACTTTGTTACACTATACTATGTTGGTATTCTAGAATCTACTTAAGTTACATCTAATAAGCTCGTTAAAACTGATTAAGTCACGTTGACTTAGCCAAACTGCAGCCGAGCTATTATACTCATTAATCGTCTTAATTCAACTTATAACTCAAACCAAATGCTCTAATGTTCAACCAACTGGGACACTTTCCAATTGAAAACAAATGACTGTGGAATTGCTGCACGAAACTTTATTCTGGCACTTGGCCACAAAATTCTTGCCAGATTTATGTGGTATTTTTCACTATGTACCGTTAATGGGCCATTCATAATTAATTCCTTGAGCATATTTTCAACAAATTCTTCCGCTTGTAAACTCTGATGGATCTGAACTGAAGCCTTATGAGATAACGATTTTCTCGATTTTTCCTTAAACGTTATAAAATATAAAGAAGCGGAAAGCCCGTTAAAAATATTTTCTTTCCGTGTTATAAATCTGAATATTCAAATTTGGACAGAATCGGCACAGGGACCTTTTGAAAGAATTAGCAAATAAACACTTATGGAATTGTGTATAGAAATGCTGTCTAACTAGTTGAGAGCATTTTGAGGTAGAGTTATACCGATAGACCCGTGTGTACTCATCCATTCGGCGCCCGCCCGTCACCACTCGCGCGTCTCATTCGATTCCCACTCGATGTTGAAGTGCCAAACGTTGGATGTCCTACGTAGAAGCCGCGCAAAAGGGGATTCGTCTATTTTTAGCATAAGAACAGCAATATCTCACCGTCATTGAAGAATTCAATTTGCTATATAGCTTCTGACAATGTTGGCTGGCAAACGAGTGCCGGTACGTCGGCCCTTTTCACATATCCTTTATTTACTGCGGCATACTTTTATCCGAGTTAGTAAACGAGTTACGGTCAATCTTGAATAAACCTAGCCCTTTTATTCAATATATGGTGAGACTTATTTTGTAACACCAACGCAGCTTATCAAGGCTTTATGTGTAATACATGCCATATTTGCATTTAATGATTTTTCTCGAACTTTGAGAAATTGTGATTTAAAGCAAAATCGTTTTAACAATGAGCTGCGAGCAAGTCTTAGAGCCAGTAGCGGTATATCCTTGGAAATAGTTAGTAACGCCCTTTAAAATCAGATTTCCGGCTCCATATTACGATTACCGGCTTGTAAACTCTGGTTGATGCAACCCGCCCACTTCATTACTATCGCTGCATTTTTTTTAGTGGACAATCTTACATGTATGACAAATCAACCTAGTCCCAAACTAAGCAAAGCTTGTAGTATGGGTACTAGACGACGATAAACATACTTAAGTATATAGATAAATAAATACTTAAATATAGAGAAAACATCCATGACTCAGGAACAAATATTCATGCTAATCGCACAAATAAATGCCCTTACCGGGATTCGATCCCAGCAGGACCTCTTGCTTCGTAGGCAGGGTCACTACCAACTATGCTACATAGGTTATCAATTGATTCTACTATCCTAGTTTTACATTAATGTGTACTTCACAGGGAACAAGCAAAAAGGACAAGCTGCACCACCGTCTAGCCAAGTTGTATAACACGTCGCTAGACAACGTGGATATCTTCACCGTGTTCAACAAGCCGACAGTGAAGGACGCGTTCCTAGACATACGGTTCTCGGCGCACGGCTCGCCGTACTACCCTCCGGAAAAACTCGACAGCATGGCCACCACTATCCAGGAAGAAGTGAGTAAACACACCCTACAAAATATTATTAAAGTATCATGAAAATTGATGATAGCAATTCCACTGAGATGTAATCAAACGCTGCAGTTTACCTAGCCTCTGTCCTTTGTCATTCATCATCAAAATTAGATTAATTAATTACAATTTTTTTGCATATTTCTAACCAAACCTAGCCCCAGCTGTGGCAGAGCCCCCTAAGTAAGCATCCAATTTTAATCACAAATTGACGTACAAAACATCTGCGGCGGAAAAAAATGTCGTAATTTTGCGTCCAACTTCATTATGGTTTCGTTAGGAATTGATTCAATTAATAGTTAAAGGAAAGGAAGCGAAACAAGGAGGAAGCTTGGGAAGCTATCAGGTTTGGGCTGTTGTCAGGCCGAACAATATGGTATTGTTTCGGTACTAAAATAGATTTGTGTCTAGACTGCTTGTCGTTTCTCTACGTATACGTAAGATTTTATTTCAATAGATTCAATTATATTTTTCTTGGGTAGGAATTACTAAGTTTAACGAGTACAAGTAAGTTTGCTTCTTCATCCCTGTTCAACCATCGTTATCGAAGTAATTGGCTCAGCCAACACAACACAAACGACCAACTCCAATAAATACACGATTTTTTGATACTTGAACACACTACGACTTCCGTAGGTATTTGTGATCAGAGTAACCATCGTGCTAGCTGGTGTGTATTATAATATCTCATCTCCCTCTTTCTCTGAAGATACACAGAACTGTTATGCACGCCCCTCCGTAAGCGGAAACACAACGGCCGTTATTCCATAGAAACGTAGTCCCCTGTTTTGTCCCTGGATAATGGCAGTAGAGCAATCATTTTTTTTCCATAAATCTATGGCTACTATTGACATGTTCCTCTTTTTTTCATAAATTTATTCTTAAAAGAGATATTAACCTTCAAAAACCTAAAAAAAACATCCAGACATCAATTTTGATAAGATTATTTAAAAAAAGGAAAACATAGGAACACGGCCAAAGCCTTTCTTTGATTTTTAATAAAAAAAAATAGTTAAATAGGTCATAGGGCTTGAGGTTGGCGCGACAGCAATACATTTTACAAATACCTATTTCTCAATTATGTCGACCTTTTTGTTTCCTCTCCATCTATGCGAAGCAGTACCATCACCAACCTACTAACCTCAAAATTGTTCACAGCTGGAGAAAGACCTGAACGCCAGAATCTACATGATCAATATCGACGAGTGCATGATCGAGAAGGTCGAGTGTGAAGATTCATGCCGCAACGTGCTGATGAAGAACAACGTGCCTCTGTCCGTGTACACCAACACTAGCAGCTTCGTCGGCGTGTCCGCGAGGGTGGAGCCGGAGTGCACGTGTGAGGTCGAAAGCAGGATCGTGTGTTTGAATGGCGGTGAGTGTTGTGCATGAACTATGTGCCGTTGTCAGAGTACACCAACATTAGCTTCGTTGGCGTGTCCGTGAGAGTGGAGGCCTCTAGAGGGTTCTAGTGCTTACGTGTATTGTCCGTGAACACTAGTAGCTTCGTCAGAGCATTCTTGAAGGTGGAACGGAGTGAGTATGCTATACATGCTTAAAAGGAGGAAAGCGTGGTGGTCTTGCGAAGTTTGCTGTCAAATCACTACTTTCATATGAACGTTGCAACTCAAATGAGAAGTTGCCCATGTGGATAAACTATATATGTATATTGCAGAATAAAATCAATGCAAGTATTTTACGGCGCACATTGCGAGGAGAGGTGAGAAATCGGGGACACTAACTTCGATTCAATACGGCTTTAATAGAGCAATACAAATCAATGGGCGTTTTTTTATTCACCTATCCAAACAAAAGTCAACAATCATTAAGCTCGAGCCATTGACATCGAATCGTATTTTACGAGCATTGAGAACAATACAAGAGGAACTACTACAGTGCACTTCGGCTCCCAATATCGCGCATGTCAAAAGTGAAGTGTTGCTGCAAAGCAAACACAGTAAAACGGGGGTGGATTATGAAGCTTTAGCTTTGATTGTGTACTATGCGGGAAAGAGATAACGATACCACATTTTTACTAATACCAAACACGCCACATAAAAATAAATTGAGTTCAAAGCCTCGTTTGCGCCATACAGGCCAATAATAAAAGAATCTGCGAAGAGATGATAATTAGGCTGGATTGCATAGCAAACATTTTTTTTTTCTTGACTGGGATTTATAGCTACCCTTGTCCTTCTCAAAATTGCTACATTGATGCTAAATTATGAAGACCTGAGAATTTTACTTGGTCGACTTTATTCTGCTCCTTATTTATGTACGTACATTAATACCGTCGACTATACCTATTATTCTTACTGTCAGATTCCGTTGGACTAGCGATGGCGGTACCTTTTTGCGTCAACGGCTTCACAACAGTGTAACCATTTTATTGCTCCTACATTGTAGACGCGTATTGTGAAAACGGCGATTTTCCCCGTTAAATTGTGCTACATACGACCTTACATATATGTAGGTTTTTTGACTCTCAGGAGACAACTTTAGATTTTATTGACAACTAGGTTTCGTTGTTGCCTAAAAAGAGGTAATAAAGCAGGTATTTACTGGTGAGAAGAGTCAGCTAGCCGTTAATCCGAAAAATATAAATTTCGTGGCTCATAAGTAGATACGATTATGGTGTATCGACTACATATTGAATACAGGCATAGAGCAGAGAATAATACAATTTAAAGCAGTACAACTGGAGAAGTAGCTCCCCAAAATAATCCCCGCATAATAACGCCTACACTAGTTACTCAGTAGGTATATAGTTTGTTTTTAGTGCTGAGTAACATCGCTAGAAATGAACCTGCGTTCAGATTTGTCCTGGTATCAACACAGCGAATTCTGGCGTAAAAAAACCATATCATATTTATTTATTTATTTTTTATGGAGAACCAACAGCTACAAAACTTATTACTATATGTACTCTCCTGACCGATTTCGGCCACGGCGACTGCTTCAACTCCGGCGTTGATCTCGCTCATGTGCTCTAGTGTGGCTCACGTAGCCGACCTTATTTATGAAGACCCGAGTACACAACGGGCACGTGAGCACACCATTCACAAAATTATAACTGATCACCGCAGGTGGTCGGGCTTTCAGCTCGTCCCGTTTAACATCAAGCTCTTTACATCGGCGGAGTTCAAACATTGATGTTTTCTTTTTAACTAAAGATCTCCATTCCCACTGGAGAGGGTCAATTTCGCAGTTTTTCATGTGGCGCTTAAGCACATCCTTGTACCTAAGGAGTTGTCCGCCATGCTTTCGCTTGCCCTCCTCAAGTTCCGAATAGAAGATGTGCTTTGCCACTCGACCCACTGCCATCCTTGAAACGTGGCCGCCCCAGCGAAGTTGTCGTCTCATAAGATAAACTTCGATTCCACCCACGTTGCCTCTCCGCAAAACTTCGGTGTTCCGTATACGTTCGGACCAGCTGATCTTTAAAATTTTACGGAGGCATTTTAAGTGAAATCGGTCTAACGTGCGGATGTGACGACGATATACGGTCCACGTCTCAAACTTATTACTAACATGAATATTAACAAAAAAGCCAATTACAGGATCAGACAGGACAGATGGCGCTATAATCTGAGAATACTTAACAAAGTGTGAATCCGCTCAAACGCAATTACACGAGCAAACAGAACAAGAATAATACACTAGTGACAAATATATGTAGGTGATCTCGAAACAAGAGTGAATGAACAGGCTAAGAACTGACTGAAGCAGAGAGTTTCATCCTAGTCTGTCGTCACTTACGATCGTATGAGACTAGGTTCAATTCCTCCTCCGTGCTTCGTTCTCATCAGTGCTGAGGATCCTGATCTTGCCATGGGTCACTTACTGGATGACCGATTAATAATTATAATTATCAATTACCGAAATAATAATTATCAATGATAATTATCGTGATAATAAAAGATGCTTATCGATTGATAATAACAAAAAATTGCGCTCGTGAAAGTGAACTGTATTCGAAGTATTCGAACATGTATTTCCGGCTTCCGCACTTGCGTCTATCCGAACGCATGAAGTGTCAACGTGACGTGCCACGCCGGCGCCGTGGAGATTCCCCTTACAAGAAAAACTCAGTTCGGATTATGCAAAGTTGAGCGAACTCGAGTGTCATTGGTTCTTATACTGGTGATAATTATCCGATAATTATCGGATCATCATCATCATCATCATATCAGCCGAAAGACGTCCACTGCTGGACACAGGCCTCCCCCAAAGAGGAATCTAAGCTAGGCTAGGGAGGGAGGAGGGCTATTATCGGATAATTATCAAGAAGCGTAAGCGAAGATTATCTTCATAATTTCGAACCCTGCTCTTGCGACTTCCAAAGCATCATTGACCTGGATGAATAGCGATTTGCTGATCTGGTCGCGGACCACCACGTTGGAGTGCGGCCTCTTCCCCTTCTTCCTTCTACCGATCCAGTGACCATTAATATTCCTAAGTTGTCACCGGTTATTATGGCAATGTGTCCGATGAAATTTTATTACTTGGCCAGTCTATAATAAAAAAGTAGAGGTCATCCATGGTCAGTTTAATACTGTCGGAATAAAATTTATTTCAGCACTCGATTCAGCTAGCATAATAAATAATAGACGAGTATCACGAGCGATGGCACTCACATGAATCCATCGACGTTTGAAATATGAATTAATTTGGGACCATCGATACCGTTAACAAATAAATGGAGTACTCTCCATTTTATTAAAAATGTTTTTACTATTTTTAACCCTCGATGCGAAAAGAGGGGTGTTATGAGTTTTTTGTCCGAAAGCTAACGTGATCGAGATGGTTTTTAGCTTCGTTTCAACAAAATGGGTTCAAGTTCAAAGATGGTATTTTTATTGCATAGAGTACGAGTACAGACGATATGCTGAAGGTATTTTACAACTAAAAGTTTAATTAATTTAATTCTAATCTATCGGATTAAGTATCAGAGATTTGGCTGTAGCTAAGTAATTGTTGCACGATTGTACGTAGGCCAACATGTGCAGTCATGCATGACTCCCCTGGGGAACGCGTTTTTGACGTTCCTCTTCCTTTAGCGCGCAAACCTAAGTATGTGTGAACGGAACGCCTTAAAATTGAGATTTAGGCTCGCGTTTCAGAAAATATAGGCGTGAGTAAAATAATATTTTCAAAACTAATAAATTCCTCCATCAACAGGCACACCATTCGCCGACAAATGCGAATGCCCCGAAGGCCTCGATGGGCCTCGTTGCGAGCAGGTGTCCATAGGCTTCCACGGCGACGGCTGGGCTATGTACCCGCCCCCGCCCGCCTGCCACGAGGGCCGAATGACCCTCACCGTGACGTCACACACCAGCAACAGTTTGATTTTCTATCTGGGGCCGCTGAAACACAATCCTCTACTTGATGTGCAAGGTAAGATTTTTTTGCTATATTGGCTGAAGCAGGATTTTCGAAACTAGGTCGCGCCTCTCCAAAAGGGGTTTATAGCAACGTTACGAACGCGGCTCATTTGTATAAAGCCCGCATTACACTGCGGCCCGCGGTGGCGGTCAATAGTAAACTTGACATTAGCTTTCAAATGTGAGAGGCTTAAAGATTCGTAAATAAAGTCGAAAACGATGTGACAGATTTTGTCTTATTTGTAACGTCGGCGCGGAGTATTCGGATATTGGTCTCAGACGGGTAATCACGTACTCATAACGTTTTGAAGGCGCGTTGGGACAGTTTAACTGTCTATTTTCCATATATGACATTAAGATATACCTAACGTACGTACAATGCGTTACTGATCTGGCAAACTTAAATGCAGTTTTTCCGGATCAAAATTAGTAACCACATGGTTGTATCATAGATTCCATTTGAATGTTTACATTTTCCAACTCATTTTCCATATGTCTGACTTCAACTTTCTATTTACCTTCTTTAATCTAGTTGGTTTGGAAAAATGACAGTAAGTGGCC
The DNA here is from genome assembly GCA_947578815.1 of Epinotia ramella. Lineage (NCBI taxonomy): Eukaryota > Metazoa > Arthropoda > Insecta > Lepidoptera > Tortricidae > Epinotia > Epinotia ramella. Next base: position 5,781,976 of record OX388201.1, on the reverse strand, counting down.
TCTCGTGAAGAAATACCGTTTTATTTCGAATCAGCACAATTATCTTTGGCGTGGGTTTCTTTCTTCGTACTTCGTATACAACAGCTGGAGGACACTTGACTCAACAATGCTTTCCTGACATTTCTGTATGATTCTGGTAAATCCGCTATAACAACCTACTTCAAACTAAAATGATCAAGCTTCTACTTTTCTGTATGTTTTACATTGTTGGGCTCTTTCAATGTTGGACTTGTTATATAAGAGTTATTATCTGCACAATATTTTTTTTTCTGCGAACCGAGTAACGAAAACCTCGTAGAAACAAAATTAACGTTTCCGGATTGGTTTAAGACCAATATGGACCACTAGCGGTAGGTACTCCTAGCACGGGGGATTTTGTAAACATAGTTTGCTTTTTTTTACGAAAAAATTACTCGGATTTGGTTTTATTTTCCCAATATTATAGTTACCACAGGACCAGTCATCATGACCGTCTTTGGGGGAGGCCTATGTCGAAATGGAATCGTGTTGTGTCGGAAATAGAGTTGACATTCGTTTGTTTTTAAAAGTGCCCGAAACAAAACAAATGCAACTCTATTCCAGTTGAATATAATAATGGAGGATATGTCGTGCTTTTCTGCTAAGAGCAATGATAATTCAACGTTTATTATAGAATTCCATTATATTGAATCGGCTCTCATTCAACATGAATGTGTCATAGAAACCAGGACATACATAAATTACTCACAAAACACGAGTATCTTTCATTATCTAAAGTACTTTCACTAATGATCGTCGCTACGTAAATAACTATATTTATATAGAGTAAAAATCGTCCTTTGATGCCTTTAAAATTATTGGATGACAAGTGTGATGAACGATAGGCACCTCATTCATATCAATACTATGATTACGATGTACGTTAATAATATAGAAATGGAACACCTATCAATCACCATACGAAAATATGAAAAGATTGTTAATTTTTTTTTTTTTTGTACGTTTTGGTACATTACATTTTGGTATTTTTTTCGCAATATATCCATGCTTATAAAGGGATTGTAGACACTAAATAAAATAATCAATAATAAAATATGCCATATTTTCCCGAAAAAGGATTAAAAATGTAGACAAATGGAAAAAAAATCAACGCAAAAGGTTAAATAATCACGAAATTATATCAGTGTCCAAAGTTTTAAGAAGGGGTATGTTCTGTCCCTTTTTCGCAAAACCCAACTTCATATGAAACGATGATGCTGGCAAATTGTGTCGTCACTAATAGACGGCAATGTGCCGTGCCCATGCCCATGGTGTTCGTCGCCGCCGCCGAGGCGGCCCCCCGGGCAGCATCCTGTAACGTGACGTCACACACTGTTTGCTTTTTCTCTCTCTAACAATCAATATTAAAACGGTTGTAGCTCCGTAATTCTTTGAGATATCTGAATGGGATTTTCGTCACTAGGCATATTTTTTTGCCTTTTTTCTTTTGTGGTAATAATAATTTTCGAGTCTAAACCCGTATTAAATTGAAACTATCACTTTCGTAATGTCGTTAAAAATCTTCAGCAGTACATAAAATGAACCTTCGGGGGATGGATATAGACTAACGGCCGTATTTTGAAATTTGTGTTCGTCAGAAAGGGACAAAACAGATTTTATTTAGCAGAGGCATTTTAAGTTTTATGAATAAGGAGGAGGTCGGGCAGCTAGCTAAATACATTTTACGTTACTCTCTAAAATCTCACTTACCGCCCACGGGCGCAGCGGCAAAGCTCACTTCACACCCAGGAGAAGACGTAAAACACTGCGATCTACATGCGACATTACGTCCCACTGAGCCAAAATGCATATACATACAAAAACAGTCGTAAAATACTTTGGTAGCGTTTGTTTAGCTGACTAGACTAGACGTTGGATTAAAGATTCTTATTCAGAATTGGGTTTTTGCCTCTTTCACATTTCCTGTTCACCGTATAACTCTCAAGATAATCGCACATTTAACAGCTTGAGTTTTAACAGCTCCCGGTTGGCAATGTTTCTTGCAACAGCGCAAAGATTCCCCGTCCGATGCCAAATTGCCAATCCTGTTAAGTGAAAAGTACACACAAGTAAGGAGGCCAACAGATCAGAGGTTCAGTTAATTTGTGTCGCCCCGATTTTACGGACCATTTCTTTTTATACACATCTGTACGGAGTTATGGTTATATTTTTCCAATACTACTGATTAGGTAGGTATTAGATCCCCTTTATCGTCTTCGAAATGTAATTCAATTTCCTCAAATATCGTCGACTAGGTTAGTAGTTTTTTCCTCTGACTTCAAAAGAGGATGAGGTGTTTGGCGGTATTTTAAATATTGTTGTGTTTATGTTACTATGTGTATGTGTACGTCTAGAATGAGAAATATATACAGGGTGATTCAGGAGACATGAGCAGGATCAACACTACGGATTCAATAGTTTATAAGCTACTCTGTCGTACCAGCATTGGTAAGATTAACGTTAATTTTTTTTTAGTTGTGTATGGTGACCATGATTTATTGTGAATGAAACTTTCACACAAAATGTAAAAAAAAACTGTGGGCGTTTAATTTAATTACGATGGTAAAAGATCCATTAACATTAACTGTATGTGTAGGGTTGATCCTGCTCACGTCTCCTGAATCATCCTGTATATACATAATTTCATTCTGAAATATTTTCACACAATTTACAACCGATGTTAGTTTCTGATAATACTTGAATACTCGCAACTCCTTCGATAAAACTTATCAGCAACTAAGTTCATTAAGCTATGTCGTTAACTAGCATTCGACTTGGAAAGCACAACAGTGTTGCCCTCAACAATGAATACGTCACATTGGATTGGCGTAACAACTTGAATAATGATTTCCGGACCAAGTCCACAATGGTCCTCGGCTTTCCCATTGCGGGTTTTATTTTTATAGTTGTACCGGGTCCTCTATTAGCGGGGCTACAGCGGAGAATTGCAATCCGATCGACCAATCACGTAGCTTCATTTACATTTCTGAAGATGTGAGGAGTTAATCAACACCGCCGCTGGCTTTGCATTGGGAATCTGTTTCTCTATGTAGATGAGTGTAAATTAGTTCCAGATTCGATTGGCATTTTGTTTTACGCGGGCAAAAGTAACTTGGCAATGTTCTTATACAACTCCCCTGTGACTTCGTACGCCTAGTTCAACCGTTACGGCAATAATGATTTTTTAATGATCCCATAATGACTGACAGCCGTGTACGGAGTGTTATGATTTATGAACTGCGATCGCGTGTTCTGGTATTATTGCTCTATATGATTTCTGGAATATTCTGTACAATAACCTAGTACGGTCTTGTTTGGGACCTCGTTTGGGCATTGTTTGTTCGTAATTAATAATAATCCTCTATAATAGAGCATGCTCTGGTTTCTACGTAATAACTCAGAACGCAGAATAAGTGATTATGATTACTTAGGCGTAAATATACACCGGTAAACATTTGGGTAGGTATATTTTTTACCTAAACATTATGAATTTAGGATGAAAGCTGTCCTTTATGAAATCCGATAGTGTTGTCTTTGTGTCTGGCATTATAATTACTGAGAGATCAATCAATCTTTGAGATCTCGAATTTCGCCAAACGACTGTCACGGAATACCAAAACAGATTTGATTGTACGACGGACACTGCAAACAAGGCCTGGGCTGTTATTCGCTACGCGCTAATGCGGCTCACCCCGCCGGTCACCTGTCACGAAACTAGACCTCTTCCTACGCTTAGTTACTATGCATTGCGGTGTCAAGATATATTTGTGGGTAAACGTTGAGGTGAGCTTCAAACAAGTAACAGAATACCTGGCTGTAGACCTTAAAGGATTTCAAATTTACCTTCAGCGTCAACCTATTTAGTAGTTAATTTTAAGAGTTCTTGTGAGTTAAGCTTCAAGTGCTCGTATTAAATTTTGTTAGAGTTTCGAAAACTGAAAATTAGACACTAAACACGGAAGTTGTTAAGTCGTTACTTCCCGTTTTGCTCTGAAGCCTCGTTCGCCCTCGCAACCAGTGTTCTTTCAAGTACTATTTTCGATTAGTTTTCTCAGCGCTGTTTAATGCTTATGCCTGAATTCTAATCCGTGAACAACTTTCGTACAGTAAGCTATAAAAGGCATCTACGAACTGTTACAAGAATAATGAAGTCACAAGACGTCAGTCACGTTGTACACGTCTTTATAACATTGTAATGCATGTTGGCGACATTGTCTTGTCCACTCCTGAAAAATAACTATTTATTCAACAAATTAAAACGCAGAGTACCGACTAGCCCGTCTACTCTTCAAGCCTAAACAGGGCCTAAGAAGTTCCCGCGTGCCATAGCGACGTATTTTATTTTTATAAACTTGAGCGGGAAACTTAATTTTCTGGTGGACTTGTCGCAATTTGCGGCAATTGAGGACAGGATGGGATGGCGGATTAGTGTTATGATTTGCTATATTGTATGCGCATTTTGTAAAATACGATTACTTCCGAAAGAAAATACTTAAGTATATAAGGAAGACTAGTGACATATGTTATACCATAGTCACTTCGAAATCTCATTATGTTTGCAATATCGAGTACCAATGTTAGTACTTTGTCAGTAACAATTATTTTTCCCCTTAGTTTTCATCAAATTGCAACAGAAATCTTTCCATGGAAGTCAATTCAAACCAGCTTACCATTTTAATACAATTTCTAAGAAAACTAAGCTCGGCCGGCGTACCGAATGTACCGATCGACATGCGTGATGCCACTATATTATTACCATCCTGGCATTGTAGCAGATTACTTTCTTACTAAGTGTATCCTTTATTCTGCGCATTTTTCTAACCACATTTCTTCCTTACAGACTTCATGTCCCTGGAACTCGTGGACGGCTTCCCGATCCTCCTCGTGAACTACGGCTCCGGAACCACCCGTCTCAATAACAGTGTGGTTCACGTGGCAGACGGCAAGCCTCATCTCATCGAGATCGTACTAATGAAGAGTTCCATTGAGATGTTCGTGGATCGATGCAAACTGTCCACTTGCATGAGTTTAGCGGCGCCTATTGCTCCCAGAGAAATACTTAATGGTAAGCTACTGTTCCTCGTAACATAACCTAAAGTCTAGAGAGACTTAATAGTAACAAACCAATACCGCGTAGCGCTAGATGCAGCATAATGAGGGCTGACAAGTATTACCGAAGATTTCATCAAAATTTAAATGGAAGATGGGAATTGCAGACGACCGGTTATTGTGTAGCTTTAGTACTTAAGTCGTCTCGGCTTTAGACTGTAAATAAAGTGAAGATGATGTTTATACTTTCATAGTCAAAAAATTGTTTTTCGAAAGGAAAATCTTTAGTTTTTTTTTATCATTTCCTTAATGACAACTAGTCGGCGCTGCGAACTTTTTACTTAACTAATGAGTAGTTTGTACGTATCTGGGGCGACGGTGTTTTTTGCCTGCTCCATTATTGCTGGATTATACAGGGTCGCCTGAAATCAGATAAAACCTCCTTTTTATGCAGAATTAACGGGGCCGGTTAAGTGGGCAAAAAGGCCCAAGGTTTATGACCGGTGCTCCTCTTGAAATTTAATACTATTGACAGGGGTTTTATGATTGGTACACATGGCAGTGAACATTTTTGGTAACGTTTATGAAAATTAACCATTTAAACTTGCTTGGAAACGTCGTTAATTATTAACTGGAAGAGATCCCTGGATGGAACTGGATAAGTTCGCCTTTGTACCGATTTAACCTATTTTGTCTTGTTTGTTTTACCTGTGTCTTGTGTACAATAAAGTATTTACATACATATATAATACACTGTGGAGGTCTACTTTTCGGATTCTATGAAGTTGTCTTTCGTTGAAATTTGTACATCGTATGATTTGGAAAAATGTACAAGTATTTTTATACAATCTGAAGCGTTATGATTTGTAAGCGTAGTACATACAGGATGCTTGTGTCACAAATTAAAAGTTATTACTCATTATGTAACGGGTGATCTTGTAGGGAGTCTTAAATTGGTGCTGCAGAATACTTGTGTAGCTTTTCGAGTATTTATCTACTGTCATTTTAACCTTCAGAAATGGCTGTCGTTACGTCTTAAACAGTATACAAGATCGATGCTGATCCAAATGGAGACAGTCATTTGTTTATGCTCAGCGAGCCGCGTTCCGCACCGCAGTTATGAGACTTACAATAAGCTTTCAAAAACTTTAATTATCATACAATTTTAGTCTAAGTAGGTAAGAAAAACAATGGCACTATCTAAGGAACAAAGTTCGCTTTCAGAAAGTTTATTTTGCCTACTTGAACTTTTAACTTAGAGCGTGGCTAGTCAGTGCGGACTAACTTTCTGCTGTTGCTTTTTGTTTGAAGTTTAGCTTGCATACATTATGCAATTCCGGCTACATTTTAATGTTTTAGTACTGTAGAAATTTCAGACCCCACTGCTGGGCGTCCAGAAAACTTTCATTAGTAAAAACAAGTATTAGTATAATAGTAGTATGTGCGCTATTTTGTATGCACAAAATAGTGGTCATACAAAAAAGTTGCCTCGAATCTACAGAGAAAAATAAAGTCGCACTAGCAGTAAGGTACACGTCCGAGTGTTCGGCGCTGTACTAGTTTATAGCATGGGCACTCTATGTCAAAGCAATATGGGTTAAATTCGAACTAAGAGGATTTTTCTTCATTCGAATTTAAGCCATGTCCTTTGACATATAGTGCCCGTGCCATATACTAGTACAGCGTCGAGCACTCAGACGTTAACCTTACTAATGTGTGTGTTTCCACAGTGAACGGACCCCTGCAACTGGGCGGCGCAAGCGTCGACCTCCACCACCTGGCGCATCAGTTCGGCTGGCAGCACATCCCCACCAGCCAGCACTTTGTCGGCTGCATCAGCAACTTCACGTACAACGACTACGTAAGTACCCGCCAAATGCTACTAAATATCCTATCTTTCAAGTCACGTAACCGTGGAACATACTTTCGGTATACATACATATATACATACATACATACATATATACGTACAAACATACATCAGCATATTTCATTCCACTGTTGGACGTAGGTAAATACGCCACAAGACACGCTCTCTCGTTTTCACCATGCAGTCACTACTTGTAGGTTATCTGGGTTGGCCGAATTGCATCAAAGTAACTAGTCCATCTAACTGAAGAAATTATCTTTCATATTAAAAAAATATGAGACCTTTACAAATACTATTTGTTGCAAATGCTCACCACACTCGCACGTAGAGGTAAATTGAAAATAACGTTCCATGCACAAGTTATTTTAGGATTCAGCGAAATATTGCAAAACGGCGCGCGGTTGAGGCTGTTTTGCACAAATTAATTACTTCGGAAAGCTATTAGGTACCTAAGTGTAGTGCGGCGCAAACTTGTTACTTTGCGAAGTCAATCTTCACGGCGTCTATTGGACACATACCTAAACCTTATGGCAACGACATTATGTCTTGTCGTTTTGTCTAATTTACATATTCATTAATTCTTGTCCCCTAAACGGATACTTACGGATATTAATAAAACCGACAGTCAATGCCTCCTGCATTGCCTAGCCTCCATTTTTTTTGTATGAATCTCTAGCCTCGCCGCGACCGAAACGCGAACGCTTTTGAAGCCTATTATAAAGCACACGACGTCAATATATTTCATTGCATGTTTGAGAAAAACTTATTTTTCTCCTCAATTTCTCAAGTGCTCCATATATTTTGTTTAGGTACTGGCGGGAAATTAAGTGCGCTAAGAATCCCACATTAATGTGCAGCCGTGGAGTGCTTACATAATTTAATTAAGGTTTATTAATTCTGATGATTTATTCAGCGGCGGCGGTTACCGTATTATTGTCGTAATAATAAGGCTTGTTTATAGCGAGTGAACTCGTAAATAACGGCCAGCCGCCTTCTTCTAATTCAATATTTACGTTTGAGTAAGAATAAAGGCGGTTGTCAATTTTATGTGCAATATTTATAATTTATGACGTAACCTTTCAACTTCCTTGTTTTTCAATGTATAAAAGCTCTAAATGTGCTGATTATGTAGGTATTGTTAGGTAATAGGGGCCAATTTGCCTAATAGGTACCCTATTCCATATAAAGCTGGGTCCACATTTGTATCATTTTGCCGATCACGATCACGTGTGTCGTATCGAGCTCGCGTATCCTAAGTATGGTCGCTCACTTTGGGCACCCCGTATCACTAGCATCGTCGCGTGAAAAAATGAGTCCATACTAACCGTAGTGTAGCAGCGTATCTTATCATAACTCCGTATCATTAAGTGTATCTGTATCCCGTTTGATGATCGGGGAAAAACCGCCTCGAGAGCGATCACGGCGTATCGCGTATCAAATCATAACTTCGTATCGTGATACAGTATCAAAACACGTCCATACTTAGGTACCGATCTTGATACGCGTATCCGATCGCGAGTGTGCGGGGTATATAATAAACGCATGTCATTTGCGTCCACACTAGCGATCTTCATACGCGTCGGTGCATCGCGACAGTTATACGATATGCCAAAATGATACAAATGTGGACCCAGCTTAAGATTAGAAAAATCGTGATAATCGTCATGCGATTTCTACGAAAACCAAAATGAATTTCAAATGCAAAATAATTAGTATTGCTACTCGTATGATCGAAATAAGTAAAACTAATAGTACAATATTTCCCTTTAATATCATAGATCAACGAAAAAACGAGGAATAGGTGTAACTTATATATAGTGCTTGGACTACATATTTTTTATTTTAGTAACTAACGCTCTTGGTATTTTATACCTTAAAGTTATGAACTAAACTAGGTACTAAAGTAAGTTTATTTCGTTTAAAGATTTAGTCGGAGATTTGGAAGTATCGAAATGAAGTTTCATTATTCTTAAAATATACTTTAGCCATCATTCCCACTAGGTTAACGAGAGTTTTACACTCTCAAATTACAATTGTTAACATGCCATTAAAAGGTAGCCAAGAATGAGTTCAACGCATTTTGAGGGTTCTCTTAGTTCGTACTTAGAACGAAATATTTGTTAGTAGATCTCTTAATTCATTATATCTTAGTGCATCCTATTAGGCGCGAGCAGCATGGTAGCGATGCGACATTAATAAGGTCTCGATAAAGTACAAATTGTACTTTAATTAATTATTAAAATTAATTAAAGTACCTACAAAATACCGATATCCAGAAGGATCCTTAAAATTAAGGTTTTATGACGCCATTAATGGAATCCCAAAGAAAACTCACACACCTGGTTAGTTTTAAAATAAAACACAGCTTATTATAAATATGGAAATTTACTAATGCCAAGTTACGGAACAACATGTCGTAAAAAAGAGGTTCACATTACCATTTTTGTGTCATTAATCAGGGTGAAAACCTGTATGTTTTGCCAAGTGGTGTTTGCAGTACGAGTATTTAGTTTAGTAAATTGATGACACACATGACGAATGATACACGTTGCACTGTAATCACCAAGTGTTGATTGTTCAGTTGTATAAAAATCACTGACGAGAAAATTTAGGTACGCGCGTAACAAAGTGCCATGGCATTAAAAAAAAATGTACTGTGTTTGGAACTGCAAAATACAAGAGCACACATTTGTTATTCAGATTAATTTCAACGTTGTATTATCATCATCATATCAGCCGAAAGACGTTCACTGCTGTACATAGGCCTCACCCAAAGAGTGCCAACGCCAGCCGCATCCAGCGGACTCCCACGACCTTTAACCAGGTCATCACTTCAACTGTCCACCTTGTGGGGGGGCCCTACCCACGCTGCGCCTCATTATACTCTTTCTGTAACGCTTCATTATATTCGGTTTGATTAGTGTCTAAAGGGCATATTTATCTTCTAGGTCAAAGCTAAAACATTTTTTTTATATTTTGTATGAATAAACCTATTTCATTATTTATTAATCTACGTTTATTTCAACAGTACTACAACCTGGGTGAGCCCTCGGTGCACCGAAAGGCGGACCCGGGCTGCCAGCGAAGCGTGTCCACCGCTGTCACCTTCGGTATCGACACCAACTTCCTAGTCGCCATTTTGGTGTGCATCGCCATCTTAGTCAGTGAGTATCCAGGGCGTCTATTTTCAACTACAAATCTGTACTTCGATAACATATTTATTACCTGTTTCTTATTAAGAGGAAACACTAAGGGCGAGATAATTGAGAAATAGGTATTTGTAAAATGTATTGCTGTCGCGCCAACCTCAAGCCTGGCCAGAGCGCGATAGAGCCAACTGCAGCTTGGACCGAAAATACCTATTAAAAGTACACAAAATCAACGTTTCGTAGTCCCCTGATTTCTTCTCCAAAACTTGACCTAGAAAAAAGGGAAAACATAGGAACATGTCAATAGTAGCCATAGATTTTTGGAAAACAAATTATTGCTCTACTGCCATTATCCAGGGAGAAAACAGGGTAGGTACTACGTTTCTATGGAAAAACGGCCTTTGTGTTTCCTCTTAATATTATAAGAGGAAAAGTCTGTGAGATTGTAGTTTTAATTTATAAGTTTGTTTGTAATGGGTAATCTCCGGAACCGCTTACCAAGAAGTAAGAACGTAACGTTTTGAACGCGCGTTAGTCTAGTACAATGCAACTGTAATTTTTCGATATATGTATATAAACGACATTTAGATCTACCTATCTACCGTACGTACAATGCGTTACGTGATCGACCTGCCGATCTCGAAAATTATTTCATCTGCGTATAGAATGGACATAATGGATGGTTATAGGCTATGTTTTATCAATTATACCTATCCCGCGGGTTATCCCGCGTTTTTTAGGGTTCCGTAGTCGACTAGAAACCCTTATAGTTTCGCTTTGTCTGTCCGTCCGTCCGCGGATAATCTCAGTAACACTAGAAAGCTGATATTTGGTACTATGTATATCAATCACGTCGACAAAGTGGTAAAATAAAAAGTGATTTATTTTATTTTATTAGGGTACCTCCCCTATACGTAACGTGGGGAGTGTTTTTTTTTTTCATTTCAACCCTAACGTGTGATATATTGTTGGATAGGTATTTAAAAATGAATAGGGGTTTGCTAAAATCATTTTTTGATAATGTGAATATTTTCGGAGATAATCGCTCCAGAAGTAAAAAAAAATGTGTCCCCCCCTCTAACTTTTGAACCATAAGTTTTAAAAATATGAAAAAAATCTCAAAAGTAGAACTTTATAAAAACTTTCTAGGAAAATTATTTTGAATTTGATAGGTTGAATAGTTTAAAAAAAAAATACTTAAACTGCGGAACCCTACACTGAGCGTGGCCCGACACGCTCTTGGCCGGTTTTTGTTATACAAGGTGGTCAGTGGCAGAATTCCGATTTCAAATTCAAATAATTTTCGAACGTGAAGTCCGAGGGAGATGCCGATTGGTTTTTTAGTATTGCGAGAGTTGCGGATTGACAAGTCAAAATGGATCGCTGGCAAGCTGCGCAGCGTGCATATGCAATAGAGGCGTACCTAACCAACGGTTTTTCGCCCATCATCGCAAGACAAATTTTTTATTTAGATCAATATACGGCGTATTTGTGTTGGACCATCAACTAAATTGATTGAGAGCTAGGTAGCACGATTTAGAGCTACAGATTCTGCAGTAAATAAGCGAGGACCGGGCCCGCGACCTACGGTTACAACTGAACAAAACGTGGACCGCGTCAAGCAATCTGGGGACCGATTTTTGACTTTCGAGCGCTCGACTCTTTCACTCGAAAACTGACAAAAATTATGAAATGCTATTTTGAAATAGCGATAGCAAATTGAAAAAGGAGTGGCATTGACCACTCATAATTAATTATATTGATAGAAAGTAAGTGCCTGCCATTTTGACACTACATACATATTTACTTTTATTTGATTTTCGAGCGCTCGAAAGTCAAAAATCGGTCCCCTGTACTCGTAAATCCGCGAGTGTCCACCCGCAAACGCTCTACGGTCTTAGATATTCCCAGGACGACATTGCAAACAATCCTAAAAAAAACTAAAGTTCCACCCTTACAAAATTCAAAAATAAAACCGCATTCATGATCTTTTTACCCGACTGCCGAAGGAGAGGAGGGTTATGTTTTACGAGCGTATGTATGTATGTGACCTTATTCTTTGGCACGCCCTGCAGCCTAAACCGTTTGACGGATTTCGACATATGAGGTGTCGTTGGATTCCTATTAATCGTGGGAGTGACATAGGCTATAAAATTTGAAAAAAAAAAACAGTTGGGTTTTTTGAAAAAAAAAATAATTTCATTTGTTATGGGTATAAATAGCGTTGCTTAATATTCTTTAGTTTTTTTTTAAATACATTTTTGAAATTTGGAAATCTGCCACTGACCACCTTGTAGTATTAGTATTATTAACGTGAAAGTAACTCCGCCTGTCACCTTTTCACGTGTACACCACTGAACCGATTCAGATGAAATTTGGTGTGGAGATACATAGTCTAAATCCCGGGAAGGGATATAGATTTTTTTAACCCGATAATAATCTCATAAGGGGAAGTTTGTATGGAGGTACTATTTAAAGGAGTTCCAACCGGACGAAGTCGCGGCCAAAAGCTAGGTCTATTTACTTTTTTTTTTTTTTTTTTTTTTTTTTTTTAACGAACCTTTTTACCATATTACTTTAAAACAACGTACAGTCGAGGAATTTGAATGTTTAGCACTTTTGGACCTTAACGTCATTCAAATAGAGTTGACATGTGCCAAACCTTCATTTTCCTCGACCGTACCTACTTTTGATGATGGAGCGTGGTCATATAAGTATCAACGATTAATATTTGTAATTGATTATTACATTGCCGTCAACATTAAATTTAAAATGCCAAGCAACTTAATAAAGTAAATTATTGAGGTTATATGTCGCTTTTTTTCGCCTATATTGGTCTGAGGCCGTTTTTACAAGTTTGGATGACTATTCAATATTATGGTACCATCGAGCTCATCTGATGATGGAGTCAGAAGGTGGCCATGGAAATTCAGTAAGTTAAGTTTGAGCTCGTTAGAATTGTCGCAATGAGCAGTGACGACGACGATGACGGTATACAGAAAAGTACAGTTGGCAATAAAAACTTGTATCAATAATGATTTTTTTGACAGTAACTTATTGTTGTTGATAACTTTAAAGAACGCTTTTCTAAAAGTAATGTACCTTACTACAATTATTTCTTGCTCTAACGCTCCTAAGACTCATAAAATATCGCGTGAATTGCAGCGGGTTAAATAACAAGCAAAGAAATTTATTTTAACAAGCTTAAGTGAAAATAAATCAACTGCTTTCTTGTTTTCTAACGAGCAAAATGTTCGTTTTAAAATAGGATACTGCACGGGCTAGTGGCGGAAAATATTTTTTATTGGGTTGGGCACAAGAGCTTACTGATTTGATGCTTCAATAATCTAAATTATGTTCGACACACTGAAGTAGATATTCTAAATCGTACTCAGTCCTATTTAAGCGAAGTCGGTTAGATTTATTAGACAGGAGGTGAAAAGTTCGCGCAATTTGACTGACAGTCTGCTTCACTAACCAAATGTTGAAATTTAGATTTATTAACGTACAAGTTGAAACCCGACCGCAGTCTATAGGTAGTCGTGGTATCTGACGATCTTTATGTGATATTATTTACTTTTGCCTATTAATTAATTGTGACTATATTTGAATCAAATGTAACTTGACATTTTATTACAATTCATATTCTATTTGACGATCATAATATAAATTCATAGCTAGCTTTAATTTATAATGTAATTTTATATTGTAAAATAAAGAAATATAAAATCTAAATCAGCAACAACAGGCGACGTGGCGCGGCGACATGACTTGTATCTATTGTATTTGAAAAGATAAAAGGCGTTTATTGTACAATAAAAAGAAATTTACAAATACAGAACATCACATGTAGAGGAACGTAGTCTGATATTTTCTTCACAATTTGCACTGGTGCCTACACTAGGCTAGGCTTGTCCCGTAGGTAACCAATTCGGAAGAGGATTATCATATTTCTGCGCGAAATCTTAAATGAGACAGCAGTATTCATTCGTTATAAGAAAGTTACCGACTATGTAGTGTTTTTATAAACATTTAAGTAAGTATTATTCGTAAGTAGTGTTCTAAGAAATACCTTTCGTAGCTAATGACACATCGCCGGGCGTCGCCGTCATTTATTTTCATACAAACCAGCCGTGTCGCCGCGACACGTCTCAGCTGCTGTCTGTCGAGTTCCAACTTGTACCTTAAGATTCGTATCAATGCTAACGTTTCCTTTTCTCCCAGTTCTACTGCTAGCGGTAGTCGTGCACCGTCGGCGAGCCGACGCCTGGGCGGAGAAGGAGCTGGACGACATCAGAGAGAACATCATCGCGTACGAGGACGAAGGTGGCGGCGAGGGAGACGCTGGCTACGACCTGCATGTACTGCGGCAGATGTACGACGGGCCCCCTCCGGACCAGGATGGCACGTTCATGCATGCTCCAGGTATGTTAAAAGCTTTATATTAAGGGGCTCCCATACGCCAATGACCTTCGATCTGAATCCCTTAGTTTTCTAATGTTTTTTGTAGCTTATTATATTAACAAGTATTATCAGTCATTATTATTGGCAGCAGCAATCTGATTTCTAGAGTCGATTTTGTAAATCTCCCTCCAATACTTTTTGATGGGATTCAGATTGATTATTCGATGCAAGTGAAAAATCTTGGGATCATTATGGATCGCTCTTTGTCTTGGGTGCCTCAAGTGAGTGAAGTGAGCAGGAAGATATTTGCTGCAGTGGGGTCTCTTAGGCGGCTTCGTAATTTTCTGCCTACTGCAACTAAAATTGCGCTTGCTCAAACTTTACTTCTTCCTATTCTTGATTACGCTGATGTATCCTATCTCGACCTTTCTGAGGAGCAGCTTAATAAGCTTGAGCGTCTCCAAAATGTCTGCATTCGGTTCATATTTGGGTTACGCAAATATGACCACGTTTCTAGTTTCCGTTCCAAACGCAAAGTGGCTCCCTATCCGTTATCGTCGTAACTCTCACATTATTTCGCTTCTGTTTAGTGTCCTTTTTAACCCTGCAACTCCCCGCTATCTCAAAGAGCGTTTTAGTTATTTTAATTCTGTTAGATCTTCTAACAATTTGCTATTAACTGTGCCTTCGTCATCTTCGAAATTTTACAGTAGTTCGTTCACTTTTAAGGCTATTCGACTGTGGAACTCTCTCCCTCTTGATATAAGACAAGCTAAATCTATCGGTAACTTCAAATCTCTTCTTAAAGAACATTATTTGTCTCTCCCCTAACCCCGATTGTCTTACTATTATTATTATTGGCTGACTGTTTATGTATTATATTTATATATTTTTATTTGTGTTATTTGTATATATGTATGATTGTGTATGTATGTTTATATATAGAGCTATTTATGTACGTGTATTGATATAATTATTTTGATTTTTGGCTTATTATAATCTCTGCACCACCTACTACATAATCTAGTTTTATCTCTTTCTCCGATACCCAAAGGTTGTCTGGAAGAGATCGCTCTTCAGCGATAAGACCGCCTGTTGTCTACCTCTACCTACATGTTATTGTATTGTTTCACTCTTTAACTGCTTTGTTTGTGTGAGGTGTGCAATAAAGAGTATTTGTATTGTATTGTATTGTAACAACAACGGCTTTAAGCAATACTTATATCCCATATTTACTTCAAAGTTCATTGTTTTCGAGATATTTGGCATCAAAGTTGAACAATTTTAGGTCAAAAAACGGGTTTTCTGGCCATAACTTTTGTGTTAATTAGTTTAAAATGAAAACCCTAGACACGTTTTTAGAGACGACATAGACGAACCCACATATGTAGATTTCGTATATGTTAGATCTATCACGTCAATAGAGATACAAAATAAGTGTTTTTTTAGACAATGTTTAAAAAAAACATAAAAAATGAAGTATTCATTTTTTTCGAAATCCGGTAGACAAAAATGGTGATAAAAGATTGGAGAACCGATAGCCGTTTGACTTATAATTCTATCTGTAGTGCACAAGGAGGAGATACGATTCAAAACTTGTCAAAAATCGATGAAAACCTCGGGTAGCAGTGGAAATTAGCGTTTAGATAGGCTTATTTATATACAGATAGACTAGCTTTAATTGTATTAAGAATGCGGAGTCCAAAACCTGTCAAGCTTTCATAAAAGTACCTAGGTTTATTAGGTTAGGCTAGGTACCATTACGGTTCACAACACTTCAGGGTTCTACCACTAGAGATCACAAATTTGGCCATATCTTCAGGTATTTGTAATGAAAGCACACAACGAAAGAAGTTAATAAGTAGGAAAATAGAGAGTGCGAATTACAGTAAAGTGTAGGGTTTTACATTACGTTAGTGTTTATTAAAATTATTCAGCGTTCTCGAGCTTCGACGAGGAGCTTCTTCAGCGTGTTAGGTCTTTCGTGTTCGTTCGTGTTCGGTCGCATCTTGGGGGGAGGTTAAACTGTTACATAGTCCCGATTGCCTGCTCTTCAATAATCTACAATTTATCGAAAATATCACTTCTGTTAACAACGGCACTCTTCAAATGCAACTTATAATCCTAAAGCACGAAAATGTTCTTCGATCCCCTTAGTGCACTATTTCTGAACGTGTCCCGCCATAATAGATTTTGCGAAGCCTATTTACGAGTTCGTGACTCAAGCCGTGACTTAACCCGTTTCCCCACAGCTCAAACTGTAAGTAGGTTAAGAGCCATCAATCAGATTTACGCGGATTACCTGGAAGTAGATTTAAGAATGAAAAAATGTACGCCAAGTTTACCGGCCCCAGTGTTATTTCTTAATTAAAACTTTTTACCTGGTTGGAAGAGATTAACTTTACCTTCTGGACGTCGGAGTTAAAATAACTATTACGGCATTATACCAAGTTAACATTTGAGAACGGATTACCAACTATATATTTAGGAAACCTTTCTAGGAATCACAAGATTCCAGTTATTCAGCGGAAATTGTGAAATTAGCATAGGTTTTCATAGATTTTCCGCGTCTGCCTATTAATTGAATATCTGCTCGAGCCTAGTCAGTAAGAATGCTTTCACTTAAGAAAAGATCGATTCTTGAATATAAATACTGACTCGTGTGAAAGATTTTTGTATTTTTTAGGTAGGTACTCATTTAAGGGAGATTCCACCTGTATTAGTATAGGATTTGACACTGGCCATCTGCGAAGATGCTCAGCCTCAACGGGTTGAGGGACTCCTTGACTCTCAGATATATCTAACTACTACTTTACTTTTCGTCCTATTTACTAATGTCTAAATTCCCCACAGGTGTGGTAGGCGCGACGCCCGACATCTCCGGATTCCTGGACGACAAGAAGTCGGTCTTGGACCGCGACCCCGACATCAACCCGTACGACGACGTAAGACATTACGCGTACGAGGGTGACGGCAATACTAGCGGCTCGCTTTCGTCGCTCGCCAGCTGTGAGTATCTGTTTATTAGTGTGTTATAGGAGTACCTATATCATTCTAAAATAGTTTTTTTTTTAATTTAATCCAAAAAGTTGTATAGCTTGTTGATTGTGAACTTGGTGGAGGTGCTGGGCTTATTGACTTCATAAGTAGTTTTAATCAAATATTGTGTAGTCCCCAACCCGCCCTGGGCCAGCGTGGGAACTACAGACTATTCCCTCTCATACATAAGAGGAGGCTTGTGCACAGCATTGGGGCGTATATAATATAGGCTGATGATGAATGGATGAATCTTGGTCGATATGCACGATTTGATCCGATCACCAATAAATCAGTGTTTTTCAAATTAATAATAATTATTATTTTATTGATCATAAAACCTTAGCCTATTTACAATTTTACTTATATGTACTTTCTTTTAATAATATGCTAAGGTTTTTGTACATATTATGTCCACACTAGGATTCCCTGTGCGGTGGAAGTCAGGCGCTTTCCTATCGGAAGACATTTAGACTTAATAAATCTATTGAATCTGCGAGAATTTGGTCTTTGTCCGTGGTGTATTCCATCTCATCAGTCTTCTTGCTTTATTATGTATTAGTAATATCTTTGAATTACAAATAATAAGTCAAATAAAACGTTTATACATTTCCATCAGGCACGGATGACGGCGACCTAAAATTCAACTACCTATCGACGTTCGGTCCGCGGTTCCGCAAGCTGGCTGACATGTACGGAGAGTCGGACGACGAACGCGCCCCCCACGAGGAGTCCTGGTGCTAGCACCACGCCTGGCTCGTGTAGCCACCAAAAACCACCCTTATATGACTCTTACACAAGGCCCAGAGCCCTGTGAGTGATTAGACCAAGCTTCGAGATGCCTTATCGCTTCACGGCGTTTGATTTCGACACCGTAGCCTGTGTTCCAAGTGAAATTTAAGTGTTAAAACTGTACGCTGGACCCACCGTCGGAATAAGTTCCCAATTAAGAACAGAAATCGATCGAGCCTGTCTATAGGTAATTAGGAAGCCTGTGATAATTAATGCGATTTATTTTACAAGCACAGGAACTAATTGAGTTCCGTTATGAGTAAAAGTGTAAGGTTTAGCTATTATGCCGGCATTTTTTTATTCACACTTTTCTGTGTGCTGGTTTTATGATATTGATTTCTGAGCTGTGGATTAAGTTGACGGTTTGGTAAGTTTTAATTACCTGTCTTAAAGCATAACAAAGCGTATTCCCAAGTTATTAATTAGATATTCCGGGATCTATTGTGCGAAATCACCTACCTGTCGAAAAATATCAGCGAAAAGTCCTGACAGCTCAGAAAACAAACTAAATGGCATTAAACCTCCAAACTAACTTTTCCATTTTGAAGCTATCTTTGCGTAACATCACTTAAGAATATTCAAATCATTAGACATGTTAAATATGTTTTTAAGAAAATGACTGATTTGTAAAGTTGTTTAGGCATCGTTGTAGATACGCCTAAATTATTTCTTGTAGGTATGGTAATTTTTATATAAATTACATTTAAGTATCTACAGCTTGATTAAGAGTAAGTAATTTTAGTGATTGTAAGTACTGCTGTATGTTCAATTGTTCATTACTTTTGTATGATTGTAAATTATTGTATTGAAGAGATACTATCTCGTGACTGGCAGCATTTTGGCCATTGCAGTTAATTAAGTATGAATTTAAACTTAAGTGCCATTTTTTTCACTTTTTGTAATTATGCAGTATGATTTTATGACCCACTTTGACAATCGTGCAGCCACTTTGATGACTCCGATTTAATTTTTGACATTTTGAATTGCCAAATAAGTATATCATACAGTCGACATTTTGAAACTGTTGTTGGTGTAAGACCTGAATGAAGGATAAATGTTTTGTAGCGTAATTTTATTCTAGTCTCTTTCTCTCTCCGCTTACCCACAATTTGTAGCTCATGACAGATAAAGCGAGTACAGTAATGTTACATAAAACTTGGAGTTGTCAGCGTGAAAATGACATGTGGTCGCCTTAGGAACCATTATAAGGGCTAGACGGTGTTTCGTGGAATATCTACGAATATTTTTGCGAATAATCTCTGTGGTGTCGTGAAAGGATCCATTGTTTCTCCACATTTTAACATCGTTAGTGTGAGATTCCGCCAAAGCTGATATTTCAACTGCTGCAACATAATCCTAATGAACATAAAACTGAATTTGATATCAAAGAAAATTAGAGCAGCTTAAAATATTTAATAATTTAACTTGTTTATCTTCAATTGTCCTACAGTGAACCACAATGGTTATCTAAGTAATATAACATCCCGGGACGATTATTCAGACTTTCTGTACTTTAAAACGTACTTAAACAAATCGATCCTTACTGCGGCACTACATTTTTTTCATGATATCGTGAGACACAACCTCGACCTTAAGCTGTAGTAGTTCTCTGTACGGAAAACGTCCATTTGTGTTAGTGTTAAGTTTTTTACTGTCCTCTTTATATTATGACGTAATTTTATTTCTTTGAAGGCAAATTTGTTTTCTGTCAATTATTTATACAATTTGTTTGTAACATAAACGTCCAGTTTTCTATGTGGTGCATTTTTAATAAATAATTAAGAATTTATTTTGGGTTTCTCGTTAAATTACCCATGAAGTCCTAATTGTTTTGCGTCTAGAATGAACCCTAAAATAAAAATCCTATTATTAAGCTTGGAAAGATTTTTATAATCTTATTGAGTTCAATTTTGTTTCATAATCTTGAACAAATTGCAATCCCCCAAAAAAAATCTGTTATTAAAATTCTTTGTTATACATAAAAAATTGTGATACCCTTTTACGTATATAGATCGCTAGCTTTGAAAAAAGTTTCTGTACGACAGTTGAATTGCAATAGTGACTAGTTTGCTATGTATTCACATACCTACCTCTACGTCCAACGGGAAGCACTGTCGACCAATATTCGGTTTGAACACATGCCGACATAGCAATTACACCCGACATTATCTGACGGCTGTGACTTTCCTAAGCCAAAAAGTCGTATATTTCACTTATTTGTCTATATACTACTAATTTGGACTAGAACAGCAGTGAGATTAAATATTCAATCAAGCTTATTAAATAGGATTTTTATCGATAACCCTACGTTATTCTTTCTATTCTAGTTAGGTCTACGTGTAAATAATGTACATTAAATATGCCCATAATATGAATGTTCCGTGATTATCCTTAACTTTTATATGGCTAAATATAGGCAAGTATACAAGGTGTCTTAAAATTATGCATATCAACGAATATAGGCGAGTGTAAGGGTAATGCTCGGTACTATTGTAACTTTTCTTTTAAGTTTGTTTCCAATTATTTCTTTTTAGTTAGTTACATTATTAGGTTGAGACACGAAACACTATTTCAACTTGATTCTTCTCAGTATGAGATAATGAGTATCCGGAACTTTAAATGGCTAACACAGTTCATTAAAGCTCTTTTATAATTCTTCAAATACCTATTTGGACGGCCTAAATTCAACCTATATTCATTAATTATTTTAGCAATCCCCAGAAAAAAGTGTATTTGAGTATTCCCGGTCATATACAGGATGCTTTCATATAATGTTGGTACTTTTTAAAATGACGACATAAAATTATGTTATTTTTCACAAATAAAAGTCATTACAGTTTTTGTAAAAATGAAAGTAAATTTAAAATAGATGAAGGCAATAAACTAAAACGGCCTAAAGGTCGATTAAATGGCCAGCACAAAATAAAAACCTACTCCGCTTATTTAGTGGCCCTTTTAGTCATATTTTAGTAACAGCTGCTTAAGACATGGAAACTGTGCTCAGTTATGTTAACAAATACATATTATTTTCGTGTTTTAGTATATTCCAGAAGAAAGTATACCTATCAAATAAAATGTCTTCAATAAAAATTGGTAATAAATAATATCCCTCGCCTTATTTTTGTCTTAAAGAGGACCTTTGCGCTGTTGGCTTCGGCCACACGCATGCCTTCCAAAAGTCCGGGACCCCATGGCCCCGTGATCCACAGACATACAAATATTAATAATATTCATTTTCAAATCAAACCAGAAACCATTTATTGGAACCGCAAAAGGCCTCTGATTAGTAAATGAACAATTTTTTTTTCCTATACGAGCTGTGGTCATGCCCTAATGTATTAATACTTCACTGGAAATACATAGGTGTCAAAGCGGACCCCGAGCTCCTTTAGGGGCATAACCGGGAACAACGCTAGGAGAATGAAAAAAATGACTTCACTGGAAATACATTTATTACTACTGTTCAGATCTCAATAAATCTGTTACGTCAATACCCATTAGTATTATTTCATTTGTTTTGATATTGCGTAGAGTTAAGCAAATAAATAGATTTCTATTTCCTACATTCCATTACGATGGCAAACATCGCACTGTGTTGTTGGCCTATTTACCTACTGATAGTTTTATTGGATCAATTATTCGTATTTAGAATAGCGATCGTGGGTGATCATTTTTGCAATCTTATTTTATAAAAAAAGAATGATCATCCTCGAACAAATTAACACACTGCCATTGTTATTAAAAATAAACATGTCATTTTTAATTCCATGACGATTTTTTTATGTCAGAAGTTACCTCTTGGTCTTTTTTTATTTCCACGGGCATGGAATTAAACAATGATTAATTGGTAATTTTAACTCTACTATAAGTGAGTGAAGTCCGTGTGTTTGAACGTGTAAGAATTTATATATGGTATCTACGGCGATTTTGATGTGATGCTCTGTTTTCTATCAATAATTATAAAGTACGTGTTATAGTGCAATAATTTGTACATAATTATTGCTAACATAAGCTTTCTGGTCACTTTAAAATTTTTATCATGTCGTCCTTATTTGAAACTAATTTTAACGCAATGCGTTATTATCTTATTACTTTATCTTACAAAATGTAGGTTATATTGTGGTTATTTAGGTGACCAGAAACGTGTGACTTT
This sequence comes from Epinotia ramella, assembly GCA_947578815.1. Taxonomy (NCBI): domain Eukaryota; kingdom Metazoa; phylum Arthropoda; class Insecta; order Lepidoptera; family Tortricidae; genus Epinotia; species Epinotia ramella. Next base: position 5,759,505 of record OX388201.1, on the reverse strand, counting down.
ATTTTGTCAAATGACAAAGCGTAGTGAGTGAAAAGAACGCCTAAAGAAATGATTGTATTTAAAGAAAATCTATTGTAGAGAGAGTTAGGGGAGGCCGACTGAACGATTGTCATATTAAATTAAATAAGTTTAGTTTTTAAGGACCTAATATTTTTAAATTGTTTATATAGAAATAAAAATATTCAATTGAGCATTGAAATAAAGTGACTACATTGAGTAAACATGTCTTTTTATTGTTTAGATACCCCATAATTACAACCAACATTCATTTACGCCCCAGAAGGGAGAAGGGGTAGGCAGTGCACATTAAATATTTTATATTGTTTGTGACGGGTTAAAGACGAAGGGAATTGGATATTACAGTGACAGGTTGCTAGCTTATCACCCACAACACACCTCTACCTGATGGCGTAGTCGAATTTCACGACACTCACGGTCGATGCTTTTCTAACCCGACACGGGGCAAACCAGCGCAGAAAAAATATTCACAATTACAAGAGGAAAGATATTTTTTTAACGGCTACCTACAATACGGATGCTTCGGTATGTAAATACCATATACCTGGGATGATATTTAACAGACTTAATGAATGAATGAATGAAAACGTTTATTTCAGAACTAGGTCCATATTGATAAGTAAATATTATCTCAATATAATGTTAAGTATTTCTCAAAAACAAGATTTCATCATTTAGATTCTACAAATTAAAAACAATACGTGTACTTACATACTTCAATCAAAATTAATAGTTACAAACATGTCAAAGAACAATAAATAAAATGAAATGAAATGTAAATAAACATTAAAATGCAAATTATTTAATTTAAAAATGTCAAAGATGAGAGAAATATTTTAAGTATTTCCGACGAATTTTCTTTTAATTAATCCTAGCTTGCAGAAGGTTTCCGGCACTCAAAATTCGGTTTACATTTTCACTGCTGTCAACGCTTTACGAGATTGTTGAAATGTTGTCTTGTTTCTCCAACAATTTATATTAACAAACTTTGAGTTCAATACCTCGAGCTCTATTTGACACGTCGTTTTGGTGTGATATCACAATCACATTGGTCGCCCGCACCAGGCGCGTCCAGCCTTGCGTGTTGAAAGGATTGCGAGGAATAAATATCAATGCGTCGGGTCGAATAGATCTCCTCCGTTCCATTAGTCGTTATTTCGCCGCACACCTACATTGTAGTAAACTTGATATCATTCGATGGTATATCACGTGAATTCTAATCTATTTATTGAAGGTATGAAGGCTTACGAAGTCGTTCGTATCAGAGGATAGGAATTTAGTATTTCCACGCAAATCTCAAGGAGTCTTACATGTAAAATAATAACACCTTCTAGATAGCCGATAATGTTTACGTTTTCATTTAAAATACACATCACAAAAAAACAAAACATGACTACATTTTGGCAGTAATCATTAACCAACCATTCGTTTAGGGGGTCCCTATGAGCCCAAATACGGCGGGTTTTTAGGGTTCCGTAGTCGACTAGGAACCCTTATAGTTTCGCTTTGTCTGTCCGTCCGTCCGTGGATAATCTCAGTAACCGTACTAGAAAGCTGAAATTTGGTACTAATATGTATATCAATCACGCCGACAGTGGTAAAATAAAAAGTGTTTTTTTTTTTTATTAGGGTACCTCCCCTATACGTAACGTGGGACGTGGGGAGTGTTTTTTTTTTCATTTCAACCCTAACGTGTGATATATTGTTGGATAGGTATTTAAAAATGAATAGGCGTTTGCTAAAATCATTTTTTGATAATGTTAATATTTTCGGAGACAATCGCTCCAGAAGTAAAAAAAAATGTGTCCCCCCCTCTAAGTTTTGAACCATAAGTTTTAAACGTATGAAAAAAATCTCAAAAGTAGAACTTTATAAAAACTTTCTAGGAAAATTATTTTGAACTTGATAGGTTGAATAGTATTTGAAAGAAATTACAAAAACTACGGAACCCTACACTGAGCGTGGCCCGACACGCTCTTGGCCGGTTTTTCTTGTGTAGTTTAGAAGTTGCTATATGGCCACATTCTGTGCCCATCATCAGATCAGCTCGATGGTGTCATAATATTGCATTGTCACCCAATTTAGAAGTGCCCAGTAAGTAAGTATGAAATCTCATTACATATCATAATATTTAAATATAGAACATTTATGAAGTGAACAATTCTTTAGCGGCGCTGAGCACTTTTTGGGATGGGGAAAAACTGTTAAATTCGCGACAGATTTTTGTGACGTGCGTAGTATTTTCGAAAATATTCTTTTTTTATATTCAGAAACTGAATCGACAAAAAAATTTAGATAGTTATAACTAAATAACGAACCTGTTCACAAAATTTCTTGATAATCGGTTTAGAAATGTGACCTATAGAGGAAAACAGTCGGACTGCGGGACATCCGGAGATACCAACGAATTTTGGGAGACTGAAGTATAGAGCTCCGTTCGCCTCGCTCGCTCGTTCAACAATAGCTTGTATTAAAAACTGAACCTAGGCAGTTTAGTAAGTAGTAGGATTGAGGTAGGAGTGTAGCGCTGCGCGTATTCGTAGATAGAACGATATTCACTAAAATTAAACAATGATGTAATATAAAAAAGCGGTCAAGTGCCTATTAAAAAGGTCGTATCTTGACTGAAATCTTACGGCACTTACATCCTTTTCTTTAAGGAGGCAGTTTTTTTAAATATCTCGACAACCTTTGAACCGATCTTATTCAAAACAATTTTCGCTGAAAGAATTTTATACTTAAGCCCTATGTCCATGATTTTTTTCATATTTTTAAAATACACGGTTCAGTGGGGGGGGGGACACAATTTTAGTGACTTTCGGGGCGATTATCTCCGACTCCATGCACTTAATCACAAAAATTGCTGAGAAACCTTATTTATTTTGAAAGGCCTATCGATTGATGTGCCACACGTGGGCTTGCAATGAACAAAGTTTTTTTGACCTTCAGTTTTTTGTATGGAGTGCACCCTTAATTTTTTTTTTTTTGTAATTTAATTACAAAACTATGTAGCGGGTAACAAAATACACCTATCCTCAAAATTTTATTCAAATACACCGTATAGTTCTCGAGTAAAATGCCTCTGACATACGGACGGATAGACAGGCAGACAGACATGACGAAACTATAAGGGTTCCGTTTTTTAACTAAGACTTGTCTGTACGAAATTCCGTGTTTAAAAATAGCCACTAAATCTGGCAGCATACGTTTCCATTGACGACGTGAAACTGAGGCAAGTTGGTGCAATTGACTTCGTTTTAGTGTATTACTTTGGGAGCGCTAACCTATCTAAGGTGAGTCGGGGAAAGAGTAACATCGGGGGAAGAGGGTCAAAAGTTTCTTCAGCTAATTTTGTACCGTTGGTAAACCAGACAGGCGTGTATTAGTTCCATCATCAAATCATAGTGATGTCTCTTTCACACGCCATATTGAAACAAAACGTGGTTTATTTTGACTGGTTACGACTTGCGATAAGTGGAAGTGCACGTGTCTAATTCTAAAGCGGTTTTGTGTGATTTATGGCTGTTAATTCGGATTTGTTTGTTGGTGAGTCGAATATTTATAGTTTATTTCTTATGTAACATCGTTATTTTCTGTTATTCCTATCGATTATAAGTTTTTATCAAGCCAATAAAATTTTAACCTCAAATTATTTAAGTGGGGCAAGAGTGCCAGTTCAGTCCGGGGGAAGGGAGTCATATGCTACTTTTACCCCATATCAGGGCTGTCAAACCTTTTATAAATTGTCATGTTTATTACAAATTGGCACTGCTTAATTCAGGGATGTGCGTATGCGATTTTTCGACATTTAAGGATGCAGATGTTGGGTTCAAGCACTCAAAAACATAGATAATCAACCATATCGTGACACAATTACAATTACGAACAAAACAAAAAAATCGCCTCAGTTCTTGTCACCTGATAAAATGCGGCAAATTGGTATATGTATAACAAAAACAAAATAAAGATTTTATTGGTTAAAGACGAAAGTAATCACGAGTGGCATTAATAATAAATACTACTACTGTAATACCTACGAGTAAAGTATAGTTTTCAAAGTGAATTAAGAAATTCAAAGCATTATTTTTTTTATTTAAGTGTACGGTGGTTTGTCACCCCTGATAACACCTACTATGACACTCTTGCCCCAGAATATGTATAAACGCAGTTTCTCAGAATTTTGAAGAGTTTTTCACCTTATTAAGGTATTCATTTTCTTGACATTATCTACCAACTGTGTTACTAAATACGTAAATCCACTGGAGCTACCCTAGTTCAAGTTAGGTACGTACGATACTCTTACCCCAGTCATGGGGCAAGAGGAACAGTCGTGCCGATTCTTATTTTTTTACAAATTAGTGCATGTTTTAAAAGTTTCTTTTAAAAATATATTAAATTTACTTATATTTTATCGCTTTATTATACGAATTAATGCATTAATAAGATCAAGAACCATTTGAATCTAACTTTCAAAAAAGTATGATACCTACTCTTACCCCGACTCACCTTACCTCTTTTTATATTACATAATTGGAAATAAATATGTAATACAGATTGAACACAAATGTACTCACTAGATTATATTGCCAGACAATTAGTCGACGAAGATTATCCGACGGTGGCAATAATTTATGTCGTAATCCGTTCATTGCGTGGTTTCCACGGGATGTCGGATACATCTACTACATAATTACATCGGAAGTCTTCTAATAATTAGATTTGCGATGAATTAATTATTTCAGCGTTATCGATTGAATTTGTTTTCTTTACTTAACAGTAACAATAGATTACGTAACATGTTTAATATTTTGCGGTATTATGTGAACCTAGTATCTTTTGTACCATAAATAATAAATATTAGGGAACAATCTTACACAAATTGAACGATAGTAAGCTCGATAAGGCTTGTGTTATGGGTACTAGGCGACCATATAACATAATAATAGGTAAACTTAAACACAGGGAAGACATAAGAAAAGTCAGAAACAAATATCATACATCGTACAAATATTTCCCTTACCGGGATTTGAATCAAGCACCGTGAGCTTTGTAGGGTCACTATTCACTGAGCTAAATCGGTCGTCCAAACGCCCATGGTTTTACAAAATAAACATATTTTCACTAACACACCTAACTGATTAATAGTACACTTTTTTGCATTGAAATACATCATTTCATTAAAAGTGGACCACACTCTGAAATTGGAAGCGATTTGTTGAAATCTTGTTAATCCAGTTGGTGAAAGGAAAAAATATATATTTATTCACAAACACACAGTACACACATATTAAAACAAACGTATAAAACACATAAGACATGCATGAAACAAGGTAGTGGACCGGACACTGGTGTTTATCCAAGTACCCATAGATATTTCGTTTTTTTATCATTCGTAATTTAATACGCCATTTTCCTTACAATCTGACGGGACAGGTAAATAAATAATTAAGTACCGACTTATTAAATTCCAAAATCTGTATTATTGTAATTGGAAAGTTGCTAAGTTGTAGTAATTCATTTTATTCCGTTCCTATTGTGTGTACTATCTCCATCACCTACATACAATAAAACAAGTAAGTAGGTACCTACGATCAAAGGCAGCTTCAGGTTATTATATTTTAGCACTCAAGTCTAATTTTCCACAGTTCCGTTCATTAAGCAAAAGGGGCACGTCAGAACGTACTCATAAAGAAAGCTCACCCATTTCAGCGCTGCGTTCCGTAAGAACCATAATAGAATTTACATAAATATTCCCCGGTGACTTATATGACGTACGTCATGTAGGTACTTGTTTAATACAATTTGAGACGCGGGTAGGGACGGAATCACAAACAATTTGTTCCGTCCACTCTTTGTTGCGACGCTTCATTTCGAAGTAAACAGGCCTTTTGTGAAATATATTTTCATTTGCGTTTTGGAATTTTCAATGTGGTTGGCCTTTCGTGTGAGTAATTGAGTCGTTATCAAAACGGCGTATCTCGTGGGCCTCGCTGGAATATTAGACTAGGTTATGAGATTAGGGTTAGGGTTCTAGACTACAATAGCAATCCATCTTGTTAACTTATTACTGTGTAACATGGACATTAAATGTCTGACGCAATGAAGCAGTTTTTTCAGTTGCCGCTTGGAAACTGGGACAAAAGTAAGTAGTAGGATAGAACAGTGTACAAAATATAAAATACAGATTATTTCTTCGGCTACTTCATCATCCTCCTGGCGTTATTCCCGGTTGTGCCCCTAAGGAGCCCGCAGTCCGTTTTGGCACTAGTTTAACGAAAGCGACTGCCATCTGACCTTCCAAAAACTAGACCTTATTAGGATAAGACCGGTTTCCTCACGATGTTTTCCTCCACCGAAAAGCTAACGGTTAATATTCCGTACACAAGTTCCGAAAAACTCATTGCAACTAGGCTACTGTAGCTCTTCCTCGGCTACCTACTGTTTTAAAAACTATTCGTTGATGCATGATATGGTAGTGCCCACAGTACAAATACAGTGTCCACTTATACCGAGGGTCGTACGTCGGCCTACAAAAAGATTTCCCAAAGACCATAAATTATTGGCGCACTCGCACGGAGCCATAAACAAAGTCCGCGATCGGACGACTGTTACCAACTTTTAAATTAACGCTCGAAATTCACGCGGTCGCACCCGGAGATATATGGGATAATTGCCGCTGGCAACACCGCATGTCAAACGCGCCTTTCGCGGTGTAACGGGAATCAAGTTATTACTTAGATTAAGTAGGCAGCAACTGTAATAAATACCAATCTATTTCCAATCGGGACGGAAAGAAAGACGAACGAAGAACTGAAATTTTGAGCATACTGATGTATTCAAAATAGGAGAGGCATGATGGTAGGCCACCTGAAACGGCACGACAGAGCTTCTTCTTACACATCTTAGAAGGAAAAATTTAAGGCAGCAGAGGTAGAGGAAGGCCTAGGCTAACATATTGCTCAAAGGTTAACTAGAAGAGATCCCTTACAGGGATAAGTTCGCCTTTGTACCGATTTAACCTATTTTGTCTGTATTTGTACGGGCCTCGTTGCCTGAAATAAATAGATAAATAAATTCCCCCCTCACTGCCGGCGCGGCGGCACCATAGGCACAGGATAAGAAATAGTTAAGCATTGGTTAGGTTTGCTATATTGTTTATAATTATGTATTTTATGGGTGGACGATCTTACGAAGATCGCGGGTCAATTCTGGATAAGATTAGCTCAGGACCAGTCCCTAGGTGGCGTACTCGAAGAGAGGTCAGCAGTGGGCATTACGGGCTGAAAATGATGGTGATGATTTTACTTTTTATAGTCATATTGTAAAAACTTATTCTGAAACCAAAGATAGATAAACAAATAAATGTATAGGTACTCTAAACCCGAAGTCGGGTTAGTTGTTGAGTGTACTTCATGATATGACAAACTACGGTGACTGTGAGCGCAGCAGGACGGCCAGTCGAGCACACAGTTTTAACGAGACCAAACTGACGTATCCAGATTAGGTAAGTGTAATCTCTATTCAAAATGTAGGCTTATTCACAATGAGTCAGATGAGCACGTAGGTAGGCAGTCAGTTGTTTTTAATTAATGCTTTTCTCAGACTGGTGCGGCATGGCGGTCAGTAGTAAACTTGACAGTTATTGTAAAATTTACTGTTGACCGTCACCGCAAGCCGCGCCCGACTGTGAGAGGCTTAATGGGTACTTCCGTGTGCTTGGTTCTGTATCAGCAAGCTATCAGCTGTCAGTGTCAAATGTCTGTTAAGTCAGTTCAGACACTTTACTGCGCGCCTACATTTAACTCTGTGCTTCCTGATTAACACGGGATGCGCTGTAGTGGATTGGTACTAATGCGGTATAGTTTAGATTATAGTATAATTATGTACTTCTTATAAAACTATAACTGGTATTGGAATCTTCTACCTTGCTTGTTGAATGACTACTTGGAAGCAATTCGGCCAACTGAAATAATCTCAAGTTATAGCGCGTGCCTATGGGTAGACTCGATCGCAAACTCTATCAATAGAGTTCCGACTTATGCAACCCCGGTGATGATTGGACGTGGGGTACACAATCGCAGCCCTCAAGTCCAGTGCCGCTAGTGGGGTTTCTAGAGCCCTCGAAACTCTAGAGCCTGTTTTAGCCACAGAAAAAGCGAAAAAAGTTTGTGCCACGTTCAGATTTCATTTAATTTTGCCTGGCTTGTTAAATTGCTTCATTATGCTTAGGTATGTCTTTTAAATCGATAAATTCATTTTCCCAATGTAACAAATTTCTCAAAGTAAGTTTATACAAGTTTATTCTAGGAAGGGGGAATTTCCGCGCAAATGGAAAGCCAATTTATGAAAGTTTGTTACATAAGTTTCTAAAAGCATCACGCCGTTAGCCTGCGAATGTCAAATAACGTTTTGTAATAATTTAATACTGTTTCACTAGACTTGCCAAGAGTTAGAAGGACGCTTTCGTATTTGACGGTGCGACGAGCTCGGTGCGGTACAAGTTAGCTCTCAGCTGTAAGTGTAAACTCTGACAGTTGCAGTCAGCTCTTTACTGCACGCCTACATTTAAATGAGCGCTTCATGATTGGCGCAGAATGCACAGAGGCGGAGCGGCACGAATGCAGTACAGCATACGTACCGCGCTACGACGTCCGCGCGATATTAAGTATTCTACTACGGAAATCTAATACTGACAGTGTACCGAAACGTATTACGAAAAGGCAATCTGGGCGAGATCAGTAAGCTCTCGGTAAAATACACAAGTGGCTCTGTGAGCTGTAGACGTCGCAAATCTATCTTTTTTTTAATATTTTTTTAAAAAAAATCTATCAGCTTAATTGACAAAAAATCGTCAAAAATTATTAAACCCACTCACAAAATATGACCCGTAATTGAAATCATAGAGGAGAACAGATATACGAAAGCCCTAAATTTTTGTACCTAGCCGAAACGGAGAGCTGTGTTCGCTTGGCTCGCGCGTTCAAAAATACAGTGCTTTTCGGATCCCGCCCCGATGCCGTTAAAATGAATCTCCACTAAAATAATAGTACCTATGTCGAATTTCGCTCTTTGTACGATGCCTTGCTTTCTTCTGTTTCTAAATTACGTAATCCAAATAGATTTGACTTATAATTTGTTTAGGCCGTTTATTTATTTTGCTGACAGCAAACAACCCAACGTTCGTGACGCAAATATAAAACACACATTCGCACTCTGTTTTCAAACTTAGAAATTGCATGTTCTCGCGGTCTGCGTCTCGCGTATTCAAACTGAACTGAGGCGCTATTCGACTTTTTTTGCTTTAATTTCGTGACATGGCTGGGCAAACTCTACCAATAAGGTAAATTATTTAGAGTACTGCTAGAAATCAGAACGTTCAAATAATAATGATAATCAATCATGCCCTTACCTATCCATAACTCATTCGCGCTCATCACACAAACAAATGCCCTTACCGGTATTCAAACCCAGGACCTCTGGCTTCGTAGGCAGGTGAACCAACTAGGCTTAAGCGGTTGTCGTAAATGAACAATAAAAAAGCAAAAAATCAGAATTCAGATTTGTTCGCCAGATCATAAAGAGCCTTCGCGTTTTAAAAACCAAAGTTTTATTGCATATTTACTCGCCGCCATGTCTCGAGCTATCATTGAGACCAGTCAAATCCCGCCGTTGATACTATTTGAGTATTACCCCATTCCTGTACCCTCCAATTTCACATGAGCTACCGCACCCATTTCCTGCGAAACCACTGCTATTTTCGCGGAAACAGCAAGCAGCTAGGCTATTCACTACTTCAATCAGCTCAAATCACCGGTCACTTCTAGTATACCTTGACACTGGGAGTCGTAATGGCTAAGGATTTTTAGCCATTTAGGCAACGATGGAAAACTGGAAAGTGTTTCTGTAACCGGCTTGATTTTGGCGTACGTAAGCATGTGTTTTATTGATGGTGTTGGTATACCTAATACAAAAATCCAAGTCTATCTTTCATTCGTTTATCATGTAAATACAATCTGTCATTCGTTCACTCAATCATTCCATTCAATCGTTCACTCTGGACCTCAATGTTTCACTTTAATACAGACCGTTGAACCTTTAGCACGTCTTTTACTCTGCCGACCCTACCTATACCTATAGATGGAGACCCACCGAGTACACCAACACCATAAACGTGACCGCGACCACTCTGACAAAAGTGTACGACTGAGAAGAACAGAGAGAGAGAGAGAGACGATGAGTTTTGGAACTAAAGCATTACCTAAAACTCCTCAGTCCTTTGCTATGCGTCTCAAGATACTGTTTACCCCTGAAAGAGTCCTGATGAAATTAAACTTTGTATGAAGAAAACATAAAGGGCTCTATGCATAGCTACTAATTTAAATAAGGATTCATGAGAAAACCAACAAGTTCATCACGAGCCTGCAAAAAAGCAGAAGACGTTGGGGATTCCTTGAACAAATAGTATACAGTGTGTGGCCTGTAACAGGAGCAAATATTTAAAAGGACGCTTCCTTAGAGCATCTGCAGTAAGTACAATTTTTTTTCTGTTAGTTCGGAGAAATGTTGATCTAAAGTTATGACCTCCATCCAATTAATGTATCTTGGCACCACGAGATCATAGCACAGCAGTCAAAGCAGATTTTGAGGTAACATCATGTAATGAGTCATACGTTTTTGCATTTCGGTTTTTAAAAGATATTTTGGAGATTTTTTTATTTTTTTGTAATTTTTTTGTGTTTTTCAAATAAAAAAAACTACTTGTGTTGTGTCACCCCAGAAGAGTAAAAAATACACGTAAACTTACTTTAAAGAAAATGGTATGGCGATGTTTTTTCCCAAAATGACGACCGCTTTAGCACTAGGCTAAACTAGACCCTGCCTACGAAGCAAGAGGGTTCGAATCCCGGTAAGGGCATTTATTTGTGTGATGAGCACGAATATTTTTTCCTGAGTCATGGATGTTTTCTATGTATTTAAGTATTTATTTATCTATATAAGTATGTTTATCGTCGTCTAGTACCCATAGTACAAGCTTTGCTTAGTTTGGGACTAGGTCGATTTGTGTAAGATTGTCCCCTAATATTTTTTTTTTTTTTTTTTTAAATGACTGACTGTAGACAGTTAAAGGCTTGGAATATTATTAACTAAGTAATCATTCTTAGTTACCACTCCTTGATTTTGGCAACAAGAGCCACCAACTTTGCAATCCTCAATTTGATTGTGGCAACTACCAAGCGGAGTAGGTACTTATAGGTTGGCTTTAAAAAAGAAAAACGAAATTATAACAACGCGTAATCGAAGGTCTGCTGCTATACAATTCACCTGAGGTAAGGTGCATTATGAATAACGGCACTCCAAACTCCACTCAGTAATAAAACGACGTACAAGTGCTAGTTAGGTGCTATATAAAGGCGCTTTTGCTTACAGTAAAGAAGGTGCTAACCATATTAATCATAATTAAGGCGCACATGCACGCTAGTTTTAGCATTTTAGCATAAACACGTGCTTATAATCTTGGGTTCCGTATGTTGTGGCAAACATTGGACTTCTGTATTTGGAAAATGCATTCAAGTTAAATTTCTATGTGTTTCCCATGTTTTAACGTTAACTCGGCACACGTGGAAGCAATGCAGTGAATCCCCTTGTCATGTATGCATACAGGGTGGATGTTTATCATGAACTTTAAAGAAAATATATAAGGAGAGTAGAACCGAATAGTGATTAGATGATGATGATGAATGATATTGCATGCTTACTCTAATGTACGTATGCAACTGTAGAAGTAATGTGTGCCATGTGACTTTTTGCATAAGAGTTTGATGAGCTCTAACTAAAATACTTTCATGACTTAACAATCCTCCTGTTGCAGGAGAGTCCGTCGTTCCGTTTCACGCTGTATGTATAAACGCTCGGACTCGGCAATACGCATGTGACACCTCTACACTTAATTGCACTCAAAGTTTATCGTGTCTGCTTTCCGTGCCGCCGTTTATTTGCCACAACCGTTGCTTAGAACAAGTCACGACATGCCTTGCTGTTTTTATTTACCACAGTCGACTCAAGTCGGCTCTCCATACAAACCTAGTTTAATTCTCATTTTGAAACGGCATACTGGAGTCACATGAAACTTTTTTCAGAAAAATTTAGTGAAGCAATTAGATACTGTATGGAAAACCTTCTACTCACTCTATTTCATTTTCTAGCAACGTTTCCGTTGCTAGAAAATGAAATAGTTTCCGACTTAGATATGGCGGATCCCGTTGTGTATAGGTACACACAGCAACACACCTAACTAACCATACCGTGAAAACCTAGAACCTTATTACAATGCACTTAAGGTCAGATTACATTTCCGATGGTCACTTAGCTGTGTTGTCGACTGTACGAAGTTTCATGTTATTCTAGCATGTCGTTTCAAACTGAGAACTAAACTACGTTTGCGTGGAAAGTTGAGCGTCATGGCGACCAATGTACAGTCAGCAGCAGAAGTTGCTACGCAAAATAACACGCTCAAAATGACCTGGACAGTCCTTATCCTCTTGACATTAGAGTCGTGTGTAGGTCATTCTGAGCACTTGACCCGCGTAGCTACTTTTTCTGCTGGCTGTATACACATTTTATAAGTACGAGTATTCATATTTCGTTCATCATTTTATTCTCCTGTCATACAGTCAAGTCAACGTCAAAGATATGTCGCACTCTATTATATGTACTGACGTCATAAAGAGGTGTAAGTTTGTGAGGATGTAAGTTTGTATGTAGGGGGTAATGTCCGAAACTACTCATTCGCCGTAAAAAAAATCTTTCCCCAGTATATATAATACTTCGGATGGGGATACTCGTACAACTAAAAGTACAATTGGCGGACTTAATGCCTTCAGGCTAGTAGCTACTAGTCAACCGTTGGGCTAAAAATAAACTTTAGTAGTGCAGGATCCTAAATACTGAGCCTCGAATGGAAACACAAATCAACTAATTACATTAACCCATTCAGGGCCCATGACGACACATATGCGACCGCCATAGTCGCTTTCCGCTACATACGAGGAAAACCACAGGATCGGCTACGGCGGTCTGACGCATATGTGTCGTCATGGGCCCTGAATGGGTTTTACTATACATTACGGTCCTTAAAAATCGAAAAGTTGAAATTTCATTGAGGCAGCACCCTCTTTTATTATTCTGATACGTGAAAAAATAACGTCGGTATGTTTTTTATTTTTATTTTTGGATAAGATTTAGGGGTCACGACCGAGTTTTTAAACTTTTAGGTAAGGCTTGCATTTCTTCATACTGTTTTTTATTATTTAAACATTTTTCTACTCTTTTGACCTACATTTGATAACAAGGAATAAACAATCCAGAAAATACCAAATTCATTCATTAAATGTTCGACACAAATTTTAAATCAAATTTAAAGTCGCCAAAACAGCGCCAGAGTGCGTTTTCAGCATAATCAGCAAAATAAAATTATTTTTTGTACTCGTCAATTAAAATCTGTGTATTAAGATTTTATAGAGAATACTGCAACGTCACTCTTTTCATCGTTGAATAGTCTATGTCACTTCCGAAACAACCGATATCACTTTTTCGATACTTACGCTCTAGACAACCGAAAAAAATTTGAAAATAGAACTTCATATTTAATTGTTTAAGGAGACTCGTTTCGATACAAGATTTCCAATCTAAGGCGTTTCGGAACGTAGCAGCGTCGCGTCATCTGTCAAAAATCTTCTTGAACTTGCTGCTCCAAGGCATAAAAAAAAAATCTACGCTTTGTGATTGGCTAGTATTTAGACAATCACAGCACAGTACTGCAACATTACGGACGCCGGTGGTGTGATGTGATAACTTTTCTTTTCAAAGCTAAACTTAAAAAGTTAGAATAAAAACTAAGAAAATGAGTAGTGACAGTGACGAAATATCTTTAACTTCTCAAGGAATAACTAATATCTTGCTACCTGAAAAGTCTGATCCTTTACAATAGTAGAACTAGACAATATAGTACTTACGATATTTAGTTTTCTTATATACTCGTATTAATGACTTATATTAATAATTTTAACTCGTACAAAAACTATTGTTCACAATAGTGAACAAGCAAGCTTTTTAATCTCGTACCTTACTTAGGCCACTCAGCAAGCTTCGTGGCCTAAACACGGTACTCGACTAAAAAGCTCTCTATTATAACACGATTGTGAAAAATACTATTTTGACAGAATTACTGAAAATTTGTGATTTCTTTTTATGTATTCAAGATTACTCATTTTCTATCATCAAATGTAGCTCAAAAAAGTAGCAAAAAGTAAAAAAAAAAAACAGTATGGAGAAATGCAAACCTTAAAAAGTTAAAAAATCCAGTCGCGACCCCTAAATCTTATCCAAAAATAACAATAAAAAACATATGTTATTTTTTCACGTATTAGAACAAGAGGGTGCCTCATTGAAATTTAAATTGTTCGGTTTTTAAGGACCATCCTAATAGTTATATATACAATATAAACTTACTTACTACACATACTTAAATTATACAGTTATACTCCGTGACTCTCTTTGACGTCCATGTGGTACAGCATCGATGTCGAGAAATTGTGAAACAATTAGCTCTTGAATTACCTCAACCGTTGAAATGGCTTCTTCAACGAAAGCAATTAATTAATATTGTAGGCTTATCTGGAATTATTTCGGTAAATCACTCTAATATGTCTGAAATGTCGAGCCAATGTTTCCATTTCCAAGAATTCTGCCACCGGAAATCGTTAACTTATTATTACTAAGTATATATAATCCACAAACAAAAGATCCTCAATATGGGTGTAGATTTAAAAAATATTATTAGGTACTCCAAAAGAAAGAAGGGAAAAAAATATGCCTAATGACGAAAATCCCATTAATATCTTAAAGAATTACGAAGCTACAACCGTTTTAATATTGCTTGTTAGTGAGAGCAAACCCTCATAGTGACGTTAAAATCTGCGAGCGTCATAGTAATGACAATCGTTTCATATGAAGGTGTGTTTTGCGGAAAAGGGACAGAACATACCCCGTCTTAAAACTTTGTACACTTATAACTTTATGATTATTTAACCTCTCGCGTTGCTTTTTTCTTCATTTGACTACATGTACATTTTTTTCCAGAAAATATTACATTATTGATCATTTTATTTGGTGTCTACAACCCCTATTGACGGCGCCAGTGTGTTAAGTAGGAAAACTTATAGTAAAACTATAGCTAGACCGCTTAACTTAGTCCTCGCCTACGCGGTGCGCGGGGGCGGGGGTAGGACTGAGTTAAGCTATTAGAGTGATGTAGCTCATTATTTTAAAGGAACGCGTTATTGACCATTGTATAGTAACTAAATGGCAGATCACAGTGTCTATAATTTACTAGTCTTACTTCATTCAAACTACCGTATAGCTAATCGCATAAGCGAAAAAGGCGGCGAAACCTTGGCAAATGGTCTAAGAACCTTTTCTCGTAGCACTGCACCAGTCACTGTAATCCTTTGACGTGCCTTTAAAGAAATAGATGCAAATAATTCAAATCATATTTAATTTGAGTAATACACAATGCCCGTTACGTTAAAAGTTTACAATCTATTACAAGAGCGTCAAAACAAAATCAGAAGCTAGTTAAATAATTGTATGCTGTTAATAATTTATTTACCAACACTTACATTGAGAAGGAGTTTGTTAAATAAATTCAGAATCAAGATGGCGGCACAAGCAGCGATGATTCGCACACATTTTTCGTCTTCCGGAAATTAGTGGGTAGGTAGTAAATTCAGTTAAATTAGTTGGTTTAATTTATCGCCATAACGCTAGCCCGCGAAGTCGGGTCGGGCTCCCCAGTCAGTAATTCCACGCGTGATAGTGTTGTGCTTACTAATTGGCTCGTACGTAGTATTACATACTGTGACGTTTGCCACTATAGTATCCGCAAAACCAAGTGGCGAGTCAGGTCATAAATCGTTGGATCGTGCTATCTCTTTCGCACCTGCACTGCCTTATGGAGCAGGCCGTGCAATAATAGTACTGACTTGTATTGCCTGACTCGCCACTTGGTTTTGCGGATACTATAGTGGCGTCGCAAAGGTGTCAGAGGGGTTTGACGGGAGTGCGGGAGGCAACTTGAGGCTACGTTTACAACGCAAACTTAAGCGGTCTTTAGACCTGCCTAAAAAAACGTTTAATTCGAGTATCATTGTCCCATAAGAATACAATCAAATCAATATAATCATACAATTATACAATTAAATCAATATTTAAGTAATAAAATATGAACTAAATTAAAATTAAAATGCTTAACAATCACTAATTGACAGACCCCCATGAACAGAACTACACTCTTATGTTAGAAAGAGTACAAAAATCCTTCGTTCGCTTCCTTTTTCTTAAGCTCTACGGGTATTACCCGGTTATCTATCGTTTGCCTGAATTTTTTTTTGTGTTTCATTTTCCATAATAATCATTTGACATATTATTATTTTCCATAATGTTGTATACTGTTCGAATCGTTCATATGCCATAAACTTTATTTGCCATAATTTCATATGCAATAATTTTACTTGACAGACTATTCATTTGCCATGATAAACTACATTTCTGCGAGCCGTTCAAATGTTACGAATGTTTCGTTCTGGCTGGATTTTTACGTACAGAACACGTGAAAATAAGCATCTTTTACTTGAAAAACTTTTCTCTAAAGAAGTTTTATTCCGCTCTTAAAAAAAAAAATCTATCCGCCATCCGAGTCGGACTGTCCTTTGAACCCAAATATCTCGGTAAATATCGATCTGAGAGAAAAAAAATAAAGAAAAAAACATGCTTATTTTTACGCAAGTTTTACGATAGGAAAAGAAACTCCAAAAATCGGCCCCTTCAACCGATTGAGATGGCAAATGATTTTATTGCATATGAATATTATGGATTATAAAGTTTCTGGCAAATTATATTATGGCATAATTATGGAAAATAACAATTGTCTTATGAATATTATGGTGAATAACAGTTATGGCACATGAAATTATGGTAAACAAAATTATGACCTGTGAATTTGATGGCAAATTAAATTCGTGCACATGACATTCGGGCAAACGAAGGAATACTGTATTACCCTCGTCTATACCCCACTTTGTATGTATTAGGGATGGTAAATTATACCTCCCTTGAAACCAGACGAAATGTACACCTTATCAAATATTTTTTTCTGTTAATACGAGGCCAAATGATTAACCCATCATTGCTTGCTCTTATGTCATTACGGGTGCCCTCCATCACAGGTGTTCAGCTCCGTCACCGCCGCGCACCGCTCGGTGTCCCGCCGGCGCGGACGCGAGCCATGTCGCACTGACTCTTGTGAACGGTATACTAAGCAGCGATAGTGAATTAGATCTGGGGGCACGGCAGTGCCCCCGCCAAGTCGAGCGCGAAGCAAACACTGCCGCACCATCCTTTACTGGAACCATTTCGCCGCATTTTCAGGCCCCTATTTGAGAACCTCTGAATAAGACCAGAACGCAGAAATTTTCGTCATTCGTAAGCTATAATCACATACTTGAAATCCAAAATTTCAAGTCTGTAGCTCATTTAGTTCCGAAGTTAAGCGAAAGCAAAGTTTCGCATTTATGACACTCACTCACTCATGGTCATCAAAATAGAACTAGTCCTTCCCATAAACTCAGAGAGCTGAAATTTGGTACAGAGTTAGGGTTTAAAGGGAAAACTATAAAAAAATTGCAATTTCAACCCAGTTTTCTAGATACACCAACTGTATACATTGCTTTGTAATCCTATACAAATATATAGGATTACAAAGTTACATTTGCAGTGAATGGTAAAATTCAAAAGCAAGAATGGGCCTGCATTCATAGTTTGTATGTATGGATAACACATTAACCTACAAAAAGAAAACATTCCATGTAAAAAAGAGGCCAAGTTTCGAAACTCTTCCACCGTAAAAAGTTATGAGATATTTCGTAGAGCCAAGTCTCAGGCATTCTTATTAATCTTTATTTGCTTGCTAAATAAAATTTTGTGACTTGGCAATCACACAATAGGGTCATTGTGGTAACAGTGAATCACCTTTTCTTCAGACCAACGTAGATACGTCACTTTATTAGTTTGGAGGTTTTGATTTAAAAAGTTTATAAGGTAGACTTATATACTTGGTTGGCTTTATATTTGTCATAGACAGGAACTGTCTATCTGTAACGATGTAATTGTTATTCTTCTTTTTTTAATAAATAGAACTTGATCCACTGTCTACTTTGTACACTGAATATAGTACAAAGTACACAATGGATTGGGGGTGGGTACAGTGAAACAGGTATCATGTTATTTTGATTAAAACAAATTTTATTTATTTATTTTTACTTCTTGTACTTACAATTTAGTCAGTCTCACATTACGCATACACTGAGATCGAAAAAATCAACCATCACAAAATTACACAAATAACTGGCACAAACATAACTAAATTATTATGTCTTAGGAATAAAAATCAAACAAAACGTACCTAGCTTTTTTGGCACCAAAAGTTATAAAGTTTAGTTTTCATGTTTATTAGCATAATAGTATAGTTTATAAATGCAGCTAATTGCTATTTAGCTTTTAATATCACTATAAAATGTCATAATAATTAATAATTAAGAAACGTAAACAATTGACGTTTATAACAATTAAATCACAGGCAAAAATTTGTCCTTACGATATTATAATAACTATTATAAGTTTTTTACTGAATACCTAGTAAAAACCTACATGATAGGTACTTAAGTATAAAAAAAAAAAACAAAACATTAACGGCACCACGACGGTACACACTGAATCACTATCCACCGTGTACCCTACGCGTTTGATCCACTGAGTAACCCCACGCCATTTCAAATGTATTACGGCATTAAGGGAAAAATATACATGACAAGAGGTATCAACTTTAGGTTCAAAATAAAGCTTAATTAATAGTTGTCTATTGAGAATATTTATTAGGGACATGAAGTAAATAGATATGTGAATAGAAAATATCGAAACTTACTTTTTTTGCAAATTTTCGGCACGGCGCAAGACATAACCTGTCCTAATACATGTACGCGACGGCACAATGGCGCGCGGACTAATGTGGCAGAGAGGGGCAACCGTAAGCATGCCCTGAGACTGAGATAGTCTCTGTCGAATCATTATTTCTCTAAATCTAGCGATGTTCCACTGTGTACACTTGATCCACTGTTACCACAACGACCCTACTACATCACTTTAGGTAAGTATGCAAAAATCCATAAATACAGTTAAGTTGTGTGATTGTCACGTTGCAGAATTTTATTTAGCAATCAAATAAAGATTAATAAGAATGCCTGAGACTTGGCTCTACGAAATATCTCACAACTTATTACGGTGGATGAGTTTCGAGACTTTTTTACATGGAATGTTTTCTTTTTGTAGTATATTTTACAGCCCTGAATCTCGATTTCTCCCACTCGCCACTCGGTACTTGGAGTCTATTTCTAGTCCAAGTGTAAGTAGTAGCAAATTATTTTTTATTGTATAATTAATACTATGTGCTAATATTATGACTCTCTTGTTAACACGTGTAGCTTGACTGTAAAGTTTTAATTTATGGAATAAATAAATAAATAATAAATAAATAATTAAAAAATAAATAAATAAACACGAGTACAATAATAATAATCAAAAATAAATAAATTACCTACCTACGTTTATTTTATTTTATTAATTAACCATAGAGTGAAACGCAGTGCACTAACTGGGGGAGGGGAGATAAACCATCTCGCTCTAATCAGTGAGAGTGAATGCAGTTACTGCACTTCATTTAGACGGGCCTAAATGCCGATATACGTGACCAAAATGTTGAAAAAACATAAAATAATAGCTACTGAAACGTTTTTACTTTAGTTTATATACTAATTTCAGTAAATAATTACGATTGAATTAACTTTACTAAAGCAGACTCCAGAGACCTTCCAAAAGTTAGTGTTGACATGGTCGTAAATTATTTTGTTGAAAGTGCGGAGTAGGTATTCAAGCGTCGAAGTGAAATAAACTTAACTACTACGGAATGTTGTACAAATCACAGTGATACTTTATATTTTATTCAAAAAAATATGCCAGAAGTCAAAACTCAGGCAACTCTATGACATCTAGGGACGAACCGCAAACAAACAAATATGGCGAGTGACACACATGAGTGACGTCACAGGAACTGTGGATCCGTTTAGGCGCGAAAGTTTAAATTGGCTGTATACAATACACCACCCAGTCGAGATCTGCACCTGGCACTCATTGAATACATACTCATCTGGTAGCCAAACACTAATTATTTTCTAAGCTATAGTAGACAAAAAAAACTCGCTCAAAATGTGTGTAAAATTAAAATTAAATCTAGATAGTTTATTGGGCTAGTGTGCTCAAATAATCCACTTTAATCGAACACACTATGGCACCCAAAGTTGATCAACTCCCGTTCGAAACCAAGGCATTAATTTTAAAATAACTTTAAATTAAAATTTCACATTTACGCTAGTAAATTCATTATGGCGTACACAAAATAAGTGGCGTTTAATCCATTTATTATCGTCATTTGGTCCTGAAGCTTAAAATGAAACGAGGGACGAGAAATTACAATTATCTATTACCGCAAACTGTGATGGGGCATTCCACAAGAATGTCGCTTACGTAACGTGTTTGCATTGCCTGGCAGCAACAGGCAGGGTGTATTATTATTTACCACCGTCGTGGTATTCAAATAGAGCTTAATAGTAAAGCAACATTTCACCGAAGTACGAGTCTTTGGAGTTGGATGATGTTGTGGGCTAGCAACCCATCACTCCGATATCACGTTTTCTACAACTTGAAACGAAAAAAGGCACTGAAAATATAATTCCATGTAGTCTACCTACCCCTTTAAGGTAAGGGTACAGTCAGCAGCAGTAGCTACGACCTTGTGCTCAAAATAACCCTCACACGACTATAATGTCAAGAGAATAAGGATTATGCAGATCATTTTGGGTGATTTATTTTGCGTAGCTACGCTAATGTATGTATTTTGTTGTAGTTTGTATGTATGTATGTATGTCGCGTGAACATTTTCGATGGGCAACCCGGAACAAAATTGTTATGATAGAGCCAAACACCCTGTATAGTTAAGTATAGGATTATCTAAATATAAATGTAAGACAAGCCGGTGGGAATCGGCTTGTATGGACGCTGGTAGCTACTTCTGTATGTTTTACGCCTGTATGAAAAACTCAATTTTTAAATCATTTCCTCCATTTTTACGAGGTCCGATGCAGAACTGGATGTTTCACAAATTGGTTTTTAAAACTCAAACATCAGTTTGTCACGTTTTAAAAATAAACTTGAACGTTAATTAAGTCGGTAACTTTGCTATTTTCGTCGGTGTTATGACAGAGCAACGTTTCTACTCGTAAAACAGCATGGCTATATACGAGTACTGCCTCACTCTCCAAGGCTATATAAGTGGAGATATCACTGGACATAAATATACGTTAATTTGGAACACGCTTCGATTTCTGTCACAAAATTGGTTTCGTGAACTGTTTTTTTTTATTCAACTTTAAACAATAACCTAGGATAAGTACCTACATTACGATATAACAGCATTATAGACTTCACCAAAATAACAAAAGCGTTCGTAACTTCGTTTTGCTACTTACTTGCATAAATAGCAGGTAAAATCATATAAAATCTCGTGACATAAAATAAATAAATATTAGGGGACAATCTTACAAAAATCGACCTAGTCCCAAACTAAGCAAAGCTTGTACTATGGGTACTAGACGACGATAAACATACTTATATAGATAAATAAATACTTAAATACATAGAAAACATCCATGACTCAGGAAAAAATATTCGTGCTCATCACACAAATAAATGCCCTTACCGGGATTCGAACCCAGGACCTCTTGCTTCTTAGGCAGGGTCACTACCAACTAGGCTAAAGCGGTCGTCAAGATATCATTAAAATAGAAGTTTTCGGTGGGAATTGATAATAAGATTGTGACTTGGAAAGGCAACATAGTTTCTGAGACACTACGTACGTTAAACTGAATTTATACCAAAACATTAGCCACGAAATTTAGAATGCCATAACCCCATTTTGACTATATTAAGTGAAATCCCATCATCATAAAGAAAATCCATTATCCATCCATAGATAAACAATCTAATGTCATTAAAATATCTAAACCAAGCTTAAAAGTATCGATTTTCCATTGTTTAGAGTAAACAATGGGTGTAAATGTAAACCTCTAAAAGGCAAAACCCAACGCCGCCAATAAAGAGTAAAGTTGAGTTCAACTATATTAAAATGAACATTTGTACTTTGATGAGAGTCGAATCGTGCAGCCTGGCTACTTCAGCAACGTCGCTTGGAGTGCAATTGGCTTATGCCGGCTGTACACATTGGCCCAACGTTGGCGCGTGAGCAGGATGCAGCTATGTACACTAATGAGATCGAATTATAGCCCTCTTTCTCTAACGCATAGCTGCATCCTGCTCACGCGCCAACGTTGGGCCAATGTGTACAGCCGGCATTAGACAACCATTCAAGATTATGGTCTCCCTTCTTGGCACTACTTACCACCCTACCCTACCTTGCCCTTATACTTACTTACTTGGCATATAGTCTTTAATAGACTTAAAGGCCATTGGTGATGTTAGGTTCCAGGTCCATTAACAAGCATATTGGCAGTAATAATGAATTTGAATAACTAATATCCTTTAACTATCATGTCAACATCATCTTTTACCAAGTGATTAAGATGTAATTTTACGTAAGAACGTCTGTATTTCAGTATATGCAAATCTTGCAAGGCCTCTACTAAATATCGGTAGGGTCATTTCGGCGGTTAGCGACCACCTAATTTCATGTGCCGGTTTGCGACCACTTAGCTGAGTTGGTGAACTGAAAGGATATTTTCTCGGTTTTTGGTTGATTTCTATTCTACAACACCATAAAAAAGTATGTACTTGCAACTAATTGTCTCAATAGGGTCTGTAGAATTGATGTTATCTTCAATAGAAAAAAACCTTCTCCTTCAGGTGGTCGCTAACCGAAGGTGGTCGCGTAACCAGCGTAATGACCCTATATAGTACTTATTTTAATAGATATATGAAATAAAATTAAATTTAATTTAAAGTCTACCGCCTAACCAAAGTACTTTTACTTACCTTCCGCGACCGTCTGCCGTCTTGTGTCCGGTCAATCCAAATGAAATAACAATATTTAGAACCAATCATTCATATATATTTACTATTCTATGCTAATATATAACCTGGGCTGGACCGTAGGCCATATTTTGTGTCAACGATCGTGATGACGCCATAACTGTCCTAAACTCGTGTTTGGGAAAAAAATACTTTTACAAATTGGGTGTCTGCTGGGTTGGCGATGGACAGATTACCGCAAATGGTAACTACTAACTAACAATAAATAATTTCTTAGGTTGTACCTATAAAAGGCAGTATAAAGTTATTTTAAAACGATTAAATAACTTCTCTGTATCGTCATAGGACATATTTTGTACGTAGGTTTAACTAAAATAAAAGCTTAATTAAAAACAACGCATGTAACGCATATATGTATGATCCCATCGCTGCTGCGCGAACAACAGTGTCGAATTTGTCTCCCGTCTTTTGATTCGTTTTAAAATGTTCAAAGTGTTTGTTGCGTACTGTGCTATATACATTTTGTAGCTGTGAAAGTGACCTTTTAAATGGTGTTTAATTTATAAATATACACCAAGTGGTTTGGACGCTATAGCGAAAAACATTTCAAAAATTATAAACCAACCGTTGAGGAACTGACCTACGACAACTTGCAGCGCGCTAGCGGTGCGTGAGTCATCGTGCGCGGCCACTGCGCGGCGATAACGTCGTCGCGACTGGATGCTTTACACTGCTACTTCGAGGTACATTGCTTGCTGCATTTCATAGCGTCAATCATAATAATAGGACATATTCAATTGAAAATGGCACCAAAACCAGCATGCGCACATTGTAAGAAGACCATTTTGGATAAACATTTTTTGACATGTTCGCTGTGCGGACGATCTTATGACCTTATCTGTACACACTCAGAAAAGCTTTACGACTTAATGGATAATGAACGCAGAGCGTCATGGTCTTGTGTGAGGTGTCGTAAGCACAAAGATCAACCAAAGAAAGCGAGTACACCTGTCATTGCGAAGAAAAAGGTCGCCAAACCTCCATCGTCAAAGCAAGACATAAAAAAACAAGAAATTAAACCCAAAGAAATATCTCCTGCACCCCTACTTCAGGGCTTGACCGAGCCCCAACAGCTCAACTGCTCTGTAGACAACGTTACGGTAAGAAAATATAATTTACCGGTGCATAATTCATTTGATTCTTTGACCGATGAAGAATTCGATAGCTCTATTCTTCGAAATGACACACTCAACAGAAGTTGCCCAGATTTGACCACAAATTATAAAGATGAAGTCGAAGAGTTAAAGGTTAAAATAGCACAATTGCAAGAGAAACTTGAATTCGCTGATAGTTATAGTACCAATCTTTTAGTCGAAAACGATAGACTAAACCAGCAACTATCGGAATGCAACCGGCAAATCCAACAGCTGAAGGAAATATGTAAATCTACGTCTAAAGTCAAAAAACCAGAAAAAAATACAAGTGGGAACAAGCAGCAGTATTCGCAAACGAGTTTCAACAGTGATAATTTGGACATTGAAGTAGAAAATTCTGTCCAACCCTCACAAAGTCCTCCAACTATAATTCCCCTTCCCACATCTAGCAATGAACAAGGGAAAGAAATAACGGCTAATTGCGAAAACTTGACTGGTAAAATATATATCCTCGGTGGTGGACAAAGCAGAGGGCTCGCGACCACACTACTGAAATCAAGGCAGAATACGCTATTTGAGAAATACGAGGTAACATCCTCTATCAAACCTTACGCACGTTGTGAAGAGATACTGAAATCACCAGAAACTTTAAATACTAGTTGTAATGATGTTATTATCATAAATGTAGGTGAATGTGATTGTAATCCGTTAGCTTTACTTGCAGAGCTCAGCGCATTCATAAAAATGCGCCCTAAAGCGTTTATTATTGTTACTGGTGTGATAAAGAGTGTACACTTAAATGAATACAAACTAAATAACACGGTGAAATTGCTTTGTAAAAATTTTAACAACTGTACATTTTTGGACGTCTCTGAGCTAATCTATAATATAAACTTTAAGTATAAGTTATGTTCAGAGATTAATTTTCTCATCGATTCTCGGTACTATTCGAAGAAATATTTGAGTTATAACAATTTGAAGCCGACTAGAAACTATAACCCGAGTACTCATACACCACGCGTAGAGGAGCGGTGTCATAAAGGCACTATTCCTCACTATTTTAAATACTCATCGCATAATGTTAGCGATAAACACGGAAGCACAAGGTCAACACAAAAATGCATTACTGACTACTTCCCGAAAAGCGCTGAACAGGCTATGGCATCACAACCTACTGATTATTTACCGCAAATCAGTATGCATACTACAACGATAGCCACACAACAGACACGCAGTAAGTTTTTTCGTGTCTGACACTATACTTTTCACAATATTCCATCAAAATATAGCTGGTTTTGTTAGTAAAAGAGAAATACTGGAACTAACATTTGATGAATTATCAAATAATGGTTAACGGTTTGACGTGCTATGTTTTACTGAGACGTTTATAAAATCTGGTAATGAAGGAAATCTACGTATGGTTGGATACCGACTAGCATCATCATACTCTAGGTCACACCAAAAAAGAGGTGGAGTATGTATATTTTGCGCAAATCATATTCAAACGCGACCGCTTACTTTCCTAAATGAATTCTTAGAAGATTACGTGTTTGAATGTTGTGGCATAGAAATTCCGTCAATTAAATGTATCGTGATTTGTGTTTATAGAACGCCATCAGCGAATGCTTCACACTTTCTACAGAAATTAGAAAAGCTACTAAATAAACTAAAGCGCAAAATGAAGTACAAGGTAGTGGTTGCCGGAGACTACAACATAAATTTGCTGAAGGCTTCGGAAACTTCTAACGAACTCACAAGAATTGCTGCCAGTAATAATTTTAAAGTACACATACTCCGGCCCACACGCAAAGAATCATGCCTAGACCAAATTTTATCTAATGTCTATGAAGCCCATAGTGACATTCTAGAATTAGGTTTATCTGACCACGAAACTGCGCAATCTTTGGCTTTTGCTGTTAACGGCATAGAAAAGCCACGTTCATGTCTATATCGTTATAAAAGAGATTATAGTTCCGAGAATGTCGTGAAGTTTCGCGAATGCCTTACTAGTATATTCTGGTCTGATGTGTACAACGAATATGACCCGTCGGAGGCTTTCGCACAATTTTATATGACATTTACTCTCTTTTACAAGCTATGTTTCCCTCTAATTAAGATAAGAACTACCACGAACACAAAATCTGTATGGTTTACAAGAGGTATTAAGAAATCCATAACGACAAAGAGGCGATTACGCTTTAGATATTACTCGATATCCAAACAGCATTCTAGTCAGACAAGTAGCAAAATTAACTATAATAATTATTCAAAAATTTTGAGACGATGCATACATCAAGCACAGAAAATAGCGAACGTAAACTTTGTAAGCAGATCGAAAAACATAGGTAAGGCAACATGGGATGTTATTAAAAATGTTGCTAATAAGACCAATACAACCGATGTTAATTTAGAAAAACTAGTTATAAATAATAATACTATTGATAATCCTAAGAACATTGCCAATTGTTTTAATGATTTCTATATTAATTTGACTAATTCTAATACTACGCTTAAACCTGACCTGTCGCTGGTAAATGCAAGTAATGCGAATCTATTTCTAGTTCCGACAGACGAAAATGAAATATGTAAAATTATAAAGAATCTTAATCCCACTAAATCGGCTGGTTATGACGAGATACAAACGAACGTAATCAAGGAATGTAATCAAGAAATTGCTACCGTTTTGAGTTACTTAGTGAATTTATCCTTGACAAACGGTGTCTTCCCAGAACCTCTAAAGATGTCCTTAATCAAGCCATTATTCAAAAAAGGTAACAAAGAAAGTGTAGAAAACTATAGGCCAATCTCACTCCTTTCCGTGATTTCAAAGGTATTCGAAAAGACATTCCATGTACGTTTAGTATCGTATCTTGATAAATTTAAAATTATCAAAGCTGAACAGTTTGGTTTTCAGAGAGGAAAATCTACAACATTAGCTGCCTTCACCTTGTCTAATAATATTCTTGGATATATGAACATGAGCGTGCCAGTAACGGCCATTTTTTTCGACATGAGCCGTGCTTTCGATTTTGTTAACCATGAAACCCTCCTAGCCAAATGTGAATTGTATGGTATAAGAGGTGTAGCTAATGAATGGCTCAAGACCTACTTGCATGCCAGGACACAATATGTTGAAGTGACCCAAATTGACTCCACCAATACTATCGTAGCGCATAAATCACTCACAAAAACTAACAGGGTTGGCGTTCCACAGGGGAGTATCATGGGACCCCTACTATTTTTATTATATGTGAACGACCTACCAAATGTAACGAATTTTGACTGCACGCTTTTCGCTGACGATTTGTCTATTGTCATACCCTGTCGTGATCCTAGGACATATAATAGTGACATAAATGATACCATAACTAAAATTATGGCATGGTTAGGGAAAAACAATCTAAGGGTTAACATTGATAAAACTACATTTATACAATTCGTAAATAAAAACGGCAGTAAATATTCACTAAATGTAGTTTTTGAAGACCAGATTTTAATAGAATCTTCTCACACAAAGTTTCTAGGTATATGGATGGACGAAACAGTTTCATGGAAAGAACACATTAATAATTTATGTAGCAAAGTAAACTCATTTTCATACGCTTTGTGGAAACTTACAAAAGTCAGTACTAAAGAAGCTGCTATACAGGCATATCATGGCTACATTTGTTCTCTGCTTAGATATGGGATTCTTCTCTGGGGCAATTCTAGCCATCTGAGACGTGTATTGATTGCACAGAAACAATGTGTAAGAGCTTTATGCAATGTAAATATGCTGACATCCTGTAAGCCATTATTTCGAGACTTAAAACTATTGACTGTACCGTGCATATACATATATGAAGTTTGTTTATTTGTAAAATTTAATCCAAACTTATTTAATAAAAAAAGTGAATTCTGTAAATTTAACACCAGATACCCTGATCGACTGGTTGTTCCGCATAAAAGAACGAAATTGTATGGCAATAATGCATATTGTATGTCAATTAGTATATATAATAGATTGAATGATGACATTAAAGAATTACCACTTACTTTATTTCAATGTAGACTAAAAAAATGGCTGATACAAGAATGTTTTTACAGCGTCAATGATTATTTTGAATATTATAAAAAATCTTGACATGTTTATTTTTATGTATAGGTTGAGCAGTGACATTTTATCGAAATTATTAATTTGTTGACATTATTAGTATTCTGAATTGTACATCATTATTGGGAATTTGTGATTAATAACTACTCTTATTGTTGAATTGTTTTCGTTTTGCATGCCAGCTACTGGTGAAATGTGTGTTCCATTTGCTTGTATACTTACCATCTTTATGTACCATGTTTTATGCAAATAAATGAATTATGAATTATGAATTATGAATTATGAATTAATTGGATTAAAACGAGAAAATTGTCGTAGAGGGTAATCTTCGGAGCTCTTCTTCTTCTACGTAGTTTTCTTCAGGTGTTAGTAGCAAGCTTTACAACACGTCGCCAGTCCTCTCTGACAGTCGCCTTCCTTATGCTTGCGTGTAGTGATGCACCTACTGCAGCTTTAATCTAATATTTTATCTAACGTAACGTACTGAACTCGCGTTAGGTAGATCCACTTGTTATTTTTCCATATAAAAATTGTCATTTACGTGTTCGACCCGCTGGTCTGTCCATCTCATTGGTGACCTGTCTCGCGGTCTGATGGTGGTGGATCTTCGGAACTACTCAACCACTATAAAACATCTTTCGCCAGTATCTAGAATGGACCTCCGGGATAGAGATAGGCTATATTATCCCACGTAATACGTTGACGTAGCCGCGTGGGCAGCTAGCCCCAAATAAATCCCGGTGTGTAGCTGTGTAGGTAAGGTCGTGTAGAGGTCGTCAATGCAACCTATACAGTGCTGGCTGGACAGCACTATTCGGAGTTCAAATCAAGCTGTCAGGAAGTCTATAAATAGAAGAGGAGTTGAAGACTTTAAGCAGTAGCCCCCGAGCCACGCTACTCGTACCTCTCACAAATGTATGTGTTAATGTTCTAACGTGTCTTCTCTATGTCTCAACACTTTACCTACAATACTGAGCTAGTGGCTCTGTGAACCCTGCTCTAGAACTCGCGAGCCAGTCTTTTAAAAAAAAATATTAATTGAATTTCGAAAAAGTGACTCGACAAATAAACCTTCCCACCATACCATACCACCACCACCATATATAGGTTTACCATTGTAATTAACAAACCTTCTTATAAAAATTCACAAGAATCGGTTGACAAGCGAACTATAGAGGAGAACGGCGGGACAGTGGGACACCGGACAGACGATTTTCGGCCCAAGCTACGACTTACGGACAAGCTTCGCTTCGGTCACTCGTTCGATAAGCAGGACTGATCTAACTGAAGTAGCCCAGTTACACCGACTGGTCAACGGAGTTCCTTCGGGATTAAAGTTTTAATTAAGGGATTTTCTGTTCCACAACCATCGCCCCCAGCCCTGTGTAATGGTGTAAAAAGACATTCCCGAAATTAGCGGACGGATTCCGGCCCAACTGGATTTTATTTTAAGAGTTCCCCAACTTGAGGAGGTAATTCATATGTTGGCAACTTTGTCGCTGTCGAATTATATTTTTAAAGTTATCACAGGAAAATGTTAATGTTTGGAGTATGAAAAAGGTATGAGGTGGAATTTGGTTTGGTTTTAGGACATTTGAAGAGGTACTTAAGGTAAATATAATATTTATTTTACTGGATTCCTTTGTTCCTCCTCGTGGATTCCGTGTTAGTGTTACTGAGGATTTTGCAGAATTGGCAGTACGAAAAAAAATAAATTAAATCAGATGTTTTCTCCTGTGGACCTAAGCAGGGGTTCCTGGGATCTAATTGTTACATATATACCTAGTAATTAACAGTATTAGAAACATCATCGTGGGAGAGTATGACGACACACAATATATGACACAGTATACTGTAATTAAAAAAAAAAAACCGTCTGTAATGCCATTATTTTTTATGGGTCGCAACCTCTAAAACATGATTTTAACAAAAGACTCATTCACCAAGTTTAATTTGTCCGTATGGTTTTCTTTGTAGAAGCCGAGAAAGTGAACTTTTCGGTATTGTTATAAAATTAACCTAAACATACTTAATGCACTACAGCTACACATACAACAGCTCTGGTTAGCTTTACAGTGCTGTATGCGACCGAGTGTTTAAGAACAACGGCTCGAACACGACTTCGGGAGGCGGTGGCAACGGCAGCGGTGCGCCAAAAGTGTGAGCGAGAGGTCCGAGCTCGGCCTCTCGCTCTCACGTACGGTGCACCGCAGTCGCTCCCGCCCCCGCTGGAAGTCATGGCCGACCCCTAAGTTCCGCTTCGCAAGCCACATCAGCCCGCAACTAGGTAGCAAGGGTCGCCGTCGCCGGCCTGGAGATCGGATAGCAGACACTACATGATTTCCTAAAATTTGCCAAAATTACTATGATTTATTAGGTAATTATGTTCCTCTTTTATGTCTTGCCATGAAGTTATATATTGGGATATTTATTCGTTGCTGCCCAATTACATAAAATTAATTATTATGCGTAAACTATTCCGCTCCGTCCCAGTACTAACAATATCCGGCCAACTATGAATTTCAAGTCCAAAGCCTGGAATCGTAGATTAAGTTAACCTTTTCATTGAAACAAGAATCGCCCCCGGCCGCTTAAATGTGCTAAATTCTAATATAATATGCAAATAAGCCAGCTCCGGCGTGCAGTTAGGATGGAATTACATTTAGCCCCACTGTACACTAGTCAGCCATATTTCAGCTTAAACGAAATGTATGAGAATGACGCTGTGCTGACTGCAAACATTCCCTGTTATTATCTTCTATGGCCCAGTTAATTAGTGCTGGCTGCTTTACTGCCGTTAAAATCGTAAGTTACGCTCGTTGGAATCCGACGGAATGGGAAGTTCAAGATATTTCCTTACGATTCGATGGAGTCCAATTTTTAAAACTATGCCAGGCTAATAAATCGGTTTACTGTGTGCGCGGAGACAAAGTTATATCGTAGTTGCAAACTATCCTTTAGTTATGATTTAGTTTTCTCAATTTTGTTCCCCTCAAACTCTGTTGTCTCGCTCTTTAATGTTAGGTCGATATGCTTCGATCGCACCTGCAGAACCAACATGCGACATTTGTCAAAACAAAAGATTATTTTGGTGGAAGTCGATTAAAAATCGTGGAAGCTCCAACCTTGCCACTCATTTCGGACTAATTCTAGAGTAAACAAAAATCACTCTCGAACTAGTTTTGAAGGAGGTCTAAAACTACTCTCAAAAATTCAATCACTAAAATTAAAAGTAAATTCTAATTCAGATTACTATCTCATGATAATTCACAAACTTCACTCAATAGTGTTTTGTTGATTGTGTTTCCACCAGTTTCTCGGCGATAGACGTGCGCGATTTTGGATCTCTTCTTTTTTTTTTTTACTTTCATTTATTCAAAATATTATCTTGAGTGGTGACCACGTGCCGGAAGGCGCGGCGTTGGTAGGCGCACTAGGTGACCTGGTAAAGGTCGCGGGCGTCCGCTGGATGCAGGTAGCGCAGAACCGGTCACATTGGCACCCTTTGGGAGAGGCCTATGTCTAGCAGTGGACGTCTTTCGGCTGATAAGATGATGATGATTCCAAAATATAAACTTGTGCAACTACATTCACTGTTTTAATCTTACTGAAGCCTTATAAGGCTGCAAGAATCAGTAGCGATTTAATTTACTAAGATTATTTCTTTCTAATGTATTGTATATTATCAGGAAATAATAAATAGTAATTGTTTATTAAACAAGGATAGCGGTAGTCCAAATCCCATCTTTCACTCTAAATATCAAGCGAATCGCTCGTGATTCTTTATTAGAGAACTCTTAGACTTGTAGTTTTGTGATTGTATTCACATATATTTTTTACTTCAAGCACCTCAACCCGTTTTAAACCCGAACTCCTGGCACCTGCATCGTTCAAGTCCACTGCGCCATGTCCCCGGATACCGTATGCTCAGTGCTTTTGTTGTTATACATGCATACTCGTTCCCCTCAGCTAGTGCATCCATTAGGAGCCATTTGCATCGCTGTCTACCTGCCCAGCTTGCTTCAAAAGGGCGAATAATGCTAGGAAACTTGTGTCGCTTAGGACATTATTTGCACTGGACGCATGCATATGCCAGAGCCTTGCGGCTGCATAATCACTGCACGTGATTCTTCCCAAGATGGACGCAATAGAAGCTGCGATATATGCATTTGGAAGTTTAATAGGCCAGTAAGGGCTGCCGCGTATCTCGCTATCATGTGAAAATGTACTTTTAAGGATGCCTCACTGTGCCCAGCCCGAGCACCGACGCCGTAACAAATAACCTAATAAAATTAAGTGTCCCACACAGTCCCATTTTGGCCCGTTAATTATTGACATTCTAACATTTCGATACGATTTTGATTTTTCTCCGTTTGGCGGCCAACGCATACTCGGCATCGGCACGGCGGACGTGGGTTGATGACCTAGCACCGACAGGCAGTCGGTGTGAGTGATATCTGGACATAGGCTTCCCCCAAAGAGTGCCACAATGATCGGTCCTGCGCCATCCGCATGCAGCGGACTCCCAGGACCTTTACCAGGTCATCAGGTGACCTAGTTGGGAGTCTATCCACGCTACACTATGCTAGAGCCCAAACGGCCATCGGTTCTACGTGCAATGTGCCCCGCACACTGATACTTCATTTTAACGATTCGGTGGGCTATATCGGTTACCTACCTTCATTCTGTTGCGGATTGTTGTCGTTTCTGAAGCCCGCTCCACACTATGGGCCATCATGGCCCATCATACAGGACGCGGTTATGCGGTAGAACGAGACGTAAATATGTCTTACTCCCTTTAAATATGCCATATAAATGACCCATAGTGTGGAGCGGGCTTGATGCGATCACACAGAGAGTTTTAAGTTAACCCATTCAGGGCCCATGACGACACATATGCGTCATACCGTCGTAGTCGCTTTCCGCTACATACGAGGAAAACCACGGGATCGGCTACGAGCGTAGCGCGTAGCGATTCTGGGGCTCTCTTTTTTCCTGACTTTATAATTTGGTCTCACGAGTTGGTGTCTGGCATACTTTGTTGAAATCTCATTATGATTGAACACAACTACCTATTATTAATCAGATTTCGGCAAAGAAAAAGAATTCGTTTTTTTATTGAACTCACATATTATTACATATTCAAACAAATCGCTCCAATCGCGACTGCGCAAAAAAAGTGACATTAACGTTTTCATAAGAACAGAAATAAAACCTACATTCCACACGATATAAATTTTATCAAGGTTTCTCAACCAAAAATAATAACTCCACGGAGCAGAATTCTATTCCATTGTAAAATTTCAATACAAATGCCGCAAATATTGTATAAAAGTAAAATAAATTCTGAAAAAGTCGCTGAATCGACAAGTGAGCGAAATTTGTCGCTCGAATATAGAAAGGGCGCCGCTGTTTCCTCGCTCGGCTACAAAAAAATCAAATCATACGAGTTACAACTACAGATAAGTCCTTTTCCACTAGCGATACAAGTTAGGTATTGTGACAGAAAAAATCTAGCTTTG
Source organism: Epinotia ramella (assembly GCA_947578815.1). NCBI lineage: Eukaryota > Metazoa > Arthropoda > Insecta > Lepidoptera > Tortricidae > Epinotia > Epinotia ramella. The sequence goes on along the minus strand of OX388201.1, from coordinate 5,725,510 downwards.
CATTTTACTAAAATTGAATCGAGATTCAAACATACTGGGTTAGTTGAGAATAGAAATTCGATTTCGAGGCTTTCTTAGAAAAAATATGTATACATATAGTCCTTACTAGAGATCCCAGGTCCTATATAGTAAATATCTTGGTAGCAAAGAGCCTGTTTAGACATTGATTAGTGATTAGTGCGAGTCCATACAAAAGCTACTCGTACTTGCAACAAATGTATGAACTCGCACTGACATTAGATTTTTTCTAGAAACATTCTAGATTAGTATTTTTTTATACAAATCTTATTTACTACATTTTTTGTTCAATAAATTGCTTTAAAAAATTAGGTTAAGATTATGTTTCCAACTACTTTGTATAATTCTATTTAATTACTTGTATATTCCGTATTTGCACAATACGATATTTGACAAAAATCAAATCAGCTTCTTTTTATGAAACGTCAAAAACGCTCCGTTAGTATGGAATTTGTAGGGATTACTTGCTTGTGATATCACTATCAAACAACGTCCTTATTATTATTTATGAGTTTAAAAATCTTAAAATAACATGTATAAATGAAACATTGATACTTTCCGAATATTTTCGTAAAGTGTATCTGTTGCTAATAAAAAAAAACAATTCATTTTCACTTTTGTCAAATACCCTATTGCACAGTTAGTCGCAGAAAGTTACGACTTCAATGAACAAGCCCAAACAAAACTTCTCAATAAAATTGTCAGTGTCGACATAATATATTTTTGAACGCGTTCGTAGGTAGTACGAGTGAAAAAGGGCTTCAACTTAAAATTTAGACAAATCTACAAAAATTTCGGGTCTTTTTCATAATACCATGTCGGTTGCAAACAAGCGTACCGCCCTCCTGAGTCCTGACGGTAAGCGGTTACGTACCGTTAGCTATGGACACTTGCAAATCCAGGACACGCGCAAGCGCGTTGCCGACCCCTTAAAAACCTGTATTCCTTTCATGAGTAACAGTGTAAACAAATTGGTCCTTTGAGCCGGATAATCAAAAGGAAAACTAATCAACAGACATTATAACTATTGTATCATAATCGAAATGGCCTTTTTAAACCGCTTACGTTTTTAGAAATTATTGGTGTTTCATAGAACCAAACTAGTTTTGATTTTATAAATCCATAAAATCAAAACTAGCTTACCGCTCTTCTTAGCTCTAATACAGCAAACTTTACGTTCCAATAAACAGAAATTGCTCATTGACAACGGAGCTAACACAGCCCTTTGTGGAAATCCTAGGATCCTTCTGTGTTTGCTAAGACTTATCATTTGGTCAGTCCGGATTGGCTAAAGTACGTCAAAGGGTTGATTAGTTTTGCTCCAAGCACAGACTTTGAACAATGGCTTTAGGTTTGGATTGATACTATATTACTGTCCCGAAATTCTGTGTAGTATTTAGCATCTGTAGAGTAGCCGTTAAAGTATATGGTTTCCTATATATTTCATACTAGCTTCCGACCGCGACTTCATCTGCGTGGACCCGGGATAAAAACTATCCTATATTTTAAACCAGGCTATGAACTTTCTTCGTGCAAAATTTCATCCAAATCGGTTGAGCCGTTTAAGCATGTTTGAGTAACAAACATCCAAACTTTTGCATTTATAATATTAATAAAATCTAAAACGGTTAGGCTTGTTTTCATAACAATGGTCAAATACGGTTAGGTACGGTTTCAGAAAAATGGGGTTATTTTTTAATTAAAGGCATACTATTGAATTTTACCTTCAAAGCCTTTTTCATCAGGTATGAATTTAGAAAATAAAATATTTTCTTTTATCTATTCTCATTTTTCTGGAAATACAATGGAACGAAGGCACTTGTCATGGCTGCCGCTCAGCCGAGCCCAATATTGGCGGAATTGTTTTATCCAATATCGCTCAGCGGCGAGCTCCATTTGCTACCAATACATATGAATTTGCCTTAAGTGATGATACCTTTGACAAGTTCTGGTTAGGTTAGACCTTTCGAAGTATGAAATGAACTTTTGTGTTTGGGTTAAGAAATCACTTTCGTCACACAGATGAAGAAATGAACAATCGTTTCATTTAATTTAATTTATTTAGGGCATCAATAGCATTACAGGAAAATAAATACAAAAGTTAATAGCTAATAAAATAACAAAGCCAACTATATAGGTACGCGTACGTCCACAGATATATGGATGAAGGAAAAAAAACGTATAAGAATTGTAATTTTTGAATGGGACTAAAATTAAAATTATAACATGCTCGGTAAACACAAACTATCGCGTGTGTGTGTGACGTGTGTGTGTGCGTCCGTGCGTCCGTGCGTGCGTGCGTGTGTGTGTGTGTGTGTGTGTGTGTGTGTGTGTGTGTGTGTGTGTGTGTGTGTGTGTGTGTGTGTGTGTGTGTGTGTGTGTGTGTGTGTGTGTAGGTGCGTGGATAAATGTTTGTGTTTGGAAAAAGTGGAATTCGGAATAGAAACTGTAGTTGTAAGCTTATTTGCAGTGTTGCCCTTTATTTTAATAACAAATTAACACGAGTTTTAACACGGTTTGTTGCAATTGAATAAGTCGACGGTATAAAACTTTTTGTTACAATTTTTTAACATACGAATTAGAGGCGAATTTGGGTTTTTTTTTGTGCACAACTGCAGGTCGATCAAGTAACGCATTGTACGTACATTAGGTAGATCTACATGTCAATGGAAAGAAGTTTTATATGGAAAAATGAAAGTTAGACTGTCCTAACGCGCGTTGGAAACGTTACGTGATTACCTCTCTGGAATACTGAGCAGACGCGTTCAATACATATATGTGTCGTTTTTGGCTTCATCAATGCACGCAAAACCGCAGGCAGAATGGCTAGTTATATAATGTCGAAAGAAAAATTGTATGAGTAGTTCCGGAGTTTACCGCTTATCCTCCTACATACAAAGTTAACCTTTTTATATTATTAGAATCTATAGCTATTAAAATAGTACATATTAGTATGTTTGTATTGAATAGAAACATTTAACTGATCGTCGGTCGCCACATATAGAACATATTAAATGTTTAGTTTAGTTTAGTTTTATTTATCTCATTACACAATTCTCATATAACAATACCTTTGTAAATACTACTTATATTGTATAATGATCGTTAGGCACAATTTCGCAATAATAATAGAAAAAATAATATAAATCAACAAATAGAATATAAAAAATAAGAATGTCAAAAACTTTTTAGTGTACTGAGAGGTACCAATTAGGTTATCAATCATTGGCGTACATAAAAATACAAGGACAAAACCAAAACCTTGTTCCTTAGTCAAATAAAATTAAATAAAAATAATAATAATGAGTACCTACCGGTAGTACTTATCCATTAACATGTCAGTATATATTTAATATGTCAAATAAAATAAAAATAAAAAATCTAATTGGATCACCAAATAATTACAATTAAAAAATGTAAATAAATGTCTTGTTTGGGTATGTCAATGTATTCTATTACAATGTTGATGACACCTAATAATACCTGCTATGCTACGTTATAATAAATGCATGTTGGGTAAGTGACAACTAGTCATAGTTTCTCGCCTTAGACCTCAATAGACAGTTTGATTTACCAAGAAAGACAAACAAGTGAAGTCCGTGTTATAAAGTCTATTGAAAATAATGAGTTACTCTCCAAAGAACCCGGAGAGGTTCCGCAGTAAAACTGTGTTATGTATACACAATCAGATTTAACACCGCCGCTCCATTGATACAGAACAGAGTCAAACATGTAAACAGATCAAGTTAAATAAAACTACAAACTCGTGAAAAGTACTACAATGCAAGAAACGGCACTAGAACTGTCAAGCTTGTATACTTATTTTAATGATTATTGTTCACGGCAAACTTTAATCTGAGATAAGCACTACATCGTAGCCGAGAGAATTGCATTTGCCCAGGAACTGTGTAAACCGAGGCAAAAAATCACATTTAAAAAGTGTTTTAATTAATGGAGACTGGAGTGAAATGAAATTCCTTTCTTTTGAAAAAAGGAAGGCCAAGATAATAGTTTGTTCAGTCGAGATGTCGGTGCGGAGCCGGACCGCACTTTTAGGGTTGGGTTTGTTTTACCATTTGCATATAATGTATTACAAACTTTATCTTGAAGAAAATTTCCGTGCAGAAGTAAAGTAAGTAGGTATATAACTTTTTAGTAAACTGGGCTTTTGCACCTTATTTTGAGTCGCTGAAAGTCGCGCGTGAAGTCCGTCCATGATGGCAGCTGAATTCGAGAGGTACTACTCGCCTTGCTATAGTTAAGCACCAAATTCAAATAAATATCTGTCAAGTCAAGGTGTACCATTTTGATACCTACTACGTGGCGAATGTGTGACAGTGTCGATAGGCATATAATTAGAAAGAGACAGAATATTCTATTTCACCGCGACACAGCTCGCGCGCTGTCCTGTGATAGACGTGCTAGTAGTAGCCTACTTACTACTACCGGCTCTAACACATAAAGTACCTACTACTAAAGTATCTACTTATTAAAATATCATCAAAAAAGTGTCCTGTGTAGATAAATAATTAATTCTCAATTTAATCAACCATTTGTCACCTAAATTTTTTTATACTAACACAAACTGCAGGCAGGTAATTAATAAACTCACTGATTTTGTTGAAATTATGCGTTGGTTTGTTTTTTGTCGCGAATTAAGTTTCTTTCTTTATTTAATAATTAGAAGGAACCCTTCATTTTTATTCCTTCTACAAGTGAGTAAAACTTTCTCGGCATATCTTTTACAGGATCACAAAGTCCTTTAAATAATTGAAGTGGCCGGCCACAGCCACCTTTGCTATTTCTTTAAAACCGGGTTTGAGGGTAGGCGGTGTGTTGAACTAAGGAGAATTATAGGATTGTTGAAAAGTTACCATACAATTATGTCTTTAAACTTCCTCACAATAAAAACAAACAGAATATGTCGAAATAGTAGATTGTACAACAAGTGCATAAAACGCACCATTTTACTCGAGACGTTTATCCATCCGAGCGAGCTTGCGAGCGAGGATAGATATAAAGTCGAGTGTAAAATGGGTTTTATGTACGAGTTGTACACTCTACTTTTCACTTCGATTGCGAGGAAATGAAACAGCAACATGTAAATATACGAGTAGTAAATGCTAATTTAATTAAAATTGAAAGTTACATTAGAGCAATGAGAAATATTTAAAGTAATCGTTTTTCCTGGCATATTTAATGTTGTATTAGATTGTATTTGTGATGCGATATTTGGCATATTGTCAACTTCAGGTTCTTTTGAAGGAACGGGATTACCATTTAAGCTCTGTTCCAATGGTAAGTTAGCACTAGATGGGCCTGGTTCATTTGGGACTATGTCGATTCCTTCGGTAATCAAGTCGGTAATTTTAGCTTTTTGTTCTATGGATTCCTCAATATAGCCCTCTGCCACTTGGTCAGACTTCCAGCCGCCATGTCGCTTTAATGTTGTGAGATTTGCTCCAGAATCGGCTAACAGCGTAGCTGAAGTTCGTCGAAAGCAATGGCCTGTGTACTTTTCAGGGTTTTCTAATTTGAGAAAGGCTGCTATCTCCTTTGGCATTGCAGCGAATTTATTGCGTCCTATGGGTTGCCGTGTACATTTCCCGTTTTGATAATTAAGGAAAAACCGTTTCGTTGCCACATTTTCTGGACGTAGGGCTTGATACTTTCTAGTAATGTTGATAAGTTCTATACCTCGACATGCACCACTGATTCCATATATGAGCGCCACCTACAATTAAAATAGTAATCATTATTACAACGTTGCACACTAATATAAGTACTAGGTAATGAATTATTGTACAATATTAAATTGCTGTTTAACAATGTAGAGTTTTACGTACTTTTGCAGCCAAATATCTTACATCCGGAGCGGTCTTTAAGAATGTTTCGATTTGATTCGCATTGAAAACCCTGGATTTTACACTTTTGTGCCCAGTGGAAAGCCTTTTCAGGTAACATGTGAGCTTCACGTAGGTTTTTATATGCACGTCGTTTTTCATCTGCAGCGTAGTCTTGAGCATAGAATACACACTCCATAGTGTAGACGGCTTAAACTTCTTAGATAATTCGTTGAAATACGTTAAGAAAACGCTCTCTGAGAAACTATTCACTTGTTTTTCCGCCCTCCAACGCATGCAATTTTCATAAGCGGTAAGATAAATTCGCTTAGATTTCGACGGCAATATCTGTTCAACGACGTTTTCCGCGTGCCGCTCCATTAAAGTGTTAGGAGTGAGTGTTATTTCCTCTTCGCTTGACGACATTATTTATCGTTAATCAAAAAACAATTTCAAGTTGTAACACAAATATTACAATGAAAAAATAATTATGGTTCCCGCCAATTAACTTTTTTTTCTTTTTTTTTCTGTAGGGACGTGACACCTGACTTAAGGTCGTTACATACTGCTCAGTTATAAAAACATTTTCTTTTTATAACTATGATAAGTTGTTGTTATGGCTTAAATACTATACTGATCTACTAAATTGAAAAATAAACAAATATAAAAAATAATAAATGAGACGAAATACAAATTATAAGTTTATTTCATGAAGTTTTATTGTGTACTTTGGCTGTTGATATCTTTGCCTTGGTCTTAGAATACGAACGAAACGAAATAAAATAAAGAGGTTGTTGTATGAAGTTAAAGATGTTTGTGTGGCTGTTGCAGCGATTGCCTTGGTCTTCGACGAAGATTTTACTTTATGCTCTAGAGCATAAAAAGCGACTTTATGTCGCCTACGCACGACATAAAGACGAACTTTTAGAGCATGAGAAGTGAAAAATATATTTTTGCACCATGACAACGACGGTACAACTTTTTTTTTTCAAAATAAGTGTTTAATTTAAAATATATTCGCTAAGAGGGATTTGGTCCCACGACCTTTGCATTACCTGAACTGTTTTTAATTTATAATTTCATTAGCAAGAGTTTCGGCATGGTATTTATGGTTAAAAAACTTTATTCTGATGTGCTTTGCTTGTAGGGGATAATCTCTGGAAGTACTCATTCAATTTCAAAAAATCCTGTACCAGTACATAGAATGAAATTTCTGGATGGACCATAGGCTACATAAGTTCTTTATCCACGGCTTCACCTGGATTCTCTTTAATCTCTACGACCGATTTCCGCTTCAAGGCGGAAACATGCTGCTAAAAGTGCTACACGCTACTGCGTATAGCGTTGCTTGGGCTCGAATGGGTGAAGAATCGCAAAACTGTCGCCGGCGAGAACCGCTATCATTTATGAGACCCCCATCATATATCCATAATTCCATATCCATAGCTTGTTTGCTTGTTTACGTGCATTTTTCTGTGTAGTATGCAGGAATATGAGTCCAGAGTGACAGTAAAATACAGGATGCAGTCGTAAATTTGCGAATATATTTTTGTATTACCCTGCAGTGGAGACGCAGGCGACAGAATAAAGTTAGTATTTGCAAGAGTTTTTACTAGCTGGTGTGTCACACTTTTTGATATCTTTTATTGCATACAGGATATAAAATATACCACCCTATGTTTGATAATAAATGAATTAACCTAACTTGCCCAGTCGTAGAAAGAAGACCCCGACCAGCAGCGTCTGAGGTACGGTCCCATATACTTATAACGCTGCCGGCGTTACCTCTCTGTAATTGCTAATGAAATACGTTGGGAGACGTTAAGCGCCAGCCCTATGGTCCCCTGAAGCGTCGATGAGCCGGTTAGCACGATATTTTACTTTGTCTCTTGAAAAAGTTTCATAAAAATAAATTAAGTATTTCGTCCCGAAACGTCGGGCATTGTCACAAAACTTCGTGTTTATAATATTTAGTAGAGTATAAAACTTATTGGCAACATCGTTCCCCATAGACATAGACAAAGATGGCGTCAAACTAGACAAAGCGCTATCAATATTTATCCCGTGAAATACAGCGTGCCGTGTGGATGCATTGCAATATGGAACTTAGTTACAATGTTCAGAGATTTTTCAGTCACTGTGCCTTGCCTTATTCATAGGGAGACTTTCTTTATTTAGGTAGTTATTGAAAAGTTTGCAGATTTTTGACAGACTACTAGCGTATCTGTATTTCTGCCTGATGGTTTAAAGTCTGAAGAGATACCAATTACTCACCCAATAAATAGTCTTTAATTAAGAATCCTACATCCATATTTTTTAATAATGATTTAGGGAACCTGCCGTGAAAACTTGTGTCGTTATGGCAACTTTCTGTTGTTTAGACGACCGGTTAGTCTAGTGAGTAGTGACGCTGCCTACGAAGCTGAAGGTCCTGGGTTCGAATCCCGGTAAGGGCAAATATTTGTGTGATGAGCATGAATACTGAGTCATGGATGTTTTCTATGTATTTAAGTATTTCTATCTATTAAATATATCGTCGTCTAGTACCCATAACACAAGCCTTATTGAGCTTACTATGGGACTAGGTCGATTTGTGTATGATTGTCCCCTAATATTTATTATTTATCATTTTAATGTTGTATGTGTGTGGTTTTACACGAAAGGCTTAACAAATATAATATATAGTCCATTAAGACGTAAAAACACTGCTTTTCCGGTTCATCATTCGCACAAATGCACTTAACTGTTCACTTTAGATCACATTTCGAGCCGTATCACTTCGTTCTAAAATTGTAATATTGCGCTCCATGCAGTTTACCGAAGACCATTGTTTTCTCTGAACTCAGAATCTATCAGAACCTATTACACCAGATCACGAGCAGGAAAAACAAGAAATATGGAAATTCCGAGAAATAAGTGAAAAGTAAGTAAGTACACGTTTGATTGAAAATGCCCCTAAACTATAAGCCGAGGTCTTCCCTCAGACTTAGTCCATTAATAACACATGTATAAAGAAAGCTAATATTAAACTGGAGATAAGCTGCGCTGTGAAAAATAGCACGAAGCGTTGACATTTTAGCTTAAGATGGCACTTGGGATATTCCAAAGCCATTATTTCTTTACTCCTTTACAGGGAAAATTGGATAAGTTGGACGCAAGGGAGACTACAATATAATTAGGTAATCGGAATAACACCTCGCTACCCAGTAAACGTGGATTTTTCCTCATTTGGCGACATTGGATGGCTTCGCCTTCCTCTGAAGTAACTATTCGTTGGTTGTGGGACGGACCACACCTAGCATCCAATTGTAACGCGCTTTTTTTCGTTTTGAAATGATAAAATCGAATCGAGGGGTTTATGTGCTTCCGTTGCGTTGGAATAGCGCGTAGTCAAGTCATCAAGTGTGACGCCATTCAATTCAAAAGGGGTTGGAATTAAATTGTCAGTTGCCAAATGAACCCCCGTTTAAGTAATAATTTTACTTTGGCAATTAACGGAATTAACGAAGTGTAGAAGTTTTTTTTATATTTAACTTTTGTTGTGTAGCGTGAGGCGTCGTCAAACAAACTACGTGTCAGTTAATTTGCTCGTTTATGATGTTTTCGTAAAAGACACGTTTACGATAATTATATCATTTGTAAAGTTCATTTTTGCTTCTTTGAGATATTAGATGTGGTAAAATACCGTCTCTTTAACTTGATTATTTCGTTTGATAATGTATTGTTTGAGCTGGCCGAGGTAAAACCGGGAAATAAAGACCCAATTTAGTGTTTTTTCTATACAGGGAAAATCTCAAGCAATCGTGTTTTGGCTTGTGGCAATTCTCAATACAAATATCTGCAAATTAATTCATTTTGTTATCGAGTTCATTGATTGCTTTTGAAAAACCTCTTCATTTTCCAATTCATGCTTCACAGATAGATCGGTTAGCGTTAACATTTAAAATTTCAATAGCACCTACTCGTAACTTACATACCTTCAGGGACGGTTTGAATCAACCAACCCTGGGAAATCATAAAAAAACGTTCTCTCCGAGAAATAAGACGTGAGGCACCGTAAATGATAACTGAGTGCACTCGCCAGTGCAGGTGGAACAGGACGTGACGTCATCATTACCCGGCGACGCCTCGCTAGCGACGGCTAATTTGCATTCCAGCGAGGGTCAAAGATGATACAGACGTGATACATGATTCTGTGGACATTCTGAGGGGTCCGTAACTTTTCGAACAATCGTTAGTAAAACTAAATTGGTGTTTTTCCCAAATAAAAAAAAACATTAAAAACTGCCTATACGTAAGTTCAATGATGAAAAACCTCGACACGTGTTTCGATTCTCGACCAAAAAAGTTCAGTGAACTTGACGCAAGCTGTTGCTATCCATTTCATCTTTTGCCAACATCTACTGATGATGTTTGCACGTGCGGAGGGAGGGAGGGTGGGCGCAAAATTGGTGAAACTCATCATAGCTATTAGCAAAATAATATTGTGCTAGTAACTTATCTCTTTCATGAAGTTACTATGACTACCATATCAATTTGGTACATTATAAACTGGTTAATTAACTAGTCGATATGACAGGCATGTTGAGACAAGCTTATCATATGTTGGTGTTGCTGTTTAATCTATCAACGTGTGCCACGACCCTCGACCACTCCACGACGTGTCATATATTTTGCAGGTTATAATACCTAGAAAGCTCCAACTCACCAACAAGTGCGCTCCGGTGCAGTCTTCTACTCGACGGTTGCTCTTTGGCGCACGTCGCATACTTAATTACCCGCTCTGTAGGTGGCGAACAAGTGCCCACTTAATTATATTAAATCGTGTGATTCTATCCGAGAGCCCGCCGTTAGATCACGCGGCAAATATTAATATTAAAGAGTTATGGGTGTGTGAGAAGAATTCGTTAAGGATACTATCCTAATAGTTTTGACTTTATGACTTTCGTTGCTATGAACTTAACCACAGCTAGCACTCGTGATGATTTTGAGCTGCCTAGTTAATCAGCGGGCGTGGGATGGTTGCCAGTTTACCACTTGTTTCTGTGGATGTGTCCGTCACTTTTAGACAAGTACTTATGCAACTGCTAAAGTGACGGATGCTGGCCCGCTGCGCTGGCGATACGCCCGCTGGTAGTAGAGTCAAAAGGTGGTTAGCCTTTCGAGCGACAGACGCAAGTTGTCATGACACTCATCATCAATAAGGGTAATTAGTACCTAAACCCCTCAAGTTTGGTGACACCTGTTTTTTTTTAGTAGGCCCGTAGGTGGGTAGACCCCCATTAAGGTAGATATGACCTGGTGAAGGTCGCGGGCGTGGCGCAGAACCAGTCTTTGTGGCCCTCTTTGGGGGAAGCCTATGTCACAGAATAAGTAATAGCTCTGTTAACAAATTCCCTGTTTAGGTACGCCAAACGTGCCTAAATGTGGCCATCTCTTTCTATCGCATGCAACACCCTCTTTCGGAGGCGCAGCCATAGAGCTAGGGTTGCCGCCAGCTCGACCGATTAAATTTTGCGTTATTATAACAGTGTATTTTAGTTACGATATTACGATTATTCTTTATTTACTAAGGATCACCAAACTACACAAAAACTGTTTAATTTGCCTTTAGGTTATGACATGAAAACCGTCTGTTTCTGTAAAATGTAAGACGAAGAGACACAGCTGGGGTACCTACATATATGTATGATGTAATTTAAATAATTGTTTTTGAAAATTCAGTAATATACAACCAATATCAATAGAAGCCGAGGCGCCGTCGGCGGAAATTTGTGTCGTTATTCATACAACCCGCTGCGATACAGTATGTTTTGGCTTTCTTTGGTTTAGGCATATTTAGGTTCGAGGCGAATGACGAAGCAAAGCGCGAAAGCGTGAGCTTCCTAACAGTGCAAGCCAACCACTAACAAAGAGAATATAACCACTACGTTTTAAGAGGCGGAACTTCATATATTGTTTTAGGATTCTCTTATGTCTACTACCAACGTAAAGAAAAAATGAGTGCACTTTATTGCCTTGTAATAAGGTGCAAAAGTTCTGTGTTTTGTTAGGTTGGCTATGATGTGTTAACTATCCCGTACATTTTTTCATTCTATAAGAGTTTCCAAAGGCTGACCACTAATAGACCGTCTAAGACGGCCGGCCGGCAGGTACCTGTAGCCCTTTCGACGCATAATGCCAAATACCCCAAACGCCATTCATACGCGAAATGCCAAATACGTATAATGCCAAATTCTTTTTATGCCAAATACGTATAATGCCAAAAGCTAATGACTTTACACACAGCACGGTTAGACCATTATTATCATTAATTTTTGCTCTATGTGTACTTTGTACGTATGTATACATAGAGCTCTAAGCCTACCCACCTCTCCCTCTGGATATCGAATTATCTTCCTATTCTAGTCTAAGGCAGATCAGTGTAGGTACGACGACGAGCGAAGCGAGGAGGAGTGTTAGGTGTACTGCGACCCTATAGCGCGCGAGCCGAGCGAGCGTAGCGAGCGTGCCGCGGTAGCGGCCGGCGAAATGCCAGAACCGTTTTTTTAATATCATTTACTTAGGCAAAAATGGAACGTACCTACAGTGAACCGTGTTTCGAAAATGTAATGACTATTCTATGAAAAGTAAATTTACTCGGAAACTGTAAGCACTACATTTACTTACCCATTTTAGGCATTGTGCGTTCGGATTTTTATCTTGACTGACATTATGTTTGGTCTCAATAAAGCCAGGAGATTTTTTGCAGAGCTATTCAATGATTTCGAATGAGCTATTGATTAATACAATTTAAAATTTGATCTACAATCTACATAGTGCAGTCTGTTTGATAAAACCCTTGTATTCAAAATAAATATTACGTAATAAACTTTATCTTGTGAAATAACCAGCACTAAATGATGGCGATCATATTCCAAATTTCAGTTTTCACGAATGCGTCACTCTCCAAACTTCCATTTTATCGGAAAGGCCTTGTTAACTTTAAAAAATTCGGACGTTTGAAAATCATGGCGTAAAGAAACCAGTAGGTGAGGTCAGGTAAAAAATGGTCCAATGAAATCTGTTGATTACAGCCCAAGGGCAAACAGATAGGAATGGCCATCATAATCATTTCTTAGTCTGAAAGTTACTCTGATAATGACTTTTATTAATACACACACACACTTTTTTTTATACACACACACACACGTACAAACAAACCCGCGATAGTATAATATTATGTCAATCCATAAAGTTCATTCTGCAACTAACATAATACATACATACACAGGTGAAAGATGTTTTTTAAGAAACTTTCAGGCTACTCTGTAGTACACTAGTACTCTGAGCTTTAAATCATCCGTGCAGGAACCAACTGTTTGAACCTTCAGGGTATGTAGGTAACTTTTCGAACGAGTGTTATCAATTGTCGAAAGATTATCAATTGTATTTTTTACATTTAAAAGACGGTAGTTGATAAGTCCTGTACCTACATACACATACTGCCCGCGTCATTATGAATCCGATTACCTACGGCTACTAATTCCTAATTACGGTAATGATAAGTTATCATGAGTGTACTCAATTAGCCTGAGTTTTTAAACAAAAATTAACTCAGTGTCAGTTTTGTGATGAAAATGATTAAGTATACAAATTATCAGGGAGCGTACATTTCATGCCGGTTTCGTCATAATGACGTATTCTTATAAACACACAGGATGATTCAAAAAACGAAGTGACACGACTCAGTAACCGTAAATGTATTTAGTAACTAATATTTTGTAACAACAAAATATAATATGTCTTATTTATAAATACATAATTAAAGCTAACATAAACATAAAAAAAAAAAAACTAAATTGGCTATAACTAAAAATGAAAGCAAAAAAAAAAAAGAAGTTATAAAAAGAACACCGCCTCTAGGAGGTCAGACTGCGGCATGGACCCCATTACGCTGGCAGCATTACCTCTCTGAATCGCAATGGAAATTCGTTGCGAGAGGTAAGCGCCAGCTCTGGGGTCACCAGTTGCTTGGACCAGCCGCGAAGACAACGCCTTGAAAAATATACACATATCTGACGACCAGGGACCCAAGGTTTCCACAGCAAGCGCCGCAAAATCGTAATCCTGTAACAAGGATGAGTATTTGCGGCGCTTGTTCACTTGGGCCTGGTCGGCAGCAGCGCCGGCCTGTGAACGGGTGCCCTGGATGTGGGACTGGGCGAAGGTGTCAACGCAAGTTACATCCCACACCAGGGCTCTGCCTAGTTTCCAAGGCACCAATGTAGCCCCATCTGGACGCTTGCCATCGTCACGCGCCAAACCAACAGGTTCTAGAATTGCTGGTACGGAGGCGGTGGCAAGCGAACGACGGATCAAATCATTTAAAGTGCCATGGCGGTACAGGCGGCCGGCGCTTCTATGACAAGAAAGACCATGTCTACCCAGCTGGTCCACGGCCCTCCCACAGTTACACGTATGAGCGACACAAATTCTGGCTCCAAGTCTGAGGCATACGGATATTCTCAGGCAGCTTGGATCCAGAACTGTGCCTATGTTCCGCGACGGGAGGGCATGCAGCCAGTGGCCCGACTCGCTCGCCGAAACAGCCAAAATACGAGCACGATCTGCGTCGTCCGGACTATTGGCAACTAATATTTTATTTTATTTGTAATTACTTATAGACCACAACAACGTATCTATCGATGCTATCATGAAATTGGTCAAGTCCATGTTAAAATCAAACTGTGTTTCTTTATGTTCCTCATGTTCTTTGTGTTTTATTGTTTGCAAATGTAATTTGATGTTGCTTGCTTTTGGTGGCAAACTTTGCTGACAGCAGGAACAATAAATTTGTTTATTATCTATAACTAAACATGGATTTATTTGGCACAATAATTGTATAGCCTCCATGGCGACCTAGGCCACTAGCAAAGCATTAAGTTTCCTGATCTTATTAAATTTAACTGAAATGTTGTTTCCGCATGTCTTCTATTTGTGACAAAGAGTAAACTTTGATGTGACAATGTCAGATAAAGTTCTTTCAATGTCCGTCTCAAGTGTCAATATATTAGATCTACTTAAACGGAAGAGGTTGATTAGATAACAGTGATTAATCATTGATTAATCACATTTTCCATTATTGGGTACGGATAAATAAACGTTCGTTATGCCGTTGCTCTTTTCAAACTTTTTCCATCCTGTATGTAGCTTGACGTCATACGCCTGTCATCGGCATGACATGTACGCTCCCTGCAAATTATGTATAGTTTATACTATAAATGAACTTGTTTTACATTTATATAACGTGTGTCATTTATATAACATATAATTTACAGAAAAGAAAAAGTTATTTTTTATACAGAGTGAGTAGGTACTATGCGTAATTGTCGCACAAAACTGACACTGAGTTAATTTTTGTTTGACGACTCACGCTAATTGGGTACACAATTCTTTGAAAATGCCCAGGTAGGTATGACTTGTGTGCTAAAATTAAACTGTTACCAATGCCATCTCAATCTTCAAAATACCAAACCAAACCGAACGAAGACTTCTTTTTACCAATAATACGACAATAAAGTTTTGTGCGAGTTTGTACAATAGCCGATTTCATGCGAAATCAGCGGATCCTTTTCTGTGAAGTTAAACAGAATTCATATTTATTTTGTTTGGATCTCTCTTCGAACCTTGGCAATTCAGATTTGACCCTGACGACCCTTGACCTTTATTATATACAAATTCTTATTCAGATATTGTCAAGGACTTTGTGACTGTTAAGATTGGAAGTAATTACGGCCGTCAGTGATTCCGGTCAGTGGTTAAACTATCTGAAAAAATAAGTTACCAAGAGAAGTGACGAGAGAGATCAGAAATAAATAAAATAAATAATATAATAAATGTCAAATCTATGATATATAATACTAAACTTAGCTAATAATCTTTAAAAGTTAAGATTGTGCTAAGGCATGAAACATAAAAAAAATAAAGTGATTTATTGAAATAAACAGTTCAAATTTTTTTTTTTTTTTTTAGAAATAACCGTGAACGATGTATTATATTCACGTTTATATACTAATATTATAAAGAGGTAATGTTATTTATAATCAGTGTGTTACTTTACCTATACATTCGATTCAGAACTGAACATAAATTCCATAATGTAGATATCATCATCCTTCTAGCGTTATTAGTGGTTGTGCCCCAAATGAGCCCGAGGTCCGCTTTGACATGTAATCCCAAGAATAGGAAAGAAATAAATCTAATATCATAACGTAGAAATCATAATTGAAAATGGTTGCAACATTAATATTAACAGATCCAACCAGCAAGAACTGGAAACAGTTTAATAAATTTAAGTTTGAATGAAGCCTGTGAATGGTTGTAAGAAATGACTACAGGGCTGTTATTCGCCACGCGCTAATGCGGCTCAGCCCGCCGGTCACCCGTCACGAAACTAGATCTCTACCTACGCTTAGTTACTACGCATCGCGGAGTCAAGATATATTTGTGGGTGAGCGTTGAGGTGAGGCTAAAACAAGTTACAGATTACGGGCAGTTAATGCATATAAACTAAATAAAAAACCAGCCAAGTGCGTGTCGGGCCACGCGCAGTGTAGGATTCCATAGTTGCCTGTCTGTCTTAGTTACATCGACGTGCGGTGCGGTTGCGTCGGTCGAATTTGTACGAAAATTGGCCTTTCCAAGTACCTAAAGGTTGTCTGGAAGAGATCGCTCTTTAGCGATAAGACCGCCGGTTATTATCATTTTTTTTTTAAATTGTTATGTCTATTTCATTCATGTTTTAAGGTGTGCAATAGTATTTGTATTGTATTGTAATATTTTTGAACGAGTTATCCAACGATACCCCACACTTAACGTTTAACGAGAAAAAAATTTAACATCCCCGCTTGAGGTTTAGGGGATACCTCCCACCTAAAGCGGGGATGTAATTTTTTACACATAGGTAACCCTAAAAAATTTTTTTTTAAAGATTTTATTGTATTGTTTTGTCGGCGTGATTGATTTAAGGGTTCCTTGTTGTTACAGAACCCTAAAAAAACAACAATGATTCAACGTGTCACTCAACTGAACACGACCAGCTTGAAATGAAACGATCGCCCAAATAAATCGTCCACAATAACAATTTTCCTCTGAATTAATCCTCGTAGTCACTGCAAGGCCGGCCCGTCGCTATGATACGTCCCGGGACAATAACAAATGATTCCCGGACCCTGTCTTTGCCGGGATTTTACTTCAGTTTAGAGCGTCCCGTCTTGACGCGCAAGAACCGGGGGTCATTCGGATTAACCATATTGGTTGGGGATCTACATTTATTACGCGCTCTCGCTTCTTCGCACCCTAAACCTAGCAAGTTAGCAACCAGATAGAGTGCGCGCATAAAATATAAACACAATACGAAAAAACCGTTGAGTAAAATAGACCTCTGTCTCACGTGATATTAAATAAAATGTTGCAGTCTTTGGCGTCCGCTGAAATCTGCTCTGTATCGTTCCATTATTACTTGTCTGGTTTAATATTGCTTTGACGTGGGTTATTTAGCTTTGGTTTGACTTTTAGTTTGCGCTAAGGCTTGTAGACATTGTGACATAATTAAAGCTCGTTGTGTGTGAAGAATGTGACTGAAGTACTGTGTCCACGGCGAAGACCATTTGTCCTTTATGCTGTGTCCTATATTGAGAAGATTGTTCGTAATCGCATGTTAGATATCTGGAGTTGCGAGCGCAGGACTGGTCACATAGGCACTCTTTGGGGGAGGCCTATGCCCATTCCCTTTCGGCTGATATGATGATGATAATGATGATGATGATCTTGTGTCTGTTAATCGCTTGTTGTTAGGCGGGCTAGATACTGGTTAAATCACCATCATACCTAGATGAATGAAATGGAGATGGTGTTTCTATTTCTGGATATCTAAAAACGGGTTTTATAATAAAATTTAGGGGAAAATATTCGTATCTATCAGTTCTTAGTTTTTATATAGCTCGCTTAAGCTGTTGATACTGTTCACAAATTGTTTTTACATTATATATACATAAGAATCGCAATATATATAAGGATCGCTACATAGATAAGGGGACGACCACCTTATATCACCACCACACCTTACTCGGCGTTTGTTCTGACTCTTTAGCTCGGCGAGCGTGGTGCGGAAAATATAAGTACACATAAACATTCTTGAAATATGTATATATATAGTGTAACATTCTTAATAAATGAGGTACAGTCAACAGCAAAAGAAACTGATGAAATAGGGTCCCAAAATAATACACTCGATGTATACAATAAACTAAGTCAGATGTGATGAAATTAACTCTAAACGTGTCATAAGTAAGAGAGATGCCATTCAAACTGTTGTTGAGCGTGTCAAATTAAACTGATTATCTATAAAATACGGGTTTTTGGGCCTGCATGATCTCACAAGATCACCTTGGAATATAAGTCAGATGTTCGGTTAGTCTCGGTTATATTCATCAGAAAACACGCGAATCAACTAAGTATATTATCTGTCGCGTCTGTCTTCATTGGCATAAGTTTCTATTATTACTTCAGCTAGATTTTTTGAAAATATATCAAATGAATCGTTCTTGAATGCCGAGCTCCATTTTGGTATGTTAACTTAGTTATGACATCGTGTATATTATTATTTCACTTTGACATATTGATTTGTCATTTCGTTTCTGTGTACCGTTGTTATTATGATCATTTTCTTTTGACTAATTAAATGTTCTGTTAAAAATGACACTCTTATAATCTGTTATATCTGGGCCGTCACGCTAGAACATGTTTTTAAATATTGATTGTGATCACTTACTTTTGACTTTGACTTTACCAATTCTAAACGAATCTGATCAGCTTGTTTCGTATGAATCTGCAGGATATCACAAAATATTAAGCCTGAACTTAATCACAGCCGTGTGCCTCCAAACGCTTGAAATTGTATTCGGTATTAATAAAGGGAATTATCACAAGCTCACCACAGCCGGGACATTTGGAGAGCGTCCAGACCAGGTAGCGATGCATTTATCAAAACTGAACCTTAATATCCAAGTAATAAGAGTTCCCGTAAAATACGACTCTGAAATAGTGCTTGCAAGGCACCAATAATAAGCTGCAGGAAATTGTATGTTAATTTTGCAATTCGTAAACTGTTTCCTGCTTAAAATACACTGAGTTGACTGTCGGTCTTGGTTTTAATATAGTAGGTTTCGTTAATAATAATGAAATGAACTCTTCTTTCGGACAGCATAGTTAGCCTGTCTTGCAGGGTGGTCACCTGAGGGGCTAGCACACTAAGTTTTATGTCGGACATAAAGCATTCGTCCCTCCCAGGGGGTCAGAATCCAGATTCTCAGGAATAAATTGTTACTTTTACTCTCGTAAAATAGTGTAAAACGTTTTTGAAGCTTTGTTCTAGTTCAGTCGCTATTTTTATCTAAGCACTTACTTATCAACCTTTTTTTACTACTTAGCGTTATAAATTATGGGTACTACGATGTTAATGGAGGGGCAAGAGTAAAGTTTCTCCGCATAAGCTTGGATGACAACAACGTTGTTGCAATACGGAATCATCTGAAACGGAAATCCTCTCCGGAACACCAAACAAGTATAGTGTGTTATGCAACGAACAAGTAAACTGTACCTAAACTTCTATCAGTAGGTACACATTCGGGTCGAGCTCACCGTAACTTCCCCCTAATTTAGGTGCGAATTATACTCCAAATCAGAGTATTACAAGTTTCCCCTGAGACTGAGTCAACTAAGCTATTTCTTGATGTCTGATTTCTGATGTAAATTGCTTATTACACTTCCCCGTACATTCTCGCAGGGGAGTTGCCGATACCTCGATGCGGGCGGGTTGATGTATTTAAAATCGATCGATATTTTAAATGAGGTAAACATTGTTGACCTTTGTCTTATCAAGAATGGAGGAATATATTTGTCTGTTTTACATACACCTGATGATAATACATCGGGTTTAAGAACTTTTTATTTCTCAAAAGGAAGATATTACAACTTCACTTAGATGAGAAATGAATTACTTATAACAAATTGCATGCATTATGTTAATACAGAAAAAATAAAAGTACGAGTAGTTATTGTCTAAATATAACTTAGGTAAGTAAAGCAGGGGAGGATGAGATAGTAGGTACATTTTAATTTACATCGCTTGGAATGCGGCTAAGATAATTTTCAGTTAATAACATACTTAACAAACAAAATTAAAATTGAGGCCTATGCTCACTTGACTGTATTTAGATAAATTAAACATAAGAGAGCAGCAACCAGTGTAATTTCTTTGAGATTTGTTAATCTGTAACTACAAAAGCGGGTACATCATGGTTCGAAGTTCTATGATTTTCGAATGGTTAACTGGAAGAGATCCCTGACAGGGATAAGTTCGCCCTTGCACCGACTTAACCTATTTTGTCTGCATTTTATTTAATATATATAGGTAGGTACAGTTTAAAATTTCCAATTACAGTGCAGCGTTTAAATTAATAATTTTCTCATGGCGCATTTCTCAATCGATTCTCGTAAAATTGGGTGAGCAGGTTCGATAATAATATAGTTTTTTTTGTCAATTAGGTTAAAAAAAGACAAAAATCATTTAAAAAAAGGTGGTGTTAGTTATATACCTAACAGAGCTACTAGTATAAATCTCGTTCATTTGAGATCAGCATTTGGCAATAAAACCTGCAGGTCGATCACGTAACGCTTTGTAAGCACGCGTATTAGGTAGATCTAATTATTGTATGGTAAAATGACGGTTGAGGTTGTCTTAACGTGCGTTAGAAACGTGACGTACGTACTAGTTTTATCTGTATCTTTCCGACTGCATTTTAGCAACCACTTACTAAGACAAATTGAAGGAAAATAACATGACGGGTGACGATTCAGGAGTGCCTATGCTTCCCGCTTCCATCTCCATGGATCTGGTCCATAATGACGATACTATAAATATGAATTGTCAACTTTTCTATGAATGGATTTACGAAATTATTATATGCTGTATATAAACGGAGACGCGGTACCTAAACCTCGTCGGCGATGGCGGGATGGACTCCATTTTGAAAGACTGGCCAGATATTGATCAAGACCGCGATGAATGGAAAAAGAGGAGGGAGGCCTTTGCTCAGCAGTGGGACGGGCTCAATATAATATAATAATAATAACATCGTTCCCATTATTCTATCAACCACTGGCGTTATCCCTAAATACCTCTATCACAGTCTGAAGCTCATCGATCTTAAACGAAACTTATTACACGCAGATGCAGAAAGCCGCAATACTGAATACATGCAGAATCGTGCGAAAGTTTATGCAAGTTGACGATGACCGAACGGACTTAGACTAAAACGAACACTTATAACGATCACTTTAATAAAATATACAACGTACCTAGTCAACTGTCACATAGCCGGCTTTAGCCTGTAGATGACATTAAATACAAGCAGTTCATGCTGAGAAATAAAAAGCCAACGGAGAATAGTAATAATATAAAAGGTAAATAAAACGTGATAAGTATTACAATAAATAATAATTTATTACAAAATTATTCATAACCATTACTGACAGAGGTAACTACTTATATTTAACCCTCAATAGGATTAGGGACTGCGATATTTAAAACTTTTGGTAGTTATTTACTAAAAACAAATAATAAACAAATTCACGGATTACTACGGATTTAGTTACCGACTTATGTAAACAAACAGTAGAAACGATCTACTGACAGTTTATTTTCCATAAATCACGTCAACATGATTAAATAATTAAAAGAGGTTTATTGGCCTGAATAATAATTTCTTAATAGGTTTTTCTTATTATACTTTTTGGTGAGTTAATATTAAATGTGCCTACGCTTTAAGCTACTGTTTGAATTTTCCCCTCCTCGGCCACCACGACTTGCGGCTCCTTTGCGTGCATGAGGCACTCGACGTAAGATGGCGGCTGGTCAAGCTGCGCGGGCGCTGGCTCCGCCTTCTCTGCCCTCACCGCTTTTATGTAGCTGTTCATCACCAGCAGGAACGTGACGGCTACACCTGTGTCATACATACATGTGACAAATAATAGTCGTTAATTGTCTGGTACATGTTTCGTTTCAAATTTTTAGCTGACAATATGATGCATACTCAAAAGTCGAATGTCACCCGCAAACCAGGCTTGGTATTTGGTGAACACGTGCAGATTTGACGACAAGGCAATTCAAAAGTACCTATCGCTTGCAGCCTTAATTATTTTTTGCACAAATGTATTTTTATTCATTAAACTGATAACAATCAACGTGTACTGGATGGGTTCTCTTCTTGGGGTCAGCAATAAGAAGGTTGAAATATATATGTACCTACGTTTTCTTGCTCTTTCTCTGTCTCATCTTTGACGGTCCCAGTTGCATCTCCGGTTGTTTGCTTTGAACAGCGACTGTAAACCACTAGTGCCTAGATGGACAAGATTGGAAGGCTACGGGATTACTTACAGATGTCCATGATCTTCAAGAGCCAGTAGGAGTTGACCAGGGTCTCGGAGTGCAGTGTGACGTGGAGAGGAGTATACGCGAAGTACAGCAGCTGCAGGACCACCTTGAGCACCGACAGGCTGAAGAACATACGCATTGTGTCCGCGTCTTTCTGTCAAACAATTATACCACATAAATAATATAATAAGCTACCTTCAATCAACGAAGTAGGATTTGCTGTGTAGGCCAAATTAAAATCGTGGGTGATAAAATACACATGTGTCTATAAAGCATGAGGAGTTTTCTCGATTTCCCTTATTCATAATACTTAACTAACCTTTGTTAACTAAAATGTGTATTGGCTTTTACTTACAGATGTCAAAAAGTGACCATATTATTTTTAATTCAATTTTAATCATCATCTGTAACATCCCAAAATGTCAACGACACAAAAGAAGAAGCGAAAGAACGCGAAAATGATTCACTTAGAGATGTACAATATTCATTTCAAGTGAGGCTGCTTTTATGTTGTAGAACCTGTAGGCGTTGTTGGTGATCAAAGGGTTAAATATAGCTCAAGCAAATGAAGTTCTTTATTCTTACGAAAAGTTTCATATTTCACCAGAAAGACGATACAACTATACAAATGAGAGTATATCCAATGTCGAGAGCTAAAGGCCGTGTCACACGCAGTGTTTTATTTTCTACTATGTAGCTTCTGCCCGCGACTTCCTACGCGTATAAAATATAGTTTACATGATATTCTTATGTTTGTTTGTTCTTGTGTTATAGTACTACTGACAAATTTGAAAAAAAATATTTAATTTCCATAGACAGTGCGTGTAACAGTTCAAATCTAAAAAAACACCCCCATAAACTTGTTAGTCAATAATATTACGACGACCGGTTAGTCTAGTGGGTAGTGACGCTGCCTACGAAGCTGAAGGTCCTGGATTCGAATCCCGGTAAGGGCAAATATTTGTGTGATGAGCATGAATATTTGTTTCTGAGTCATGGATGTTTTCTATGTATTTAAGTATTTCTATCTATTAAATATATCGTCGTCTAGTACCCATAACACAAGCCTTATTGAGCTTACTATGGGTCTAGGTCGATTTGTGTAAGATTGTCCCCTAATATTTATTATTTATTTATTATTACATAGATGCCCAAAGTATCCGTTAAGAGAGCGCTCCCTATGCGAGCCCTAGGTCGTAATGCCCTAGTGCGAGCCCAACGGACACTCACTATCCTCAGGTGTCTTGCAAGCGTGACCTGAGGCCAAAGTCCCGAAGGTGAGCGGCGAGGCAAGCGAGGCCAAAGGCCAAGCTTTTCATTAAATTAAAGGCCTAAAGCAATCGTTCAGAGAGCGTACAGGTACTATTACTACATTTAGATTTTTAAATAGGTATTGACATAAATAAGCTACGTTAGCCTAGTGGTTCAGTAGGTATATCACGTAACGGCTAGCCGCTTAGTGCGTACAAGGGCTAAGGCAACAATACGATTCACCACTACAGCTCGGTATTCCAATTTTAAATCAAATAAAGAACTTCGTACTTTGATGCTATTTTGTTTCTAGATTTTAACCAAATAGAGTCAACAATATGTAGAACTGTTAAAATATAGAACACCAAAAGCTGCTGGTATTGTTGAAATCTGAAGCCATTATATCAGCCGAAAGACGTCCACTGCAGGACATAGGCCTCCCCCAAAGAGTGCCACAATGACCAGTTCCGCGCCACCCGCATCCAGCGGACTCCCGCGACCTTTACCAGGCCCCGTATCATGGTCTGCCTTATCACGCAATAAGTGACAAGATAGAGCGTCCGTCACTGGCTGACACCCTTCGATAGAACGAGGCGACGCTCTTATCTTGTCACTTATTGCGTGATAAGGCCGACCACGATACGGGGCCAGGTCATCGGTCCACCTTGTAGGGTGGGTAGACCCCACGCTGCGCCTTCCGGTACGTGGTCGCCACTCGAGAACCTTTCCGCCCCAATGGCCATCATCGGTTCTACGTGCAATGTGCCCCGCCCACTGCCACTTATTGTTGTGTGTTGTATAAGGGCTAGTTACTTACTTTACTTTACTGTGTTGTGTTAATAACTTTAAATTTGTTGAATCCGCGAGCGATAATCTCAGACCAAGAAAAAAGATAGAGCATTACGAAAAACCTAGTGAAGCCGGTTTTCAACCAAGCCAAATGAGTTTAGCACACGCTCACGCGCACTTATACAAACAAAAAAATTACACTAAACTGAATATGGGAACACTAAATAATGTGATAACTATGACGCCTCTATTTGGTTTATTAACCTTTAGTCTATGTATCGGCTTTAAATATGGAAAACTAAAAACAAACATTCATAAACTACGGAGTTCTTTATTTGAATTGGTATACATTATGACAACAGTAAATCTTATTTTTACTAGATACAAATTATTCGTCGGATTCGTTCGGAAATACGGAAATATAAACTATTCACAATCTATCTCTAAACTACCAGACACCTCGAAGATCAGACTTTAACTGGATCGTGAGTAATTGTTGAAAACACCATCTGACTGCATTGTCTAATTACTTGACATCGGGTATTTTTCAGTTTCGGTCGGAACAAATCGGAAACAACACGAAATACAATGCTGTGTTTTCATTATATCAATATTCATTTATCCGACTGCGAAGTGCAATGTACGTCACCAAGCACGGCTATACTGAAGAACCAGCGTAAAATGAGACGCTATACCGATTTTATTTACGTTAATTTGTAAATACGAGTATAATTTAAACTGTTAAAGCTAGCGTCATGTTGATAATTTTCCCGCCATCTGCACACAATTTCCGTTATGCATGTGTATTTCCAAGTCTTAGTTGGCTATAAGTTTTTTAAATAGAGCTGAGGACAGCACTGTATGAAAAAAAGTTACTTTGGTCATATTTTACACTAGTAAGAGCTATCGTAAAAAGAACTCAAAATGTGTATACCGTCTCAAAATTTTACGAGCTTTCGAATCGAAACCCCACACGTTCCTTACAATCCAAAAAAAAATTGCGAAACCCCTTATTACCCCTCAAACTGCCCCCTTTATTGGGGTTTACACCTTTTTGACTTTATTTATGTAATCAGGCCATAAATTTCTATATCTATACCAAATTTCAGCTTCCTATGTCAAACGGTCTTCGAGAAACTGGCTGTGACAGACGGACAGCCTCCGAGTGATCGCATAAGTGTTCCGTTGGACCAATTTTGGTACGGAACACTAAAATGACAGTTAAACTGTACTAACGCCCGTACGAAATGTTACGTGATTACCCCTCAGGCATACGGCTATCAAGCGGCGGTCGTGGGTTCGAATCCCGGCTCGTACAAATTAGATTTTCGGAGTTTATGTACAGAATGTCATTTGATATTTACCGTTAGCTCTACGGTGAAGGAAAAACATCGTGAGGAAACCTGCATACATCTGAGAAGAAAGTCATAAGGTGTATGTGAAGTCCCCAACCCGCATTGGGCCAGCGTGGAGACTACTGCCCGTTCCCTCTCATCCGTGAGAGGAGGCCTGTGCCCAGCAGTGGGACGTATACAGGCTGATTTATTTATTTGTATTTATTATTGTCATAAATCGATTAAATATTACATTTTTCATTTTAAGTAAAATTTTATTCGTGTTGCAATTTATTTCAAGATTTTTTGGAACTTATGTAAAGTATATTTAAAACTTCCTGGCTTTCAATTTGAAATATGAATTTAAAGAAAAGATCACTTACGCTCGGTATAACGGAGGCTATTTTAGCTCAGCTTGCTTGCGTGTTATGAAACCCTTTAAAAGCAAGTGTGATGAAAAATACATTTTGAACTATTATCCTCGCGCCGACAGTTAAAGTACGTATTGTTCACCGGGGACAAACGTCTAATGCCGTTTTACATTATTACTACATTCCAGTCTGGTAATAGATCTAGAGTGCAGTTCCAGCATTGAACCACACGTACTCATTGTGTTCACAGTGTTTGTGGATCCAATTAAGTACCTACTATCTTAATATTACTGGAGTATCCGTATAAAAGGTTAAATAAAGTTGTGAATTATTACAATGCATGTAGACATTAATCGTAAACAGCAAAAAACGACCGAAAAAGCGTGAGAGTGTATTGTAAGACTACTTATGGCGCCGGAACACTAATACAAAATAATATTCGGTTTTACTCAAAAGTCAAGAAGATCAAAAACATCTATGCTTGTTATTTATTGTAATATTTTTTTTAAAGAAGCCTTTCTAAGTTACAAGTAATCTGCCGTCTTGACCGGATGATGGAAACTTGCAATTTCGTTAATATTACGTATATACTCCGTTATTATTTTGCATTTACTTTGGGTACATAATGAAGCAGCAGACAAGAACAAAGCTTTCGTCGTATTATTTGGGTTCCCCTCCCTGAATCCTTGCAATCATTACTAAAAAAGTACATAGCAATTTCTGTCAATCTAGACCAGTTTAGCAGGTCTGGCTTCCCACGAGGTGGCTTGAAGTCATTTTTGCATATTAATGCAAAAATTACTTCTATAATAGCTGATATTTTCTGTGAAACGGACAACAGATCATTTAAGTAATTAAGCCCAACAAAATATTAGACATAAAATAGTTATTTACGATACAAGTGCCGAAAATAGGAAATTCGCAACGAGTAGTGATAAATTAAAACACGACCGAAGGCAGTGTTTTAAATCGACACGAGTTGCGAATTACCTATTCGCACGTGTATCGTACAACGTTTTACTGTACATGGCTCTTTAAAGTTTCGACATATGCACGAAAAGTGCCCTTTTCCGCACGAGTGCGGGAAAGTAGCACCATATGTACTGTAATAGTTATTTACGATACAAGTGCCGAAAATAGGAAATTCGCAACGAGTGGTGATAAATTAAAACACGACCGAAGGGAGTGTTTTAAATCGACACGAGTTGCGAATTACCTATTCGCACGTGTATCGTACAACGTTTTACTGTACATATGGCTCTTTAAAGTTTCGACATATGCACGAAAAGTACTCTTTTTCGCACTAGTGCGGGAAAGTAGCACCATATGTACTGTAAAATATATTACATAGGTAGCAATTGAAGTCGGTAAAAATATTAATACATTTTTTACATAATCCTAATTTTGATTATGATTGACAAGATTTTTTACACAGAAAAAAACACAATGACTGATTAATTTTAATCTACGTAATTACTTCCGGGTGGAATGTTTGTAGGATTCTAAAATAAAGCATCTTAGAATAACGTTTTAAAACGAAATAAACAGAAATTTAATTAATGTTTTACTAAACAGTTTTTTTTCCCGGTTTAGGTACCTTTTTTTTAAATCTCATTGACCAATTGATTTCGGTGCGAGTGGTTTCAGTGGTGAAACGATGGAGTCATATTGCAGATCTTAAATTATTTTACTATATTCTTCAAATTGAAAGTTGGTGTAGCTAAACTATCAACTTCTACGAGCTACGTGGATTGGTCGCAAGGGCCCGTTTGCACAATATTCATCCCGTCCCTGGCGACGATATTGTCCCGGGAACTCCGCTCGTCAACTTTATAGGGGCTAAAGATCATTGTTTATCCCGCCGAACGAAGCTGAGGTGAAATTTACTTTATTTAGGATAGGTATACCTAAACGGAGGAGCTCTCGGATAACAGGCCTTTAAGAATACTTTGAAGGGAAATTATACTTGCTAAGGTATTGGATCTCTAAGATATAACACATGTATGAAAAAATTGATGTATTATACGCCTGTTATTGTAAGATTACGAATGTATGCAAAATAAGCGTATCTAAACTTAAGAACGCAAACAAGCCATACAGATAAATATCATATAAACACACATAATACCCTCACCTAGGTTTAATATGAAAAGCAATCAATTTACCTTTATACCTTTATGAAGTATAAAGGTGCCTAGCCTAGTGGTCAAGCGGCGGTCCTGACTAGTCCTGAGTTCGAATCCCGGCTCGCACCAATGTGTTTTTCGGAACTTATGTACGGAATATTTACCGTTAGCTTTTCGGTGAAGGAAAAACATCGTGAGGAAACCGGTCTAATCTCAATAAGGTCTAGTTTTCCCTCTGGGTTGGAAGGTCAGACGGCAGCCACTTTTGTAAAACTAGTGCCTGTGCCAAATCTTGGGATTAGGTGCCAAAGCGGACCCCGGGCTCCTCTAGGGCACAACCGGGAATAACACTAATAGGATGATGATGAAGAACCCCACTTAAATATTCTGTTAACAGGATACTTTTTTGCAAGCTTCGTTAAAGGATTAAGCCACTTTAATCAAATAATACGTACGGCCGTTCATTGTTTTGTGTTTATTGCACTTCAGGGATAGAAATGCCAGCGCGGTTTTACTTAACCTGGAGGTCGATCAGACACTTACGATTCCAATTCATTCCAATTTGATATCGACGTGTTACGCACATGTTTATGGCCAGTTTTGCATTTGGCGGTGCGGGGTAAGTGCGGTATCAGAAAGTTTTCTGTGTCAACTGTCACTCAAGTGAGTACATTTAAATGAGTGCTTCCTGACTGGCGCGGCATGCGCGGAAGCGGGCGGTACGAATGTAGCACTGCACGCGCACTGCCTGGAAGCGAGCATTAAGTTACCACTGTGTAATAGTGACAGTATACCGACAATAGGGAATATTCATGATATTTTTTTATTTTTTTTATCTATTCTATAAGTAATTATATAACCGGAAAAAAATATAACACTTTCACAATATTATTAAATAAGCTAAAAAAAAATAATTAAAACTACTATCATTTCGGACGATCAAAACGCCACCATTTTGGCGCGCTCATTTGTGACGTCACCGTGCACCTTAGTGCACGGTGGTTCTTAAACAAATTAACAACAAAGTGTTTGATTCACACTTTTAATAAATGTGAGTGATTAAAGCTTATAAGATCAACTTATTGTAATGGAAGAGCACACAAAAGCTTATTATAAATATTGTATTGTCCCTATGTGTGAAAATGCAAATATTTTCATATGCCCAAAGGTGCAAATATAAGGATAAAGTGGTGTAAGGCGATGAGGAGAGATAATGTATCGTGCTTGAGTAGTTTATATTGTTGTGAAGATCATTTCGACGTGAGTATTAAATATGTATGTATCTGAAATCTTTTTTATTACGACTCGCGAACAATATAAGCAATAACCTAACCTCAAAATTGTATTATATAGATACTTATTCATAAAACTATTCTGATTCCCAATTTTTTTAGTTACCTATTCATGTTACAAATATTATGATTTTTGTTGATCAACATCTGACTACGAGTGTTGATTTTGATTATGAAACGTTTTAGCTAAGTTTCTTTGTTTGCACTGTTGAACGAAGAAAGTTAAAAGAATTTAATCCTTTTTACTGAGTGACCTACAAAAATTTGTTTTATTTATAAGCCTTGACGAAAACAACCTAGTTTGTTAAAGTTCATAAAGATGCTCTCAACATTTAACATTCCTAATTACATATCTTTGATTATATAATACTAGCTTCTGCCCGCGACTCCGTCCGCGTGGAACTCGTTTATACTAACTATCTCTATACCAAATTTCATCCAAATCGGTTCAGCAGTTTAAGCGTGAAGAGGTAACAGACAGACAGACAGACAGACTTTCGCATTTATAATATTATTAAGTAAGTATATATAAAATATATAATATACGATTAACTAGCTTCTGCCCGCGATTCCGTCCGCGTGGAACTCGTTTATATCGTAGCTCCATACAAACTTTCACCCCCCACTTCATCCCCTTGGAAGATGATTTCCGGGTTAAAAACTATCCAATATCCTTCCCCAGGACTCAAACTATCTCTATACCAAATTTCATCCAAATCGGTTCAGCTGTTTAAGCGTGAAGAGGTAACAGACAGACAGACAGACACACTTTCGCATTTATAATATTAGTATGGATAGTATGGATAGTATGGATGGATATGGATAGTGGTAGTAGTGGTAGTAGTCCTGGGGAAGGACAAAGGATAGTTTTCATCCTGGAAATCATCCCCTACGGGGATGAAATGGTGGGTTGAAGTTTGTATGGAGCTGCGATATAAACGAGTTCCACGCGGACGGAGTCGCGGGCAGAAGCTAGTATATATGTCGCAGGGAAATGGCTAAAACAGAGATTTGAACAAATCTCTAAGGGATATGATCAAATCACGCAGGATGTTAAAATGGCGAATCCATTTTATCATTTGCCTAGAAAAAATCAGTCATTTAATCAAATCTCTGAGTCTGTTTAGTGAAATGACGAAATCGGCCAAAAAAGGCAACTCGTTTTTTCATTTCCGAAGCCGACGATTTTCAGAAGCCGACGATGGCAAGTACATGCATTGTACTCATTGCGAAGAGTCATACGATTTACTATGCGCCGGACTCAATGTGAATAGGTATAATGATCTGTCCAGCGAGGACCGCAAGACTTGGATCTGTATGGCATGTCGACGTCTCATACCCAGAACTGACAACACTGATACGCCTGTCCGTCTCTTTCCAGTTTTAAACACCTGTCTGGGTAATGATAGTTCCGTCGCTGAAGTAGTTGAGACGTCCGTGTTGGATCTAAATAACGGATTCGAAAATGTGACTATTGGGCGCGGGCAATACAAATACAAATCGCAGAGTTCTGATAGTGTGGTTGAGTTACCTAAATGTGTATGCGGGGGCTCTGCATCCTTAAGAAATATTGTAAGGGAAGAGCTGAAAGCTTTATTCAGTAGCGAGCTGCCCTCCCTCATTGATACAATCTTGCCGCAGTCTGAGAAGCAACTTTTGTTAATTAACGAGATCATAAGCACTCAGGCTGCTTTAATGGCCAAGCTGAACGAAGTGACTGCCAAACCACCGCCGCCGGTAGAGACGCACTCGACGAAGCGAACACGTCAAGCGAAGAAATCGATTCACAAGCCCTCAAAACCGGTATCATCTACTCCTCCCGTTCCTAACACTGGCGATTCTTCTGATCTGTCTTCTGTTAAGAGTGCTAAGACTTCCCCTCGGAAAACTGCAGTACCGAAACCGAACTCTCAGCTACAACAACAGTCAAACAGTACTCCTTCGTCACAAATGGAAGCTGTGTCGAACAGAGTGAGCAAATTAGGCCCTGTCAATGACGACGCTGAATGTAAGACGGTGATGCAAAGCAGAGGGCGGACATGTGACGGACTATCACCTGGAGCTCGGAAAAATTGCAGTTACAGCGAAGCGCTTCAGGCTGGCGGCCGTGACAGCGACGGAGACCACCGGCACAACCTCGGAGGCGGACGCGGATACGACGATGGGCGCGTACACGCACTAACGCGAGCGGATAGCGGTGGCGTGCGTCGCGGGACAGCTCCGCCGGGCGCGACCCTTCTGTGTGCTGCGGAACGTCTGCAGCAACTACACCTGTTCTACGTTCAGAGCGGTACCACAGCGGAGCTGGTGCTGAATCATCTGACGACAATCTGCGGGAGTGACGTGTGCAAGGTTGAAGTTTTAAAATCACGCGGTAACTACTCTTCCTTTAAGCTTGGAGTGCCGAGTGAACACGTGGACCTTATTCTATCGCCTGATAATTGGGCCGAAGGTATTTGTGTCAAATCCTGGCAGCAGAACTTTCGTGGGCGCCGAGGGGAGAGGCGCGACAGTGGCTCGTCCCCGTTGTAAAAACTTTCTTTTCTACTACCAAAATGTACGCGGTTTGCGATCTAAAACGGATATATTTCTAATGAGTGTAACACATTGCAATTTTGACATAATCGTATTAACTGAGACTTTTTTGACAAGTTCTGTGTGCGACGGTGAGCTCTTCCCCAGCGGGTGGCGCGTGGCGCGCCGAGACCGCCTGGGCGACGCCGGCTGGGGCGGGGTGCTGCTGGCCACACGCGACCACTATTCTATGCGTATTCTCCATGATATTGATGGGCTTACACCTGACAAGGAGCTGTTATTTGCAATTATTACTTACAAGAATTTGAAATTTTTATGTTGTGTTGTATATTTACCGCCTAGTTATAATAGTGAGCAGTACATGAGCGTCTTATCATGTATTGAAAATGCAGTAAGCGCTTATCCAGACTTATATTTTATGTTATTTGGTGATTTTAATCTTAATTCGTGTTGTACTAATTTAAAAACTGACTTTGATATCTTTTGTAATTTTTGTAAGCTAACTCAGTATAATAGTATTGTAAACGATCATGGTGGCATGTTGGACCTCGTGCTGAGTGACCTGGATGGAAAAAACCTTTCTGTGTCCAGTGGCACTAATGAAATGTTGGTTCCAATGGATGCGTACCACCCGCCGCTTACGGTGTTGGCACTGTTACCGCGTGGACCGCCTCCGGTGCTCTCGGCGGCGCCGCGCCCGCGCGCTGCTTCGTACCCCGACTGGGACTGGCGTAAAGCTGACTATGAATCACTCTATTTGGCCCTCTCTGCCATTGATTGGGACGATCTCCTGGCGACCAAGGATGTTGACTGTGCTACTGAAATACTATACGCTAAACTTTATTCGTGCTTCAGCCAGTATGTTCCCCTTAGAAAGCGCTCTAGTATTCATTCCAAGTACGTATACCCAAAATGGTACTCAGGGGATATTATTAGGAACATTAAACTCAAATACTTCCACTTGAAGAAATTCAAGCGTGATGGGAGTGATTTCAATAGGCATATGTTCAAATACTACAGAGCGCATGTAAAAAACCTGATTGATAAAGCGTATAATCAGTACATAAATAATGTTCAAAATTGTATTGTTAACTGCCCGGCAAAGTTCTGGGAATACGTTAAGGACAAAAAGAGAGACCGACAGCACTGTGATAAATTTTTCCATCTCGATGGGGAGACAGTAAGTGGACAGTGCGCAGCTGATGCCTTCGCTAGGTACTTCAGCTCGGTGTTCCAACAGGTCAAACCGCGTCTGGACCCTCAAGCCGCGGCGCGCGCGGCGTACTCCTTGGGTGACTCTAGGTCGGTGTCCATCCCCTTTGTCTGCGAGAATGACTTTAAGAAGGCAATTCAGAACCTTAAGCCCCGTTCGGCTGGGGGTCCGGATGGCATCCCTGTATTTTTGGCTAAAGATTGTGCCTCTGTCTTAATGACTCCTTTGTTACACGTTTTTAACCTCTCAATTAATCAGTCAATTTATCCAAATTGTTGGAAAGCATCAAGAGTGACGCCGGTTCCTAAGGGCGGGCCTGATACTGATATCACCTCTTTTAGGCCGATAGCAGTTCTCCCCGTGTTTGGAAAAGTCTTTGAGACGATCGTTAACCGCTGCATCAGTCTGCAGGTAGCTGACCGTTTGCACCCCAGTCAGCACGGCTTCCGAAAATCCCGATCGACCACTACAAACCTCGTTGCCCTCGCTGACTACGTTTGTAAGGAGATGGATGCAGGTCGCCAGGTCGATGCTGCATATTTCGACTTCAGGAAAGCATTTGACCTGGTTGACAATGACATCTTGCTGGAAAAACTAGCATTAGCAGGCTTCACGCCAAAGCTTCTAAATTTTTTCGCTAGTTACATGTCTGACCGCCAGCAGTATGTCAGGGTGGGTGGTTATGAGTCAAACCATTACTTCACGCTATCAGGAGTAAGTC
The DNA here is from genome assembly GCA_947578815.1 of Epinotia ramella. Lineage (NCBI taxonomy): Eukaryota > Metazoa > Arthropoda > Insecta > Lepidoptera > Tortricidae > Epinotia > Epinotia ramella. The sequence continues at coordinate 5,691,540 of OX388201.1, read as the reverse complement.
AGGGCAGTACTCTAGGGCCTACGCTGTTTCTCCTGATGATTAACGACTTGCCTGATGTGACTCGCACCGCCGAGAGTTTGCTTTTTGCCGATGACCTGAAGCTGTTCCGAGGTATTGGTAGTACGGCTGATAGTGCAGCGTTACAGGCTGACATTGACGCGGCAGCCGAGTGGAGTATTTTAAATCGGCTGCCTTTTAATGTCAATAAATGTAAGGTGATCACTTTTTCACGTAAGCGCTCTCCACTCCAAACTGAGTACCATTTAGCTGACGACACTCTGGAAAGAGTTAGTGAAATTCGTGACCTAGGTTTAATATTAGATGATAAGTTTGACTTCCATAAGCACGTAACTGGCATTTGCAAGCAGGCTAGCAGGACTTTGGGATTTGTGATGAGGATTGCAAAACAATTTCACATCGGAGTGGCTAAAATTCTCTTTAGCGCATTTGTAAGGAGCAAGTTAGAATACGGCGCTGTTGTTTGGGATCCGTACGACAGCAAATACTCTCTCATGATTGAGAAAGTACAACGCAAATTTGCTCGCTGGCTGTATAAAAAAGCCTACGGTTACTACCCGTACCTCTATCCCTCCATCTTTGTCTCGGGCATGGTCGGGCTAGACACGCTGGCGCTGAGAAGGAAGCTATTGCTATTAGTCCACTATCTGTCAGTTGTCCATCACCGAGTGGATAGTGCAGAGGTGTTGGCTCGGATCGGGTTGGTGGTTCCGACGCGGATACCCACGGACGTGGACGGGGCGGTGGCGCCGCGCCGCCGGCCGGGCCTGCTGCAGCGGCCGTCCGCTCGCACGCGCTTCGCGAGCCATGCGCCTACCGCCCGTGCCATAACATGGCTGCATCTAATGCTCACTCAGTACGAAGACGCTGACAAGTTCGCTGATCGTTTGACATACTTGTGCAATATTGCTAGGATATTTTTGAATTGGCATTTAATTAATGGAATGACATTATAATTACGATTTGTGACATTTTTACCTGTGAATGTTTATATTTCTTGTTATTTTAGCGTGTAAGTGATTTGGTGTCCACACTGTAAACTTGCATTGTACTAATTAAATAAATAAATAAATAAATAAATAAATAAATTTCACTAGATTTGTTTAGTGATTTGACAAAATCCCTGAACCGCGTCAGTGAGTTGACGAAACTAACTCGCAAAGCCAACTCGTTTTACCATTTCACTAGACAAGTTTAGTGAAATGATAAAAATCTCAACTCTAGTACGGATTAAGTCGCTCAAGTGCGGTCGTCTTACCCCCCTCCTGCACCTTACCGCTACCCGCTCTCGCCATTGCGTATTAGGCACCGGCCGGCTCAGACGCACGTGCGCAGTACGTAGCAGTTAAAATAGCACGCTGTTACTTTGCGAATGTCATTTTTTGTATGGAAAGCGAACCACCTTAAAATGATTATATTCTGGTTTACAAAATTCTTGTATACGATTAAAAAATCTGATTTGACATACTATTTTATTACCTAATTTCGACATTTTATTTTACCATTTCACTAAATCATGTCAGAGATTTCAACAAATCTCTAAGAGATATGACCAAATCACGCAGGATGTGAAAATGGCTATTCCATTTTATCATTTGCCTAGAAAAATCAGTTATTAGATCAAATCCCTGAATCTATTTAGTGAAATGACGAAATCAGCCAAAAAAGTAAACTCGTTTTTTTTCATTTCACCAGAATTGTTCAGTGATTTGATAAAATCCCTGAAACATCTTGTGAGAGATTTGATCAAACTTAATTGTAGAGTAACACTGAACCAGTTCAGAGATTTGATCACATCACCTATACCATGTTACAGTAGAGACTTTATCATTTCACTAAACGTGTCTAGTGAAATGGTAAAACGAGTTGGCTTTGCGAGCAGTTAGTTTCGTCAACTCACTGACGCGTTTCAGGGATTTTATCAAATCACTAAACAAATCTGGTGAAATGAAAAAACAAGTTGCCTTTTTTGCCCGATTTCGTCATTTTACTAAACAAATTCAGGGATTTGATCAAATGACTGATTCTTTCTAGGCAAATGATAAAATGGATTCGCCATTTTAACATCCTGCGTGATTTGATCATATCCCTTAGAGATTTGTTCAAATCTCTGTTTTGGCCATTTCCCTGACACTCAAGGGCGAGAGCGGGTAGCGGTAAGGTGCAGGAGGGGGGTAACACGACCGCACTAGCGACTTAATCCGTACTAGAGTTGAGATTTTTATCATTTCACTAAACTTGTCTAGTGAAATGGTAAAACGAGTTGGCTTTGCGAGTTAGTTTCGTCAACTCACTGACGCGGTTCAGGGATTTTGTCAAATAACTAAACAAATCTAGTGAAATGAAAAAACGAGTTGCCTTTTTTGGCCGATTTCGTCATTTCACTAAACAGACTCAGAGATTTGATTAAATGACTGATTTTTTCTAGGCAAATGATAAAATGGATTCGCCATTTTAACATCCTGCGTGATTTGATCATATCCCTTAGAGATTTGTTCAAATCTCTGTTTTGGCCATTTCCCTGCGACATATATAGTACTAGCTTCTGCCCGCGACTCCGTCCGCGTGGAAATCGTTTATATCGCAGCTCCATACAAACTTCAACCCACCATTTCATCCCCGTAGGGGATGATTTCCAGGATGAAAACTATCCTTTGTCCTTCCCCGGGCTTCAAACTATCTCTATACCAAATTTCATCGCAATCGGTTCAGCGGTTTAAGCGTGAAGAGGTAACAGACAGACAGACAGACAGACAGACTTTCGCATTTTATAATATTAGTATGGAATATGGAATGGATACCTATAAAGTTATAGTATAGTAAAATAGTATATAGTATGGATAAATATCTACTAGTTTTTTATTCCACTTATTTAACAAAGACACCTATTTGAAGTAGTTTAAAAGTCTAGCTATTTGAATCGCCAAAATAGGTTATAATTACTTAATTGACCAATCTCACGAGTATAAAAACAAGGAATATGAAAACTTATTGAATATCTGTAACTTATTTACCTTGCAGCTTTTACTCCTCTTAGTTCAGCGGACGTAAACTCACAAATATTTGCGAAGTACGTATTCACGTATTACGATTTAGTCATCATGAACACATCAATTTTAGGCAGATTATCCGACTGTGCCTTGACAAAACCGCCTTCAGTCATTGTGGCGAGTCTTTTTTCACTGCTTTCAGTTAACATTTACCAAAAAACACTGATTATTTATCATAAACAGCGGCAAATCAATGCGAATAACTTTCAATAATCATACTAACGAACGCACGGTGCACGGTGACGTCACGTTTCGCTCCGCTAATAGCGTTGCGTTTTGGAAATTTGCGAGGGAATTTGAAAAATGGTACTTTTAAACAATTAAATTAATCAATAGAAACATGATAATTTGCAAAAATAATCATGTGTGTATATTTATTAAGCAATATAGATTACACGTGATTTTTTTTGTCCATTTCTAAAGCACATGCATATTCCCTATTGTGGAAATCTGGGCAACAGCCCTCAGTAAAGTACAAAAATGCCATAAGACACATACCTCTGTTATCAAAAAAATATATAATGAAGAGCATAAATATGTCTGATTGACCTTCAGTCAAAGGTAAAAGCAACGCATCCATCATGGAGTGCAACATATTCTGCTGTGTTTTACATGTTTTTTTACGACTGCAATAATTTCGGCATATTGGTGTGTACAAAGTCATTGGAAATATTTTATACCGTTATTTAACCACTCGGTGCATAAAGCGTTTTTTTTTTCATTCTTTGGCCACATTGCTAGGAAGTGTGGAGACAACATTGAGCGACTTGCTGTGACTGGCAAGTTGGAAGGGAAAAGACCAAGAGGACGCCGTCCAATTTGATGGACAGACTAAATCCGCACCACCCTCGATACTAAGCTCCAAGAAGCCGTGCATGTCGCCGGTAACAGACAGACTTGGCGAAACATCATAAGAAAGAAAACGATGACAAGGCGTCACTAAGCATTGAGGATAACGACGAATGGAGTAGAGGAGGGGGAGGAGGGCACAAAGCGTAGTTGCAAAAGTACGTCGTTCGTAGATAAAAAAAAAAAACAAAAAAAGCACGCTCACTCGCTCGTCGAAGTTATTAATTGGCCCCGGTAAACGCACAAAGGATAGTGCGAAAACACACAATACATGTATTATTTCGATGTAAGCAGCTACTTTATGTGTACAATTCGTTACGCTAATCGCGAATTGTGTAAAACCATAAAGCAGAACTTTACATATGCATGGATCTCTTTTGCAGTGACAGGTTGTTTTAACGCTCATTAAACATTGTTGTGTTTTCTCGTGTAAAATAATATTTTTTAAAAATATAAGAAATATGAAATCGTTTGATCCTTGATATTTGTAACCAACGTTCTAGTATTATTTTATGAAAATCAGACCGACATAGACATATTCTGCATTATTCCATAGAAGATTGGAAAAATCGTGTGATTTCCAGAATAACGCTCCTTTATTTACGTTGTAGTGTTGTGCTTGAAAAGTATTTAATGATAGAAACAAGTAAAACTAGTGCTATATTTTCCCTTTGATGTCCTAGATACACGCAGAAACGTAGACGATGTTGTCCGTTGAAAGTCTAGTGTTATACAAAGCGAGGTATAAGTATAGGTACGTTTAACTTACTTTATATAGCGCCGTAATGTATGACACCACCAACTTGAGCCACACCACATGGATCAGGATGTTGAACAGGTCTATCAGATACATATGCAGCATGCCAGGGTAACACCGCGGCGGGCCCGACACCCCCAGGCTGTCGTAGTAGCTCTGCAGCAGGGGGAACGGGTAGAATCCATGGGTTCCGATGTTCATGATCATCAGGAATGGCTCCAACCACGACCAGTTTATGCTGTGAAGCTGGAAAAAAAGGCAGAAAATAAGACGAGTTAGTAGAAAAATGTGCCACAACAAGAAAGTGCCGAAAAAGGAATAGGTACTCGTACATAATATATTTGTGAGCTTTTACCACGACCAATTTTCTATCTTCGTATCTACTTAAATATATTTTGATATAACGCAATTCTCTTTTTTAATGAACAATTTAAAGTGGTTCACAACTTATTTATATGGTTACCTAGGCACCTAATACAATTTTTAACATAGGAATATGTGTTAAGATGTATTGCGTGCTATTACGGATGTATTATCCTACTATCCATACTTCCATGCTAATATTATAAATGCGAAAGTGTGTGTGTTTGTGTTTGTTTGTCCGTCTTTCACGGCAAAACGGAGCGACGAATTTACGTGATTTTTTAAGTGGAGATATTTGAAGGGATGGAGAGTGGACATAGGCTACTTTTTGTCTCTTTCTAACCCCCCACTTCCCTAAAATGGGGGGTGAAAGTTTGTATGGAGCTACGATATAAACGAGTTCCACGCGGACGGAGTCGCGGGCAGAAGCTAGTAATATTATAAATGCGAAAGTTTGGATGTTTGGGTGTTTAGATGTTTGAATGTTTGTAACTCAATCACGCTTAAACGGCTCAACCGATTTTGATGAAATTTTGCACGAAGATAGTTTGTAGCCTGGATTATAATAAGGAATAGTTTTTATCCCGGGTCCACGCAGACGAAGTCGTGGGCGTAAGCTAGTGGAATATAAATTCATTTACCTCGCCAACATATTTAGGCTAGACAACCAGCTAGAACTTGTCCATAAGTAAAATACATTTTTGTTGCTGAATAAGAACTTACAATAGTTAAATCCACATCACAGGAGAAGAAATTTGTAACTGCCGATAATATGACGAGGTGGCAGCCTAAGTCCACAGTACTGGCAACCTGAAAAAAGAAGTGAAAAATCCTGGATGCACAATACACAATGTTTCCAAACTGTATTTGGTCTTAATGAAACCGTTAAACAATATGTTTGCCTGCAGACGAGGCAATTGGACGGTTGGCAACTACACTCAAGAGCAAAAGTTTCTGGTGCACTTTGTATAGAATTTCAGTAGAAACTGTACCCGAAACTTCTGCTCTTGACTATAGTTGGCACTTGATCAGTTGGTGGTCAGATTGTTACGTCTGTAGACTCCTTTACTGTCAAAGAAAGGGTTTTTCTACCTACGCTAGCCAGACTATCCAGACCAACATGTCCTCTTAATAAAGAGGGCATTATATTATTATTATATGAAGTTTGTAAGTGTTACGTATGCATGCATGTGTGCGTGGCTGCGCCCACGAATCGTCTATTATAATAAATCAGTGTGCTACCGACCAGCGTTCGTTTCACTCGCACCCTGTCCCATATTTACCAGTGGCGACGACAACTACCCACATACGCAAAAAATGACTGCCGTTTTTGGAATTCTGCCAACTTTCGACCATAATGTACAAGTTTGGAGGATTTACAAGAGTCGGCTCTGTCAGTGGTTCATTGCGAACAATATTACTCAAGCAACGGACGCGCATGGCGAGAAACGACGAGCGATTTTGCTGAGCGCACTCACCGAGAGCTCCTACGAGCTCACAGCGCATTTAGCGCTGCCCAAGGACATTCAGGAAGTGCCCTATGAAGATGTCATAAGCTTACTGGATGAGCATTTCACTCCAAAACGCACTGGTTTTGGCGAGCGGCACAACTTTTATTCGGCGACACAGCAACGAGATGAGTCATACCCACAGTGGGCAGCTAGGCTACGGGGCCTAGCCGCCCATTGCGTGTTTTTAAACGTAGAAGAAGCGTTACGTGACCGTTTTGTTATGGGAATGTTGCCGGGAGGTGAAAAAGAAAAGTTGTACTCGCAAGACGTATCGGCGTTATCTTTAGCAAAGGCGGTAGAACTCGCCGAAAACATACGGTGCGCGCGGGCAGGCGCTGCGGCGGCAGCGGCCGGCTCCGGCGCCGCCGCCGCGGAGGTCTTCAAGATCGCGCCTGGAGATCGTCGGAAGGAAGGAAGTGATAAGCCCAAGTGTTCCGTGTGCGGTTATACTAGCCATAGTGCATCACAGTGTCGTTTTGCTAAGTTTACATGCAAAAAGTGCAATAAAAAAGGACATTTACGCAGGATGTGCACTAATGTAAATTACATGGATGCCTTCGCGGATTGTCAGGGCGATAACGACGACGACGGTGAGTTGTATCACATACGATCCGTAATGGGTGAGCCTATGGTTGAAACCGTTAAAATGAACGGCTTAAAATTAAAATTTCAAATCGATAGTGGGTCCGCAGTGACGGTCATATCTCATATCACATACAAGATGCATTTCAACGATGTACCATTGTTACCTACGTCTAAAAGGTTAATGACCTACTCAGGTCAGCAGTTAAAATGCATGGGTCATTTAAAGTTGAATGTGGAATTCGCGGGTAGCACTCACGTACTAAGCGTGTTTGTTGTTCGTGCCGGCGGCCCACCGTTGCTAGGCAGAGATTTCATCTCGTTATTTAAATTGCAGCTAATGCCTGTTAATTATTGCAAAGAGATCTCGATTATGGGAGGCGATAAGTTAATGAAACAGTACCCCAAACTATTTTCGGATGGCTTAGGATTGTTCAATAAATATCAAGTCAAATTAAGGCTCAAGGAAGATGCAAAACCGGTTTTTTTTAAAGCTCGGCCTATAGCATTTGCCTTGCGTGACGCAGTTGGTGAAGAAATTGACCGATTAGTCAATTTAGGGGTCCTTCAGCCAGTTGACCATTCTGAGTACGCGTCACCTATAGTGCCGGTTTTGAAGAAAAACGGTTCTGTACGTTTATGTGCAGATTATTCTGTGAGTATAAACAAGCAGTTGATTATTGAACAATACCCGCTGCCTACGATAAATGAGTTATTTTCCAAACTATACGGGGGGGAACGGTTTACAAAGTTAGATTTGTCAATGGCATATAACCAGTTTGAACTAGACCAAGAGTCTCAAAGGTTGACGTGTATTAATACATTTAAGGGGCTATACCGTTTTACCCGGCTTGCATTCGGTCTTGCCCCCGCACCGGCCCTGTTCCAGCGCGCCATGGAGTGCTTGCTGGCGGGACTGGACGGCGTGCTCTGTCTGCTGGACGACGTGCTCATCACCGGCGCCAACGCCTCCGAGCACGTGGCTAGGATGCATGTAGTGTTGCAAAGGTTGCAGGACGCGGGATTGGTTTTGCAGCGGGATAAGTGTGAGTTTTTCAAAGAGGAGATTAGCTACCTGGGTTACATTATAAACAAAGATGGCTTAAAAAAATCACCAGAAAAAATTAGAGCTATAGTGGATGCTCCCGTGCCAACAAATGTTAGTCAGTTACAATCGTTTTTAGGGCTAAGCAACTATTATCGAAATTTTGTTCCCGCCGCCTCGACGATACTCAGACCTTTGTATGACCTACTTAAGAAAAATAGCAAGTGGGAGTGGTCCAAGGTGCACGATGAAGCGTTTAAAAAAATTAAAAGTTATTTAGTTTCCGATCAAGTACTAACACACTTTAATCCCAAAGCAAAACTAATTTTGACCGTGGATGCATCCCCTAGTGGCCTTGGGGCAATTTTATCTCAAAAAGATGCGGACGGGGTGGAACGGCCGGTTTCGTTTGCCTCGCGCACTCTCAACCCCGCTGAGAAACGGTACGCCCAGATACAAAAGGAAGCGACCGCTATTATTTATGGAGTACGGCGTTTCCATCAGTATCTGTACGGTCGGGCGGAACCGTTTGTGTTGCGAACGGACCACAAGCCACTTATTTCAATATTCGGGCCCTACAAAGGTATTCCTGAGGTATCAGCCAATCGCTTACAAAGGTATGCACTATTTCTCAGTGGTTACAATTACATAATCGAATATGTACGCAGCGCGGACAATAGCGCGGATTACCTGTCCCGGGCTAGCCTGCCGGAGGGGCGCGGGGGCGCGGCTCTCGCAAGCGCCGATAGTGACAAGGCCGCTTATGTTTGTTTCGTCGCGGACGGGGATAACATGCCGATTACTATTAACGAGCTGCAGGAAGAAACTAAACGGGATGCAACTTTGAATGTTGTTAGTAGGTTTATTGTCGATGGTTGGCCTAATAAAACTACCGATATGCAATTGAAGCCCTATCATTTGTGCAGGACTCAATTAGCTGTAGAAAACGGGGTTATTATGCGAGGTCACAAAGTGGTAATTCCGCAATCGTTACGCAAAAAAGTTTTATCAGAACTACATACGTCGCATTTAGGAATCGTCAAGACCAAAGCGGAGGCTCGTTCTCGGTTCTGGTTCCCAGGAATTGACGAGGCTTTGGAGATTTTTTTAGGTTCCTGTGAGGTGTGCCAGCAGCTGCGGCCGTCCCCGCCCCGCGCGCCGCCCGCGCCGTGGCCTCCCACTACGCGTTGTTTCGAGCGATTACACATAGATTTTCTAGGGCCTTTAAACGGTCATATGTATCTAGTAGTGGTGGACGCATATAGTAAATGGGTCGAAGTGTACACCATGAATACCACCACATCTACTGCCGTAGTTGACAAACTGTGCGAGTTTATATCTAGGTTTGGCCTACCAAAAACAATCGTTAGTGACAATGGTACCGCGTTTTGCTCTCGAGAATTTACTAAATTTTGCAACCTTAACGACATAGAACATGTTACGTCACCACCTTACCATCCAGCCAGCAACGGGCAGGCTGAGACCTTCGTTAAGATTACAAAAAAGGGTATTAAGTCAAGCATGTTATCAGGTAATAATGAAAGACAGAGACGGCTACTTTTGTTAAGATATTTAATGGATTACCGCAACTCGATACATTCAACCACAGGCTGCGCTCCATCGCAATTAGTATTCGGACATAAATTGAGATGTAGGTTAGATGTGGCAAGTCCTCACTCGGAGTTATCGCCCTCACTATCCGTGGAACCGATGATCAAACCTGTACAATCTCAACAGTGTTCACAAGTTAAAGAATTAGAATCACGTAACTTTAAAAAAGGTGAGCTGGTACTATATAAAAAGTATACAAACAAAGATAAATATAGTTGGAGTAAAGGGAATATTGAGAAAAAGATCGGAAAGGTTTTATACCTAATTAAAGATTACGTGACTGGGGTGATTATAAAAAAACATAAAAATCAAATAGTTAGGTATAAGGGAACACTAAACAACTATAGCCAGGGGTATAACAAAAATCAAGATATAGATGAGTACTCACCGCTGTCTGTGCCTCAGTCGCCTCTGCTGCCGCCGCCGTCGCTGCCGCGGTCGCTGCCGCGGTCGCTGTCGCCGTCGCTGTCGCCGTCGCCGTCCCCGTTGCAGATGACGCCAGCAGATATCCGCACACCGCACTCACCCCAGAACCCGTGCTCACCTTCGCCTTCACAACCAGCACCACTACCGCCCTGTGACACCCCTTCGGGTCAGGTGGGGCTGACCGGAAGCACCGCTGAGCGTTTGCCGGAAGGAGAAGGGTCAGTGCCGAGCGACTCGGAGTTTCAAGAGGCAGAATCTTTCACGGATGATGTGGATGACGAGGAGATGGTTCCCCCAGAGGCTGAGCAACAGGAGGATCAACGCTTACGCGAAGTTGCGCGAAGCCGGTTACGTCGTCGTTCCCAATTAAACGTAGATTTTAAGAAGTACTTTTAAGAGATTTTGTTAAAATGGGGGAGGAGTGTTACGTATGCATGCATGTGTGCGTGGCTGCGCCCACGAATCGTCTATTATAATAAATCAGTGTGCTACCGACCAGCGTTCGTTTCACTCGCACCCTGTCCCATATTTACCAGTAAGTTTTCCTTTTTTCCGCCAAGGTAAAGTTTCACTAACTCAACTGACTGTGAAGTTCATACAATTTCCAAGGACAATTTTAGTTATGTATTGTACACATAGAGTTCAAATGTGTACTTGGTTGCCTTATAGGTATGTGGCGACTGCGGTATAAAACTTCTACAGATTGTAACCGCTGATCGCACTGGCTATATACCGATCGAGGTGACAGCTGGGACTTGTCAAGTATTTTGCCGGAATGTATTGTATATTTTGGTCTTTCGTCGGGGATGCGGTCAGCGGTGGACGCCTTGCTTCTCAAGCGGAGCTTCTGACGCTGATTGCATTATTGACGACTGACCAAACTACCGAACAACGTCGCTTTATAAGCAAACTTGACACTGGCGAAATCATCTTAACTTAGATGGAAGCCATTTTTTATTTTTATTGAATTGAATTGAATTGTATATTTTATGGTGGTTAATTAGGGTTAATAAATAACGTGTGTTTGCAACGTGAATGTTAATAATTTGATTTATAGCTACCTCAAGAAGCATCCTTCAGGTACATACCAGATTTAGATAACCAATGAAGAAACACTTGGCTCGCAGGGACTGCACTCCGCAACAAAGATTTCGATAGAAAGCCGTCATCTTTTTCGCTGAAAACAAAGTTTTATCAGTGTGGAAAACTTTTCAGTCATATAATTAGTTTTAAAATGATGTATATACTAGTGACCCGCCCCGGCTTCGCACGGGTATTATATTATGCATATAAACCTTCCTCTTGTATCACTCTATCTAGTTAAGAAAACCGCGTCAAAATCCGTTGCGTAGTTTTAAAGATCTAAGCATACATAGGGACAGACAGCGGGAAGCGAATTTGTTTTATACTATGTAGTGATGATTCACAGCTGGTAATTGCGTAACGTATAATTGTCTCATACAAAAACGGACGTTCAGATTTAGCTAACGTCTGTCCATCGATGAGTTACTATGACTATGAACGTGGTGGGATGCAATAGGCGATGTAGGCCAAGGAAAATGTGGATGGACTGTGTGAGAGACGATATGAAGAGGAAGGAAGTAAGTGACGCAATGAGGGGTTACTGAGAGGAATGGAACAAAAGACACGCTGCGCCGACCCCAAATAAAAGGGATAAGGGCCAGTGAAAGAATACCTAATGATTAACAGATGAACAGACATTATATTTGAAGTTTCATAAGTTTAATGAAATAAAAATCACACATTTTGTTTTAAGTAAGCAAGTCATTTTATTTGCATAAAATTTAGCTGAACTATTTTGCCTTTATAGCCCGTAAGTCCACTCCCAATACGTCTCATGACGAGAAAGTTGTGCTGAGCAAGAATCAGAAAATTATAGCACCTAAAATTGGCCGAAAGTTTGAAAACCTTCACTTCCGGTCAAAATTTGTATTTATTTTCTGCCAGTGACAACAGTATGCGACATTTAGCCCTTTAGTCGTAGAGAGAGTAGGCCTAAGTCTGTCAGTCCTAAAATGGCTGGAAGTAGACAGACGGTCGCTAAGTTACCCTTGGCACCATCTGTGTATTGGGCCTTGGGTCTGCTTACGGACTATTAAGACATGCAAATGTCAATAGAGATCATTTGATAACTCTAAACATATAAAATGCAGCACGAGACAGTAAAAAAAAAAATTGGTGCGTGGGAATATAGTATATAGTGTTACCGATAAGTGTACATCTTTGTTTGTGTACAAATGAACGCATGGTATAGGTACATAGGAATATAGAATTTTTTTGCTTTGCCCATATTCTTCCCATGATAGCTTACTTTAGAATAACTACAAATCCAATGAGTATTTATTTTTTATTGAATAATTTGGTCCATGGGGACCGGAGGCTTTAAAACTGTTACAACAAATACCAATAAAGCGGCCAAGTGCGTGTCGGACCACGCACAACGAAGGGTTCCGTGCCTATTAAAAAGATCGCATCTTTACTGAAATCTTATGGCACTTACATCCTCTTCTTTAAGGAAGACAGTTTTTTTAGAAATATCTCAAAAATCTTTGAACCGATCTTGTTCAAAACAATTTTCGCTGAAAGAATTTAATAAGCCCTATGTGATGATTGATGATTTTTTTCATATTTTTGAAATACACGGTTCAAAAATTAGAGGGGGGGGGGACATAATTTTAGTGACTTGACTACAAAAAAAATGCTGGGAAACCTTATATTTATTTTGAAAGGCCTATCGATTGATGTGCCACACGTGGGCTTGCAAGAAAAAAAAATTACTTTCAGTTTTATGTATGGAGTGCAACCCTAAAAATTTTTTTAAAACAATTTAATTATAAAACTGTGTAGTTACAAAATACACCTATGTTCAAAAATTTATTCAAATACACCTTATAGTTTTCGAGTAAAATGCCTGTGACATACGGACGGACAGACAGACAGACAGACATGACGAATCCATAAGGGTTCCGTTTTTTGCCATTTGGCTACGGAACCCTAAAAATGCTCATCCGCTCCTCTGCTGACCATAGGACTGGCTCGTTCCTCGCTCAACGCATTGGCATTGCCATTCAACGAGGTAACGCAGCCAGCCGTATGGGCACCCTACCAAGTGGTAATGATCTAGGGGACATATGTAAATATATTTAGTGTTAAGTTAGTTTCAGTAATTTTAATTCCTTGGTTGATTTACATAGTCTATTGTATAGTTTCATAATTTCGGGATAAAAGTAGTGAACAAATAATATGGTAATATAAGTAAGAAGCCTACCTAATAAGGTGCGCAAAATAACAAATCAGTGGCTCGTTTTTTTGGAGCTACAAGTTACAATTACAAGCCAACACTGAGCCTCTTGAACAATATTGACTGGTAGTTTAGCCTGGTAGCCTTTCAAAATTAACGCTGATAGCAGCCCCGCAATTCTGTAACTTGTTTTAACCTCACCTCACCGTTCACCTCCAAATATATCCAACTAAGCGTAGGTAGAGGTCTCGTTTCGTTAGGCGTTCCGAACAACAGCCTAGTTGTTAGACGATTTTGCGCACTTTATCCTGTAAAACTGTGTCCTGGGTGAGGTGACTGCACTGTGATCTCACACAACGATGACATTATTCCGAAGTGGGTAATGTTATGACAACAAGTCGCTTTTTCTGCCGTCGAATCGAATTTATCAACAATCGTATCCATTGAGGACAATAATGACGCAACACTGAATATAAACCTTTTTATTGATCTATGTATATGCTCATGCTGATAAAGCCCGTATTACGTAGTACAAGCGCATAAGCTAGTACATACATAGTGTACACCGCGTATCCATCACTTCCAATAATTTCGTTACACTGCCATGTATATTTTGGAAAGACGACCGATTTCGTTTCAGAGTTTTAAATAGGTGCTTCTAATAACTTACTGACTTATTACCTATATTAAGGGCCTGTTTCACAATCTCCAGTTAAAACATATCCGTCAGATAAATGTTGGCTGTCACTTTTCTTTTATATGACGGGAGAAAAGGATAGCAATACTTTTAACTGGCTGATAACTTTATCCGGCGATTGTGAAACAGGCCCTAAGTAAATAAATAATTAACTACAGAAATCAACAATCGTAGACAAATCGACTCAGTCCTATTAGGTCAGTCATATCCGACTAGTCAAATCGCAAAAATCGGAAGCCAACAGCTAGTTGTGATTTTTTGCATGTTGTTAAGACCACTAACGTATATCCAAGTTTGCAGCATCAAAAGATCTGTGCTAACTTTACAGCACCCGAAAAGCCACGAAGTTTTCGCACTTTTAGCTTCGCATATAACTAGTAAGTTTATAGGACTACTTCAATTTGTTTATGATTGTTAATTTAAGTTTTTATTTACTTTATTAAGTGCAGGTGTCTGGTTAGAAAAGCACCATCCCCTTTCTACTCGTAGGTGTTGTAAGAGTCGACTACGGAATCACGTTGAAATGTATTGAGGGCTAGCCACCTATCACTGTAATATCAACACAATATGAAGATTAAATTTTCGCAGTCTTTAATCCCATATTTGCTATAAGTGCCACAAACATTTAATAAGTGCTGCGTACCCTTCCAGGAAACAGAGGCTTGAATGTATTGTGCGATTACGAATGATACCTATACCAGAGGCACATACCACAAATATTAGTTGATAGATTTAATAATAATACTTTACTCATTAAATAACAATCATGAGGTAACGGTAGGATACATTAACATTTAATTTAAATATTATGGATTTCAACAGTATATAAATTACCTACGTTTCAAAATTATGTGTCACGAACTCATTGAAAATACGTCCATAACAGCATTGTTGCTTATCGTGCTGTGAGTCATACGAACATAACACAGTAAGGCCACTTCTGCATTAGGCGGGGCGGAATCGGTGAGCAGCATTCTGTATTTTACCGAGAGCTTACTGATGTCACCCAGATTTCCTCACGTGTCGGTGTATTGCCAGTATTACATTTGCGCGTAATGCATTCAGTATCGCATTCGTACCGCCCCGCATCCCGCCAAAATCAGGGAACGCTTTAAAAAAAAGAGGAGTTTCTACATCCGGATGTATTTTTTTAATGTTTCTTACCTCACAACTCCGACATTTATGAGCTGATATTTTTTTTTTATATGAAGTAGTTATATGCTTTCAGATTGTCCCATTGTTGTCAAAAAGCCAGTCGATGATGGGGAAAGAGGAATACGGGTAGACTCAAAATTTATTATTACTCCAAAAGAAAGAAGGCAAAAAAATATGCCTAGTGACGAAAATCCCATTCAGATATCTCAAAGAATTACGAAGCTACAACCGTTTTAATATTGCTTGTTCGAGAGAAAACGCTCGCAGTTAGTGACGTCACAATCTGCGAGCGTCATCATAGTAAATGGCAATCGTTTCATATGAAGGCGCGGTTTGCGGAAAAGGGACAGAATATACCCCCTCTTACAACTTGGGACACTTATAACTTTGTGATTATTTAACCTATTGCATTGCTTTTTCCTCCATTTGACTACATCTTTAATGCTTTTTCGAGAAAATATTGTATTATATATTATTTTATTCAGTGTCTACACCACTATTGATAGAACTCCTCAATTTTATTAGGCACGCGTGTTGTAATTTCGGCATTTTCTATTGTAACTCGGTAACCACAAATTTGGTGAAGTGGGACTTATGGTGAAGATCACAGATGACTTATGGATCTCCTCAATGATCGTACGTCACATATTCAGATCTTTGTTATATACTTAATTCTATTTTATTCGTTATTCTACCCGCTAACCCATCGTTAATTACCTACACTATAATATAATTATTGTAAAAAATTGTATATGTATAACATTGGTGAATTATCGATTATTCCGTCGGCCAATAATTAGCTATTTAAAGTATTAGTACCTTTTAATTAACTGGGGTGACGCCAATATAATCGGTGTTAATGTTGATAATTTTTTTAGTCACATTTTTTCATTTTTTGGTGAAACGATTTTTCGCGCTCTATACAGCACAACTAAGGCTAGAACGCACGATTTTTTTTATTTTTGTCAAGTTTAGGGTTAACAGTGGCTTTAAACAAAAATAACTTTTTTTTGTACATAAAAGCGGCGTTTGAAGTGTGGTGTTGGCGGAGGTTAGAAAGGATCAGTTGGACGGTTCTTTTCCGTGAGGAGGTTCTGGAAATATTAGTCAATGAAAAAAGAAATCTGTTGCATATTGTTCAAACAGGAAAACTGGACGAAAACAGTAATAGAGGGAAAAATAGAAGGAAAAAGGCAAAGGGGAAGGCAAAGACAGCACACAAAGACGTCACATGGAGCCAATAAGAAATAAACGCATCTTCTTATAGAGAAATAAGAAAAAAGGCGGGATGTAGAATAAGTTGGAAATTACTCCACCGAGAAGCACCTAGCTAACCTAAGAGTCCGCTCCGCAGTAAGCTCGGCCGAATTTCACCTTCCCATACAAACGGAGTTTCCTTCTCATTTTAAAACTACGTGTTGGATTGTGACGAAACTTTGCATATACAATGACATGAGGTATATTTATGTCTATAATTGTTTGTCTGTAATTAGTTTATATTTTTCCAGTTTATAAAACAAACGAAATAGAGCAAAACCAAATTTTGTATGAAAAACTTTCAATTCTTGTTTTTTTTTTACTATGGTATCTGAAGCTACATAAACTAATTACAGACCTGGATGTCATTGTATGTGCAAAGTTTCGTCACAATCCAACACGTAGTTTTCAAATGAGAGCGTAACTACGTTTGTATGGAGAATCGAGCTTACTGAAGAAGAAGAAAAACTTTCGATAATTCAGCGAGCTGGGATTTCAATTCAGAAACGCGTTTTTAATCGTGAATTGTCTGCATCCACCGGTACCCTATGAATTTGGGGCACTGGCCCTAAGTATTAGGAAGTACCTACGTAACCTTTTTTTTTCTTTTTTTTTTCCTTTCCTATCTTTCCAAGTTGGGCCCCGCTTAACTAATTACCTATAGCTATAATACAAAGAAACGTGCAAATCATGCAGTCCTGGACCTACATACAAAAGCTAACTACTACCTTATACCTACGTAACCATATCTTATACCATATATTAGTAACATTTTGTATTATTGAAATCTCCTGTTAGACTCAGACATGACGTATACGCGACGTTATTAACATCCGAAGTAAGTAATTGATAATACACTTATTATGTCAATATTTTACAAGACAATCACTAGGTACTGTCTTGGAAAACCACGTTATCCACGTTAATCCCCTAGCCTGATCCCCCAGGGGAATTAGCGGCAATTATTTTATATTCAACTAGGAAAAAATGATAATGTTCGGTTATGGCGCTTCGCCGGACGCTACCGCGTCACGCTCGCTTCGCTCGCTCGGCTCGCGCGCTGTGGGGTCGCAGTTCAACTAACAACCTAACCGTTTTTTTCCCCTGGGGGATCAGGCTAGGGGATTAACGTGGACAACAGCTGGAAAACATTGACTTTTATGAATAAATATCTTGTATCTTGTTTCCTCTTGCGTAAGGGCATATTATCCTAGTTCCTAGTACGTGTGAGCACTAAGCAGAGTACCTATTGAGATGGGATTGCCATTAAAGGGGTGCATCAATTCGCGTAAACTACTCCCCTGTGTAAGAGATATTCTTAGTTCTTGAGCGCACGAGTAGACGTGATGCAACAAATTGGACAAATTGCGATCAATTCATAAAATGGTTTAATTAAGTTGGTATTCACGAGAGCGCTGTAGCAAATTACGATTGTTATGGTTTCGTTCCTCGTCATTAAACCAAATCACCTTATACCTACGGTTGACTGTACCAATCTACTTTCTAGGTATTTCTGTGCAATTATTATACAGAACGACATCGTTCATATTAACGTATAAGCAGTTAATTCGCATTAAGTAACTATAATGTCTTAAACACCATAAATCACTCTAGTGCGTTAATTCTCCACGTGACAAGCAAGTATAATTATCCAAATTCAAATGTATACCCATGTCACTAACCTTTACAACTTTATATTATGTAGTTTTCACAATAATAGTTCACTTAACAAATCAATCACAGCGATGCTGACGGCAGTGTTAGTAAAACTGTCGGTGCGTTGAAACGAAGCGGGCTCTGCGATGCTATTTACTTTTGAAAAACAAATGAGCACTAACACAACTCGTTGCTTGTGATTTTGAACCTTATACACCAGCATGAATGTTGAAATTGGAATGGCTTCGGTTTCAGCGTTAATACGTTAATGCTTTATGTGGTTTCTAATCGTGTGTATTGTGTCGGTATAGAAAACGATTTCGTTAGTGTGCGTGGCTACGGAGAAACATTATGAACGCCGCATGCGCATGTAATGTGGTGTGGTGTAACTAATGTCATGGCGGCTTCAGCTTTCAGGTAAATCGGCGGTAAATATCCTATACCTACCACTATTGAATAAGAATCAGGTTTTCATTTGTCACATTCACGCTCGATTCGGTGGCGTGGCATCAATCCATACTAAAATGATGAATGCCAAAGTTACTATCTCTGTCTGCTACCTTTTCACGGCTAAACCTACCACTACTAATTTCAGGGAGCGTACATTTCATGCCGATGACAGGTGTATGACGTCAAGCTACATACAGAATGGAAAAAGTTTGAAAAGAGCAACGGCATAACGAACGCTTATTTATCCGTACCCAATAATGGAAAATGTGATTAATCAATGATTACTCACTGTTATCTAATCAACATCTTCCGTTTAAGTAGATCTAATATATTGACACTTGAGACGGACATTGAAAGAACTTTATCTGACATTGTCACATCAAAGTTTACTCTTTGTCACAAATAGGAGACATGCGGAAACAACATTTCAGTTAAATTTAATAAGATCAGGAAACTTAATGCTTTGCTAGTGGCCTAGGTCGCCATGGAGGCTATAAAATTATTGTGCCATATAAATCCATGTTTAGTTATAGATAATAAACAAATTTATTGTTCCTGCTGTCAGCAAAGTTTGCCACCAAAAGCAGGCAACATCAAATTACATTTGCAGACAATAAAACACAAAGAACATGAGGAACATAAAGAAACACAGTTTGATTTTAACATGGACTTGACCAATTTCATGATAGCATCGATAGACACGTTGTTGTGGCCTATAAGTAATTAAAAATAAAATAAAATATAAGTTACTAAATACGTTTATGGTTACTAAGTCGTGTCACTTCGTTTTTTGAATCATCCTGTGTGTTTATATGAATACGTCATTATGACGAAACCGGCATGAAATGTACGCTCCCTGCTAATTATGATGAAATTTGGTTAAAAAATAAAGAAAGTCTTGAGTCCCAAAAAATAACATAGGATACCTACCTTTATCCCGGAAATCATCCTTTAAGTGTATGAAATGGGAGGTAAAAGTACCTATGGGACAGCTATAGTTAGCACTACGCCTGGAAGACTTGAATTGCAATCATCCTCTTAGGCGATGCGCGAATTCTACGTTGATGAAATCCCAGGATTATTGTAGAAGAACCTAATTGCATTTGGCGTACATTTACCTGCATATTGTTGTCTTTGCGTGTGTGTTGTGAGGAAGTAAAATCAGAGTTTTTTACATACACACATACATACATTAACGCCTTTATTCCCAAAAGGGGTACCTAGGCACACATTAAACTTATGTTCTAGTGCCACTTTTAGCTTAAATGTGGGTATAAAAGATCGACAAAATGTGATATCGTAAAACCGTTTGAAAGTCACTGTTTGGCCGGGCCTATGGTTGACTGGTAGACGATACCTTGAGGCATTAAGTCCGCCTTTAGTACTTTTTTTTTGTTTTGTGCAATAAAGTTTAACGTAATTGGCTATGTGGTTTTATTATTGTGTCTATAAATATGTGGCACTGTTGGTTTTACGTGTATTAGCTAATATATAAATCAATAAATATAATATATTAGTTATAGGTTGCTAGCCCATCGTGCACAACACACTTCAACCCTGCTCCCTTAGTCGACTTTTACGACACCCACGGGAAGACAAGGGGTGGTTAAATTCTAAACCGACACCACACGGGTTTTTTTATTGTATACTCGACCCTCCAAACAAACAATTTTGACGACCTCTTTAGCCTAGTCCTAGTTGGTAGTGACCCTGCCTACGAAGCAAGAGGTCCTGGGTTCGAATCCCGGTAAGGGCATTTATTTGTGTGATGACGACGAATATTTGTTCCTGAGTCATCGATGTATTGTATGTGAGTATTTAAGTATTTATTTATCTATATACGTATGTTTATCGTCTAGTACCCATAGTACAAGCTTTGCTTCTAGTTTGGGACAGCGTCGATTTGAGTAAGATTGTCCGAAGATATTTATTTTATTAAACGTACCTACAAATACTTAACAGTAAAAAATGTTATAATAAATGCAATAGTACGCAGTCATCTTCATCAAAGTATTTGGTTATTACCCGTTTCTTTATCCGACAAAGTATCTCCTTGGGGCCTTACGGCCTTAGGTTACAACTCTTTGGAGGTGAGACGTAACCTTAGCTTATTGACGTTTGCGTGTCGGACCCTGCGCGGTGATTCGGACTGCCCAGAATTGGTGAGTCGAGTTGTGCGTCTGCATGTACCAGACATCCCCAGGGTAGCCCTCAGACCGCGGCGACGCGATCTGTTGGCTTTGCCAGCGGGACGCACTGTGTCGCGCCTGAACTCTCCGCCGCTCCGTGCCCTCTCACACTTGAATGCTCTCTTGGCATCAGCACCCGAGTGCGACCTGTGTGCGTGGCGATGGGCGTCTGTGAGAAACGAATGCCTGAGATTATGTGAGATGATGGATGCGAGGCCTACATCCGTGAAAGTGTAATTAGTCACAGTTTTTGTGTAATGGTGTTATTTGTAATTATTTGTTTGTACCAGATTGTTATATGTAATAACCTATATGTTCCTGTTTGTATATGTTAATTTTAAGTTTTATGTCGCATTGGATTTATATCTATAAGGGCATGTAAACATATTTTCAAATAAATAAATTAAATTAAATTAATCTTGAGTATGGTACTATTGTCTGGCGACCACACTTCGCAACTCATTAGCCGCCTTTATACAGTCGCTCTATCGCACGTGAAACAGCAATAGTGTGCGATAGAATGCGCGTGTAAAGATGTCGGGAGGGGAAGGGATAGACCACGCGTAAAACTGTGTGAATTGCACACACTCCAAACTCCAACACGCGCCAGTTCCACGCGGTCTATCGCGCACGATTAGCCTTTACACGTTCGCTCTTTCCGTTTTCCAAAACGTATACGTGTAATCGCGGGCGAATGACCGTTAACTTTATAAATAAAAACTAACAAAACCCAATCGCGCACGATTGCGCGTACAGGCTTACCGGCACGCAATCCTGTACGCTCCTGAGAATGCGCGATAGAACAACTGTTTAAAGGCGGCTATCTACAAAAAAATGTATGGCTTCACTTGGCTCGATCTGCAGGCCTTGCGAGAAGATCTTTCTCATACAAGGACAGATTCAAACATTTAAAAATGATATTTCTAGAGAGTCGTGGAGATCTTCTCGATCCTCAATTTCTTTTTAAACTCGTAAGAAACAAGATTGATTGTCCACAACTCGTTAGTAGTCTCCGGTTTTCTGTGGCTCGTAGAATTCCACGTTTTGCTGCCAAGCTGTTGGGCTATTCCTTCCCTCTACCACGATTGAGCAAATTACTCAACATCGACGATACGATTCTATCGACATATAAACTTTTCCTCAATATCCAAGATTAGAAACTAGTTCATTTAGTTAATTAACGTCAATAGCTTTTTCTTTTATAATAAAGTATCTTGTTTATTCAATTCAATTAAATTCAAATATTTTATTGCATACATGTTGTTACAATACAGATGAAAAATGTTAAGACAGACTCAAACATGCACCCTGTAAGGGCATCACAATATTTATAAACTAACTTAAAACTAAAAGATTTCAATGGACATATAGTAACTAATAAGGCTTGCTGAGCCAATACTCGACTCTATTCGATTTAATTACTTCTCATTTAAAAAATCTTGTACAGAGTAATACGCTTTATTAATTAGATAAAGTTTTAGCTGAGTTTTAAATCTGTGGATGTGTTTTCCTGAAATATTTATATTGGCATGCTGTATTTAACTGTGAGTAGTTATACAAAAAACAAAAGACACTTAACTATAAACTATCTGTATGTATCAATGAGGCCAGCCAAGCCAATCAGCCACCGGGGTCAGGGGTGCGAAGAATCTCCGGCGAAGAAGAGTGGCGTACCTAATACTCAGAGTATCCAACAGGTACTCATTGAAGGTCATACAGGTTTACGCGCTGACCTCGTCACACTCCGACGAAGAGGTGGAGGCTATGTATGAAGATATATCGAAGGCCATGCATGGTTCCAAAACCTATTTCACCGTTGTTATGGGGGACTTTAACGCAAAACTGGGCAAGAGAGATTGTGGAGAGCTGAGAGTGGGGCAATTTGGAGTTGGAAGTCGGAACCACCGGGGCCAACTACTAGCTGGCTTCTTGGAGAAGGAGGGACTCAACATGATGAATTCCTTCTTCAAGAAACGAGAGCACAGAAAGTGGACCTTGATGAGTCCCGACAGTGCAACTAAAAACGAGATTGACTTCATCATGTCGACGAGGAAGCACATATTCAATGATGTCTCTGTGATCTATACGGTCAAAACCGGGAGCGATCACCGTCTGGTAAGAGGCGCATTGAATATATGCGTCAAGCAAGAGCGCTCTCGATTGATGAAGTCTACGGGCTCGGACGGAGGTCCAGCATCAATCCAAATTCAAAACTCCGAGAGCTTCCAGCTGGAACTCCAAAACCATTTTGATTGCCTAGGCGGCGATGTGGACGAATTTAACGACGGGTTTGTAGAAGCTCTCCGTGTCACTGGGTCTAAGTTCTTCAAGGCCCAAGGCACCAACAGAACTAAAAGGCTCTCTAGCTCAACTCAGAAGCTCATGAAAGCCAGGAGTGAAATGATTCTACAGTCTTCAGCTGATGCGACCTTATACCGGCACTCAATAAACAGATCTCCAAGTCCCTTACCCGCGATCTGCGCCAATTCAATACAAATCGTATTGAAGAGGCCATCCAGCGTAACAAGGGCACTAAAGTATTCTCGAGAGATCTGTCTATAGGGCAGAGCCAGCTCGCGAAGTTAAAAACTTAAGATGGTAGAATCGTTTCCTCTAAACCTGAGATTCCGGATGAGATAGAACGCTTTTACGAACAGCTATACCGTCAACGCGCAGACCCGAAGTTAGTCAGTCGGAAGACCCTAGAGCTAGACTAACCCGACACTATACCGACGACATCCCGGACATCAGCCTGTACGAGATTGTAATGGCTCTTAAACAGCTCAAGAACAACAAAGCACCAGGTGAAGACGGAATAACAGCCGAACTTCTGAAGGAGGGTCGAAAACCGGGTCCTTACGGCCCTTCAGAAGTTGTTCGATTCCATCTTACTGGAAGGGAGAACTCCAAAGGCATGGAACAGAGGGGTGGTGGTGCTGTTCTTCAAAAAGGGTGACAACACTCTGCTGAAGAACTACAGACCCATCTCACTTCTGAGCCATGTCTATAAGCTGTTTTCGAGGGTCATTACAAATCGTCTCGTACGCAGGCTAGATGACTTCCAGCCTCCCGAACAAGCCGGTTTCCGAAGAGGCTTTAGTACCGTAGACCACATCCACACGCTTATACAGAAGATCGTGGAGTATAACCTGCCCCTCTGATTAGCGTTCGTGGACTACGAGAAAGCCTTCGATTCGATTGAATCCTGGCTGTACTACAGTCTCTCCAGCGGTGCCAAGTTGACTATCGCTATATCGAAGTGCTGAAGTGTTTGTATGAGAACGCCACTATGTCAGTCCGACTCCAGGACCAGAACTCAAAACCTATTCTGCTGCAGCGGGGAGTCAGGCAATGAGATGTTATTTCTCCAAAACTGTTCACCGCTGCACTGGAGGACGT
This sequence comes from Epinotia ramella, assembly GCA_947578815.1. Classification (NCBI taxonomy): domain Eukaryota; kingdom Metazoa; phylum Arthropoda; class Insecta; order Lepidoptera; family Tortricidae; genus Epinotia; species Epinotia ramella. The sequence continues at coordinate 5,667,263 of OX388201.1, read as the reverse complement.
TTTCAAGACTCTGGACTGGAGAAGACTAGGCATCAACATCAACGGCGAGTACATCACATTTCGGTTTGCTGACGATATAGTAGTCTTCGCTGAGACCATGGAGGACTTAAGTACGATGCTCGATGACCTCAGTAAAACTTCCGAGCGAGTTGGTCTAAGAATGTACATGGATAAGACGAAGATCATATCAAATGCCCATGTCGTACCAACTTCCATTACAATCGGACACTTTACGCTCGAAGTTGTAGACGATTATGTATACCTAGGACAGACTATCCAGTTAGGTAGGTCCAACTTCGAGAAAGAGGTCAATCGTCAAATCCAACTCGGCTGGGCAGCGTTCGGGAAGCTACTACAGATCTTTTCGTCCAATATTCCGCAGTATCTCAAGACGATAGTCTTTGACCAGTGTCTTGCCAGTGATGACATATGGCACTGAAACGTGGTCGCTTACTATGGGCTTCATAAGAAGGCTCAAAGTCACCCAAAAGGCAATGGAGAGGACCATGTTGGGAGTTTCTCTGCGTGATGGCATCAGAAATGAGGCTGTCCGCAGCAGAACCAAGGTAACCGATGTGGCCCTCCGGATAGCTAAACTTAAGTGGCAGTGGGCGGGGCACATAGCACGTAGAACCGATGGCCGTTGGGGCGGAAAGATTCTCGAGTGGCGACCACGTAACGGAAGGCGCGGCGTGGGTAGGCCCCCGATAAGGTGGACTGATGACCTGGTAAAGGTTGTGGGAGTCCGCTCGATGCGGGTGGCGCAGGACCGGTCGCTTTGGCACTCTTTGGGGGAGGCCTATGTCCAGCAGTGGATGTCTTTCGGCTGATATGATGATGATAATGAAGTATCAATGTAATAACTGTTGGTGAACCATTAAATAAATAAACATAGTTAGATTCTCATTCTCATTTTAAAACGGGTTGCTGGAACAACATTATACTATGTATACTCAGTGGGATCTGCCATATGTAGGTCGAAAACTAGTTCCAATTGCTAGAAATTATAATAGAAAGAAAATAGAGTCAGAAAAAGTATTTTTTTATAGTAAACCTATTTTCTCTCTAATATAATTTTTAGCAACAGAAACGAGTTTCCAACCTAAATATAACGGATTGGATTCAAGATTTCTTGTATTCCAGAACGCCGTTTTAAAATAAGTGATTGTATTTGTACTCCTCTTGCGCACATATTTAACCTAAGCATGGCTTCTGGTGCTTTTCCTGAAGACTGGAAGAGATCCTCGGTATCTCCTGTCTTCAAATCAGGACAAAAAAACAACCCTGATAATTATCGTCCCATTTCACTTCTTTGCATTTTCTCCAAACTGCTAGAAAAGGTTGTTAATAAACGCCTCACAGATTTTATAGAGAAAAATAACATCCTATCTGATAGGCAGTTTGGGTTCAGACGAGGCAAGTCGACGGAAAATGCTGTTGTGCTGTTATCAAATTTAATTGGTAAGCAACTCGACCAAGGCAGGTGCTGCATAGGAGTTTTCCTTGACCTGGCAAAGGCCTTTGATACTATCTCAGCGCCGATCCTCCTAAAACACATTGCACTGCATTGCATTGGATTGCATTTTGTTGCACATTGGAGTTAGAGGTTCGGTGCTGGGGTGGTTCAAAAGTTATCTCACAAACAGGACTCAGCACGTTAGGGTTGGCGACTGTATCAGTGATGAGCTGCCTGTTAGTTTTGGTGTCCCCCAAGGGAGCATCCTTGGTCCAACATTGTTTTTGTTATATATCAATGGTATCCTTTCTCTCCAACTACATAACACCGACTTGATCTGTTACGCTGACACCGTGGCCCTTTTCAGTGGCGGATCTTGGGAAGAGGCGTTCTGCGCTGCTGAGGTCGGAATGTCGTGTGTGGTGGATTGGCTAGACAATAATTTGCTTACACTGAATACAAAGAAAACCAAGTTTCTCTGGACCCCCATCTGGTGATTCTTTGAAACTTTTCTCCACCAACGGCGCTCGCGACAGCATCGAGCGGGCTGAGACAGTCAAGTACCTTGGGGTTATTATTGACCAGAATTTGTCCTTCCGTCAACATATTCAAACATTATCTGGACGTGTCAGAAAAGTAATTTACGTCATGAAACTGTTGAGAGGCGGGGCATCCAGAGATATTCTGCAGCTAGTGTATTTTGCACTCTGTCAATCCCTACTCCAGTACTGTATTGCAGCCTGGGGCGGCGCTGTAAAAACAGTAATGATCGAGGCTGAGCGGGTGCAGCGAGCTGTGCTAAAAGTGATGCTCAGGAAGCCGTTCCGTTTCTCAACGAACGCGTTGTACGAAGATGCGTCAGTTCTTAGAGTTCGCCAACTTTTCATAGTAAAAGCTGTGGCTGAATCTCACAAAATCGCAGTCACTTCTACCGACCATGATAGGCGCCGTCAAAAACGTCTTAATCACCTGACCATTTGCTCCCCTCGAGTCAAAACCGCATTCGCAAGGCGGCTGCCTTATTTTCTGCATCCTACAGTTTACAACAGGGTTTCTAAACAGTGCGCAGTTGATGACTTCTCTTGCTCGATCCTAAAGAGCAAAGTTAAAAAATGGCTTCTTTCTAAGACATATGAACAAACAGAGGACATCACTAAAACATAAACGCGCATAACCTAGACATACACACACAAACACAAACGCACGCTCACACTCCCACTCGCACTCTTACTCGCACACACACACGCACATACACAAACAAACACAATCACTCTCACATAATATATACACATGAAAATACACTTCATAGTTGTTAAGACATATACATTGTTTCTTAGTTAACTCTTAAGTTATTGTTTAAATGTAAAAAAATACTGTTAAATCTGTACCACTGGTGCCCAAGATACAAGCTGTGCCTAGTTTGGGACCAACGGATACCGTCAGTGCTGTCGCTTTCCTTTGCATGTAATAATGCTATTAAGTTAAATGTATTCGCATAATGTATGTATGGTAATAAAAAATATTTCATTTCATTTCATTTCATTTCAAAATGAGAGCCTAACTAAGTTTGTATGGGGAACTGACTCGTGTCGAGCGTTAAAATATATTTTTCACACTTATCACACCATGTTATTATGGGCTGCAATTCCAGCCATCTTAATTGACCCATTTATGCTAAAAGTCGCACTGGGACAGTATACGTTTCATGTGCTCTGTCTACCCCTTTTGGGGTAAATTCGTTAATCTATATTATGTACCTATGCAAATTTTTTGTTTCACGTCTCCGACATGATTCTAAAAGACAGAGACATGAAAATGGCGATATCTATATGGTATACCGGAGAGGTTACATCGGTCTCCGCTAAATAGTCAGCAAAGTCTAAATGTGTGTGTGCGTATTTTATGCCATAAACTGTAAACAAAGAGGCTTAAAAACTTTGCAAACGAACGCCGTATGTCCATTATGAACTCCACTTGAATGTCCAGCCCCGCTATTCTTTAACTTATTTACCTCCCCTCACCGTTCACCCACAAATATATCTTGACGGCGCGCTCCGTAGTAAGGTGTAGTTTTGGTAGGCGTGACGGGCGAGCTGAGGCGCATTAGCGCGTTGCGAATAACAGCCCAGCTGTGATTCAGTCCGTCTCAACCCCCTCACCGACTCTCCATTTTAACTTGTCCCCCGCATTCGTAGCAACTATGCCCAAGTGGAGGTCATGCTTGTACTGGTCATGCTTGTCACTCGAGCGGAGTTCACGGTATTGTGAATACAGGCGCAACAAAATCCATTTAACCCCTTTTGTTTGTACTCGGATTATCTGTCTAGACTAAAAATGAATTTTCAATGAAACACTTAATTTAAATCCTTAGTCAATTAATTTTAATATGTTTGATTGGTCCCTTGGCGTTTAGTACCTACTAAAAGGGTCATTGTCAGATTTAGGTCCGCGTTTCTTCTGTGAACATTGCCAAAGTGAAGGGTTATAAAGCCTAATTTTTGATTGATCTCTGCATCCACATTAAACGGAGTCGCCTCTTCTATAACCATGCGATAAAACATATTATATATAAACACAAGCCCTTAAATATTACCCATAGAAAAGACGAAAAGTAACAGGTGTTAATGCAGCATTTAATTTTCAAGTAATACTTACTAGACTAAGACTGTAAATGTTTAATTTAACTGACGTACCGCTATCGACTCGTCCACTTGCTAAGTACATAAATAGAACCCCAAGTTGCTCAGTAATAAGCGACCTGGATTCAGCCGAGCAAATTGCATAAAATGATCCACCATCAAACATCATTATTGAAAGTACCACAGGCGGGCAGCGTGGAATCGCATGCTTATGTGGATCTAAGATAAAACAAATATGATTAGGATTATGTTAGCTGTTAGTGTTTATACCTAATAATCATTCCCACGTCAATGTACTAATGTCAATATTCTAAAGCCAGTGTATTAGCAATTATTATAATCTGTGGCATTAGTTGAAGCAATGAGGCGTAGTTTCAGTGTCCGATAGGCAACCGCACTCGCGGTATTTGAGCTCCCGAAGTGTTGTGGACCCACCCTATGCAACCCAAAGTAAAATTAAAATGCAAAAAATATTTCGTGAATTATTTTTTACCTTACTAAATTTGATATAACATACTTTTCATCAATTAAAAAGATGGGTGAAGGTCGTGCCCATATTCGTATATCCAACTATCAGGTCAAAGGAGACCAGCCCTTGGGGTTTCTTACACGTTTCGCGATAATGCAATTGTATTGCACACTAGCCGTAGACGGCATCCGTATCAATACAGTATCGTCCAGTGGCGATACAGTTATCGCTGCAAAAAACCGCCGTGTGTAACCAACCGCTCTGAACCCGGCCTTATTTTAGACAAAACAATCGAAGGGAACTACTATGCACCTAGTCTTTAATAGTTATCTCTTGGTGCGCTATTCATACCCGTAACTCCAAAATCGGAACGCTGAAATCGAAAGTAGGTAGGTACTGAAAGGCGTAAAGTTGCAATAGTCGCCAAGTACAAAATCATCCACCGTACGCAGCAATAATAGCCAATCTGGTCATCACTTAATAATGAGTAGGTAATGATACCTTTAACCCTCCAGCTTTAACCTGCCAGGTGGAAAATATAGACGTACCATACAAGGTGGGGTCAAAATTGCACATTTTTAATAGTTAATTGTTATGCAAGGCTGCAAAGTTGTTGTTTGGCGCATGTGCTTGTATGGAAAGCCGAGCTAGCGAAGAATTGCAAGATATTGCTTTTGAACCATGGTTCAAAAGTACAATCCTGGGCATATAGAGGCTTTCAAGGCACGAGACGCCAAACAACTTTGCTGCCGAGCGAAACACACAACTTTTCATCTCACCACCGCGAGGAAAATTGTAAATGTAATGGAAGTCATTTGGACCTTATACTCATTTTCAATAAAGGTTTGTTTACATCTCATCTAGCATTTTATAATTATTAAATGTAACATAAACATTTTTGCATCTGTATATAACTCCACGCTTACCTACACTAAAAAAGTCAAAGTATTATTGGGTACCTACTCACGGGTAAACTAAGGCTTCAAATACGCTTATTTAACTTTTTCCGCTAACTTAGCAGGCATTAAAATTCATATATGTATATCTTCTGCACTAAAATCTATAAATAACCACCATAATTTTGGTTTTACTGTGGCTTTAGAACAAAACAAAATTAAATGTAGGTATAAGAGTTTTTTCTTAAATTAACTTTTCAAACGGTGCGGTCCAGAAAAAAACGAAAATTTTGAAAAATAAATCTACATTTTAAAATGATAAGTATTCGTATTGTATAAGTAGTCAGTAGTTGTAGCCAGTCTAAATATTAATATTTCGTATGTAATTAAGAAAGAATAAGTATTATTTTTAATTGCCCATGAAAGTTTAAATACATACATGAAAATTTCGTCTTTGTCCTATTTGTATAAAAGGTAAAAAGCCAACTCCATGTACCTGCTATTTCTCTTCCCTTCATGTACGTGTTCGACCTGCCTACATACGGTTAGATTACTATTTCCAATGGCTAGATCGATATTTCTGCCAGGTGTGCCATCCGCGATGCATTATGTATCGGCCTCAAGCCTTCAACTCGTGCATATTGTATAAGAGACGAGCGGACGGCAAATTGTGGGCGATAATAGTTTATCGGCCTAGTGATTTAATACTTTACGGCTAACAGTTTTAGGACTAGATTCAATGGATTAGTTAGCTGAATGAATTACTGTTTTGGTACAATAAGCACAAAACATTTTGAACTGTGAATCTCAACGCTTGAAGTGCATACGAATTACACACATGCACACGTACTCGTATACATAGGTACGTTTAATTTGTTGAAAGTTAAATGATTAGGTTTTCTTTATTTAGACCAGTTTCATAGGTGTATAAAACATTATATACATAAGAGATATGTTATACTATAATGTTGACATTTTAAAGGAATGTGGGTAATGAGTAATCGATCGAGTGAATTAAGATTTGTAGCCAATAAAGTTTTACTTTTTGCGGGAACATGTTTAATGTATATTGTAAAATTGTAAGTTTTGTTTGTTCTATAGAAACAAATATAATGTACCTACATATAAGGAACTCGACCAACGTTTCCAGGAAATATTTGAACAGTTTTAATTACTGCTACGCAGTTTTTTTTATTTTTTAACTTGTTGCTATTAGTATTTATTCGTTTGCCGGTAAGTATGTAAGAAAAGTCATTTCAGTTAATATTGTCGAATTGGTTGACATACATATATAGGTACATATATTATTGCGACATTGGCTCAGAGCCTATTCCATCAGACACATTCTCACACTGCCGTGCCTCTACATTTTAGAGGTAAGTAAGTATGTGAGACGGCATCTGCACAAGCTCCCCACTAATGCAAAGGCTCTAGTATAAGTTCTACCGAAACAAAACGTTACGACCGCGTTTGCGTTTAGCTGTCAAATCCCATACAAATTAAGGGGAAAACGCTAACGCGATCGTAAAGTTTTGTTTCGGTAAAACTTATACTAGAGTCTCTGAACACCACAACTCCAGCGGTCGGAATCGGCACCAGTTGCACGTACCTGCGAGGAGGCTGGCGAAGTCCAACAAATCTTTGCGGGTAATGGGACCAAAAATATATAATGCTATCCCAGACGAGATAAAGGGTGCGCCCAGTGACACCACCTTCACGTTAAAATTAAAAAACCTATTGGTCGACAGGCCATTATATACTGTGGACGAAATGTCAAAACTGTAATGCAGTATGTTTAATTCTTGACGACCGCTTTATCCTCGTTGGTAGTGACCCTGTCTACGAAGCAAGAGGTCCTGGGTTCGAATCCCGGTAAGGGCATTTATTTGTGTGATGAGCACGAATATTTGTTCCTGAGTCATGGATGTTACTTAAGTATTTATTTATGTATATAAATATGTTTAAGCTCGTCTAGTAGGTACCCATAGTACAAGCTTTGCTTAGTTTGGGACTAGGTCGATTTGTGTAAGATTGTCCCCTGATATAAAATAAAATCGAATACATATAATGTTTTAGATTAATGATTTATAAATGTTACATAAATTGTTGACGTGTAAATTATATTTACCAATAAATAACTGTACTGAACTGAAATGAACATTTGTAACAAATAATTCGTTTAAAACAAATAATTGAACCTATAAATTATAAAGTATTCAAACAACTAGACGTAGCTAATTTAACGACAAAACCCCACCTTTGCACACGAGTTTTACATTTCTGCTCCGTTTTGGTGCCATTTACCTTCTTTTATGACTGTGCCAATACCATTATATCAGATGTACAACCCTAGAATACAAATTGAATGGAAATCGGGCTAACGCTCAGATTCCAATTTACGTCTTTGTTTTTGTTCAAAAGTTTCCTTTTTAAATTTGTTCGTTTGCGGGATCAGGGTTGGCACATGAAAACTTCTTTCATCTTGTGGTTCGCCGATATCAGTGATATCGGTCAATCCGCTGAGTCCAGTGAAAAGTTAATTCAGTGCTTTACTTGTGGAATTCGCGTAGCGATTGTTAGGAGCGATCTAAAAGTTGGATATTGCAGAACCAGATCCAAGGAACACAGACGTCAGAGAATGTTTGTAGAGCCTGCTGTACACACTGGGCCAATACTCCAGACAAAATACGGTTTTGAAAAACATTAATTTATAATAGCGTTTTTTTTGTTGAATTCATTTTAAATGTTATTCCAATATGCTGTATTCAAGAATCCGACAAACTTTCCACCTGGAAGTAATTATGTAGATTTAAATTAAGCATGCATTGTCATTTTTTGTATGATTTAACTTGAATATTATAAAGCAAATGTAAATGAACCAATAAAGACAAAAATATTTATTAATATTTTTTCTGACTTTTTAGAAGCTAGTTAATTTATCATTATTTGCTGTCTGAAATTTTGTCGGATTCTGTCGCTGGGTAACTATTTAATTGATAATGTATCCCCGTTACACAGAAAAGATAAGCTATTATAAATTATATCCAAAACTGTTTTTTTTTTTCATACAAGTTGTCAGTTCATTGACTGGACTACAAAGTTGGCGCGTGAGCAGAAGGCAGCTATGCGTTAGAGGGAGAGGGCTATAATTAAATCTCTTTCGTTTACATAGCTGCATCCTGCTCAGGCGCCAACGTTGGCCCAATGTGTCATCATCATCATCATATCAGCCGAAAGACGTCCACTGCTGGACATAGGCCTCCCCCAAAGAGTGCCAAAGTGACCGGTCCTGCGCCACCCGCATCCAGCGGACTCCAGCAACCTTTACCAGGTCATCAGTCCACCTTGCGGGGGGCCTACCCACGCCGCGCCTTCCGGTACGTGGTCGCCACTCGAGAACCTTTCCGCCCCAACGGGCATCGGTTCTACGTGCTATGTGCCCCGCCCACTGCCACTTAAGTTTTGCGATTCGGAGGGCTATATCTGTTACCTTGATTCTACTGCGGATAGCCTCATTTCTGATGCGATCCCGCAGAGAAACTCCCAACATAGCCCAATGTGTACAGCCGGCATAACATGAATGTTGGTGTCGTAGTTCGGTATGCTCATGAGTGGCTTGCAGACTTAACATTCCAATTCCATTGATCCTGCAAATACCTAAAAGTGAAACTAAACTAAACAAATCATGCAAATTATTTATTATTACTCATGTAACAAGACAAGTCCTTAGCAACTTTTAAATAAAACGTTGGTTTCCTTTTTGTCTAAAGCACTGTGCTGTTTGTTTTATCGTTTATCGCTGTGGATAAATCGCTTATTACGTTCTGACAAGTATACGGTCGTTGTGAAAATGTTTGTGCCACAGCGATAAATGATAAAATAGCAATCATCATTTCAAATGTTATATTCTTTATTTGAATCATCGTTATGTAATAGTAAATTGTGCCATAAATACGGTAAGTCTATTAGTAGCCCCTTCGCCTTCGGTGGCGGAGATCTTATAGACACTATAATAATAATAATATTTTTTATTTTTTTAAATAAATATTTTTTAGTGTTTTTACGTTTTAATTTATTTATCAATACGTTTTTCAAGCATCGTATTCGAGCAAAAACCTCCTTGCTTTATGACTTACGCAAGATACGCATGAGTGACAGATATAATTTAAGAAAAAAACCATTACGACTGCGACTAAGAAGCATATACCTTTAGTATTAGACTGGAGATTGCTTTTCGAAAATTCGTTGGAAGAAAAAAAAAAACCGGTTAAGTGCGAGTCGGACTCGCGCACGAAGGGTTCCGTCCGTAAAACAGCAAAAAAAAATTACTTTTGTTGTATGGGAGCCCCCTTAAATGATTATTTTATTCTGTTTTTAGTATTTGTTGGTATAGCGGTAACCCGCAACAGAAATACATCATGTGTTAAAATTTCAACTGTCAACTATCACGGTTCATGAGATACAGCCTGGTGACAGACGGACGGACAGCGGAGTCTTAGTACATAATAAGGTCCCGTTTTACCCTTTGGGTACGGAACCCTAAAAAATGACGTTGAACGACGTCACGTGTTATTCCATCTCTTTCTAGCTTTGTGATGTGTGTTGCTATAACTTGAAACACAAAAAATGCGTCATTTCTATAAAGACATGCTCGACGTTATTACTGTTTAATTTTATTATAATTACACAAAATTTTATGAAAAAGAAGATTAATTTTGCATAGAAACTAACTAGTTTTACTCCGACATTAGTCCAAAATTAATTGCTAGAACCGCCGATATTTTCGTAAAATGGCCACTTACCTGTAAGATTTAATAACCTTTAACATATGCGATTAAATCGTAGCAAAGTGTTTATTTCACTAAATAAACTTTCGATATGGTAAAATCTGCTTTGATACACCAGCCATACTTTAATAGTATTGCCATAACAGGCAGTACGAGTATACTCGTACCGTCAAAATCAGGATTTTAGTTGCGTTGGTATTTTTGAAGTGATGTATAGAAAAGTCAATACCTACATTTTAATTTCAGTAAATTAATCTTCTTTTTTCAGTTTTTTTTTTTTAATTTTTTTCTTCTCTTCTCTTGCGACTCCACTATGGCCAGACGGTGAAGGCAAGCACCACAGATATAGGAAATATGGAGATCGGACATGCCGGGCGATTTGTATTGAATATGCGTGTCGCAAGTTCTTGAATTCGTGGTTTTATTTGAAATAAATAGTATTTACCTGTGAAAAGTGATCCCATTGGTGTGGAAATTAATCAAATCACTGCGATGTTTGTAAGTAAATACTGCACAACTCGGCATTTTGGAAAAAGCGGAACTTTCTCGGTGGACAACGGACGGTTTACTATCGGCGGAGTATGCCCAATGCGCTAACATGTGCGACACAGCCGCCGGCGGAGGTTAGGGGTCCGCGGTGTCGCCACTCACCGTCAGCTCGCCACAAGCAGCCCCCGCGGGCTTATTGTTATTATTATTATTACGTCCATGGGCGTAATATAGGCCATTGTAGCTCTGTAAACCTCTGCGTCACGAAGCCCGTCAAGAGCAAGTCTCATGAAAAAAAAATTGCCAACCCTATGCGCAGCTCGCAAAGGCGATAAAGGTATCGCGCTAATTCCTAGTTAGCCATCTTTTTTGTTTCTACCAATTCTAAAATGCGAACGAGATTGTCGTTACTCTTGCCTTGTTCAGCCGCTTTGCCTCTGAATTTAAAATGAAAATAGAAATATATATACAGTAAATTAATCCTGATGTTAACAAAAGATTTTCACCGTAGTGGATAAAAAAATTAAAAGATAAAAAGAAGGGCGCAGAGAAATATGAAATAGCCATGATTATCTTACGTTGGGTAACAGACGTAAACCACATATTGTCTGAATGTCTCTTTCAATAATATTTTAAATAGCTTTGCTTAGTTTGGGACTAGGTCGATTTGTGTGGGATTGTCAGCAAATATTTATGTATTTACTCGTGACTTCGTCTGCGTTGACCCGGAGTAAAAACTATCCTTTATTTTAATCTAGGCCATAAACTATCTTCGTGCGAAATTTCATCCCAATCGGTTGTGCCGTTTAAGCGTCATTAAGTGACAAACATCTAAACATCTAAACGTCTTAACTTTCGCATTTATAATATTAGTAGGATTATTATTATTTTATTTTATATTAAATTTATTTCAATAAAAAAAATATAGATATGAATCTCAAGCTTAACTGCTAATCTTGAATATAAAAGATTTTTGAGTTAAGGAGCCTGTTAATCCTAATTAAGTGTAATAGTTTAACTTACTTAATTAATTAGCTTAATTTGACTTAGTTGTGCTTGCCTAACATGTGTCGCTTAACTATATTTTTAATTTGGGCTGCAGTTTGACCCTCTATTGAGCTTGATAAATCATCAGGGAATCGATTTAAGGTACTTGGGAGAAGGCACTTCCACACTCTTTGTCTATATTCGTTGTTGCTTTTTGCAACCTCAAATTTCTGCATATTTTGTAAGCTACATAAGTGTTTGGGCCTTGCTTTTTTCTTTAGGTCTGTAATGTCGTTGCTATACTGAGTTAGAGCCTTAAGGTACGCCCACACCGCTGCTCAAAATACGCTAACGCACCGTAAACGCAGCAAAATGTATGAAGAATACGTGACGCATTCGACACGTCAACGCGCATACGCAGCGTTACGCACCGGTGTGGTCGCTCCCTTATCACACTTGCGATTTCCAAGCGTATTTTGTATGAAGGCGATCACGCAGCGTGTTCGCCGCGACTGATAATTGTATAGAAAACACGCTCGCAAATCGCAAGTGTGATAGATACGGCTCTTACAATTGATAAATCTATTTTGTCGTATACTGTTAGCACTTTGCAATAGTTGAATAAGTTTTCATATTTATTTCTGTGCATATATTTAATTTTTATAGGTACAGTCGACAACACAGCTAAGTGACCATCGGAAATCTAATCTGACCTTAAGTGCATTGTAATAAGGTTCTAGGTTTTCACGGTATGGTTAGTTAGGTGTGTTGCTGTGTGTACAATGGTTTTTAATAGCCTTATTTGCAGGTTATATATATTCTTAAGATATGTTTTATATAACCGTCCATAGCTTTCTATACCATAATTTATAACGGAATCTGCTAAGGACATGTAAATAAGTCTTAATGTATTGTACGGGACTTTATGTTTAATACACAACTTTGCCAAGATGGATCTGAGTTTGTTACATATATGGTCAATATGGGGCCCTCAATTGAACTTGTGGTCTATTTTTAGTCCAAGGTAGGTATGATCTCTTACAGTTTTTAGGTAAGTGCAGTCACAAGATGTGCTGGACATGTGTAGACAGTTGTGTTCGTGGGCTATGATCTTTGGTGTAAAGTTTGTTTTTTATAGGGTGAGTGTATGTGCATTAACTTAGTTTTAGAATAGTTTAGCGATAAGCCTAAGTCATGAGCCCATTTACACAATAGGTCGAAATCTTTCTGTAAGTATCATGTCCTGAGCAGTCCCTAGATCCTGGTAATTATACATGTATCATCTGAAAATTGGCAATAGGTAGAACTGCAATATTGATTGTGCCTCCACCTCACAAAAGACCACAGTCATAATAGCACCACTGTTTGCCCTGTAGCTGTGTGGTGATGTGTTTCTGGTCATGAGTGATCACCAGAACCTTCGATGGTGCGCTGTGTTGATAGTGAGGAACATGCTTGCTTTCGAGCTGTCAACAGAACGAGTCAAGTCAATAAACGGTTCGGTTCGGTCGGCAATGCGCTTGTGAATATTATCGAGTTGCAGGCGTACTAGACTACGACGTCTGCTTATTATCAGGCCTGCCTTATGGTCGTTTGCCACCGTATATTTCAAAATAGACATCTGGCCGTGTTCTAGATGAGAATTTTAGACTTGTATTAAAATTCAACATCGGCTCTGTGTTAATTAAATATTTAAAATTCGATTGTTTACGTTTGCGGAACCAAAATGACATTATAAAGTGAGAGTGGACCACAATAAACAACATTATGTGAAGGTCCAAAGAGAAAAGTTCTTAAACAGTGACAATACGAGCAGAAACTATATAAGAGTTACGTGACTTTTTCGCGAAGACCTAATTGTTTAAGTGCAGTGTTTACGTTAATATAATAAGAACTTCTGGTGTCATTATCTATGAACGGAATGTCCACAAGTGCCGGAAAACAAACAAAAATACAGTGTATAACCTTAAAAAATACTTGGATTGCTAACGTACAATAGTTCCCGGCCTTACGGGCAGTGCAAAAATAGTATCTCCAACAATAACCAGGTGGCGCTGTCGTCTACGTGGATTAGTTCCGCTGCCAACCACCAGGTAGCGCTGTCGTCTACGTTAATCAGTTACGCCACCAACCATCAGGTAGCGCTGTCTTCTACGTGAATCAGTTACGCCACCAACCACCAGGTGGCGCTGTTGACAACTTGAAGTAATTTATTACACAATATCGATACTCTTACAAACAGTTTCCGCCACCAACCGCAACTGTCGCTGCTATCTATGCGACATAGCTAACTATAAATAAAATAAAAAAGCGATAAAGTATATTCCATCGCCAATAGTTTGAGCGCGCAGCGAATATAGCTATAATGGAAGAGATAAAACAAATGTTTAAAGATATCCAAGAACAACTAAATAGACAAAATAAAGAAATACAAGAAGTTAAAGACAGTATAAATGAAAACCTAAACTCGAAATTCGAGCATCTTGAAGACCAAAACAAACAGCTTAAATTAAAGTTGGAAACACAAGAAAATCGCTTGGATAATATTGAAAAATATATAAGACGTAACAATTTGGTATTTTTTGGCGTCCCTGAAAAAGAGCATCGTTATGAAGATTTAGAATCTAATATTGTACAGATAATCAATCAACATATGAACATACAGTGTGCAAAATTCGAACTTGCCGCAGTTAGAAGAATAGGAAAGAGGGGAGGAAAAACCAGACCGGTTATCGTAGCCATGACAACACTTGGGAGAAAAATTCAGATCTTACGAAACAAAAAAATGTTGCAGGAACACGATATGTACATAAAGGAGGATTTTCCACAAAATGTCCTGGAAAAGCGCAAAGAGCTCATTCAAGAATTAATCAAAGAAAAGGAAAATGGAAAAAAAGTTATCCTTAAATACGATAAATTAGTGTATTTAAGGGATAGTAAAAGCGTGGACAAAAAACAAAATAGTAAAAGAAATCTTAGCGAATCGCCGGATTCAAACAGGATGAGCTCGTCGAGTAAGCAAATCCACAAAAAGAACAGAACGGAAACAACACTTAAAAGATTCGTGACTCAAACGCCGAGGGACGTACGAAATACCTCACAACTACAGCCAAGCACCTCCAAGACACAAGCTACTGATTTCGCAACAGATGAAACTTATAATAAACCTGCATGATACAACGAGCCTCCCCCACCACTAGAAGTAAATACTCACCAACTATCAACAAACAGCAATAATCAGTCCACAGGTATCCTGGTCAGTCTGGGGACTGTTAAAGACCTCTACCCCCCAACCCGTCAAAATTCGGTAGAAAACCTTCATATTTGGACATTTAATGTCCGAACCTTAATGAATAACGATAGACTACGAGAACTAGAAATCAGCCTAGAAAACGAAAAATGGCACATCATTGGATTGAGCGAGGTAAGAAGAGAAGGAGAGAGCCTGATTGAACTTAATTCGGGACACGTTTTTTACTGCTACGGACTAGAGAAGGGCAGACACGGTGTGGGATTCCTCGTGAATAGAGAAATAAAATCACACGTAAATAAAATATCCCATACCTCCGCAAGAGTTATAAGCTTAGACATGACAATTAAGCGTAGTACTTATACCTTGATACAAGTATATGCACCTACAAGCGACGCACCAGCGGCAGAGGTTGAATCCTTTATACTAGATATCGAGTCAGCTTATTGGAGAAGTACATCTAAAACGAAATTCATCATGGGTGATTTTAATAGTCACATTGGAAAAAGAAAAATTGGAGAGGAAGACACGGTTGGTCAATACTACTACGGTAACATGTAACAGTTTCCCCTCTCAAACGACGCACGCAAAACGAAAAGACCTAACACGCTGAAGAAACTCCTCGTCGAAGCTCGAGAACGCTGAATAATTTTAATAAACTCTAACGTAATGTAAAACCCTAGACTTCACTGTAATTCGCACTCTCTATTTTCCTACTTATTAAACCTTCTTTCGTTGTGTGCTTTCATTACAAATACCTGAAGATATGGCCAAATTTGTGAACGCTAGTGGTAGAACCCTGAAGTGTTGTGAACCGTAATAACCCTAGGTACTTTTATGAAAGCTTGACAGGTTTTGGACTCCGCATTCTTAATACAACTAAAGCTAGTCTGTCTGTATATAAATAAGCCTATCTATACGCTAATTTCCACTGCTATTTTCCTATTTCTTGATATAACAAAGTCCTAAAACTTGTAATTATAATTTATTATTTATTCTCTGTAAGTTACTTCATGATTATAAATATATTTTGTTTTTGGTAGAAGGTCTCCTACCCCCTATTATATGTCCGGTTGAACAAGGAGTAGCTCTTATCAAGATCAAGATTATTTATTTATACCTATAATGAGATAAAAGACTGCCCTATACTTGTATTTTGGAACAAAGTTCTATCGACGGGTCGTGCGGTAATCTCTTACTCACACTTGCTACTCTCTTGTTTGGAATGGAGTCTGGACATCCTATACACGTTACTTACCTAGCTATCCTATGGGTTTATGACCCAGAGAGTGAATCTACCAGCGTCTCAAACCTAGCGGTCAGTTTCGAGAAGAAACGCCGAAATAAACTCGTCTGACCTCTTTTAGTATTATTAAATGTTTGTGTTGATAGCTTTTATGGCCCATAACCTAAGACCATTCTATACCGACATCCATGGTGGGTAATGCCGAGGTAAACCGTTCATTACATGTGAAACATTCTACCTAAACCGTACCTTAAATGAAGAGTGGATACTCATGATAATGAATACCGTGAATGAGGAGTATCCATTCATGATAATAAGATATTGATAAGGATTTGATGAACTGCTCAGCCTGTCATCAAATCCAGAATTATTTCATCTTTCTGAAACAATCCTGATATCTCAATGTCACGAATAGCATTATAACCTTTTAATGATCTTAAATAATTGTCACACCTTCATAATATTTTACATGTAATTCACGGCAACCCAACACCACTTGCCCACGCTACTCAAATGTCACATCAGTTACTCATACTAATAATTTAAACCTTCATTAAATCTTATTGGAATAGTGATTCTACCTTTAGTGATCCAGCAAACCCTTGGAATATCTTAAATTACAGTAGATATAGTTTTTTAAGCCCTAACACCCCATTTCGCGTGAGTCTACTTCTACGTCTACCCCACAGTCCCTATTCTGCTTACTTCTAGAACCATACCTTAGTTCAGAAGCAAGAATGTATCCCTAGTTAAACTGTAAGTAGTTCAGTCGGCGAAACTGAGATAGCAACCCCTAGCAGCCTGTGTATTTGCTTCCCCCCGCCGTGCTCGAAAGCTAGGAAACGACGGGTAAAGCGACCTATCTGGGAATAAGTCTATTATATTTACGTATATATAATACTGAACGACCCCTCAGGCATCCGATCGATTTCAACGAGCGGAGTATCCTCCTGTGCTTATCACATGAATGACCAAGCCTCGTCTCCGTCGTCAGATGTTCTGAGAGACGTGAGGGCCCCAATTAAGGAGTTTCGTCTCCTGTGTCGGTAAAAAGGTAGACGCCAGACCACACCTCAAGTCTGGTTGCAAAGGACACGGACTCACTCCCATTTGACACCGTTAGGCGGGACTGACTTCGCAGATAAACTGATTCTTGGCAGTGTTCCGGCTGATTAGGTAGTGAGAATTAACCCCAACTAAGTTTCGAAAACAGTCATTCAAATATATCCAATCCCAGAGAGTACTCGGGCACATTAGCTATATTTGATTAACCCCATTTACCTCCGGACTTAATCCGTTACGGTAAATAACAGTTTCGACTGAGTTCCGAAACTACTTGTCAAACATGCCCAATTCCAAAGAGTAGCCCTGGCGAATAAGACATGTTTGATTTAGCCATATAAACCCCACAGAATATTTCCGATAAGGTAAACATAGCTTAGGCCCTAATACCCCTTTCAATATACAAATGACTATAAAATTAAGAAAAGCAAATGACTCATAATTACGGAGAGAGCTTCCCCATAACGACGAGCCATTCACCACAATAAAGGTAACACGCACCAATAATTTCCTAGCCCACAACCAGAGACACTGCCAGTCCGAACGATGTGATTTGAATGATCCCCGATATTATTCCGGCATGTCCTTTTATACCCATGGCCGGCGACACGAGTGATAGCGTTACGAGCGACGTGAAGCTAGGGAGGCGAGGGACACGAGTGACATGAAGTTAAGGGACGCGAGCGACACGAGTGATATGATCCTGGAGCATGAGGGACGCGAGTGACAGGACGCTAGGGGATGCGAGAGACACGAATGATATGATGCTAGGGACACGAGTGACACGAGTGATATGATTCTGGGGCATGAGGGACGCGAGTGACAGGACGCTAGGGGATACGAGAGACACGAGTGATATGATGCTAGGGACGCGAGAGACAAGATGCTAGGGGACGCGAGGGACGAGAGTGACATGAAGCTAACAGGCGCGAGGGACATGAGTGACCTGATGCTAGGGACACGAGTGTCCAGATGCTAGGGAACGCGAGGGACGAGAGTGACATGAAGCTAACAGGCGCGAGGGACACGAGGGACACGAGTGACATGACCTGGGGACATGGGGGACACGAGGGACACGAGTGACATGAGCTGGGGGACATGGGGACACGAGGGACATGAGTGACAAGACCTGGGGACACCGGGGACACGAGTGACAACCGGGGGACATGAGGGACACGAGTGACATGACCTGGGGACATGGGGGACACGAGTGACATGAGCTGGGGACATGGGGGACACGAGGGACATGAGTGACATGACCTGGGGACACGAGTGACATGACCTGGGGGCGCGAGGGACGCGAGCGACGTGCGGCTAGGAAAGCGAAGGACACGAGTCACGAAGTTAAAGACATTAGTTGTATCTTCAATTTCTTTAATACACCTTAATTCTTCAGCAATAAGATCGTAATCCGATTGTAGCATTAGCGCGCTAGCGTAAACACGTGATATTATTTGTCTTACGACAAGAAGGTCGTATTGTTCCTTTTCATTTAGCTTCTAATGCTCTAGCTATTAAGATTGAAATTCGTATGTCGCCCTACGCTTCCAGCCATGACGGACTGTCATAGTGTAAACATTATTTGGGTATCCATATTTTAAATGATTCATACAATATTCATACTTGGAATAAGTTTCCGATACTGGTTGTTCACACTGTTGTATGCTAGCTTCGTTGATTTTCTTCTCCCCTTTAATTATTACGTCAATTTTCCAAACTGAAAGGTATGAAGCAATAGTTTGGCTTCCCCTCTCTCTCTATATCAATAATTGTATAATAAATATTCAGAAATCCGCTAGCGAGCATGCCCATTCTGTTTCAACTCGCCCCGATGAATATTTCGCAATGTATGACCAAGGTCATGCATGTAGAATCTTCATCCCTAGACCTAGATTTGTCAGTGACAATCCCCTCTTTTTTTTTTTTTTTTTTTTTAAACTCGTGATGTGTATTTATCCAGTACTAAATGATCATCAATGACTTCGTCAGTTAACACAATTCCCTTGAACCATAACAATGAGTAATGACTAGCTTTTCCTCAAGGATTTCTGTCTCATTCTGGGATGATAGGTTGTGAATCCTATCAGGTCCTGTGACCCAATCTTCGATGATTTGACCTCGGATCGGTGATTACATTGCTCAATCGGTGATCCTAGAAAACATTGCTCTTTCTATAGGTAAAGCACGCAAAATTTCCCCACATAAGACAGAAGCTATTTGGTGGGAGTACCGAGATGTTCATTCTCCAATGTATAAGCTCGAACTGTGCCCTCAGATTCCATCATTAATAATCAGTTTCTTGGCGCTTGTTTCAAGTCTTATAAAATAAGTCAATTCCCTTAAGACCAGTTTAACTAATGTAAGAAAAGTAGATTCCCGAGTACCCTTTACTCAGTTATTTTTTTCATTCGCGCGAAATACCAGGTTGTGAAGCTGATAGAACCTATTGTTCCGAGTTTGCAGTATCAAACTGAATCTTTGGATCTGGCTGGGCATCCTCCAATTCTACCCACATTGCTCGGACATGAATGATGCCACAAAAACTTCCCACGCAAACCAAAAAACTTTTATGTAAAAATTCAGGCATCCACTATTCCTTAACTAAAATTCGAACCAGTCAACTATAATGTTACGCTTCATTATTATTTATAATAACCTCCTGCTCAGTTCTATTGATTCGATTGTGATTTCCCCACAATTTTGACTTATTTTAACCGACATGAAGTGTGTATACCCTTGCATAAAACATCGTGTGTAGTATAAGTCCCCAAACAATACTCTATACTAAGAGTCGAATCGCTTTCACGATTTTAACCTATTGATAAGAGTCTAGAGACTTATTGTTTTTTTTTTTTTTTTTTTTTTTTTTTTTTTTTCCCAACAAAACCAACAAATCCAGGTTATTTGATTACACTCCAGCCATTGCCTAACTGTAGCAATCCACGTTTACAGAAAATCTCAGACATGCCTCCCCCCCCTATAATATCTTTCCATTCATCACCTTCCAATACCCCCATTAATATGTTCAAAGCATCACACCTTTCATCCCTTCCTCATTCGCCTGTTCACTCGATTGCCACAGATAGTCAAAGCTTATGACGTGTAATCGTTTCAATTCAGATTTAAGACTTATTAATCCTTAATTTGTATAATATATATAATGACTCCCTTAAAAATGTTCATACTCGCCATCGATTCATCTACTATAAATAAGTAAAATGAAGTATATTGCTTCACCTTTTAATTCATACCCAGAAATAGGCATATTATAACTATCAATTTCAATATGAACCTAAATTCAAAAATCGCAACAGCAAATGAATTGAATTTGATAACCATAATCATTTTTTTTTTCAAAATAGCCAGATTTGTCACCTTGGATCCGAAAGTATGCCCAAAATTCGAAATTAGCATCAGCAAATTAGCTAAATTTGATATACATGACGACTTTCCAAAAAGTCAGATACGCCATCCTGAATTTAAAAATTAATCCAAAATTTGAAATTAGCATCAACAAATTAGTTGAGTTTGACATACATATCGACTTTTCCAAAAAGCCAGGTAAACCATTTTTGTGTTTAAAATCTAACACAAAATTTGAAATTAGCATCAACAAATTAGTTAAATTTGATATACATGACGACTTTCCAAAGAGTCAGATACACCATCCTGAATTTAAAATTTAATCCAAAATTTGAAATTAGCATCAACAAATTAGTTGAGTTTGACATACATATCGACTTTTCCAAAAAGCCAGGTAAACCATTTTTGTGTTTAAAATCTAACACAAAATTTGAAATTAGCATCAACAAATTAGTTAAATTTGATATACATGACGACTTTCCAAAAAGTCAGATACACCATCCTGAATTTAAAATTTAATCCAAAATTTGAAATTAGCATCAACAAATTAGTTGAGTTTGACATACATATCGACTTTTCCAAAAAGCCAGGTAAACCATTTTGAATTTAAAATCTAACACAAAATTTGAAATTAGCATCAACAAATTAGTTGAATTTGACATGCATATCGATTTTTTTATTTTTTTTAAATCACGTAAACCATTTTGAATTTAAAATCTAACACAAAATTTGGAACAAGCATCAAAAATTAGTCGAATTTGACATACATATCGATGATTCTATTTTTCTGAATATACACGGAAGAGACAAATTAAGAGTCAAATCAATTATTTCCCGCCGACTCAAAAATACTAAATTTTGTACTACTATGCAATACTTCAATTATTATTATCCGGCTATTACGTAACCTGTTTCATGCCATTATTAGTACTCAACCAGAGGTGAAGCTAGTAGTGACAATCTCATGCAGTAATTTCGATTGTACCTCAGTTGACCTACTTTAATTGTGTAATAAAACCCACCGCAAAGTATTTACATTGCTGAAGACGTTACTTGTTTAGGTATATTTCATATTTATAAAATGTTTCACATTAAGAAATGCCTATCACCACCTAAAATCTAGATCCACTTAGATCTATTCCCGATTTTTCATGCTCATATCTTATCGTAGCAGGCTGTACACAGTCTGTCAATCAGTTATAATAAGTATAAAGTAATTTTGCAAGAAAAAAATCATCCCTACCGGTACCCTTGTTCCATTTATAAAACACAGGAATTAAATTTACATGCACATAAAAATACAAAAAGATAGGTTCACCGAGAATTGAGCTCAGGTCCACGACTTGGAAAGCCAATGTTCTTCAACCGCGCCACCATACAACTATGAGCAACGACCGAAATCATGCTCTACATTTGTTTAAAAATGTCAAATGTATGCCTACTTATTGCATGGAAATTATTTAGGTTTTAATGTTTCACCAGTGTTTAACTTTTATTTTCTTTGGCGCATACCAACAGGATGAAATATTTGTTATTTTAAATGAAATTTAATTTAATTTTAATTAACTACATGTTTTTAATGACAATATGGGCAGCGGCCCACAATGATAGTCTAGTTTTTTTTTTTTTTTCATTCCCTTACCATTTAAAATGTGATATTTCGTAAGATCAAACAAGTGCAAGCAACGATGAAAACCAAAATAAAACCATTATAATAATTTTCAAATCGACACAATAATTCATGATTTGAACGCTCACATATAGGTACATATATATATATAATGGCAATTGACACCCAAATGCGTTCCGCTGACTTGAATGTTAGATAACCCGGTCACAAGTTAATATTGTCAATATTATAATCTAGTTTGTCCCAATAATCACCCTTTTTAATATTTACAAACTAACGTTTAGGTGTCTTTCTTTACCAATAACAAGTATTTAAATTAAAACTCAATTGTCGGCCTTTTAAAGTTGTAGTAACAAAATTTCAAACGACTGATACTCCGGTTTAATTAATCAAACCCCATAGTGGTCAGTTGATTTGATACCGAATTTCCAAGTCGTTAGAATAATAAATGAAGAACGGATTTTGTGTATTTATTGGGTGTTTTATTTACTTATGCGACCCAAAATCTTGGTTTGTGTATTCGTAACATCGAATTAAGCGCCTCATGCAGTATAAATTCACAATTATGTGCATTTATCCTGACAAGTGACTGTATGTTGCTTGCTCCAACTCCCTTTAATAAGGCATTAGGAGCGTTTTCTAAACTTTCAAAGCTGTTGCATGGTTTAACCTAGAACCGACTTGCATTCTGAGTAATTTACAACGCTTACCCATAGTATAACATATTCACTTTTATTTGTTATAAAACACAGCTATTGAAACTACCACAAACACAAAATAACACTTCAACCGACCGGTCGCTTTTCTTCCACGAATTTATACAGAAAAACGGATGCACATTTCAAGTTTGACGCAACTACGATTTATCCGAAACGTTTCCCACTCCCATGTGACAACGCATTTATTAAGAATCTTCCATTCCATATTCCATAGGAACATAGTTCGTTTAGTTTATAAACAATAATCGGCAAGCACACACTTTGATCCAACGAATAAACTTTGCCCGTAATCGCACCCGCACTGGTCCTATGGTCATCACATGAATTAACGTTCCTGTATGATACTTTATTCGGAAAGCATTATATCAATTGGTTATTCACTCATTTTGTCCCGAAAACAGAAACTTATGTGAAAGTCAATTCAACTGACAATCCCTGTTTCATTCCTATTATGGCAGTTTGACGTAAAATTTCGTTCGGAAATTCATAATCCTTTTCTAACCGCAGTAATCATATTAAACTGAACCCTCAGCATTATTGATTCACAAATGCGGTTATTGATCATCTATTTGAAAAGATAGCTCTCGGCAATTTTTTTAGTTGTTGTTATAAACACAAGCGACAAATCTGTCGTAAGATTAAATTATAAAACTGCATCTTCCTGCCATCTATCGTCAAATAGAGTAACTTTCCCATTAACTTATGGATTCAAAGTTACTGCCCGTCTGTGACCGCTTCCGCCATCTATCGTTGAGTTGAGTATTTCTGAGCATAGATTGCAGATATTTTTAGTTTCCTCATATGTAGTGTCACCCTCTACCGATGAGTAGCGAAGATAACTAGTGACGTTAGTCTTCTGACATTCCCATTTGTCGTTAGATGGCGTCCATAAGGATATACGATCATATTTATTTATTTTTTTGTAATAACAAACTTCATGCTGTCCAAAGCTAATATTTATGTCTTTTATCAGTGATCATTTTAAATAGATACTCGATTTATGTTCTTAAGACCATTAGTAAATGGAACCCACTCATCGCTAATTGTATCTCATTTCTTACCCACGGCGCCATCTATCGTTGAATAGTGAAAATAATTAGTGACAGATGATCTCACAATGTAATCAATCTTGACAATATACGATTCTATCAAAGTTTTAGTTGCAATAAAATATTTCAAGAAAATATCATCTATGTACTCTGGGCTATGTTATTGTTAGTAGGTTAGTAACAACTTTGCACTAACACTTTAAACCCAAACGACGCGTCACTTTTACCCAACAGCCAACACTGAACATAGATGTCGTCATACGATGTCCCTCAACCACTCATTATTTATTAATGTTTTATGTAACTAACGAAAATTAAAAATTGTAATTGTTAAATAACGTAGAAATATAATTCTACAAAATTTAATTTACTGGAGTGGAGTTACGCGAATATGGTCTATGAAACGTTTTTCAGTTTAGCGTGGCTTCGCTTCATTGTCAACTGTCAGTTTGTGCGTCTTCCCGTATCACCCGTATGAGTTGTTTTTGTAAACGATTTAATTCGTTTCATAGTTAATTTATACTCTCACTGACTCTAGCAAAGGCCCCAGATGATGCCACGTCTCTCTTATAATAATAATAATGGATCTAATGCAAAATCATCAAACCAGATGAATTATTCAAAACAACACTCCAGCTCTCGCTACAAGAAGCCGCCACTTGTTACATACACGGATGTTTTATTCAAGGTATGTACCATTTCTGAATGTCCTATCATTTCGCTTTATCGTCAAATTTTCCATCTCGCCTAGACTTACTGTCTTTGTTTGAGGCCATGCAATAAGTATTTCAACGTTACAAAGTGTCATGGAACTCGGCAATATTTCGGCAAACAATAGCACATCAGTGTTATTTGTGATCATTTGAAGATGGCCGAACAGGATCTCGCTACCATCTAGTTTAGAGCCATATAGTACTTGACTACTCTTCGCGAAATAGTTAAACACAACCCGTTTCAATCTGTTCTTTAAAATAACTAACCGTTCCTTGCTGTGCCATTGTTATTTTCATAATTTCTTGTCATGTTTCTAGGAATACAGGAGCGTACCCTCAATCGATGGTCTAACAATGCAACAAGTGATTTCAATCATGAATGCCATAGGAGTCCGTTACAACATCAGCGATCCCAGTGAAACTAATATGTTCATAACATAGGAACAATCTTAAATTGTAAGTACATATAATTGACCTATAAATGTTTATATCTCTCAAACCATTTTATAATTTCATCCCAATTTCAGCGTGAGTAATTTGTTATTAAGATATATTCCCATTTCACTCTTTTTACAAAATTATGCCTTGTATCAACTGTCAAAATAACTATATATGATTATATGAATATTTGCGTTATTCCCACTTAACATAACCCTTCTATCTAACTTTACAGCGGTTTGAAAACAAATGAAGGCTGCTACTCTTCACAACAAGTCTGGCTTGTCGGACCATTCATCCAACATTTCAATCTTCCTAGCGTGATGGTAAAAAGGTAATTATATGTATTATTTCTTCATATCACTGATGTATTTCAATAATTCTGTGTGCGCTTAGTAATATGATCAAAAACCTGCGTATGCTCTGCGCTCTCTTCATAGTATTGACAAAATGTATGTGCTAACAAGGAAATTTGTAAATCCATGGCCATATGTTTACCAAACCAGGATATCACTGTTCTGTAAGCGAATCAAGGCTTGGAAAAAAATATGTTTTCATTATTAAATATCAATAGTTGACACAAATTCCACAATTTAAACCCAAATCAAGATATTTCCTCACGCCCCCGTACCATGTTATTTTCTTTAATATATACTTAATATTTAAGGAACATAATTAAAGCTTAGAATGACCCCAGTAGTACTGCTACAACTAAACGCTCTCCCATATCATAACAACGTTTGAAGCGACACTGGAAAAACCCAATGGTTCCTGTGCTCTGTGAATAATTTTCGTGAAAGCTTATTCTATTATACGGAGAGTAATATTTATTTTTATGTTTCCAGGGACGCCTACAAGCTGCCCTCCCGAAACTGCATGTGAAAACTGCCCTACTAGCGTGCTGAACCGGCATCTGAACAAACATTTCGAGTGCCTACCAGGCGGGCTCTCGGTTGCGAACGTGTTAAACCCTTATTATCAGAACATCCAATCTTATGAAACACTTCGAGCTGAAATCTGGGAAACCTCACTTGTTAAATATGCATAAATAAATAAAGATTATCTCTTCCTTTTCTGCTTTTCGTGATCTTAACATTTCCACATCATTTTGTATCGCGTTTGAGTGTAATAACGGTATATTCCCTAACATATATTTCTTGAATACCTATAAACCATAACGGGGCGTTCATTCGCACTTCTACTAAGCTACTCATGGTACTAATAACCATTATATAGTTAATTTTATACTAGCGACCCGCCCCGGCACTGCACGGACGCCATATTACACATACAAACCAGTGGAAAGCGACCCTGCCCTATACTATGTAGTGATATTTCAAATAAGCTTCCTTAATTGTATAAGATAATGGATATGTATGTTGATAAATGTAATGTATGTTGGTTGTATGCTGTTTTATATATAAAGTATGAACCAGAAAATTAATATCTATGCTATGCACGTCGTGTGACTTTTGTATGATAATATGATATACTGGGCCATGGACTTTCCATACCTCCTTGTAACCAGACGATATAGTGCTTCGCATATACAAGCGTATTCATTATTTTATTTCCTCCCTCGCTAGCATGTAGCTTTACTCAAAACAACGTGTCGTACGTTCAATGACGTCATAGATTCTATTAATTGCGACTTAGCTACCAACTTGACCCATAGGTGTATGTCGCAGCTTTGTAAGTATCAAACAATCTTCAAGAACCAACCAGAATAATAATTTAATCCGATTCGCGATTCAATATTTTCCTAGTGTGTTACCAAAAATGTCGCTACATCCGTATTAATTAAATAATTCTCTCACGTTAATTCATCAAACTAAATTCAATATAATCTATTGTATCCACGTATTATTTAAGTCCTGAGCTATAACCACGATCTTTGAAAGTCGAAACCCGGGTATTCCTATCTCTATCGTTCATGATACTGAGTGACAGGGATGCATGTATTCGAGCCTCGACTCTTGGTAGTGTTGCTGCTGTTACTAAACAGTGTTCCCACAGCCGAGCAACCCGTACTGCAAGCTTTCCGTTCGCCCTATCAACTCGTCATGCCGGAAAGAGGAGAATTTATTTTGATTTCTATGTCTAATTACAACACATTGCTGCGACAAGTTGTCAGGCGTGTAAGTCCGTTTTATGTCTGTGGCCCTTGCTCTTAAAGCCTCCTACACTTTAGCGTTTTGGTATAGTAACAAATTGACGCGATTAATTGCCTTTATCTATGAAATCTCGAGCTAAGCTAATCGTCTTTGTTTTTTTCGTATATATTATCTCACTAAAGTGATTTTAAATTACATCTTTATATCAAAACCATAAAATAATGCTAGAGAAAGTTTTGCGTTGCATAAATTTAATAACGTGTTTGGTGGAAGTCAATAATGCAAACCCCAACAAACGCACACTCCGACATTCCTCGTACAGTATGACTGCCGATTATCGGGCCGTACATTACCTAGGCCGATTATCATGGCTGTACATTAACCGGCACCTGTTTGGCTATTCTGTGGGTTTATTTTTTTCTCTTTGCCTCCTCTAAGACTCCTCGTGTAACCTCGTGTTGTATTTTCCCGTGATTTGGCTATTAGCCTCCATTGATTTTTCTCCTAAATTCTTTAAGTTGAAAACACAGTGAACGGACGTTGTGAGTTATCTTTCGTGGCCTTTGGACGTACATGCATTACTAAGTATTTGTATGCGCCTGCGCCATTTCCTACACGGAATTATCTACAGTTGACGGCCTACAACTTGCAACTCTGGTAAGTAAAACTTTTACTCTTATCTACATTAATATAAAGATGAAAGATTCGATTGCCTGTTTGTCTGCATTGAATAGGCCCCGAAGCCACAGGACCGATTCGAAAACCCTTCCACCATTAGAAGCCCACTACTCCCGACGAACACAGGTCACTTTCCACCGCGGATATATAACAATAGGACAACGGGTAATTAGAATTATTCGTGCGTTACTAACCGTGCGAAAACGGGCCGGGCAGCCAGCTATGCATTCCCTACGTTTTTGTCATGGTATCTATTATAACTAAATTTTCGTTCTTGAACATACTCTTAAAGCTCAGAAAGTTCTTGCGAGGAAGTGAGGCTATACAAATTTCAAGGTTTTCCTAACTACTACGTACAATATAGTATACATAAACCCCTTTGAAACTTTATTACCTTACCCTTATGGACAACTAGTAAAAAATATTCTTATTAATGGTTTTCGTTTCAGGCACAAGAAGTACTAAGAAATAACCACCTAAGACTACCATTCCAAAACAAAGGATTGTTTGAGGCTGTTCTATCATTGAAAATTCTCAACAATTAGAATAAAATTAGTGCGCATACATCACTGCAGAGATGAGGTGACCTGAGCCTCCACTAGTTCACTGACATCTCAAGGTACACTTCAAAATGAATTTAATATACTAGTCACATCTAAGCTTTAAGGTGCTCCTAACCTATGAATAACTAGGTTTTTTTTTTCTACTAGTGATGAACATTCGCCCCTAATAAATAATAATTCATAAATATTGCCGGAGTCCCTACTAAATTCCTAATTATTTCAAAATGCAATTCCTTAGTTGTACTAAACACTGGTCCTTTCCCCTTGGCATATTAATAATAATAGCATATAAGTAAACCCTGCACAAGACCTAGGTTTTATATTACAAGCTTTTATCTACTTTCACCTGTCCGTCGTCTATCCGCAATCTTGCAAGTCAATTTTGATCCACCTCCTGGCCTCCGATTGAGCTGAAATTTTGCACGAATATGCAAATCGCGTGACAATGCAATATTATGATGGTGTGGAGCCGATCTGATGACGGAGCTAGAAGGTGGCCATAGGAACTCCGCAATAAAACCACATAACCCCATCGAGTCTGGGCTCGCCGGACTCGCCCCAACGAGCAGGTGATGATGGCATCCAGAAAAAGTGCAGTTGGCAACAAAAGCCTGCACCAAAATAAAAATTTTGACAGTAACTTGTTTATAAGACTTAATTTCTAATTTTATGAACTATATCACACTAAAACTATTATTTTTGTTTTTAGAAAACTTGTATACGCCCCCACACATCTATGATTTAAATTATTTGTACATTGACGCCCCCCAGAGTCAATGAATTTATATTTTTTTATATATTAAGGTCCGCCTCAATTTATAATTTTACTGATATCATGTGATATATACAAATAATTATCATAATCACCCCCCGAAAGACCCCCACCGCCGGACACAGTCTCCCCCAATGAGTGCCACACCGAAACAGGCCTTAGTTGCCTGAAATAAATGTTTTATTATTTTATTATTATTATTACTGACCCAGTGCGGGTTGGGGACCTCACACACATCGTTGAATCTCCCCGCGGACGCATGCAGATCTCCTCGCGATGCTTGTCCCCCACCAAAAAGCCCACGCCGAACATCAAATGACCCGTACACATGCTCTGAAAATCTCACCGGCACAACCCCACGACCGCCGCTCGACAGCCGCACGCCTGAACCGCTAGACTACCACCCCTTAATTTACTTTTTCTGATTTCCAGCTTATATGTGTAGACCAAATTGAAAAAATCAACTACTGATCAACCAATAAAACGTGGAAGCTTCGCGATCTTGTGTCCTACTTAGTGAGTACGTGAGTATATTTGACTTAATTTTTTTTTCTTGAATCCTGATTATACTCCTTTGCGTTTTCAACCTCCGACGCAAAGAGAGGGTGCTGTAAATTTAAAGTGTCCGTCCGTGCATCCGTCCATGGCACTGCAGCTCCCAAACAGATGAAGTGACCTTCGTTTAGCCTTTTTTTTCTGTCTTAGTTAATTTTATCCCGAGTGTTCTTAGCCATGTTTCATGAAAATCGGTTCAGCCGTCCTTGAGATATTGTACCTTGAAATGAACAACTTTTCTAAGTTGTAATTCCATTCATATTTGTTCTACAGCTCTCTTTCTTTGTTCAAATGTCTATTTATTTTTATCTTCTTATTTTTATTGGCATACTTGATCACTACGAAGTCCTACCAATGCAATGTTTCCTGTTTCGCTTGTTACAAACTTTTATTTAGCCTGCACCGTTCGTAAGTATGTATGTAAGTACGTTGGGCATCAACACGCTATCCATCCGTTAGTCACCTTCCGTTATTCAACTGAGTCGAGATTCTCTTTTTTTTTTTTGTTTTTGAAAGACATTGTCTGAATTGCAACTTGACACGAGGACATCATCCAGCCGCTCTGACGACGGAGACAAAGATTTGCCATGAGAATCCAGCATCCCGCCGACTCAAATCCCACCGAGATGGCAATACACAAGAACAGTACAGTAGGCAACAAAAGCCTGCACCGACTATGAATCCTTGGACGGAACTATTTTTCATATTGTTTATTCCCGGCTTGTCCAGGTTTTTCCGGTGGTGATTGGGCTTGTTGTTTTCCTCTCCGGTCGTGGTGAGGTGATTTTCCACTCTCGTCTTCGTGGTCCACCCTCTCGCGGTCTCTTTTACCAAAGTAATCGATCACAACTTTTCTATATATATATATATTTATATGTATATATTCAAAAAAAAAATTTTTTTTTTTTTTAAAACCCCTACCGAGCCGGGTAAAATAAGGATAGATTTGGTAATTCTCAAAATGGTTGTTACCTTTTCATTGTTTGCTAGAAATTATGACCGAGAATCGCAAATGAATTCTTATTCTGGATGGGGTCTGGCTTATTATTTATTTATATTCTTTTCTTTTTTTTTTTTTTTTCTTTCAAAAGAACCACACAGATGTTGCAACAAAACTATTCTTATCAACAATTTGTAATTCGACAATTGACCTTAGCCTATAACATCAGTTAACTTTTCATACTGGTTTCTACTAGCTTCTACTAGTTTTCCGAACCATCTAGATCCACATATTGCATTGTGGAAACATTTCCCTCCGGCCGCCTCCAATTTGAATATTGAGTTTTCCTTTCCACAGCTTTTGTTGGGCCTGCATTATTTTTGGTGTTGGTCCGAGGCTCTTGTTTGTTTACCTCGTCCATAGAGCGTAAAAGCTCCGCTGCTTCTAGAATTGATGATGGCTTCGAAGTGACAAAAGCTTGCTTAATATATCGCGGGTAGTGTCCCATAATGTCGGATATTAGTTGTTGCTCTGGCATAACATAATTAAGCATTTTCGCTTGTCCCACTATTTGAATGAAGTAATTGTGCATGGAGGGTTCTTTAGTCTTTTCCCAAATGCCGTGCACTATGTTTCTTCTTAATTCATTCTGTTCGTAATCTCCCCAGTGAAACTTCAAAAAGTCGGTTCTAAAATCGGCGACACTAGTCCAGCGATTTTTGTAGATTCGAGCCCAGTCTCTTGCAGTGCCCTCGAGGCATTCTATGATTGTTTCTAGCTCGTGTCCGGCTGCGTCCACTTTTCGTAGATATGCATCTAAATCTTCTAGAAATGTGACAGGATGCATGGCTACTTTCCCAAATTTGGGACGTTCATGGCTCACTTGTCTAATATTGTAAATAATATTTCGTTTTTCCTCTGGGGCTAAGCTTCGTTCTGCCGGTATTGCGGGCACGCCCCCAGCTTCATCGGGTTCCATAGGAATTACTGGATTTTCGTCCACGGTGGAACATATGGCAGTGTGCAACTCTTCCCTTAGTTGCCCTAAGCCTTCCGTCACTCTTCGCTCCGTCCGCTTCAGCATATAACGAAATAGCCCCTGTGCCGGTCTAGCCTTTTTAGAGATTATTTTTCGCGGCCGTCGTCTAGCCGGTCTTATAATAGCTTCTCTCGTTACCGGTGTTACATTCTCGCGTAATTTTACAGGGGTAGTCTGCACGGTCCTACGAGTCGCTTCTCGCAGTTTTGCAGTCATGGTTTTGTTTCTGACAGGTCTACTCATCCTTTTGGCGCCTAAAATCGAATTGATACTGTCATAAAGTCTAAAATACACCTACTGATTCCCATAGTACCATGTTTTATACATTATCGACCCGCTGATTTTATGTTATTATATCTTAAAGATTATACTCAAAACATGTGTTATATCTGTAAAATAGTAATGATGTTTATTTATTTTTATTTACAGATGGAGTCCTAAACCTGACCTCGCGGAGTCCCTAGCTGATGGTTAAAAGAAAATAATGAAGAGTCCAACCCCTATCAAGCTCACCTCCAACTTCAGGGCAACAAACTGTAGCCCTCCTGGAGGACCTGGAGAGCTACTGAAAATCCTGGTCACGGCACCAAACTGTAACAGTTTCCCCTCTCAAACGACGCACGCAAAACGAAAAGACCTAACACGCTGAAGAAACTCCTCGTCGAAGCTCGAGAACGCTGAATAATTTTAATAAACTCTAACGTAATGTAAAACCCTAGACTTCACTGTAATTCGCACTCTCTATTTTCCTACTTATTAAACCTTCTTTCGTTGTGTGCTTTCATTACAAATACCTGAAGATATGGCCAAATTTGTGAACGCTAGTGGTAGAACCCTGAAGTGTTGTGAACCGTAATAACCCTAGGTACTTTTATGAAAGCTTGACAGGTTTTGGACTCCGCATTCTTAATACAACTAAAGCTAGTCTGTCTGTATATAAATAAGCCTATCTATACGCTAATTTCCACTGCTATTTTCCTATTTCTTGATATAACAAAGTCCTAAAACTTGTAATTATAATTTATTATTTATTCTCTGTAAGTTACTTCATGATTATAAATATATTTTGTTTTTGGTAGAAGGTCTCCTACCCCCTATTATATGTCCGGTTGAACAAGGAGTAGCTCTTATCAAGATCAAGATTATTTATTTATACCTATAATGAGATAAAAGACTGCCCTATACTTGTATTTTGGAACAAAGTTCTATCGACGGGTCGTGCGGTAATCTCTTACTCACACTTGCTACTCTCTTGTTTGGAATGGAGTCTGGACATCCTATACACGTTACTTACCTAGCTATCCTATGGGTTTATGACCCAGAGAGTGAATCTACCAGCGTCTCAAACCTAGCGGTCAGTTTCGAGAAGAAACGCCGAAATAAACTCGTCTGACCTCTTTTAGTATTATTAAATGTTTGTGTTGATAGCTTTTATGGCCCATAACCTAAGACCATTCTATACCGACATCCATGGTGGGTAATGCCGAGGTAAACCGTTCATTACATGTGAAACATTCTACCTAAACCGTACCTTAAATGAAGAGTGGATACTCATGATAATGAATACCGTGAATGAGGAGTATCCATTCATGATAATAAGATATTGATAAGGATTTGATGAACTGCTCAGCCTGTCATCAAATCCAGAATTATTTCATCTTTCTGAAACAATCCTGATATCTCAATGTCACGAATAGCATTATAACCTTTTAATGATCTTAAATAATTGTCACACCTTCATAATATTTTACATGTAATTCACGGCAACCCAACACCACTTGCCCACGCTACTCAAATGTCACATCAGTTACTCATACTAATAATTTAAACCTTCATTAAATCTTATTGGAATAGTGATTCTACCTTTAGTGATCCAGCAAACCCTTGGAATATCTTAAATTACAGTAGATATAGTTTTTTAAGCCCTAACACCCCATTTCGCGTGAGTCTACTTCTACGTCTACCCCACAGTCCCTATTCTGCTTACTTCTAGAACCATACCTTAGTTCAGAAGCAAGAATGTATCCCTAGTTAAACTGTAAGTAGTTCAGTCGGCGAAACTGAGATAGCAACCCCTAGCAGCCTGTGTATTTGCTTCCCCCCGCCGTGCTCGAAAGCTAGGAAACGACGGGTAAAGCGACCTATCTGGGAATAAGTCTATTATATTTACGTATATATAATACTGAACGACCCCTCAGGCATCCGATCGATTTCAACGAGCGGAGTATCCTCCTGTGCTTATCACATGAATGACCAAGCCTCGTCTCCGTCGTCAGATGTTCTGAGAGACGTGAGGGCCCCAATTAAGGAGTTTCGTCTCCTGTGTCGGTAAAAAGGTAGACGCCAGACCACACCTCAAGTCTGGTTGCAAAGGACACGGACTCACTCCCATTTGACACCGTTAGGCGGGACTGACTTCGCAGATAAACTGATTCTTGGCAGTGTTCCGGCTGATTAGGTAGTGAGAATTAACCCCAACTAAGTTTCGAAAACAGTCATTCAAATATATCCAATCCCAGAGAGTACTCGGGCACATTAGCTATATTTGATTAACCCCATTTACCTCCGGACTTAATCCGTTACGGTAAATAACAGTTTCGACTGAGTTCCGAAACTACTTGTCAAACATGCCCAATTCCAAAGAGTAGCCCTGGCGAATAAGACATGTTTGATTTAGCCATATAAACCCCACAGAATATTTCCGATAAGGTAAACATAGCTTAGGCCCTAATACCCCTTTCAATATACAAATGACTATAAAATTAAGAAAAGCAAATGACTCATAATTACGGAGAGAGCTTCCCCATAACGACGAGCCATTCACCACAATAAAGGTAACACGCACCAATAATTTCCTAGCCCACAACCAGAGACACTGCCAGTCCGAACGATGTGATTTGAATGATCCCCGATATTATTCCGGCATGTCCTTT
Organism: Epinotia ramella; assembly: GCA_947578815.1. Classification (NCBI taxonomy): domain Eukaryota; kingdom Metazoa; phylum Arthropoda; class Insecta; order Lepidoptera; family Tortricidae; genus Epinotia; species Epinotia ramella. The sequence goes on along the minus strand of OX388201.1, from coordinate 5,632,476 downwards.
TATACCCATGGCCGGCGACACGAGTGATAGCGTTACGAGCGACGTGAAGCTAGGGAGGCGAGGGACACGAGTGACATGAAGTTAAGGGACGCGAGCGACACGAGTGATATGATCCTGGAGCATGAGGGACGCGAGTGACAGGACGCTAGGGGATGCGAGAGACACGAATGATATGATGCTAGGGACACGAGTGACACGAGTGATATGATTCTGGGGCATGAGGGACGCGAGTGACAGGACGCTAGGGGATACGAGAGACACGAGTGATATGATGCTAGGGACGCGAGAGACAAGATGCTAGGGGACGCGAGGGACGAGAGTGACATGAAGCTAACAGGCGCGAGGGACATGAGTGACCTGATGCTAGGGACACGAGTGTCCAGATGCTAGGGAACGCGAGGGACGAGAGTGACATGAAGCTAACAGGCGCGAGGGACACGAGGGACACGAGTGACATGACCTGGGGACATGGGGGACACGAGGGACACGAGTGACATGAGCTGGGGGACATGGGGACACGAGGGACATGAGTGACAAGACCTGGGGACACCGGGGACACGAGTGACAACCGGGGGACATGAGGGACACGAGTGACATGACCTGGGGACATGGGGGACACGAGTGACATGAGCTGGGGACATGGGGGACACGAGGGACATGAGTGACATGACCTGGGGACACGAGTGACATGACCTGGGGGCGCGAGGGACGCGAGCGACGTGCGGCTAGGAAAGCGAAGGACACGAGTCACGAAGTTAAAGACATTAGTTGTATCTTCAATTTCTTTAATACACCTTAATTCTTCAGCAATAAGATCGTAATCCGATTGTAGCATTAGCGCGCTAGCGTAAACACGTGATATTATTTGTCTTACGACAAGAAGGTCGTATTGTTCCTTTTCATTTAGCTTCTAATGCTCTAGCTATTAAGATTGAAATTCGTATGTCGCCCTACGCTTCCAGCCATGACGGACTGTCATAGTGTAAACATTATTTGGGTATCCATATTTTAAATGATTCATACAATATTCATACTTGGAATAAGTTTCCGATACTGGTTGTTCACACTGTTGTATGCTAGCTTCGTTGATTTTCTTCTCCCCTTTAATTATTACGTCAATTTTCCAAACTGAAAGGTATGAAGCAATAGTTTGGCTTCCCCTCTCTCTCTATATCAATAATTGTATAATAAATATTCAGAAATCCGCTAGCGAGCATGCCCATTCTGTTTCAAACAGAAACTACAGAGGAGACGGACTAATAAATTTGGCACGAACATTGAACCTAAAAATCGGAAACACGTTTTATAAAAGCAGAAGTAGCCGAAGATGGACTTGGGAGCATCCAAACCAGACAAATAAAGCACAAATAGACTTTTTTCTGATTCAGAACAAAACGAATATCCGCAACATATCAGTTATACGGAACCTTAAATTTACATCGGACCATCGACCTGTGGGAATGATACTAGAGACTAATCCAAGAAGAATCAACACATCCAGGAAATCAACTTCAATCAAAAGCGATTCAGCTTTATTAGTGAGCGAAGTCACGAACAGCCTAATTAAAGATGTAAATCTCAAGGGATCTGACACAGTACAGTATAAATACGACATCCTGGAAGAAACTTTACATGAAGTTATAAAAAAACTCTCGACAATGGAAACGCAGAACCAGGAAACTAGATACTCAGAAGAGACAAACAAATTTATAAACCTAAAACTACAGCTGCAACAAAAAGAAAACAAATCCAGAGCGGAGAAAAACAGATTGAAGGCAATACACAGAAGAATAAGAAAACTTACAAAAAGAGACATAGAAAACAAGAAAATGGAAGAAATAGAAAAAATACTTGTGAGCACTCGTGCAGTGAAGAAGGCTGAAAGAATTATGTCTATTGGAAAAGAATTAATACCGAATCTGAAATATAAGGGAGATAAAGTAGAAAATAGAAAGGATATAGTCACGGCAGCGACAAGTTTCTTCAAACACCTATATTCTAAGACGAATTACGACCCAAGTGTGTATATGAAAAAAGAATGTAATCAGCCAGAGCCATTCCTAATAGACGAAATTTCCTCAGCAATCACTAAACTAAAAACGGAAAAGGCAATAGGACCAGATGGAATTAACAATGAAATATTAAAATATTCAGGCTACCAACTACACAAAGTTATAACACACATTTTCAACAGGATACTTGAGAATGAAGTTACCCCAGAACAATGGGGCACATCAAATATTACGCTACTCCACAAAAAGGGCAATAAAGACCATCTGGACAACTACAGACCCATTAGTATATCTTCTTCTATGTATAAGCTATTCATGACAATATTGAGGCGTAGAATAGAAAAGACCCTAGAAGAACAACAACCCGAGGAGCAAGCTGGCTTCAGACAGTCTTACAGTACCATAGACCATCTACACAGTTTAAGGCAAATCATAGAAAAATGTATTGAATATAACTACACCATTTACATTGCTTTTATCGACTTCTCTAAAGCATTTGATTCAATTGATCACAGTTTTTTATTTAAAACGCTAGAAGAGCAAAATGTGGAACAAAAATATATTAATATACTGAAGCACATATATAGAACCAGCAAAGCAAGGATAAAAACCGATAGACAAGGAGAGTCTTTCGCCCTAGAAAAGGGTGTAAAACAGGGTGATCCGATCTCTCCAATATTATTTAATGCCAGCTTGGAAACAATATTTAGAAAACTAACTTGGAAAGACAAAGGGCTTAATATAAACGGCAAATACTTAAGTAACTTAAGATTTGCAGACGACGTAATTATTTTCGCCGAAGACCCTACGTCCCTAAGTACCATGTTAAAAGAATTCAACGCAGTTTGTAGAGAAGCCGGACTTGAAATGAATCGTAATAAATGTAAAATCATGACAAATGCGGATGTAGTAACTATCATGCTCGAACAAAATGCAAATGGTTTCTTTCAATAATACCCAGGACAAGGAGGTGGAACACAGGATAAGCAAAGCCTGGAAAAAATACTGGGCACTGAAGTTTATATTCAAGAGCGACCTTTCCCTTAAAATTAAAAGAGCTACCTTTAACACTGCCATTCTACCATCATTAACATACGGTGCACAAACATGGAGCCTAACTAAGAAACAGATGGAAAAGCTTACGATATCTCAAAGGGCAATGGAAAGATCAATGTTGAAAATTACAAGAAAAGATAGAGTAACCAACACCAGTATTAGAACCAAAACAGGCGTGGAAGATGTTATTCATTCTGTTAAAAAAGCTAAATGGGCATGGGCAGGACACGTGTGCAGGATGGCAAGTGACAGGTGGGCAAAACTTGTCACAGAGTGGCACCCAAGAAATAAGACCAGAGGCAAAGGAAGACCTAAACTTAGATGGAGAGACGATTTGAAGAGTTTTGACAGATATTGGTGGAGATCAGCTCAAGATAGAAAATTATGGGAAAGGTTGGGGGAGGCCTTTTGCGCGCAAAGCGCCATGCACACGTACTAAGTAAAAAAAAAAAAAAAAAATATATATATATATATATAATACAAGTAAACTAGACACTAGATAAAATTATTGTGTATACTTAGGTGTGTTTTAAAGATTACTTTTTGAATTATTGTAATTGTCCTATAAATGCATGAATAAAGGCTATTATTATTATTATTCTCTTTATTAAATTTTCTTCTTAAGCTAGGTTTTTACAATAATTATATAAAAAGTAAAATATAAAACTATACATACAAGAAATAAAATCATTATAAAAACCTAACCTAGGGTACCGCCGGCAGCGAGGCGGGGCCTAAGCTGCCGGTGGTCAGGGCGACAGAGACAGGAACCTCCTGACTATCCGCGCAGTATCCAGGAGTATTATTATTATTATTATTATTATTATTATTAAAATTCAAAATTCAAATATTTATTCCGCAAGTAGGCCTCAAGGCCGAAACGCACTGACAGCGGTGGCGGAGCGGCGCGGAGGCGGTACCGGTTGTAATGTTCGAGCTAATATGAAAGGATCCGCACAGAGCGGCGCGGCGCGGCGCGGTTTTCTGTGCGGATCTTTTCATATTAGCTCGAACATTACAACCGGTACCGCCTCCGCGCCGCACCGCGCCGCCCCGCCACCGCTCTCTGTGCGTTTGCAGCTTTAAGGGCGCTTTTAAACGTTAGAGCTTACAAATACAATTCATTAACAATGGTATCATTGAGTCACATAAATTTATCAACGACAACAACAAGGGAACAAGGGAAGCATTGATTATTTTTCTTCCTCTTTACAAAATCATTAAAAGATGTGAAATTTTCAACATTCCCACCAACTACGCCAGTTCATCCAAATTGCCGCCGAAATTTGATTGACACACACACAACAAAGGGAACGACAATCGTAGACGGAGAGCGACGTCGTGCGTAACATGGGAATGGCAGCCAATAGCCAGGCGAATAAAGCCCGTTTACACGAGGCGAGTGATTAAGTAGTAGATCGGCTGCCCGAGTGCCTGCAAGAGATTGATGGCATCAAGCAAGCTGCTAGCATTTATTAGGCGTGCGACTTTTCTCCGCAGTGGCAGTGCAGTCTGATTTTAAACTTGCTATTAAGGTTGATTCACGGTACATCGTTCCATGTCCGAACCTTGCCATCACTGGTCGGCACTCAGTCGCCGAGTTTTCCATACATTCATCCGCAATTCCGCAGGCCGACTGGCAAACGGTTACACCCGATCAAATCGTGCAGGAAACAGAATGTCAATAATCAAGCGGAGAAATCGGAATGTGACGATCACTTTATTTAGTCAGATTATATGTTCCGGCGTCGGCTTAGGCACCAAATCTTTCCACTCAGACGAGAGTGACTGTCCACTTAGTTTTATTTAATATATTTTTGTGACATTTACACATTTTTTATTTTATTTTTTATTTTATTTTTATTTTTGTTCTAATCTCTTCATCAAAACTTTCATCACACACCAAAAATAAATACTTGGAATACTTTATGGTTTTCGTTTTCGTAACGTTCGTAACGTTTCGTCGTATACTTTATTCGTAGAACGTACGTATTTTCAAGAACTAGCGAAACCTCAGTCCGACTCGAAGATCCATTCTATATCTACTGAATAAATATTTTTTGAAATCGGGTGAGCAGTTCTAAAGGTTGATCACTTAACGCATTGTATTAGATAGATTGTGTGCATTAGATAGATATAAATGTGAATTTTTATATGGAAAAATTACATTTGGACTGTCCTAACGCGCGTTCGAAACGTTACGACCCCCGTGGACTTTAATATCCGCATACAAAGTTACAAACTTACAAAACCACAAATTCACAAACTTAACCTTTTTTGTGTCATTAGTGTTTTCCCGGTTGTACCTAATGCCAAATATAAGTTGTACCTAATGCCAAGTATAAGTTGTACCTAATGCCAAGTATAAGTTCTACCTAATGTCAAGTATAAGTTCTACCTAATGCCAAGTATAAGTTGTATCTAATGCCAAATATAAGTTGTACCTAATGCCAAGTATAAGTTCTACCTAATGTCAAGTATAAGTTGTACCTAATGCCAAGTATAAGTTGTATCTAATGCCAAATATAAGTTCTACCTAATGTCAAGTATAAGTTCTACCTAATGCCAAGTATAAGTTGTATCTAATGCCAAATATAAGTTGTACGTACCTAATGCCAAATGTAATTTGTACGATCACATGATATGATATGGTTTGTTTTACGTTTTACTGCTTTAAAACCTGAATCACACTGGCGTGGCCTGCAGTGACAGTAAATACTCGTAGGTACAGTCAAGCGAAAAAATATGTATCGATTTCATCTTCTCATAAATATGTACCAAAACCTTAATCCGCTGACATAAGAGCTATGGGACATATTTATGAGTAAGTTGTATGCACCCATATTTTTACACTTTACTGTACTATGATAATCAAAGCCACGTGCCATCATTGATAGGATTATCATAGTATACAACTGGCCGCCACCGCGGCCGCCAGTCACTGAGAGGCTTTAAGCTATAAACAGTACAATTTCTATTGTGATAAATCGGTGCACGCAACGGGATACACAGTCTGTTCCGATATCGGGTTCGGTTGGTTCGCAGAACTGCCGATGCCGAAACAGGAAACCCCGTATTCTCACAAGCTACTCCTATTTAGTTGGAAGCAGGAAACGGATAACTCAGTGCTAGATGTAATTTAAGGCCCAGGTCACTTTATTTAAAGCGTCTCCACTTGCATTGCGTAAACTGTGCCTTAACAATCAAGTCAATTGACATGTACCGCCCAATACGGGTGTAGACTCGAAAATTATTATTATAACTCCAAAAGAAAGAAGGCAAAAAAATATGTCTATAGTCTACGAGATTTGGGACTGGTCTTTTGACACATCGCGACACCCATATAATGTAAATTGGCACTGCTCATCGAAATAATAAAAAAAAGTTTCAATAGCTTACGAGTTACGAAACAAAGTTCAATCTCGATGCACGCTCTTTTTAGCACTTATAAAGTGATTGTAATATTTTTTGACGGATTATTTGTGCAGAAATTAGCATTGAAAAATCGGTATGCGAACAATTACGTCCTAGGACTTTTTTTTTAGTGTTATACTGCTTCAATCGATTGGAGTCTGTCAATTTAGAAATAAATCGGTATGAATCAAATATTTGTGAATTGGAAAATAACAATGTATTATTTAATTACTGTCACGATAATACGAATCGATCAAAACTGTCAATTTTGATTTTGCAAAATGTTCCGTTTGACAATATGGCATTGATTTCTGCACGGCTATCATGAGACGACGCGGCGCGCGAGCTCTCTCGATTTTTCTTACAGGACACTTTTGTTAGCAGACGACTGTGTATCTCTATTTGATTTCCTAAAAATAATTATTACACAGTAATCAATCGATTCCTTTTATTAGCCACCATCAATCGTAATCGGATATTATGACAATCGATTTACTCTTTACGTCATATTGGAACTGTCAAAAGACCAGTCCCAAATCTCGTAGACTATAGTAACGAAAATCCCATTCAGATATCTCAAAGAATTACGAAGCTACAACCGTTTTAATATTGCTTGTAAGAGAGAAAAAACCCAAACGCTGTGTGACGTCACATTACAGGATGCTGCCGGGGGGCCGCGTCGTCCGCGGCGCCGAAAACGATGCAGCGCGGCACGTTGCCGTCTTCTGTGACGTCACATTCTTCCAGCGTCATCGTTTCATATGAAGTTGCGTTTTGCGAAAAAGGGGTAGAATATACCCCTTCTTAAAACTTTGGACACTTATAACTTTGTGATTAATTAACCGTTTGCGTTGATTTTTTCTCCATTTGACTACATTTTGAATCTTTTTTCGAGAAAATATGACATTATTGATTATTTTATTTAGTGTCTACCCCTATTGCGGGACTCGCTTTTGACATTTCGAAATCGACTTGATTCTTCCGTTTCCTTTTGCGTAAGCGCATATAAACGGTTTTTGATCATGACGTATTGATATCAAGAAAGTATTGGGTTTACAATGAATAATAATAATTTCAAACTGGATTCGAACCAGCGACCTTGTGGCGGACCGGGCCCATGTCTTAAGGCGATGCCTTGATTCGAGTTGACCACACCCCCTTGATAGAGACACGATTATGCCTTCTGAGCACGAGAAAAAGAGATGCAACACTCTTCGGGAATGGCTTTTTTAGACAAATTTCGTTAAATACCTAACTTAGTGAAGTTTTATTTATATTTCATTAAGTGAGATTTTAGCTGAGATAAAATACTAGTAACTTGATTCTGTCGTAAAATAATGTATTGTTTGAGTAGGCTGATTTAAAAAAAGGTAAATAAAGACCCAACTTTGGAATTATTCTCTACCGAGGAAATCTTACAGACAGACTCTTATAGTCATGAATCATATATCTGAAAATCAGACCTTATTGTTTCTTAAACTAGTCAGAACGGCGTTTCAAAGCACGCGAAAATTTCCAATTCACCCCCGTTGCTGTATGCAAAATGGAACCTCTGATCTACAATCTACTTGAAGCATCTTAACTTGCACTATGTAAACTGGGCTTAAGAATACCAATATACACATGCGTAAGACATGGACAACATTACTAAGCACTAAATCGGACGTTAGGCTTAATAGTTGATTACTATGCATGGGTTCGTTCCAAGGCATTAATCAAAGTCCAATAAGTTAAGTCATTCCGCTCGGGAGCAAATTGTCCGTGTGATACGATGATCTGATTATACTGCTTACTCTGTAATGTAAGTACTGTTAAGTGAGTAAAGTCTTTATGACATCGATATAAGATTTAATTTCGGCTGGCATGTGGAAATAGTACATTTCGATGCTAGTGCGGAAAGTATGTACGTACGTTACGTAGCGTAGCGAGCCGTAGGCGAGTGGTAAGACGAGTGAAGAATGACATTTCCGCACGTGTATCGAACGACGTTTTTTAATATAGTTGCGAAAAAATAAGAAAACAAGTAAGGAATTCAAAACTTTTATATTATTAATTTTGTAACATCATTGTATTACAGTTGAAAAATAATGAGGTTGTTCTAAAAATTTTTTTTTAATACGGTTCTATCTTATTAATTTTTATTGTCATTATACTAATAATGAATGGTACAATTTGTACAATTATTGAGTGGGAAAAGTGAAAAGCACTAGTTCGCGAAAACCAACTTTTCGCACGCTAAACAGCTATACGTAAAGTAGCACTTTTCGAGCAACTGTATTAAAATAGTTATTTACGATACAAGTGCCGAAAATAGGAAATTCGCATTCGAATTACCTATTCGCACGACTGTCGTGTATCGTACAACGTTGACTGTACATACATATGGCTCTTTAAAGTTTCGACATATGCACGGAAAGTGCTCTTTCCGCACTAGTGCGGGAAAGTAGCACCATATGTACTCAGTTCAGTTCAGTTATTTATTGGTAAATATAATTTACACGTCAACAAACTACTGTACTGTACTGTAAAAGTATTACCTACATTAAAGGCGTTTATGTATGTGGTAAAGTGTTATGTGAATAAAACAATTCCCGTACAAAAAATAAGTGTTGTCTTATAATATAAATAGTGAATGTTTATGAATTCGCAAGTTTGTATACTACGGGTGGTATCTAGAACTTCTAATCCGATCTTGAAATAATATTACACCTATATATAAAACGGGCCTTTCGAATATACATATTTCATCCCAAGGCTGCGCGGTTCTTTGTGATACGCGAGCGGAGTCGCACGCGCAATGAGATGAGTGAGAAGAGTCACCTTAGAATAAAAAACAAATAAATAATAATAATAAATAAATTTTATTTATAAATCTTATTGCTAATGTTAACAATGTGCTTGCGTATTAAGACATAGTACATACACGTGCGTCTGAACTAGGATGATCCTGTGTCTCAGACAAAGATAATAATTACAAAATAATTAGTGCAGTTTGTGCACAAGGAAGGTATATAATAGTATCGTACATTTAGATACAATTGGAATATAGAACACAGTAACTTATATCTATTTAAAGTACATTCATATCGATAAATCGCCTATTAAAATTACGTTAGGTATACATAATTACAGTGTCAGCATCTGCAATTGCGTGAGACTAGGTCAAGCAAGTTTAAAAATTGAGTTCAATAAAATATGTGTAACAAATAAGTGCTTGCGTTGCCTTCGTGAAATAAATCTATACATATAAAATAAGCCAAAACAAAAGTAATGTAAGCGGCGTCCTCAAATTAGACCCCTTCGTAATCAATCGAGTTTAGGAAACGAATGCTCGGCCATTTTTCTACAAGGACATTCAAGGTCACCCGTTTTATGGTTGGGCTTTTTGTAAAATCTAATTGTAAATGTAAGGAATATATAAAGCCTAATCGAAAGCACTAAACCGTCTGTGGTCGTGAGCGATGTTCGTTAAAATATATGAAAATATTGTCAAGTTTCTATGGAATGAGCGCTTCCGGCGATATATTTAACGTGTGTAAAAATAATATCGTAAAATGGGGTGAATGGGATCGCGAGGAGAGTTGGGTTATGAACGGGGAGAGAAGGATGAAAGAAGGGTGAGATGGGATTTTAAGACTACTGCTACCTAAATAATGTATTCTAATTTAAAATGGAGCTGGAATTTATAGCAATATTCATAATAAAAAAACGATCCAACAACCTTCCAAAATCACCTTTGTATGAAAACCCACCCTACGAGGGACTACGGGGTGAAGTGCGATTTCGTGTTTATTGTTAAAGTTATGAAATGGAACTACCGAAAATCATAAAGAAACCAAAATACAAACGTCCGGAACACTTATTATCAACATTCAGTTTGCATATGTAAAAATAAAATGTTATCGAGGTTTGAATGTCAGTTTTGTCACTGCTCACCCCGTTTTACGGTAATACATTTTATACCATCTTTAGATAATAAAAAAACACGATATGAAATTGAACTACCCAAAATCAAAAAGAAACCAAAATACAAACGTCAGGTACACTTATTATATACAACATTCAGTTTGCATATGTAAAAATAAAATGTTATCGAGGTTTGAATGTCAGTTTTGTCCCTACTCGCCCCATTTTACGGTAATACATTTTATACCATCTTTAGACAATAAAAAAACCTAACTAATAGAATAATCTCTAGATCTGATTGAAGAAAACAAACTTCACCGTTGCGACTTAATATTTCGTAGTTCCGGTGTCTGTCCGGCTGTACTCCTCTAGAAGTCACATTACGCAACTGATTCATATGAAATTTTGTAAGCCGCAGGTCGATCACATAACGCATTGTACATAAAATCAGCAGCAAAAGTCGCTACACCGCCAAAATGCTCAAAATGACCTACACATGATTATAACGTCAAGAGAATGACGTGTATCATTCGAGCGTGTTATTTCGCATAGCTACTTCTGCTGCTGACTGTACGTCAGGTAAATCCAAATGACACTATGTGTATGGAAAAATGACAGCTACGTTGTCCTAACGTACGTTCGAAACGTTACGGGTGCACGTAATCCTCATGTTTATCATCAATTATATAGTAATTTTTCAGTCGATTCAGTTTTTCGAAACGAAAAATAAAATGATAAATAAAACAGGTTTACGAGTTCTAGAGCCACTAGAAGCGTTACAAGTTACAAAGTTGCGTTTCACAATAACATCGCTGCTCGTTGAACACTAGATAAGAATTTTGTATGCGCAGTAGTATTGTCCAAGAGATCAGTTAAGTTTGTGGTAAACTTTGTCTTGTGTTTGCCTAGATTGCATCGAGACAAAGTGTGAAGCTTTGGCCAATGTTTGTCCGGAATCCTGGAAATAGTTTGTTGTTGGTCAAAGTAACCTAGAATATGGAGATGAATCGAAGAGTCAGATTTTTCAAGAACAATATGGTCTGTAGGTACTAGGAAACAAAAAAAGATTAATTTTCTAATATACAATACAATACAATACAAATACTCTTTATTGCACACCGTTAAACATGAAACAAATAGACATAACAACTTGTAAAAAAATAGATGTTAACAACAGGCGGTCTTATCGCTAAAGAGCGATCTCTTCCAGACAACCTTTAGGTAGCGGAGAAATAGCAACAAAAAATTACAAAATAGGCAGGTGGCAAAATTGGAAGTAACCGAACTTATAACATACACAATTACATTGATAATAAACATACACAAATAACGCATACAAATAAACATACATAAATTCCTACATAAATACGTATACATAGTGTTAACCATAGAGACGGAAAATAAAATAGTAACTATGAGGAATCATGGCAGAGACAGATAGTGCTCCTTTAGGTGAGCTTTGAAAGTAGCAACTGATTTAGCACGCCTCAAGTCCACGGGCAGAGAATTCCAGAGTCGAATGGCTTTGAATGTAAATGAGCAGTTATGGAATCTTGAAGAGGAGGACAGGACACTGAGAAGAAGATTTTGGGATGACCTGGCCGACTTGACAAAACTGAATCACTCTTTGAGGTAGCGGGGTGTAGCGGGATAATAAAATTATACACCTCTATATTATTATAATAGTACGTACCTACCTATCCATGTAAAGATAGTTTTGAGCGCATTATTGACACAGTAGACATATATATATATATATATATATATATATAATATATCTTGATGCAGTAACAAAAATCCGTACAGTCAGCATCAGAAGTAGCTAAATATATCACGCTGAAAATTACAGATCCTTGTTCCCTTGACATTAGAGTTTGTGTGTAGATAGTTTTGAGTACTAGGGCTGTACAAAAGTCCAACGTGACGCTTTCACACAGACACACGTCGTAACACTCGTAACAGTAAACGTAAGCACAGTTCGGCGTAATTGGCGGTACATCAGTCCGCGAACCGCGCATGTGCCGCGTAGAACTTGTTTTCAATGGAGCGTGTCTGAAGAGACTAGTTAAGATACTTTCATTACATTTATTTATTCATAAACAATACAACGATTGTGTTTGAAATCATAGAAAATACACGTTGAGAACAGAGTAGAATTAAATGTCAAATATTCTTACAATTCGCAGAAAAGAATGTAAGCACGTCACATTTGTTTGTCATAACTATGGTTTAGGCAATTTAACAACAATATTTGCATAATTAACAATTTCAAAATTATAGTATACACAAAAACTAATTATATTTCCTGCTATAGGCTGTCTAGCAGGCTTTTTTAAAGTTTTCTAACAAATATCTAGGGCTTGTTAGCAACTTCATGACGACCGCTTTAGCCTAGTGAGCCTGCCTACGAAGCAAGAGGTCCTGGGTTCGAATCCCGGTAAGGGCATTTATTTGTGTGATGATCACGAATATTTGTTTCTGAGTCGTGGATGTTTTCTATATATTTAAGTATTTATTTATCTATATAATTATGTGTATCGTCGTCTAGTACCCATAGTACAAGCTTTGCTTAGTTTGGGACTAGGTCGATTTGTGTAAGATTGTCCCCAAATATTTATTTATTTTATTTATTTCAGTTCTGAGGGCAACTTATTATACAGAACAATACCTCGATAGCTCTCAGCGTGTTTAACCACTCTGAGCCGAGTAATAATTGACCGTGGCAGATTTTTTAGTCTCGTAGCAATCCGTAAATCCCCTTCCTCAGACGATTCTATTTCATATAGATGTTTTATCAGATCTTTTAGCACTACTAGAATATAAAATAAACTGCTTTATCCTACTAATATTATAAATGCGAAAGTTTAGATGTTTAGATGGATGTTTGTTACTCAATCGTTATTAGTTGTTAGTTCTTCTTTAAAATGTTTAAAACACTTATAAAAACATTTCTCTAGGAAACGGAAAAGCACTATATTACTTAAAAAAAAAACTCTACTCTTGTAGAAAAACTTCTATAATAATAATCATCCTTACTTAGTAACAATGCTTGGATCCACGTCAAAAAGATCCTGTTCCATCGTCCTCCGATTCGATTTCCGATTCGCTTAGTGCAAATTCAATTTCTTTGTCATTTAAACCTATAACAAAAACAATGCACAGCATCAACATTTTGCGTAATATAAACATGTCTTGTAGTTAAAGCCCGCAGTACTAGTGGTAGGTACTACCTTTAACACAACGTGCTCTGCGAAATATGGGCAAAAAAAAATTTATTACTTTATTTTATTGAATAACTAATAAAAAAGAAGATAATATACAAATTAAATACGGAATCATTCGATATTACTCAAATAAGTTTCGATTTACTAACCGCTTCCGCACGGATCTCCAATGTCGCCGGATGTCACTGTGACGGTTTGACACTGTTTTTTTTACGAACTTATTAAAGGACTTCCGCTTCCGGCGTTCTGGTTGCTACACGTGCGAAATTTCTCCTTAATAATTTATTGAGTTTACGGTTGAAATTTTGGTGTTTGGTTCTATAAAATTTTGTTTGGTGGTGGTATAATTACTATCCGGTAAGTGTTTATGTTGTGAGAGTGGTTTGGTGGAGGAAATGAGTGGGAACGAGCCCCCTGACGGGGGCACTTCCTCTGGCGTCCCCATGGATGGGGTGATCACGTCTACCCAGAGCGTGGAGGTACACGCCGATAAACGTAAGTGTGCTGAGGATAATTCTAATAACTTATCTAAAAGGGACACTAGGATTCCCGCATCTGCGTCGATTCAGCACACCTACACAATTCCAGAGTTTGCTCCAGGAACTAAAATAAATTATGGTGCAAATGACACGGGCCCATTCATAGTTCAGGTGGTCAAAGCTGATGACTCATCCCCTGGGTCACCATTTAGAATTCTAAAATTCGCGCAACTCATGCATAAGTATTCCGTAAAGGGAATAATTAAGGGAGGTATAAAGTCTTCTGGTCGCAGCCGGGTTACGGTTCAATTTGAGAAAGCTGATGATGCCAACCAATTTTTGACTAACCTGTTTTTTATAGAGAATCCGCAGTATTCTTGTGCTATTCCAATGTATAGTGTAACGCGTTCTGGTCTGGTGAGGAATATACCGACTGACTGGTCTCTGGAGGAGCTAGTGAATTCTATTGAGTGCCCCAATAATTGCAAAGTAATAAAGGCCCGTCGATTAAATAGGAAGTCTACCACTGATGGAGTTACCTCTTGGGTGCCTACACAAACTGTTGCCCTCACATTCTTAGGTCAGAAGCTTCCGGAAAAGGTGTTCTGCTTTTACACATCTCTACCTGTGGACCTGTATCGCCTCCCAACCATACAGTGCAACAAATGTTGCCGCTTTGGCCACATTAAAGCAAATTGCCGGTCTAATGCTAGGTGTTTCAAGTGTGCCCAACCCCATGAAGGCGAAAGTTGTCAAGTGAAAGAGGAAAATGGATCTTGTCTCTTCTGTTCAGGCCCCCATTTTGCCACAAATCCTTCCTGTCCCGAACATTCTAGACAAAAGAGTATAAAGCTTGTTATGTCAGAGGAAAGCATCTCATACTCTGAAGCAGCCCGCCGTTTCCGTGCTGTGAAGCGGTCGTTTGCTGACTCTACCCGACCTACTCTTTCAGCTTCTCCAGTCCCTAACTCCCAAGCCTTCAATCCCGTTTCTCACCAATCCCCGCATCCTCAGTCAACATCTTACAGGAAAACGGTTTTAATTCCCCGGCGTCAGGCTCCTGCCCTAGACAAAGGATATGATAAAGCGGCCCATAATGATATTACCAGTACTCCCCAAACTTCACAGCCTGATGGCTGCTGTTTAAATTCTGGAATGTCATCAGATGACAATCTGATGAGAATATTAATATCGGCTCTGATGAATTTCTTCTCAAGGTTCTCCGACACACTACCGAACAACGTCATGGATATGTTGCACCAGCTCATGAGTATTGTTGACTCTTTTAATGGCTCATACAGCCATACAATGGAACTGTAGAAGTATCCGGCATAAAAAAACAGAAGTTATTTCCCTAATTAATAATTATAGTCCTGTTTTACTAGCTATCTCTGAGACATGGTTGAAGCCTGGATCCCGTTTTAGGGTGCCTGGTTTCTCTTGCCTTAGGGATGATAATGTTGATGGATGGAATGGATGTGCCATCCTTATTAAACGTACCCTCCCCTTTTCCTTGATTCCCACCCCTCCACATTCAGCCGGATTTAATATAGTGGCATGTAAAGCTTTAAATTTAACTTTTGTTTCGCTGTACATTCCTCACCCTAATATCTCTATTATTTCTGAGATTGAATCTATCCTCTCTCTCCTCCCCGGACCTTTGGTCGTAATGGGTGATTTTAATTGCCACCATACCATGTGGGGTTCTGCCTCTTGTGATTCAAACTCTTCTCGCCTCATAGAGGTCTTTGATAACATTAACTTATGCCTGATGAATGATGGCTCTCCTACCCGGAGAACATCCCCTCTCCAAAACAGAAGTTCTGTGGATTTAACTCTGGTTTCTCCTAGGCTGGCTTCCCGCGTTTTTTGGGAAACCCTCACTCGGTCGCTTGGCAGTGACCACCTTCCCATTTTAATCTCTCTTCCTTCTGATTTGTCCATCCCTGTATTTACGCCCTCTCCCCTTCTTAAGTATAGATTGGACAAGGCTGATTGGCCAGAATTCTCTTCTATAGTTTCCAACGAGGTAAACTTGCTTCCTTCAGTTTCAGAAGATAACTTCCTTCTTTTATATTTCAAATTCATTTCTATACTTTCTAAGGCAGCAGATACATCTATTCCTCTAAAAAATTCTGCCCAAGGTAAACTTTCTTCTCCTCCTTGGTGGGATGCCGAGTGCACGGCAGCTATTAAAAAGCGTGATTTAGCTGAATGCTCCTTTGCTGGTGATCCGTCTAGTTATGAATACTATCTCCAGTTTCAATCTACTAACGCCCGTACTAAGCGTCTGTTATCCACTAAAAAACGTCTCGGGTGGACGCGTTTTTGTGAAAGCCTGTCTCCCCGAACCCCATCCACATTGGTTTGGAAAAACATAAAACGATTCCGTGGTTCCATGTCGGACTCTAACATCTCATCCAATGACCCCTCTGCGTGGCTTGATCCCTTCCTGGATAAACTGGCTCCTCCTTCTGTTCCTTTTGAGGACGCCTTACCATCTTCCTCTTCTGTTGCTCATTCAACCGACAGGATGGATGAGCCCTTCTCATCAGCAGAATTATTTTCTGTCTTAGATCATCTTCAGGATTCCTCACCAGGTATAGATGGGATCCCCTATTCGTTTATCAAAAAATGTTCCGAATCTTCCAAATTATTCTTCCTCTCTATTATCAACCAGATATATTCTTCAGAAACTATTCCAACTACTTGGAAAAGTCAGATAATTATTCCCATTTTAAAACCTGGCAAAGATCCTAGCGATCCCTCAGCTTACAGGCCTATTGCCCTCTCGTCTGTATTAGCTAAGATTTTGGAGCATCTGATTAAAAATAGGCTTGAGTGGATTTTAGGAAGCCGTGGAATTATTTCTAATTCACAATTTGGGTTCCGCAGAGGAATGGGAACAATGGATAGTTTAAGTATTCTAACGTCAGACATCCGACTGGCATTTTCTAGGAGTCAGCACGTGGTGGGGGTATTCCTTGATGTAACGTCGGCTTATGACAACGTCCAGCTTCCGCTACTCAGGCAGAAAATGCATCAGCTGAGTTTGCCGGTAAAGATGGTCAACGTCATATGTAACCTCTTTATGGACCGCTCCATCTGTGTCCGTCTCCAGGGCTCCTTGCTTCCACCCAGAACTGTATGGAAGGGCCTACCGCAAGGATCAGTATTGAGTCCTATTCTGTATAGCCTGTACACTGCTGATCTTGATAAATCTGTCAACTGCTTTTGTGATATCCTCCAATACGCAGACGACATAGCTCTTTACTATGCCTCCGATTCCATCTCAGAGTGTTCAGTCGCCTTGAACTCTGGTCTTAGTTACTTGAATGCTTGGCTCACGGAACATGGTCTCTCTTTGTCTGCTCCCAAAAGTTCCGTTGTAGTATTTACACGAAAAAGACGTATCCCAGACATTGACATAGTACTTGACGATGAGATCATTCCAGTTTCTAATTGTGTGAAGTTTTTAGGCCTTTATTTGGATGCTCGATTAACTGGAATCCCTCATCTGAATTTTATTAGGAATAAATGTGAAAAAAGTGTTAACGTATTAAGGGCTCTATCGGGCGCATGGTGGGGCTCACACCCTTTTTCGCAAAAGCTCTTGTATAACGCTATTATTCGTAGTCACTTTGATTATGGGTCTTTTTTGTTGGAGCCCTGTAGTAAAATAGCCCTATCTTGTCTAGATAAGATCCAGTCCAAGTGTCTTCGCATCATCTGTGGAGCTATGAAGTCCTCTCCTATCAATGCCCTCCAGGTTGAGTGCTTGGATCCTCCCCTGAGACTGAGGAGACAGCTCCTTGCTGATCGTTTTTTCTTTAGAGCTGCCCAATCATCGGATCATCCATTAATGTATCGTATGAATAGCCTAGCAAATGCAATTCCTTCTTCCAAGTATTGGACTCACAAAGATCTCCCATGCCTTATTAAAAGTTTCGAAAAATTGTCTGATGCTCCTCTCCTTCTGACGACTCCTGGTAATCCTATTTTCCACATTCCATATGATGCCCTCATTCATCGCCCTAATGTTATTTTCTCCCTAGGATTAAAAAAGTCATCTCCAGGAACCAATAATGATTTCTTGAAAATATTACGGGAAAAATGGGATGGTTGGCTTCATATTTTTACTGACGCCTCCAAACTAGCTAAGGAGGGCTATGTGGGTTCTGCTGTTTGGATACCGCAATATAAAATTGTTTTAAGTTTTAAAAGCCCCCCTCTTACATCAGTATTTACTGGCGAAGCTATTGCTCTTTATGAAGCCCTTTCTTTTATAGAATCACACAAAATAGCTAAAGTCGTTATATTCTCGGATTCTCTTAGCTGTCTCCAGGATCTAGCTAAATGCCCCCTTCGGTCCAGAGATAATCTCTTAGTGACCCTTAAGTCCCGTGAGGTTCTTCATCGGTGTGACTCTCTTGGCTTCGAAGTAGTGCTGGCTTGGGTCCCGAGCCATTCCGGTATTGATGGTAATGAGCAGGCTGATGCCTATGCTAAACAGGCCATTGAGATTGGCTGTTCTTCTCATTCTGGGTGCCATAGTCAGGATTTGCGTGCTTCTGCTAAGACCCAGTTATCTGAACATTGGTCAGAAGAATGGAATATTACTCGCCTCTCCAAGGGAAGGCATTATGGTGGAATTCAGCCTGACCTACCTGTAAGACCTTGGTTTTTTAAATTTCAAAAGACTGCAACCTCTACCGTAATCCGGCTGCGACTGGGACACATCTGTTCTCCATCCTTTCTTGCGAAAATCAGAGTTCGTGACCACTCTTTATGTGAATGTGGCCTGGAGGAGGGCACCGCAGATCATATTTTTTTTAACTGTCCCAAAACTTCACCTTCCCTATATGATCTCCTTCCCGACTATATTCATCGACCTGCTAATCTTAGTTACATCCTCACTTTTGTTAATACGAGTACGTCCTTTGTATATATTCTAGCTAGATTTATTGTTAAGTCCAAAATTAAACTATAATTTTACTAAGTTTAATCAATTTTTTTAAATTATCCAAATCTGTGGGCTTATGGTTATAATCAATAAACGAAAAAAAAAAAAAAAAACTAATCATGTATATATGTCGTAGTTAGCCTAACATTGTGTTGTCTTTTGTTTTAGATCTTTCAACCGATCAAATCACCTTTTGGACAGTTTTTTCAAGACACTTTCGTGTAGCTTCCAACCTTGACGCTGGCATAATTGTCCCTCTGGGCAGAAGCCATTAACTCAAAAATCGATCGATCGAACTTATTAAAGGGCTCACAGACAAGTCAAAATACTCCTTTAGAAATTCGAAGATTAGCGTGTAATTTGTAACCAAAATGGCGGGTTTTCTATTAAGTCCAACTGGTGTCGTGGTACGCTATGACGACAAAACTGTTGAAGGAGGCCTTAAAAATTAAATATAGCATAGTTTTTATCCCGGGTCCACGCAGACAAAATCGCGGGTGGAAGCTAGTCTAATATATTTACTGTGCTTTCGCTGTAGATATTTTTGCTGTCTGTACCTCACAAACTCCAAGGCAATCGTAACTTTGCATACGAATAGCGCAAACATTCTACCTACCATTTTTATGCCCGAAAATATCGCATGACAAGAGAAGGTTCTATCTTGTTTACACTCCTAAACTGAAGCCGTAAATATTTCTATTCCGTTCTAAAAAATCATGTGTTTTCTATTTTTATGCTTTAGTTTTATGCCAATAGGTACGCATAGACGAGGCTCAGTTGCGTAAAATAGGTATGTATTTATATTAGTATTTTGTTGAAAAATCATAAATAAATAAATTCATATTGGGGGACAATCTTACACAAATCGAGCGATCCTCATAGTAAGCTCAATAAGGCTTGTGTTATGTGTACTAGACGATATATATAACAGATATAAATACTTCAATACATAGAAAACATCCAAGTCAACAAATATTCATGCTCATCTTACAAATATGTGCCCTTACCGGGATTCAAACTCAGGACCTTCAGCTTCGTAGGCAGCGTCACTACCCACTAGGCTAACCGGTCGTCAAATACGGTTTGCAAATTGATATATATTGTCAAGAAATTGATTTAAGTAATATTCGAGATTTAAAATATTACTCATCCCCGGTATGTCGTTACTTAAGGGGGTGAATTGGAAATTATCGCCTGCTTTGAAATGCCGTTCTGACTAGATTAAGAAACAATAAGGTCTGACTTTCAGATATGATTCTTGACTATATGATTGTTTATCTGATTTAATCGATACATGATTTCCTATTTCCTCGTCAATCAATTATAAAAAACACTCTTCACCATACATTTTTTTCACCCCACAAAGCTTTACAAAAACGACTCATTAAGGCGACCCGACCTTCAAGTACCCAGTAATTCCTTCAAGTACCTAATTGCCGTAGATGTATTTTAAAGACTGGACATATGACTGTAGGCCATCTTTGTTCTTTCCTCTACACTTTTTGTAAGTTAGAGCTGGATAGATACTGTTTATGAAATACTACAGTTAAAATAAAAGTAGATAACACGTCGAACTCCAGGAGCGCCACACAGACGAGTGTATTTTGGCGTTGCGCTCCTAGAGCGCGGTCAACAGTTCAGGGGGTAGAAAAAAAATCCAAAGTTGGGTCTTTATTTTCCTTTTTTTACTCAGCCTACTCAAACTATACATTATTTTACGACAGAAGTTTTTTTTCTCATCTAAAATCTTATTTAATGAAATAATAAATAAAACTTCACTAAGGCCATTCGCGAAGAGTGTTGCATCTCCTTTTCTGCGCGGAAGGCATAAGCGTGTCTCTGTCAAGGGGGCGTGGTCGACTCGAATCAAGGCAGCTGGAAGCTTGATACGGTAGCTCCCCATACAAACGTAGTTCTCATTTTACAACGAGCTGGAACGTTTGCTACAAAGTGTTATGTTATTCCAGCATGCTGTTTAAAAATGAACCAAACCACGTTTGTATGGCTTCCCTCTTAAATACTGTTGCTATAGTAGGCGCATCGGCAACTTTTATGAAACGTCTAAATCGCTCTGATCGTTATTACGTTATTAGTAAATACAGTGCGTAGAATTGTATGAACTTGGTAGAAAAATAGAAACCATTCGTTGTAAATATTTTTTTTACGTTTATGAATTTAATATCTAAAATAACGAGCACTGGTTAACTGCTAGATGCTGTGTTTCAAATCCCGCCTCGACTCATCTCACCGCTTAGACAAGTATGTGAAATCTGCGCAGTACAAACGCCAACACAGTTAACTGACCATCCTGTGTTTATATAGAACCTTACTACAATGCACATAAAGTGCACGGACGGTTATTTAGCTGGGTTGTCGATACTACTCGATTTTCTTTGCCTCAGGTAAGGCAAGGTGGGGTGCCCGTGCGTGAAGCCCTGCGCATCTTTCTGAGCATGCGCACACTAGTACGAGTAAACCGGCGCAAATGACGCTAATGTCATCCCGCTCGAATTTGGAGCAGCCCAACTGGGGAAGTACCTCCGCCTTGTAGAAGACCACAGCCATAATAACACTACTACTTGCTCTGTAGTAGTGTTGTGTTCCTGGAGGTGAGCAAGGTCGCCAGCGCTCCCGAGGATGCGTTGTGTTGAGAGCGAGGGAATTTGTTCCTTCAGCTCTCAACACAGCGAATCCTCAAATATATCAAGGCTCGGCAACGGCCATGTTACTACTTTGGAATTGCATGCGTCTATAGGCTGCGGTGTCCACTTACCATCAGGCGGTCCGTACGCTTGTTTGCCACCGTCGTTGTATAAATGACGCTATATTGGTTCTAGTTAATTTAATAAATAAATAGCAAATAAATTAATATTAGGGGACAATCTTACACCAATCTAACTAGCCCCCATTAGTAAGCTCAATAAGGCTAATTAAAAATGCTAGGCTTTACACAGAAGTCTATTCGTAATTTTTCACAACAACAGTTCACCACATTCAGTACATTTTACGTTATACCCTTATCATGAAACAAATTATTTAATTAAATATTTTTATTTCCGTGTTATTTTTAACGAGGAAGTTACCCCGATCATTTTTTATAAACGCATGCGAATGCTTGAATGGAGCGGGCGCATAGCTCGCCCATTGCATTAGAGTGGTGCCAAGATTGTGAAACAAGTCTATAACACGATACAGAGAGGGCGCTAGTCTTAGCGGGAATATAATTGAAAAATATACAACTTCCGTCACTGTCCTCGTAGCTCAGTTGGTAGAGCAGTCTAGCGTTAATAGAAGGGTCGCAGGTTCGAATTCTGTCGGGGGCTACAGACGAAGATGGGGACCGATTTTTGACTTTCGAGCGCTCGACTCATTCACTCAAAAACTGACAAAAATTATGAAATGCTATTTTTAAATAGCGATAGAAAATTGAAAAACGAGTGGTATTAGACCACTCGTAATAAATTATATTGGTAGAAAGTATGTGCCTGCCATTTTGACACTACAAACGTATTTACTTTTATTTGATTTTCGTGCGCTCGAAAGTCAAAAATCGGTCCCATGGTTTATTTTTCCATTATATTCTTTCTCTGTATCTATTTTTGCACAAAGCGTTAATACTAAGAAGCATTTGAAATTGTACACAAACGCAATTCACCACATTCGATGTTCTTCACAGTCCTCTTATATTGACTTCTCTACTGTATAACGAATGTAAAGAACTGTGTTATATATATGTTATATATATATTTTGTATTGAATACCTAACGAATGAATGTGGTGAATTTCTGTTGTGAGGAAGTGTTCCGAGTTTTTTTTTTTTGGCTTTTGTAACAGTTTACCCCTCCTCGTTACGACGCTCGCAATACGAACGACCTAACACGCTGAAGAAGCTCCTCGTCGAAGCTCGAGAACGCTGAATAATTTTAATAAACTCTAACGTAATGTAAAACCCTAGACTTTACTGTAATTCGCACTCTCTATTTTCCTACTTATTAAAACTTCTTTCGTTGTGTGCTTTATTACAAATACCTGAAGATATGGCCAAATTTGTGATCGCTAGTGGTAGAACCCTGAAGTGTTGTGAACCGTAATAACCCTAGGTACTTTTATGAAAGCTTGACAGGTTTTGGACTCCGCATTCTTAATACAACTAAAGCTAGTCTATCTGTATATAAATAAGCCTATCTATACGCTAATTTCCACTGCTATTTTCCTATTTCTTGATATAACAAAGTCCTAAAACTTGTTATTATAATTTATTCTTTATTCTCTGTAAGTTACTTATGATTATAAATATATTTTGTTTTTGGTAGAAGGTCTCCTACCCCCTATTATATGTCCGGTTGAACAAGGAGTAGCTCTTATCAAGATCAAGATTATTTATTTATACCTTTAATGAGATAAAAGACTGCCCTATACTTGTATTTTGGAACAAAGTTCTATCGACGGGTCGTGCGGTAATCTTTTACTCACACTTGCTACTCTCTTGTTTGGAATGGAGTCTGGACATCTTATACACGTTACTTACCTAGCTATCCTATGGGTTTATGACCCAGAGAGTGAATCTACCAGCGTCTCAAACCTAGCGGTCAGTTTCGAGAAGAAACGCCGAAATAAACTCGTCTGACCTCTTTTAGTATTATTAAATGTTTGTGTTGATAGCTTTTATGGCCCATAACCTAAGACCATTCTATACCGACATCCATGGTGGGTAATGCCGAGGTAAACCGTTCATTACATGTGAAATATTCTACCTAAACCATACCTTAAATGAAGAGTATCCACTCATGATAATAAATACCGTGAATGAAGAGTATCCATTCATGATAATAAGATACTGATAAGGATTTGATGAACTGCTCAGCCTGTCATCAAATCCAGAATTATTTCATCTTTCTGAAACAATCCTGATATCTCAATGTCACGAATAGCATTATAACCTTTTGATGATCTTTAATAATTGTCACACCTTCATAATATTTTACATGTAATCCACGGCAACCCAACACCACTTGCCCACGCTACTCAAATGTCACATCAGTTACTCATATTAATAATTTAAACCTTCATTAAATGTTATTGGAATAGTGATTCTACTTTTAGTGATCCAAGCAAACCCTTGGAATATCTTAAGTTACAGTAAATATAGTTCTTAGGCCCTAACAACCCATAACGCGTGAGTCTACTTCTACGTCTACCCCACAGTTCCTATTCTGCTTACTTCTAGAACCATACCTTAGTTCAGAAGCAAGAATATATCCCTAGTTAAACTGTAAGTAGTTCAGTCGGCGAAACTGAGATAGCAACCCTAGCAGCCTGTGTATTTGCCTCCCCCCGCTGCGCTCGACAGAGCTAGAGGGATACAGCGAGTAAGGCGCCCTAGCTGGGAATATTACTTGTATATTTACATATATTTAATGCTGAACGACCCCTCAGGCAACCGATCGGTTTCAACGAGCAGAGTAACCTCCTATGCTTATCACATGAATGACCAAGCCTCGTCTACGTCGTCAGCTGTTCTGAGAGACGTGAGGGCCCCGATTAAGGGGTTTCGTCTCCTATGTCGGTAAAAAGGTAGACGCCAGACCACACCTCAAGTCTGGTAACTATGGACACGGACTCAGTCCCATTTGGCACCGTTAGGCGGGACTGACTTCGCAGATATACTGATTCTTGGCAGTGTTCCGGCTGATTAGGTAGTGAGAATTAACCCCAACTAAGTTTCGAAAGCAATCACTCAAATATGTCCAATCCCAGAGAGTACTCGGGCACATTAGCTATATTTGATTAACCATATGAACCTCCGGACTTGATCCGTTACGGTAAATAACAGTTTCGACTGAGTTCCGAAACTACTTGTCAAACATGCCCAATTCCAAAGAGTAGCCCTGGCGAATAAGACGTGTTTTATTTAGCCATATAAACCCCACAGAATATTTCCGATAAGGTAAACATAGCTTAGGCCCTAATACCCCTTTAAATATACAAATTACTATAAAATTAAGAAAAGCAAATGACTCATAATTACGGAGAGAGCTTCCCCATAACGACGAGCCATTCACCACAATAAAGGTAACACGCACCAATAATTTCCTAGCCCACAACCAGAGACACTGCCAGTCCGAACGATGTGAATTGAATGATCCCCGATATTACTCCGGCATGTCCTTTTATACCCATGGCCGGCGACACGAGTGATAGCGTTACGAGCGACGTGAAGCTAGGGAGGCGAGGGACGCGAGAGACATGAAGTTAAGGGACGCGAGCGACACGAGTGATATGATCCTGGGGCATGAGGGACGCGAGTGACAGGACGCTAGGGGATGCGAGAGTCACGAATGATATGATGCTAGGGACACGAGTGACATGAGGCTAGGGGACGCGAGCGACACGAGTGATATGATTCTGGGGCATGAGGGACGCGAGTGACAGGACGCTAGGGGATACGAGAGACACGAGTGATATGATGCTAGGGACGCGAGTGACAAGATGCTAGGGACGCGAGTGACCCGATGCTAGGGGACGCGAGGGACGAGAGTGACATGAAGCTAACAGGCGCGAGGGACATGAGTGACCTGATGCTAGGGACACGAGTGTCCAGATGCTAGGGGACGCGAGGGACGAGAGTGACATGAAGCTAACAAGTACGAGGGACATGAGTGACATGACTGGGGGACACGAGTGACATGACCTGGCGACACGGGGGACATGACCTGGGGACACGGGGGACATGAGTGACATGACCTGGGGACACGAGGGACACGAGTGACAACCGGGGGACACGAGGGACACGAGCGACATGACCTGGGGACATGGGGGACACGAGGGACACGAGTGACATGAGCTGGGGACATGGGGGACACGAGGGACATGAGTGACATGACCTGGGGGCGCGAGGGACGCGAGCGACGTGCGGCTAGGAAAGCGAAGGACACGAGTCACGAAGTTAAAGACATTAGTTGTATCTTCAATTTCTTTAATACACCTTAATTCTTCAGCAATAAGATCGTAATCCGATTGTAGCATTAGCGCGCTAGCGTAAACACGTGATATTATTTGTCTTACGACAAGATGGTCGTATTGTTCCTTTTCATTTAGCTTCTAATGCTCTAGCTATTAAGATTGAAATTCGTATGTCGCCCTACGCTTCCAGCCATGACAGACTGCCATAGTATAAACATTATTTGGGTATCCATATTTTAGATGATTCATACAATATTCATAATTGGAATAAGTTTCCGATACTGGTTGTTCACACTGCTGTATGCTAGCTTCGTTGATTTTCTTCTCCCCTTTAATTATTAGGTCAATTTCCCAAACTGAAGGGTATGAAGCAATAGTTTGGCTTCCCCTCTCTCTCTATATCAATAATTGTATAATAAATATTCAGAAATCCGCTAGCGAGCATGCCCATTCTGTTTCACTTTGGCAAGGGTAGCTCTGGTAAGGTACTGGTTTAGGTCCAGTTGTTGCTAAGCGTTTGTGAGTACCAGGGGTCAATGTGAGGTATAAGGTTCACATTGCAAGTTGAGATTGATGCCCTTCACGCGCTCGCTTTAATGCACGCGGAACAAACGTGTCAAAACAAGCACTTGAAACTTATTGATGTTAACTGGGAATCCAAATTTTACGTGTCTGATGGTCCCTCTAGTACAATCGACGTCCGGCCGAGTTACCAATTTCTATCCCTACCCTAAGGCAAGCAATTATGCAGATGCAAATGGCAGCGCGGACGACTTCGCCACGAAGTCAAAACGCATCTTAGTAACAGTTTAAGAGGGGGCGTATCGCCAGGGAAAAATCAGAAATCACCCGCGCGCCCCGTACCTGCCGCGCTGATGCGTCTATTGCTGCCCCGCTCCTTCTCGCATAGTATATGCCCCGACAGTCAGATGAAACATGATGAATACCTATATATAGTTATAATAAGTGGAAAGAAAGACAAAATCTGTAAGTACCTATATTTGAAGATATAATGTTCGCTAGTAGCTAAGTCAGTTTCGAGAGCTATAACTGAAATATGACCTTCCGTTTTTTTACTAAATCACGTAAGGGTTGTAATTTAGCATAATACTCGTAATGTCTCGTAAAAGGCTAAAGCAAAAAAACAGCTATAATCGAATTTAAACTTTTGTGAGACATATCTAAAATACTACTAATAAATCCACGGTTAAAAAATTAACGTAAATGTCACGGCAGGCGACATGTTTCGAACTCTTCGGGAGTTCTTCTTCAAAACAAACATCGAAAACACTAATCCTGAAGAAGTAGAAAAAAGTAGAAAGTAGCATTAAAAAAAAAACTGTAATTTATTATGAAAACTTCGATCATGTTTATGAAAGCCAGATTTTCAGGCCACTGTGTGCCGGCCAAATTTTTCAATTCTGACCCCGTGTCATGGTCGGCCTTATCACGCGATAAGTGACAGGATAGAGCGTCCGTCACTGGCTGACACCGTTTGATAGAACGAGACGATGCCCCTATCTTGTCACTTATCGAGTGATAAGGCCGACCATGATACGGGGTCTGATCTCGGATTCGTACTTGGAGACAATGGAGACGCTTTGGCCCTTTAGTTATCAATTTTGAACATACTCGTATTAAAGAAAAACTGCAAAATTGTGTTCACTTTTTTTAATATAAAAATGTCCAACTTCGCAGGCAATAATTCGGGTGCAGACTCGAAAATTATTATTACTCCAAAAGAAAGAAGGCAAAAAAATATGCATAGTGATGAAAATCCCATTCAGATATCTCAAAGAATTACGAAGCTACAACCGTTTTAATATTGCTTGTTAGAGAGAGAAAACGCAAACGGTGTGTGACGTCACATTACAGGATGCTGCCGGCAGGCCGCGTCGACGGCGTCGCCGACCACGATGCGCGCGGCACGTTGCCGTCTTCTGTGACGTCACATTCTTCCAGCGTCATCGTTTCATATGAAGTTGCGTTTTGCGAAAAAGGGACAGAACACATCCCTTCTTAAAACTTTGGACACTTATAACTTCGTGATTATTTAACCTTTTGCGTTGATTTTTTCTCCATTTGACAATTTTTTTTATCCTTCTTCGAGAAAATATCACATTATTTTATTTAGTGTCTACGCCCCTATTGTTGGAATCTAAAAGCGTCACCCGTGATGACTTTAAAGAAAAAAAATGACAATAATTACACGGTTCACCCACGTATTAAACGTCACTACGGGCGACATGTTTCGAACTCTTCGGGAGTTCTTATTCAGGATTGAGTGTTTTCGCGGCGGTGTCGCTTGAATCACGACAACATTCAAGCGACACCGCCGCGAAAACACTCACTTTATAGAGTACAAATTACTTTAATTACCCAAGGAATACCACTACCTACATTTTGTTGCTTAAAAAACCACCGGAGCTATAACTGAAATATGGCCTTCCGTTTTTTTACTAAATCACGTAAGGGTTGTGAGCTAGCATAATAATGGCTAGTAAAAGCCTAAAGCAAAAAAAAGCTATAATCGAATTTAAACTTTTGTGAGACATGTCCAAAATACTACTAATAAATCCACGGTTAAATTCACGCATTAAATGTCACAACAGGCGACATGTTTCGAACTTTTCGGGAGTTCTTCTTCAAAACAAACATCGTAAACACTCATCCTGAAGAAGAACTCCCGAAGTGTTCAAAACATGTCGCCTGTCGTGTCGTTTAATACGTGAATTTAACCGTGAATTTATTAGTAGCATTAAAAAAAAACTATAATATATTATGAAAACTTCGATCATGTCTATGAAAGTCAGATTTTCAGGCCACTACTGTGTGGCGGCCATATTTTTCAATTCTGATCTCGGATTCGTACTTGGAGACAATGGAGACGCTTTGGCCCTTTAGTTATCAATTTTGAACATATTAAAGAAAAAGTGCATAATTATATTCACTTTTTTTAATATCAAAATGTCCAAGTTCGCAGGCAATAATTGTTGGAATCTGCACTCTCGATAACCCTAAAAGCGACACCCGTGATGACTTTAAAGAAAAACAATGTCAATAATGTCACTACGGGCGACATGTTCCGAACTCTTCGGAAGTTCTTCTTCAGGATGAGTGTTTTCGCGGCGGTGTCGCTTGAATCACGACAAGATTCAAGCGACACCGCCGCGAAAACACTCATCCTTAAGAAGAATTCCCGAAGAGTTCGAAACATGTCGCCCGTAGTGACATTTAATACGTGAGTTGAACCGTGTAATTATTAGTACTGTTTCAACACGTCTCACGAAAGTTTAAATTCGAAAAGCAATGTCCGCCATCTTGGAATTCAAAATGGACATCATTTCTAGAATCTTCACCCTAGAGAAGCCTGCCAATGTATGTTGTTCTTTAAAAAAACGCGCATATTAATTAACAACGAATGTTTCAAAAATTTTAAATAATGCGACCACTTTTTGAAATATTTCTGACTATGAATTCGTATTTAGACCTCTCAGACATCGATTTTGAACATAACCGGATTTATTCTCAACTAGCGATCCGCTCCGGCTTCGCACGGATACTATATTATACATATAAACCTTCTTCTTGAATCACTCTATCTATTAAAAAAAACCGCATCAAAATCCGTTGCGTAGTTTTAAAGATCTAAGCATACATAGGGACAGACAGCGGGAAGCGACTTTGTTTTATACTATGTAGTGATAGTGATAATCTTTCATAAAGTAAATACACAATCGACAGAAAAATGTTCGTCTAGTTTTGCATGTACTGCACAAATTATTCTAAGAAGCCGGTCACCCGCCGATCGCTGCGTAATCTTATAGTTGTATTTTGAACTTTAAGATCTATATGTTAAGGTCGACTTTTAAATATTTTATTTCAAAATGTAGCAAAATATCTACTGGAATGTAATGATACGTTCATTCACTGGACGAATATACTGGGTCACAATATTATTGAAATAATTATGTTCATCGTGCTGTCGTGAGAGCACAGAACGTAGTCCTCTCGTCTCAGCGGAGCGATTACGACTGACTCCGCCCGCGAACGGCAACAAAAGATATACAGAACCGCACGAAACACGCGACGGGAGAAAGGGTATCGCGCTAAATAAAAAAGGCCTATACGCCAAATACGTTTCACCTCAATAAGTCTGAAAAGGGAATACATAAAAATACCCCGCTAGTACTTTCATTAGGTAATGTGAAAAGCTATTATACACTCAACTTTTACTTAATTTATATGCACGGGAACCTCACACTATTGAAATTGAGTAAAAATAAGACATGTTTTGGCGGTTCTTTTCTATCGAGGCAATTTTGGTTTTGTATGGTTTTGTTCAGGCGATTCAATTGCAAATATGATGTAGTTTTGGTATGTTCTTTTTCCTGGCATTCGCTTTAGTTTGTCATAGGTAAATATTCAATCTAAGAACCCCGATTTCGCGGAGCGCCCCCTCTTAAGTAGCTATGTGTGGAATTGGGAGTATATGTACAATATTAAATTATGCTTGAGTTGTTTCTAATGATTTATTACTGTTTTATAAAAGTAAAAGGGCCGATTTTAGATGATTCCCAGTTAATAAAAAAAAAACATAGGTATATAGTGTGAGCAATGAAAGTAAGTACAGTTGTATTGAATTCCCATATACATCGATCCATTTTCATTTCTCAGCTAGTAGACTTTTGAAAGCTTCTTATATTATCTGAATATATTTTTATCATGACGTAGGTTCCAACTTATTACCATCCCAACAAAGAAAGGCACGCTTTCAAAATAACTCATTATTTTATAGAAACAAAACGTTTTAATCTGGAATCCTTGTTACCCACAATGTATGGGTCAAAATCAAAGAGATGAGCATTTTAGGTTTTCAAATATCTGAGAAATAAAGTTTTTCTTTTAAGAAAACCAACAAGTGGAGTCTGTTGTGTCATTTGTCATGAACCGTTCCTGTGAAGAGGCACGCACAAAAATATATTTTAGAAATTCTACCAGTTAATAAGAATAATGCCAGGCACAAGTCATTTCGGGAACACTTTTAAAGATTTTTTTAATAATTATATAACTAACGCATTTAAGAATCACCTTCAAGAAATTGTAATTAACCTGTTCCTAAATCGGATAATGTTGTTATTTTGTATATTTGTTATATTGAAAACATTTATTTTTGTTCACTTTATTGTCATCTCGGGAACGCCCGCATAATTTCGGGAACGTCCGTCATATACGAGAACGTTCCCGAAATGACAATTTGATAAATATTTTCATGTCGCGCTTGACGCCGCCGTGTAAGATATTTGTTTTAGGGGTTATGAACAAGTGAGCTCTAATATTTATAAGAATTTTGCAAAATATATGCAAATTTTCGAAAAACTATCCATCAAAATGCGTTCCCGTAGTGACAGGGAATTAAAGTACGCTTCACACATATGAATTTAAAAGGTACTTACCAACTAAATCAATTTTTTTTTCCGTAAACAATAAACACGCCTTTTGCTTTGACTAGTGAACTTCACGCTGTTGCTTGCTAACGCCACCTAGCGTGTGTTCTTTTATTTACATCAATCGATATCCACCGCGTTCACGGAATGATTTAATAAACGTCAGACAGCATTTGAATAGTCAAAATATGAAGAAATTAACCTGCTATTAATGTATTTTATACGTATATTCTTAATTTGATGATTTTCAAAGCTAATATTAAAATATGTCAATTTTAAGACTTAATTATAAACATTTTTGACTTGTTTGAACTATGAAACATGGTATAAGGACGCATTCCCGGAATGACTATTTAGACCTTTTTTATTTTGAAAATCAAATAAATCATTAGTATAGAAAGATAAATAAGCTAAGTGCCGTGTAATTATGCACAGAACCTTTATATTAAAATAAATATTTTAGTAATATCATGTTATTTTATTCAGAAAAACTTTGTCAGAAGCATAATGCTCACCTCTCTGATTTTGACCCGTATTAAGAAAACACATTTATTTGCAAGAATATATGACTTTGGCTTTAAGATACCTCACCTCAGGCAGGTTGCGATTTTCTAAAGAAAATTACACTAAAAGCGTACGTATAATATATTTTTTGTTTTTAATTTTTGTATGTCATACGTCGACGAAATGTCTTCACACCAGCCCCCCTATTCAGTAACTTGTTTTAAGCTCACCTCAACGCTCACCCGCAAATATACCTTGACACCGCGATGCGTAGTAACTAAGCGTATGTAGAGGTCTAGTTTCATGACGGGTGAACGGCGGGGTGAGCCGCATTAGCGCGTAGCGAATAACAGCCCTGGGCTGGCCTGGGCAGTTGCAGAGTAGAGGGGCTGGGCAGTTATTCTTTATTCGCTCATGCGTCCCACTTGTGGTCCCACTCCACCCGTCACGCCTAACGAAACTTGACCTCTACTTACGCTTAGTTACTACAAATTGCGGCGTCAGGATATATTTGTCGGTGAGCGTTGAGGTGAGCTTAAATTAAGCTACAGAATAGCGGGGCTAAGGAGTACGTAATGGTATAAATGTATTTTAATTTCGTATATTGTTGATAGCTTTTAGGCGGCAATATTGGCACATGTTTCAGAAAAAATGCACTCACGGAGGAAACTGAGCCAGTCATCTCGAGGATACGGCTAAGTGTTATGCGTTCCGCACATAACGCGGGAGCAGTGAGCTAGTGTGGGTACAGTCAGCTAGGGTTTCTGTTAAAGCGGAATCTAAATCCAATCTAATCGGGCACGGAACCCTTTTCTAGTTAAATCCAATTTCAATTAAATATATACATTTATATAAAACACTGACATTCAAACCTCGATAACATTTTATTTTTACATATGCAAACTGAATGTTGTATATAATAAGTGTTCCGGACGTTTGTATTTTAGTTTTTTTATGATTTTGGGTAGTTCCGTTTCATAACTTTAACGATAAACACGAAATTCCACCTCACCCCGTAGTCCCTCGTAGTTGGGGTGAGATGGGTTTTCATACAAAGGTGATTTTGGAAGATTGTTGGATCGTTTTTTTATTATGAATATTACTATAGCTCCATTTTAAATTGGAATACATTATTTATGTGGCAGTACCCTTAACATCCCATCTATCCCCCCTTTCATCCCTTCTCTCCCCATTCATAACCCAACTCTCCTCGCGACCCCTACTCACCCCATTTTACGGTAATGCGCATGTAAAATACGCAAATAGGTGCATCTCATCATCGCTCATAGACGCGGTCCTAGCATGGTTGTCATTTCGTCACTTATCGCTGTGGAGAACACATCCGCCGTCACTCTCGCTCTTGCATACTTGTCAGGACGTGACAAATGTCTTATCCACAGCGATAAGTGATAAATTGGCAACTACGCTACGCCCGCTGCACGTTCTTTGGCGAAATAGCAAAATAATGTTATTCCACATTGTAACTTAATTTGATTCCCATTCTTTAATATTGGTGCGGCAACCTGTCACACATGCGGCCATGCGCTAAGGTAAAATATTAAATAAAAAGCGGCCAAGTGCGTGTCGGACCACGCACAACGAGGGTTCCGTGCCTATTAAAAAGGTCGTACCGTTACTGAAATCTTATGGCACTTACGTCCTTTTCTTTAAGGAAGGCAGTTTTTTAGAAATATCTCAAAAACCTTTGAACCGATCTTGTTCAAAACAATTTTTGCTGAGAGAATTTAATAAGCCCTATGAGCATGATTTTTTTCATATTTTTAAAATACACGGTTCAAAAATTAGAGGGGGGGGGACACAATTTTAGTGACTTTCGAGGAGATTATCTCAGACTCTATTCACTTAATCAAAAAAGTTGCTGAGAAACCTTATATTTATTTTGAAAGGCCTATCGATTGATGTGCCACACGTGGGCTTGCAATGAAAAAAAAAAATTTTTGACTTTCAGTTTTATGTATGGAGTGCACCCATTTTTTTTTTTTTTTAGTAATTTGATTACAAAACTATGTAGCGGTTAACAAAATACACCGATCCTAAAAAAAATATTCAAATACACCTTATAGTTTTCGAGTAAAATGCCTGTGACATACGGACGGACAGATAGACAGACAGACAGACAGACATGAGGAATCTATAAGGGTTCCGTTTTTTGCCATTTGGCTACGGAACCCTAAAAACATGAGTCAAGACGATTTCAGACGAGATAGCAATATTCCATTTTTAGGTAAAATTCTTTGGATAGAATATGGAACCAAAAATTAAAAAAATCGGCCTGAGCGCATTTCAAAATATTTACGCTTTAATTTCAATTTAGGAATCAATCCAAAATTGGGCCCCTGAAGTGTAATGAAAAAACTTTAACACGGACCGGACCATAGGGACTAAACTTTAACATCACAAAGACTTTGACATAGCAACGCATATTCAAATCAAAATTTATTGGTGGATCGGGCGTGTGAAGTGTTAAGGTGTATTTGATAGTCATTCAGATTATTTATTTATTTATTTAGAACCAACAGCTAACAATTCAAAATATAATATATAACTTAAGTAACACAGAGCCAATTAAAGGTTCCCACCAGTAGCAACAGGTTAACAAACAATTGGTGGTTAGCACTAAATTTTACAACGTGTTTCCCACAAGCATACAATGAGTACCTATGTAAGAAACAAAACTTATAATATTATTTATTAAGTGATGCACATCAAACGTTGCAGTAGCATGCTGTCGCATGCGACTCGCTCACTTAAAAAACTCGTCTGTTAAAATACGTCTTATAGTTGTGATGTTGCTATTGAAAACGTCAATATCCCGCTCTTTCGTCAGTTCATTTAGGCTTTTACCAGCTCGTAATAAAAAGCTATTCTTTCTATAATTACTTGATGTAAATGGAATTGAGAGGGGAGAAAAACACAAAAAAAATTGTGAGGTGCTTCGTTAATTATATAGATTTCTTTATCGATTCTCTTTACGTATAAAAAAAAACATAGTCTTCATGCATTGTCACTGACGATTTCTCAATATGATTTGAGACGTTGGTACCGTTGAGAAGCCTAAGTCTTCTGGTAGATGTCGCTACACACGCCTCCCTAAGGCGTTGTAAGAAGGAACTGATTGAAAGATTTAGTGGCCGAAACAGATCGTTCCGATAGCGCAGTTGGTTAGTAGCGACGGGCCATGAATGCCTGTGGTCGCCGGTTTTTTCCTTTTGATTTTATAATTTCGTTAGCAGGTGCTTAATACAAAATAGAAACGAATATTATAAAAAAAACGGGCTCGCGAGTTCTACAGCTCACAGAGCCACTAAGAAGTTACGATTAAAAAATTAAATATTATGGCCTTATTTATAAACGTTCATCAAACCTCTTTTACCTATAGTATGTATATCTTTTGTGTTTGTGAAAAAGCTATACACATTTTAGTAAACAGAGGTTTGTTAAATTTATGACTAAGGAGATAGGGTAAACTTTGAATAGCAACCTAACTTAATAATGTTTTTAAAAAGTATAAATTAAATCCAACTGTACATTACATAATACCTTCAACATGGCACCGAGTTTCTACCGGGACCCGTGAAGGTGAAAGGACCGAGTATTTCCTAGAGTATTTCCCCAAGTAAACGCCCAAGTATTCGAGTATGCGTATTTACGTCGCGCTAAAACAAAGGCCCCTAATTGCATTATTCTGTTCTTGTAAAAGCACAAGAATTTTTCATATTTGACTCTGTGTGTGTGAAAAATGCATATTTATATAGGTTTAAAATTGGTCCCTGCGAAGTTGCTAGTTCCTCTTGTATTTTTTTGTTTATTAATAAATTACTCTTTTAAAAGGAGAAATAGTTCAAGTCTCGCGTCACAAGAAATCGATTCATAAGTAGGAGGGTAGGTACAGTCAGCATCACATAGTTAGTAGCAGCCAAAGTAGCCAAATATATCGTAACACTTCCTTATTCCTATAGTAATAAAGACGTGTTCCGATATATTTCGCTACTTTGGCTGCTACTAACTATATGATGCTGACTGTACATCTTTTTGTAGTTAGCATAACTTCAAAGAGATGAGTAATCTTATCGTATTCGCAAGAAGCTAAGTCTAATATAATGACATTATCTATATTTCCTGACATAGATGGGTTAATATTGCATAATAGAACTTCAAATAGTCGCCTAAATTTAGAATGAATGATGCTCTAGAGAAAAGGCATCCCACAAAAAATATAGAAACATTTCATACAAACAATGTTTTGTCTCTGATCAATGCAATCATGTATTAAATTAACAAAAACATATCGATATAATATTCCTTTATTGTTTAAACTTTCTATTACCTCATTACCTAACGAGCCAATAATAAATAACTTACCACAACATCACAATATATTGTTAACACTTCAAAATTGACATGTATAAAACCGAACTAGCTCAACTTCCAAGCAGGTTAAACTGTGGAACGACATAACCCTTAAACTAATTAAAACTAGCAAAGTTCGAGCATAAACACAAGTTACGGAGTTATTCTGTAGTTCGCAATATGTGGCATAAAATCGCATTTAGTTTAACCGTGTCTGTGATAATATTGTGAGAAACTAATTTCCCTAGGTAAAATGCACTAGAGGACTGAAACTGACTCTAAGGCTCGAGGGGGTTGATACCAGGATAGGATTAAAGTAAAAAAATGGTATCCATTCATTTCATAAATAATCAATTTATAAACAACGTTTGGTAAACTAACGATTAACAAATTAGTTGTTTCTTAAAATATTGTTTTACAAATAGTTCATTAGACAAATTATTTACTTGAAAAAAAAACATCATATTGTAAATAATTATTTGACAAATTACCAATTTATTATTCGTGTCAATTGGCAAAGTAACGTATCGTAAAAGAACGTTTAGTAAAATGCATTGTTTGCTAAATATCTTATTTAATATATATTTTTTGTGTTGATAACGTTTGAAACTTCAATGTAATTCTATAAGGGTGTTGTATGATTCTAAATGAGCACACGGATAAGCGTAAAAGTGTTTAGCAAGTAAGTAGGAAGCCAACTTTTAGGTCTTAGAATGTACCTACTTATATAACAAGCGGATTACCTACCTAGTCTACTCTAAGGGCAGGTCGGTGTAGGTACGATGACGAGCGAAGCGAGGAGGAGTGTTAGGAAGAACTGCGACCCTACAGCGCGCAAGCCGAGCGGGAGAAGCGAGCGTGCCGCGGTAGCGGCCGGCGTAGCGCCTGAACAGATTATTTTATAATTGTACATTTTCATTTAAAAAAAAACTCGAGCTACGGTAGCCTAGATGTTCAGGCATACGGCTGTCACGCGGCGTTCGTCGGATCGAATCCCGGCTCGTACTGATGCGTTTGGCGGAACCTATGTACCGAATATTTACCGTTACGTTTTCAGTGAAGGAAAACATCGTGAGGAAACCGGTCTAATCCCAATAAGGTTTAGTTTTCCCTCTGGGTTGGAAAGCCAGATGGGAGTCGCTTTCGTAAAACTACTGCCTATGCCAAATCGAACCCCGGGCGACACGAAAATAAGGTGTCAAAGCGGACCCCGGGCTCCTTTAGGGCACAACCGGGAATAACGCTAGGAGGATGATGACTAAACTTTTTTATGGATTCACTAAGTACAGGAATGTTTCTTGGCAATTCCGCTAAATACAGATTTTTATAAAACAATTATTTATCTTTCGACATTTTGTAAAATGTCAAATTTTATAAACAATTTATTTGGCAAATGATCATTTTTAAAATGACAATATAACATTCAATATTTTTATAGTGTAGCATTTGCTAAATGAATATTTGTCAGATAATGATTTATTGTATGAAAATTTTGAAGAATGATAGGTTTGTGAAATGAACAGTTTGTGAATCGTTGTTTATAAAATGATCATTTATGAAATGTTGTTTATGAAATGATGATAAACCTAAAAAATACATAGCAATTTGCAGGTAATATTAATAACATCGATATCAAAAATACTTTTTTTATTGCTGTTCAAACTTCATTATCGATATCATTACAGATAAATTGTAGTTACTGTCACTGGTAACTGGTAATTATACTTAATAATAATTTATTAATGAAACATAATGTACGTTACATAATTTATTTAGTCAGTAAATACTTTGTTTCCCAATTAAGTTAAAGTTTATGTCAAACATTTTATGTTTGGTTAGATGTCACTTAAGAGGGGGCGTATCGCCAGGGAAAAATCAGAAATCACCCGCGCGCCCCGTACCTGCCGCGCTGATGCGTCTATTGCTGCCCCGCTCCTTCTCGCATAGTATATGCCCCGACAGTCAGATGAAACATGATGAATACCTATAGATAATTATAATAAGTGGAAAGAAAGACAAAATCTGTAAGTACCTATATTTGAAGATATAATTTTCGCTAGTAGCTAAGTCAGTTTCGAGAGCTATAACTGAAATATAACCTTCCGTTTTTTTACTAAATCACGTAAGGGTTGTAATTTAGCATAATAATGTCTCGTAAAAGGCTAAAGCAAAAAAACAGCTATAATCGAATTTAAACTTTTGTGAGACATATCTAAAATACTACTAATAAATCCACGGTTAAAAAATTAACGTAAATGTCACGGCAGGCGACATGTTTCGAACTCTTCGGGAGTTCTTCTTCAAAACAAACATCGAAAACACTAATCCTGAAGAAGAACTCCCGAAGAGTTCGAAACATGTCGCCTGTCGCGTCATTACGTGAATTTATTAGTAGCATTCAAAAAAACTGTAATTTATTATGAAAACTTCGATCATGTTTATGAAAGCCAGATTTTCAGGCCACTGTGTGGCGGCCAAATTTTTCAATTCTGACCCCGTGTCATGGTCGGCCTTATCACGCGATAAGTGACAGGATAGAGCGTCCGTCACTGGCTGACACCGTTTGATAGAACGAGACGATGCCCCTATCTTGTCACTTATCGATTGATAAGGCCGACCATGATACGGGGTCTGATCTCGGATTCGTACTTGGAGACAATGGAGACGCTTTGGCCCTTTAGTTATCAATTTTGAACATATTCGTATTAAAGAAAAACTGCAAAATTGTGTTCACTTTTTTTAATATAAAAATGTCCAACTTCGCAGGCAATAATTCGGGTGCAGACTCGAAAATTATTATTACTCCAAAAGAAAGAAGGCAAAAAAATATGCATAGTGATGAAAATCCCATTCAGATATCTCAAAGAATTACGAAGCTACAACCGTTTTAATATTGCTTGTTAGAGAGAGAAAACGCAAACGGTGTGTGACGTCACATTACAGGATGCTGCCGGCAGGCCGCGTCGACGGCGTCGCCGACCACGATGCGCGCGGCACGTTGCCGTCTTCTGTGACGTCACATTCTTCCAGCGTCATCGTTTCATATGAAGTTGCGTTTTGCGAAAAAGGGACAGAACACATCCCTTCTTAAAACTTTGGACACTTAAAACTTCGTGATTATTTAACCTTTTGCGTTGATTTTTTCTCCATTTGACAATTTTTTTTATCCTTCTTCGAGAAAATATCACATTATCTTATTTAGTGTCTACGCCCCTATTGTTGGAATCTAAAAGCGTCACCCGTGATGACTTTAAAGAAAAAAAATGTCAATAATTACACGGTTCACCCACGTATTAAACGTCACTACGGGCGACATGTTTCGAACTCTTCGGGAGTTCTTATTCAGGATAGAGTGTTTTCGCGGCGGTGTCGCTTGAATCACGACAAGATTCAAGCGACACCGCCGCGAAAACACTTTCTTTATAGAGTACAAATTACTTTAATTACCCAAGGAATACCACTACCTACATTTTGTTGCTTAAAAAACCACCGGAGCTATAACTGAAATATGGCCTTCCGTTTTTTTACTAAATCACGTAAGGGTTGTAAGCTAGCATAATAATGGCTAGTAAAAGCCTAAAGCAAAAAAAAGCTATAGTCAAATTTAAACTTTTGTGAGACATGTCTAAAATACTACTTATAAATCCACGGTTAAATTCACGCATTAAATGTCACAACAGGCGACATGTTTCGAACTCTTCGGGAGTTCTTCTTCAAAACAAACATCGAAAACACTCATCCTGAAGAAGAACTCCCGAAGTGTTCAAAACATGTCGCCTGTCGTGTCGTTTAATACGTGAATTTAACCGTGAATTTATTAGTAGCATTAAAAAAAACTATAATATATTATGAAAACTTCGATCATGTCTATGAAAGTCATATTTTCAGGCCACTACTGTGTGGCGGCCAAATTTTTCAATTCTGATCTCGGATTCGTACTTGGAGACAATGGAGACGCTTTGGCCCTTTAGTTATCAATTTTGAACATATTAAAGAAAAAGTGCATAATTATGTTCACTTTTTTAATATCAAAATGTCCAAGTTCGCAGGCAATAATTGTTGGAATCTGCACTCTCAATAACCCTAAAAGCGACACCCGTGATGACTTTAAAGAAAAACAATGTCAATAATGTCACTACGGGCGACATGTTCCGAACTCTTCGGAAGTTCTTCTTCAGGATGAGTGTTTTCGCGGCGGTGTCGCTTGAATCACGA
The DNA here is from genome assembly GCA_947578815.1 of Epinotia ramella. Classification (NCBI taxonomy): domain Eukaryota; kingdom Metazoa; phylum Arthropoda; class Insecta; order Lepidoptera; family Tortricidae; genus Epinotia; species Epinotia ramella. Next base: position 5,591,922 of record OX388201.1, on the reverse strand, counting down.
CAAGATTCAAGCGACACCGCCGCGAAAACACTCATCCTTAGGAAGAATTCCCGAAGAGTTCGAAACATGTCGCCCGTAGTGACATTTAATACGTGAGTTGAACCGTGTAATTATTAGTACTGTTTCAACATGTCTCACGAAAGTTTAAATTCGAAAAGCAATGTCCGCCATCTTGGAATTCTAAATGGACATCATTTCTAGAATCTTCACCCTCGAGAGGCCTGCCAATGTATGTTGTTCTTTAAAAAAACGCGCATATTAATTTACAACGAATGTTTCAAAAATTTTAAATAATGCGACCACTTTTTGAAATATTTCTTACTATGAATTCGTATTTAGACCTCTCAGACATCGATTTTGAACATAACCGGATTTATTCTCAACTAGCGATCCGCTCCGGCTTCGCACGGATACTATATTATACATATAAACCTTCTTCTTGAATCACTCTATCTATTAAAAAAAACCGCATCAAAATCCGTTGCGTAGTTTTAAAGATCTAAGCATACATAGGGACAGACAGCGGGAAGCGACTTTGTTTTATACTATGTAGTGATAGTGATAGTGATAATCTTCCATAAAGTAAATACACGATCGACAGAAAAATGTTCGTCTAGTTTTGTATGTACTGCACAAATTATTCTAAGAAGCCGGTCACCCGCCGAATGCTGCGTAATCTTATAGTTGTATTTTGAACTTTAAGATATATATGTTAAGGTCGACTTTTAAATATATTATTTCAAAATGTAGCAAAATATCTACTGGAATGTAATGATACGTTCATTCACTGGACGAATATACTGGGTCACAATATTATTGAAATAATTATGTTCATCGTGCTGTCGTGAGAGCACAGAACGTAGTCCTCTCGTCTCAGCGGAGCGATTACGACTGACTCCGCCCGCGAACGGCAACAAAAGATATACAGAACCGCACGAAACACGCGACGGGAGAAAGGGTATCGCGCTAAATAAAAATGGCCTATACGCCAAATACGTTTCACCTCAATAAGTCTGAAAAGGGACTACATAAAAATACCCCGCTAGTACTTTCATTAGGTAATGTGAAAAGCTATTATACACTCAACTTTTACTTAATTTATATGCACGGGAACCTCACACTATTGAAATTGAGTAAAAATAAGACATGTTTTGGCGGTTCTTTTCTATCGAGGCAATTTTGGTTTTGTATGGTTTTGTTCAGACGATTCAATTGCAAATATGATGTAGTTTTGGTATGTTCTTTTTCCTGGCATTCGTTTTAGTTTGTCATAGGTAAATATTCAATCTAAGAACCCCGATTTCGCGGAGCGCCCCCTCTTAATTAGATATGCAATCCATTTTAATTGTATCATATTATTTTTATTTTACTCTTAGGATATTCTCACCCAGTATTTTAGTTAGTTAATAATAAATAGCTAATAATTAATAGCTATGTTAATAACCTAAGCTTATTTTAACACGTATAAATAATGTTGACATTTAATTTTTTACTATCATTAAAGTATAAGTATGAGTATTTAAATAGCGCTTACAATAATAAATTATGGTAGGTAGGTATGCCAAATTTCAGTTCAACGGTATACCGGAAATAGCTGATTTAAATGAACACTTACGTATTTATATAAGTATGTATTAGTCTGCATATCACGCGGTGAGTATATTACTTTAATGAAATTTTAAGCACCCTTTTTTATCGAAGTTTTGTAGATTTGTTGTTCGGTAATTATTTATGCATTGTTAAAAAAAATTAAGAGATATTTTTTCTATTAAAATAAGATCAAATATTCCGCAAAAATACTTTCATGGACATAAAAAAAACCTATGAATATTTACGTAACAACTTACTTCATGTCTTTGATCTTACTTGCAGATTGCAGATTTGATAGCATGTGTCTACGATAAACTCTGGTTATCAAAATGTCAGGCAGTGTTACTAGCGCTAGCAAAATCCAATTTAGTTTTTGCTATACGAACATAAATCCAAGGAATTGTCATTAAAATTCGCTCTCGCCAGTATATCACGCGCTAACGCCAGATGATTCACTTGCAAGAAAACCGTTTATTAAACATGCTCTGGTCACATATTTTATCATAGATTAAATTATGAATTTATTTCTTTATTAGCTTATACTTATTATATGTAAGGAAAGCTAGTATATTTTTTATTTTTCTACAACATATCTGGCAAGCGTATAATTTTAATATTAATTGAAATTTATGACAGCCTCTCGTAGTGTAGGTACTTATACTGCATCATTGAAGACTAAGGTATTTACTACGCAGAAAAAAATGTGGATTGTGTAACAAGGGTCTAAAATAAGCCGTATTAGCACGAGGTGGTTATTTCCCAAAGCAAAGTGAGGAAATATTGTTCGAGTGGTATGGCTTTTAGACCAGAGTTACTTCTACATACACTCTACTTTTCAATTCGACTGCGAGATAATAGTAAATACGAAGGTTATCCATCCAGATTCAAAAGTAATTTCCACGGCGAAAAGATTGTTCAATTTGGCGGTATGTTTTTTTAAATAAACTGCTTTGACACAGATACAAAATATTGATACCACGAATAAATGTCATTGACCTTCTATAGGCGCGTCCAAATGGCCGAGCGTGGCTGACAGCATAAGATCAAGCGAGATAGACAGCAGCTATTCCTCTCAATCTCATAATTTGAAACGAATTCTGTTTCCTGGTTGGTTGATTTGTATATCTAGCTGTATTCTGTTTAGTTGATGGCAAATACAAATGTAAAATATATATTTTTTTAAATCATACATATGTATGTATACCTACATATTTTCCCTATGGGCTAAATGTATTATTTTAGCCCCGCATGCTAAGCCTAATAGTAATATGACACACTTTTCGAGCATGAGAAGTTAAAAAACTAGTTTCAAGAAATTCATAAGGAAGACCTGAATGAAATAGAAATTATCTTCTATTAAGATAATTCTCTCGAACAAGAAAAAATATTCAGTGTTCAAGATAATTAATTTTACTTTCATGCGAGGTTCTATATATATTTTTGGTAAATATTATAAACGTCAAATCAGGTTTATTTTCCGTGTCAAGTATTTTGCCTCTAATAATACCAACCGGGCAAAACGTTCACGTCGTCCGCTACTTGTAATTTTAAATTTCTACCCTTTCTTAAGTAGTTAAAGTACCCACGTTTAAATTACCGGCCTTTGCTGCCAGGTGGTCTGCGCCATCAATTATTAGCACCGGGCGCTTTTGAAAGATGGACGAGTCGATCGATATGTCAAATACAATTTACCAGCACTTCTCAACGGTAAAGCGTATAGGAATTTAAAAGGCTTGTATCGCAATTCGTTGATCGATAACTATCAATAGACATTTACGTCTTGTTTTTTTCCTATACAGAGTAACACGATTTATTGTTTCACTTTTAGTACCTTCTGAATTTTAGCTCGGTGCAGATGAGGTGAGATAAAAATGGCTGTCAAAGTCTACGACATTGACACAAAATTTAATTTCACTTGCACGTCGGTTGCGCAATGTTTCGTGCGTACTCATTCCATTTAACATTATACCTCAGCCACAATATGTTGCCCTCTCTGGCATCACGCTGCTCTACTCACGCGATAGGTTTCTTGCCTTTATTGCAGCTTTGACTCTCGCCTAAAAACAGGGAGGGGTGGGCATGACGACGAGCAAGATGAGCGGTATGACGAGTAAAGTAAAGAATAAAATAGTTCAAGCCGTTCCCGCCAAACTAACAATGTTCAGTAAAGGCCCTTACGCAATGTCCATCAGAATATACAATAAAATCCCGCAGCTTATAAGAAACGAAGTTACATATAACACCTTTGTTAATAAACTTAAAACTTACCTCCTAACTGAATGCCCATACTCTCTACAAGAGTTCATGGACCATTAATTTTTTTACAGTTTTGTAAAAATTATAAATAAAAATAAGTGTATGTTATTATCTAATGTGAAGATTTTTATAAAAATATAACATGTTGATTTTATAAATATATGTACGTTTAGGTTAGTTTAGTATTTAAGTATGTTGCTACACCCTAGGAGGGTCCATGTCTGTACTGGTTAGACTTAAGAACATCCTGTTAATACCATGGTTGCAGCGAATAAATGAATATGAATATGAATATAACGTTGCCACACTATGTCGCAGAGACATAGTATGCCACTCGCGCAGCCACGATGTTGCCCTCTCTGGCATCACGCTGTTCTACTCACGCGATAAATCGCGACGCTCCTGACTAGGTTACTTGCGTTTATTGCGGCTTTGACTCGCGCCTAAAAATTAGGCATGACGAGGAGCAAGATGAGCCGGCGTCAAGAGTAACGTTGCCATGCTATGTCTCTGCCTCCTTTCCTCGCTATTTCCTACGTCACTCGATGAGTGTAGCGACTTTGTATATCTACTTTTCGTCGCTTCTCTACAATATCAAAAGGATATTTATGCAGGTTTAACTTTTTTATATCATTAAGTGCTTTTCAAACATAACAATGCAATAAGTACCTACTAATGATTTTGCATTTCATAACTATTCTCCTTAAAATCGCATGACGATGTTTCTAATATTATATGGAATTAGGTATACGTTAGGTATTTTTTGTAAGAGTCTTGTCTTAATGCTCGTTCGATAAGTTTCGTAATTACTTGACTGGGCTGTGAAAACTGCTTTTTAACCATTAAAGCAAATATTTACATCGAAAAATAAAACTGACAACATCAAAGTACTGTGTTTTAATCGTATACACTTAGGCTAAGACGTACACAGTAACTTTTACTGATTTTGGCCAGCAGTGTGATTTTTTGGCAACGAATCTGACAAAATATTCCATGAAAGAATCCTCAACAAATGTGACGTTGACAAATTAAAAGATCGCGTTTATTCGTGGCATAAATAACAAGCTTTAGCGATTTCTAAAACTAGGTAAAAACGTATTACACAACCATTCGTTTTTCCAACCAAATATTAAATGTAAAGTTACCACCACTTACGTAGTTGAATTTGTTATTTGCGGAGTCGTCAACTTCTCATTGAAATAGTTCTAATGAGTATGAATTCATTAGTGAACATGAAGTCTTCCAAATATAGCTTTAGGCTCTTGATTTCACATCAACTCCTTTACAACTGATACAATATAAAAGCAGCAGCAGTATAAAGCGTGCAGTTCAGTGACGTGACGTGGCGTGTGTGTGATTGATCAGTTAAACTCCAAAACATTGTGCCGCGGGGTATAAAATAAACCAAACATATAGGAGATTGTACAACAAGTGCATAAAACGCACCATTTTACGCGAGACGTGTATCCATCCGAGCGGGCTGCGAGTGAATCGAGTGTAAAATGGGTTTTATGGACGAATTGTACACTCTACTTTTCACTTCGATTGCGAGGAAATGATATGAAAAACTTTTTTTTTTTCAGTAAGTACGTGACACCTGACTTAGGTCGTTACATACTGCTCAGTTATAAAAATATTTTGTTTTGTATGTATGTCTACGATTACTTGTTGTTATGGTTCAAATATATGTATTACAATAAACACCAAAAACTACACAAAAGGCAAATTTAAAAAATAATTAATAAGACGAAATAAAAACTATAAGTTTATTTCATGAAGTTTTATTGTGTACTTTGGCTGTTGGTATCCCTGTCTTAGAATACTAACGAAATATAATAAAATAAAAATAAAGAGTTTATTCTATGAAGTTAAAGTTGCTCGTGTGGCTGTTCGACCGATTGCCTTGGCCTTCGACGAAGATTTTACTTTGTGCACTAGAGAGCATAAAAAGCGACTTTATGTCACCTACGCACAGCATAAAGACGAACTTTTAGAGCATGAGAAATGAAAAAGCATTTTTTGTACTAAACGGCAATCATCGAGCGCTATGAAATTGCCGACCCTGAAATTGCATGGCAAGTTAAGCCTGCGTTTTAATGGCCGCAAACCGCGTGTGCATAGTAAATGTGTCAGAGGCGCTCTGCCCGCTAGAAGCTCGTGGCTTGCGCGTGCACCGCACCACCCATGGAACATTCGCCGGTTACACGACACTCGCGCGCAAATTGTGATTGATGCGCAGCGGAGGTGGGAATTGAAAGAATTCCCAGAATATGGATTTTCTGTGTTTTGTTATGTACCCGTTGTCAATGCGCATTGAATTTTGTGTGATTTTTTCGCGCTATTGTTCGGTGCGAACGCGCATGTTAGCTTCTAATGTTTTATGAACGTGGCTAAAATTATTGTATTTAAATCAAAATTAAATTTGTTGTCTCGCACCCTTACTTTGCTTACTTGCTTACTTTGACAGGTTAGTCTTGGCACGCATGATAAATGTGATTTTAATACAATACGTTTACTTAGACCGATATATTCTAAAGTAGCTTTTGGTTATTTGGTTGGTCTAAACATCCACTGCTGGATATAGACCTCCCTCAAAGAATGCCACAATGACCGGCCCTGCGCCACCCGCTAGGCACCGTTAGGTTCATGGTCTTCTGTCCCTCTCACTGAGCATAAGCGTGAGCGACATGGAAGTGGGTGCTGGGAAGCGCGGATATCATGTTTATTTTAATTTTCTTGACCATTTAACTAAAAAAAAAGTAATCCCTGAGTTCTCTCAAACATGATATTGCCGATTTTTAGAAGCAATTTTAATATTTTTAGCTTTTGTGCATAATTTGTTACGAATATTTTAAGTGATTTAATTGTTTAATCATGTTTCGAATCACTGATCTCGCTGCAGAAACGCCTCAAGATTACTATTCGTATTTTTTTGAAACCATATTATTATAAACAGTGAAACAGAATGGGCATGCTCGCTAGCGGATTTCTGAATATTTATTATACAATTATTGATATAGAGAGAGGGGAAGCCAAACTATTGCTTCATACCTTTCAGTTTGGAAAATTGACGTAATAATTAAAGGGGAGAAGAAAATCAACGAAGCTAGCATACAACAGTGTGAACAACCAGTATCGGAAACTTATTCCAAGTATGAATATTGTATGAATCATTTAAAATATGGATACCCAAATAATGTTTATACTATGACAGTCCGTCATGGCTGGAAGCGTAGGGCGACATACGAATTTCAATCTTAATAGCTAGAGCATTAGAAGCTAAATGAAAAGGAACAATACGACCTTCTTGTCGTGAGACAAATAATATCACGTGTTTACGCTAGCGCGCTAATGCTACAATCGGATTACGATCTTATTGCTGAAGAATTAAGGTGTATTAAAGAAATTGAAGATACAACTAATGTCTTTAACTTCGTGACTTGTGTCCTTCGCTTTCCTAGCCGCACGTCGCTCGCGCCCCTCGCGCCCCCAGGTCATGTCGCTCGTGTCCCCGGTGTCCCCAGGTCATGTCACTCGTGTCCCTCGTGTCCCCCATGTCCCCGGCTCATGTCACTCGTGTCCCCGGTGTCCCCAGGTCTTGTCACTCATGTCCCTCGTGTCCCCATGTCCCCCAGCTCATGTCACTCGTGTCCCTCGTGTCCCCCATGTCCCCGGGTCATGTCACTCGTGTCCCTCGTGTCCCCCATGTCCCCGGGCCATGTCACTCGTGTCCCTCGCGCCTGTTGGCTTCATGTCACTCTCGTCCCTCGCGTTCCCTAGCATCTGGACACTCGTGTCCCTAGCATCAGGTCACTCATGTCCCTCGCGCCTGTTAGCTTCATGTCACTCTCGTCCCTCGCGTCCCCTAGCATCGGGTCGCTCGCGTCCCTAGCACCTTGTCACTCGCGTCCCTAGCATCATGTCACTCGTGTCTCTCGTGTCCCCTAGCATCTTGTCTCTCGCGTCCCTAGCATTATATCACTCGTGTCTCTCGCGTCCCCTAGCGTCCTGTCACTCGCGTCCCTCATGCTCCAGGATCATATCACTCGTGTCGCTCGCGTCCCTTAACTTCATGTCACTCGTGTCCCTCGCCTCCCTAGCTTCACGTCGCTCGTAACGCTATCGCTCGTGTCGCCGGCCATGGGTATAAAAGGACATGCCGGAGTGGTATCGGGGATCATTCAAATCACATCGTTCGGACTGGCAGTGTCTCTGGTTGTGGGCTAGAAAATTATTGGTGCGTGTTACCTTTATTGTGGTGAATGGCTCGTCGTTATGGGGAAGTCCTCTTCGTAATTATGAGTCATTTGCTCTTCTTAAATTTTATAGTAATTTGTATATTTAAAGGGGTATTAGGACCTAAGCTATGTCTACCTTATCGGAAATATTCTGTGGGGTTTATATGGCTAAATCAAACATGTCTTATTCGCCAGGGCTACTCTTTGGAATTGGGCATGTTTGACCAGTGGTTCCGGAACTCAGTCGAAACTGTTATTTACCGTAACGGATTAAGTCCGGAGGTAAATGGGGTTAATCAAATATAGCTAATGTGCCCGAGTACTCTCTGGGATTGGATATATTTGAATGACTGTTTTCGAAACTTAGTTGGGGTTAATTCTCACTACCTAATCAGCCGGAACACTGCCAAGAATCAGTTTATCTGCGAAGTCAGTCCCGCCTAACGGTGTCAAATGGGAGTGAGTCCGTGTCCTTTGCAACCAGACTTGAGGTGTGGTCTGGCGTCTACCTTTTTACCGACACAGGAGACGAAACTCCTTAATTGGGGCCCTCACGTCTCTCAGAACATCTGACGACGGAGACGAGGCTTGGTCATTCATGTGATAAGCACAGGAGGATACTCCGCTCGTTGAAATCGATCGGATGCCTGAGGGGTCGTTCAGTATTATATATACGTAAATATAATAGACTTATTCCCAGATAGGTCGCTTTACCCGTCGTTTCCTAGCTTTCGAGCACGGCGGGGGGAAGCAAATACACAGGCTGCTAGGGGTTGCTATCTCAGTTTCGCCGACTGAACTACTTACAGTTTAACTAGGGATACATTCTTGCTTCTGAACTAAGGTATGGTTCTAGAAGTAAGCAGAATAGGGACTGTGGGATAGACGTAGAAGTAGACTCGCGCGATATGGGGTGTTAGGGCTTAAAAACTATATCTAATTTAAGATATTCCAAGGGTTTGCTTGGATCACTAAAGGTAGAATCACTATTCCAATAAGATTTAATGAAGGTTTAAATTATTAATATGAGTAACTGATGTGACATTTGAGTAGCGTGGGCAAGTGGTGTTGGGTTGCCGTGGATTACATGTAAAATATTATGAAGGTGTGACAATTATTAAAGATCATCAAAAGGTTATAATGCTATTCGTGACATTGAGATATCAGGATTGTTTCAGAAAGATGAAATAATTCTGGATTTGATGACAGGCTGAGCAGTTCATCAAATCCTTATCAATATCTTATTATCATGAATGGATACTCTTCATTCACGGTATTTATTATCATGAGTGGATACTCTTCATTTAAGGTACGGTTTAGGTAGAATATTTCACATGTAATGAACGGATTACCTCGGCATTACCCACCATAGTTGTCGGTAGAGAATGGTCTTAGGTTATAGGCCATAAAAGCTATCAACATAAACATCTAATAATACTAAAAGAGGTCAGACGAGTTTATTTCGGCGTTTCTTCTCGAAACTGACCGCTAGGTTTGAGACGCTGGTAGATTCACTCTCTGGGTCATAAACCCATAGGATAGCTAGGTAAGTAACGTGTATAGGATGTCCAGACTCCATTCCAAACAAGAGAGTAGCAAGTGTGAGTAAAAGATTACCGCACGACCCGTCGATAGAACTTTGTTCCAAAATACAAGTATAGGGCAGTCTTTTATCTCATTATAGGTTTAAATAAATAATCTTGATCTTGATAAGAGCTACTCCTTGTTCAACCGGACATGTAATAGGGGGTAGGAGATCTTCTACCAAAAACAAAATATATTTATAATCATAAAGTAACTTACAGCGAATAAAGAATAAATTATAATAACAAGTTTTAGGACTTTGTTATATCAAGAAATAGGAAAATAGCAGTGGAAATTAGTGTATAGATAGGCTTATTTATATACAGATAGACTAGCTTTAGTTGTATTAAGAATGCGGAGTCCAAAACCTGTCAAGCTTTCATAAAAGTACCTAGGGTTATTACGGTTCACAACACTTCAGGGTTCTACCACTAGCGATCACAAATTTGGCCATATCTTCAGGTATTTGTAATGAAAGCACACAACGAAAGAAGGTTTAATAAGTAGGAAAATAGAGAGTGCGAATTACAGTAAAGTCTAGGGTTTTACATTACGTTAGAGTTTATTAAAATTATTCAGCGTTCTCGAGCTTCGACGAGGAGTTTCTGCAGCGTGTTAGGTCTTTCGTAGGTTTTTCTAGGTCCTTTCGTATTGTTATGGTCGTTGAGAGGGCAAACTGTTACAGTGTTGGTGCGCGTTGACCCGGATTTTCAGTAGCTCTCCAGGTCCTCCAGGAGGGCTACAGTTTGTTGCCCTGAAGTTGGAGGTGAGCTTGATAGGGGTTGGGCTCTTCATTATTTTCTTTAAACCACCAGCTAGGGACTCCGCGAGGTCAGGTTTAGGACTCCATCTGAAAATAGAAATAAATACATATCATTACTATATTACGGATATGACACACGGTTTGAGTATAATCTTTAAGATATAATAACATAAAATCAGCGGGGCGATAATGTATAAAACATGGTACTATGGGAATCAGTAGGTGTATTTTAGACTTTATGACAGTATCAATTCGATTTTAGGCGCCAAAAGGATGAGTAGACCTGTCAGAAACAAAACCATGACTGCAAAACTGCGAGAAGCGACTCGTAGGATCGTACAGACTACTACTCCTGTAAAATTACGCGAAAACATAACACCGGTAACGAGAGAAACTATTATAAGACCGGCTAGGAGACGGCTGCGAAAATTAATCGCTAAAAAGGCTAGACCGGCGCAGGGACTATTCCTTAATATGCTGAAGCGAACGGAGCGAAAAGTGACAGAAGGCCTAGGGCAACTGAGGGAAGAGTTGCGCGCATCCGCATGTTCCACCGTGGACGAAAATCCAGTAATTCCTATGGAACCCGATGAAGCTGGGGGCGTGCCCGCAATACCGGCAGAACGAAGCTTAGCCCCAGAGGAAAAACGAAATATTATTTACAATATTAGACAAGTGAGCCATGAACGTCCCAAATTTGGGAAAGTAGCCATGCATCCTGTCACATTTCTAGAAGATTTAGATGCATATCTACGAAAAGTGGACGCAGCCGGACACGAGCTAGAAACAATCATAGAATGCCTCGAGGGCACTGCAAGAGACTGGGCTCGAATCTACAAAAATCGCTGGACTAGTGTCGCCGATTTTAGAACCGACTTTTTGAAGTTTCACTGGGGAGATTACGAACAGAATGAATTAAGAAGAAACATAGTGCACGGCATTTGGGAAAAGACTAAAGAACCCTCCATGCACAATTACTTCATTCAAATAGTGGGACAAGCGAAAATGCTTAATTATGTTATGCCAGAGCAACAACTAATATCCGACATTATGGGACACTACCCGCGATATATTAAGCAAGCTTTTGTCACTTCGAAGCCATCATCAATTCTAGAAGCAGCGGAGCTTTTACGCTCTATGGACGAGGTAAACAAACAAGAGCCTCGGACCAACACCAAAAATAATGCAGGCCCAACAAAAGCTGTGGAAAGGAAAACTCAATATTCAAATTGGAGGCGGCCGGAGGGAAATGTTTCCACAATGCAATATGTGGATCTAGATGGTTCGGAAAACTAGTAGAAGCTAGTAGAAACCAGTATGAAAAGTTAACTGATGTTATAGGCTAAGGTCAATTGTCGAATTACAAATTGTTGATAAGAATAGTTTTGTTGCAACATCTGTGTGGTTCTTTTGAAAGAAAAAAAAAAAAAAAAGAAAAGAATATAAATAAATAATAAGCCAGACCCCATCCAGAATAAGAATTCATTTGCGATTCTCGGTCATAATTTCTAGCAAACAATGAAAAGGTAACAACCATTTTGAGAATTACCAAATCTATCCTTATTTTACCCGGCTCGGTAGGGGTTTTAAAAAAAAAAAAAATTTTTTTTTTGAATATATACATATAAATATATATATATATAGAAAAGTTGTGATCGATTACTTTGGTAAAAGAGACCGCGAGAGGGTGGACCACGAAGACGAGAGTGGAAAATCACCTCACCACGACCGGAGAGGAAAACAACAAGCCCAATCACCACCGGAAAAACCTGGACAAGCCGGGAATAAACAATATGAAAAATAGTTCCGTCCAAGGATTCATAGTCGGTGCAGGCTTTTGTTGCCTACTGTACTGTTCTTGTGTATTGCCATCTCGGTGGGATTTGAGTCGGCGGGATGCTGGATTCTCATGGCAAATCTTTGTCTCCGTCGTCAGAGCGGCTGGATGATGTCCTCGTGTCAAGTTGCAATTCAGACAATGTCTTTCAAAAACAAAAAAAAAAAAGAGAATCTCGACTCAGTTGAATAACGGAAGGTGACTAACGGATGGATAGCGTGTTGATGCCCAACGTACTTACATACATACTTACGAACGGTGCAGGCTAAATAAAAGTTTGTAACAAGCGAAACAGGAAACATTGCATTGGTAGGACTTCGTAGTGATCAAGTATGCCAATAAAAATAAGAAGATAAAAATAAATAGACATTTGAACAAAGAAAGAGAGCTGTAGAACAAATATGAATGGAATTACAACTTAGAAAAGTTGTTCATTTCAAGGTACAATATCTCAAGGACGGCTGAACCGATTTTCATGAAACATGGCTAAGAACACTCGGGATAAAATTAACTAAGACAGAAAAAAAAGGCTAAACGAAGGTCACTTCATCTGTTTGGGAGCTGCAGTGCCATGGACGGATGCACGGACGGACACTTTAAATTTACAGCACCCTCTCTTTGCGTCGGAGGTTGAAAACGCAAAGGAGTATAATCAGGATTCAAGAAAAAAAAATTAAGTCAAATATACTCACGTACTCACTAAGTAGGACACAAGATCGCGAAGCTTCCACGTTTTATTGGTTGATCAGTAGTTGATTTTTTCAATTTGGTCTACACATATAAGCTGGAAATCAGAAAAAGTAAATTAAGGGGTGGTAGTCTAGCGGTTCAGGCGTGCGGCTGTCGAGCGGCGGTCGTGGGGTTGTGCCGGTGAGATTTTCAGAGCATGTGTACGGGTCATTTGATGTTCGGCGTGGGCTTTTTGGTGGGGGACAAGCATCGCGAGGAGATCTGCATGCGTCCGCGGGGAGATTCAACGATGAGTGTGAGGTCCCCAACCCGCACTGGGTCAGTAATAATAATAATAAAATAATAAAACATTTATTTCAGGCAACTACGGCCTGTTTCGGTGTGGCACTCATTGGGGGAGACTGTGTCCGGCGGTGGGGGTCTTTCGGGGGGTGATTATGATAATTATTTGTATATATCACATGATATCAGTAAAATTATAAATTGAGGCGGACCTTAATATATAAAAAAAATATAAATTCATTGACTCTGGGGGGCGTCAATGTACAAATAATTTAAATCATAGATGTGTGGGGGCGTATACAAGTTTTCTAAAAACAAAAATAATAGTTTTAGTGTGATATAGTTCATAAAATTAGAAATTAAGTCTTATAAACAAGTTACTGTCAAAATTTTTATTTTGGTGCAGGCTTTTGTTGCCAACTGCACTTTTTCTGGATGCCATCATCACCTGCTCGTTGGGGCGAGTCCGGCGAGCCCAGACTCGATGGGGTTATGTGGTTTTATTGCGGAGTTCCTATGGCCACCTTCTAGCTCCGTCATCAGATCGGCTCCACACCATCATAATATTGCATTGTCACGCGATTTGCATATTCGTGCAAAATTTCAGCTCAATCGGAGGCCAGGAGGTGGATCAAAATTGACTTGCAAGATTGCGGATAGACGACGGACAGGTGAAAGTAGATAAAAGCTTGTAATATAAAACCTAGGTCTTGTGCAGGGTTTACTTATATGCTATTATTATTAATATGCCAAGGGGAAAGGACCAGTGTTTAGTACAACTAAGGAATTGCATTTTGAAATAATTAGGAATTTAGTAGGGACTCCGGCAATATTTATGAATTATTATTTATTAGGGGCGAATGTTCATCACTAGTAGAAAAAAAAAACCTAGTTATTCATAGGTTAGGAGCACCTTAAAGCTTAGATGTGACTAGTATATTAAATTCATTTTGAAGTGTACCTTGAGATGTCAGTGAACTAGTGGAGGCTCAGGTCACCTCATCTCTGCAGTGATGTATGCGCACTAATTTTATTCTAATTGTTGAGAATTTTCAATGATAGAACAGCCTCAAACAATCCTTTGTTTTGGAATGGTAGTCTTAGGTGGTTATTTCTTAGTACTTCTTGTGCCTGAAACGAAAACCATTAATAAGAATATTTTTTACTAGTTGTCCATAAGGGTAAGGTAATAAAGTTTCAAAGGGGTTTATGTATACTATATTGTACGTAGTAGTTAGGAAAACCTTGAAATTTGTATAGCCTCACTTCCTCGCAAGAACTTTCTGAGCTTTAAGAGTATGTTCAAGAACGAAAATTTAGTTATAATAGATACCATGACAAAAACGTAGGGAATGCATAGCTGGCTGCCCGGCCCGTTTTCGCACGGTTAGTAACGCACGAATAATTCTAATTACCCGTTGTCCTATTGTTATATATCCGCGGTGGAAAGTGACCTGTGTTCGTCGGGAGTAGTGGGCTTCTAATGGTGGAAGGGTTTTCGAATCGGTCCTGTGGCTTCGGGGCCTATTCAATGCAGACAAACAGGCAATCGAATCTTTCATCTTTATATTAATGTAGATAAGAGTAAAAGTTTTACTTACCAGAGTTGCAAGTTGTAGGCCGTCAACTGTAGATAATTCCGTGTAGGAAATGGCGCAGGCGCATACAAATACTTAGTAATGCATGTACGTCCAAAGGCCACGAAAGATAACTCACAACGTCCGTTCACTGTGTTTTCAACTTAAAGAATTTAGGAGAAAAATCAATGGAGGCTAATAGCCAAATCACGGGAAAATACAACACGAGGTTACACGAGGAGTCTTAGAGGAGGCAAAGAGAAAAAAATAAACCCACAGAATAGCCAAACAGGTGCCGGTTAATGTACAGCCATGATAATCGGCCTAGGTAATGTACGGCCCGATAATCGGCAGCCATACTGTACGAGGAATGTCGGAGTGTGCGTTTGTTGGGGTTTGCATTATTGACTTCCACCAAACACGTTATTAAATTTATGCAACGCAAAACTTTCTCTAGCATTATTTTATGGTTTTGATATAAAGATGTAATTTAAAATCACTTTAGTGAGATAATATATACGAAAAAAACAAAGACGATTAGCTTAGCTCGAGATTTCATAGATAAAGGCAATTAATCGCGTCAATTTGTTACTATACCAAAACGCTAAAGTGTAGGAGGCTTTAAGAGCAAGGGCCACAGACATAAAACGGACTTACACGCCTGACAACTTGTCGCAGCAATGTGTTGTAATTAGACATAGAAATCAAAATAAATTCTCCTCTTTCCGGCATGACGAGTTGATAGGGCGAACGGAAAGCTTGCAGTACGGGTTGCTCGGCTGTGGGAACACTGTTTAGTAACAGCAGCAACACTACCAAGAGTCGAGGCTCGAATACATGCATCCCTGTCACTCAGTATCATGAACGATAGAGATAGGAATACCCGGGTTTCGACTTTCAAAGATCGTGGTTATAGCTCAGGACTTAAATAATACGTGGATACAATAGATTATATTGAATTTAGTTTGATGAATTAACGTGAGAGAATTATTTAATTAATACGGATGTAGCGACATTTTTGGTAACACACTAGGAAAATATTGAATCGCGAATCGGATTAAATTATTATTCTGGTTGGTTCTTGAAGATTGTTTGATACTTACAAAGCTGCGACATACACCTATGGGTCAAGTTGGTAGCTAAGTCGCAATTAATAGAATCTATGACGTCATTGAACGTACGACACGTTGTTTTGAGTAAAGCTACATGCTAGCGAGGGAGGAAATAAAATAATGAATACGCTTGTATATGCGAAGCACTATATCGTCTGGTTACAAGGAGGTATGGAAAGTCCATGGCCCAGTATATCATATTATCATACAAAAGTCACACGACGTGCATAGCATAGATATTAATTTTCTGGTTCATACTTTATATATAAAACAGCATACAACCAACATACATTACATTTATCAACATACATATCCATTATCTTATACAATTAAGGAAGCTTATTTGAAATATCACTACATAGTATAGGGCAGGGTCGCTTTCCACTGGTTTGTATGTGTAATATGGCGTCCGTGCAGTGCCGGGGCGGGTCGCTAGTATAAAATTAACTATATAATGGTTATTAGTACCATGAGTAGCTTAGTAGAAGTGCGAATGAACGCCCCGTTATGGTTTATAGGTATTCAAGAAATATATGTTAGGGAATATACCGTTATTACACTCAAACGCGATACAAAATGATGTGGAAATGTTAAGATCACGAAAAGCAGAAAAGGAAGAGATAATCTTTATTTATTTATGCATATTTAACAAGTGAGGTTTCCCAGATTTCAGCTCGAAGTGTTTCATAAGATTGGATGTTCTGATAATAAGGGTTTAACACGTTCGCAACCGAGAGCCCGCCTGGTAGGCACTCGAAATGTTTGTTCAGATGCCGGTTCAGCACGCTAGTAGGGCAGTTTTCACATGCAGTTTCGGGAGGGCAGCTTGTAGGCGTCCCTGGAAACATAAAAATAAATATTACTCTCCGTATAATAGAATAAGCTTTCACGAAAATTATTCACAGAGCACAGGAACCATTGGGTTTTTCCAGTGTCGCTTCAAACGTTGTTATGATATGGGAGAGCGTTTAGTTGTAGCAGTACTACTGGGGTCATTCTAAGCTTTAATTATGTTCCTTAAATATTAAGTATATATTAAAGAAAATAACATGGTACGGGGGCGTGAGGAAATATCTTGATTTGGGTTTAAATTGTGGAATTTGTGTCAACTATTGATATTTAATAATGAAAACATATTTTTTTCCAAGCCTTGATTCGCTTACAGAACAGTGATATCCTGGTTTGGTAAACATATGGCCATGGATTTACAAATTTCCTTGTTAGCACATACATTTTGTCAATACTATGAAGAGAGCGCAGAGCATACGCAGGTTTTTGATCATATTACTAAGCGCACACAGAATTATTGAAATACATCAGTGATATGAAGAAATAATACATATAATTACCTTTTTACCATCACGCTAGGAAGATTGAAATGTTGGATGAATGGTCCGACAAGCCAGACTTGTTGTGAAGAGTAGCAGCCTTCATTTGTTTTCAAACCGCTGTAAAGTTAGATAGAAGGGTTATGTTAAGTGGGAATAACGCAAATATTCATATAATCATATATAGTTATTTTGACAGTTGATACAAGGCATAATTTTGTAAAAAGAGTGAAATGGGAATATATCTTAATAACAAATTACTCACGCTGAAATTGGGATGAAATTATAAAATGGTTTGAGAGATATAAACATTTATAGGTCAATTATATGTACTTACAATTTAAGATTGTTCCTATGTTATGAACATATTAGTTTCACTGGGATCGCTGATGTTGTAACGGACTCCTATGGCATTCATGATTGAAATCACTTGTTGCATTGTTAGACCATCGATTGAGGGTACGCTCCTGTATTCCTAGAAACATGACAAGAAATTATGAAAATAACAATGGCACAGCAAGGAACGGTTAGTTATTTTAAAGAACAGA
This sequence comes from Epinotia ramella, assembly GCA_947578815.1. NCBI lineage: Eukaryota > Metazoa > Arthropoda > Insecta > Lepidoptera > Tortricidae > Epinotia > Epinotia ramella. Next base: position 5,574,117 of record OX388201.1, on the reverse strand, counting down.
TTGAAACGGGTTGTGTTTAACTATTTCGCGAAGAGTAGTCAAGTACTATATGGCTCTAAACTAGATGGTAGCGAGATCCTGTTCGGCCATCTTCAAATGATCACAAATAACACTGATGTGCTATTGCTTGCCGAAATATTGCCGAGTTCCATGACACTTTGTAACGTTGAAATACTTATTGCATGGCCTCAAACAAAGACAGTAAGTCTAGGCGAGATGGAAAATTTGACGATAAAGCGAAATGATAGGACATTCAGAAATGGTACATACCTTGAATAAAACATCCGTGTATGTAACAAGTGGCGGCTTCTTGTAGCGAGAGCTGGAGTGTTGTTTTGAATAATTCATCTGGTTTGATGATTTTGCATTAGATCCATTATTATTATTATAAGAGAGACGTGGCATCATCTGGGGCCTTTGCTAGAGTCAGTGAGAGTATAAATTAACTATGAAACGAATTAAATCGTTTACAAAAACAACTCATACGGGTGATACGGGAAGACGCACAAACTGACAGTTGACAATGAAGCGAAGCCACGCTAAACTGAAAAACGTTTCATAGACCATATTCGCGTAACTCCACTCCAGTAAATTAAATTTTGTAGAATTATATTTCTACGTTATTTAACAATTACAATTTTTAATTTTCGTTAGTTACATAAAACATTAATAAATAATGAGTGGTTGAGGGACATCGTATGACGACATCTATGTTCAGTGTTGGCTGTTGGGTAAAAGTGACGCGTCGTTTGGGTTTAAAGTGTTAGTGCAAAGTTGTTACTAACCTACTAACAATAACATAGCCCAGAGTACATAGATGATATTTTCTTGAAATATTTTATTGCAACTAAAACTTTGATAGAATCGTATATTGTCAAGATTGATTACATTGTGAGATCATCTGTCACTAATTATTTTCACTATTCAACGATAGATGGCGCCGTGGGTAAGAAATGAGATACAATTAGCGATGAGTGGGTTCCATTTACTAATGGTCTTAAGAACATAAATCGAGTATCTATTTAAAATGATCACTGATAAAAGACATAAATATTAGCTTTGGACAGCATGAAGTTTGTTATTACAAAAAAATAAATAAATATGATCGTATATCCTTATGGACGCCATCTAACGACAAATGGGAATGTCAGAAGACTAACGTCACTAGTTATCTTCGCTACTCATCGGTAGAGGGTGACACTACATATGAGGAAACTAAAAATATCTGCAATCTATGCTCAGAAATACTCAACTCAACGATAGATGGCGGAAGCGGTCACAGACGGGCAGTAACTTTGAATCCATAAGTTAATGGGAAAGTTACTCTATTTGACGATAGATGGCAGGAAGATGCAGTTTTATAATTTAATCTTACGACAGATTTGTCGCTTGTGTTTATAACAACAACTAAAAAAATTGCCGAGAGCTATCTTTTCAAATAGATGATCAATAACCGCATTTGTGAATCAATAATGCTGAGGGTTCAGTTTAATATGATTACTGCGGTTAGAAAAGGATTATGAATTTCCGAACGAAATTTTACGTCAAACTGCCATAATAGGAATGAAACAGGGATTGTCAGTTGAATTGACTTTCACATAAGTTTCTGTTTTCGGGACAAAATGAGTGAATAACCAATTGATATAATGCTTTCCGAATAAAGTATCATACAGGAACGTTAATTCATGTGATGACCATAGGACCAGTGCGGGTGCGATTACGGGCAAAGTTTATTCGTTGGATCAAAGTGTGTGCTTGCCGATTATTGTTTATAAACTAAACGAACTATGTTCCTATGGAATATGGAATGGAAGATTCTTAATAAATGCGTTGTCACATGGGAGTGGGAAACGTTTCGGATAAATCGTAGTTGCGTCAAACTTGAAATGTGCATCCGTTTTTCTGTATAAATTCGTGGAAGAAAAGCGACCGGTCGGTTGAAGTGTTATTTTGTGTTTGTGGTAGTTTCAATAGCTGTGTTTTATAACAAATAAAAGTGAATATGTTATACTATGGGTAAGCGTTGTAAATTACTCAGAATGCAAGTCGGTTCTAGGTTAAACCATGCAACAGCTTTGAAAGTTTAGAAAACGCTCCTAATGCCTTATTAAAGGGAGTTGGAGCAAGCAACATACAGTCACTTGTCAGGATAAATGCACATAATTGTGAATTTATACTGCATGAGGCGCTTAATTCGATGTTACGAATACACAAACCAAGATTTTGGGTCGCATAAGTAAATAAAACACCCAATAAATACACAAAATCCGTTCTTCATTTATTATTCTAACGACTTGGAAATTCGGTATCAAATCAACTGACCACTATGGGGTTTGATTAATTAAACCGGAGTATCAGTCGTTTGAAATTTTGTTACTACAACTTTAAAAGGCCGACAATTGAGTTTTAATTTAAATACTTGTTATTGGTAAAGAAAGACACCTAAACGTTAGTTTGTAAATATTAAAAAGGGTGATTATTGGGACAAACTAGATTATAATATTGACAATATTAACTTGTGACCGGGTTATCTAACATTCAAGTCAGCGGAACGCATTTGGGTGTCAATTGCCATTATATATATATATGTACCTATATGTGAGCGTTCAAATCATGAATTATTGTGTCGATTTGAAAATTATTATAATGGTTTTATTTTGGTTTTCATCGTTGCTTGCACTTGTTTGATCTTACGAAATATCACATTTTAAATGGTAAGGGAATGAAAAAAAAAAAAAAAACTAGACTATCATTGTGGGCCGCTGCCCATATTGTCATTAAAAACATGTAGTTAATTAAAATTAAATTAAATTTCATTTAAAATAACAAATATTTCATCCTGTTGGTATGCGCCAAAGAAAATAAAAGTTAAACACTGGTGAAACATTAAAACCTAAATAATTTCCATGCAATAAGTAGGCATACATTTGACATTTTTAAACAAATGTAGAGCATGATTTCGGTCGTTGCTCATAGTTGTATGGTGGCGCGGTTGAAGAACATTGGCTTTCCAAGTCGTGGACCTGAGCTCAATTCTCGGTGAACCTATCTTTTTGTATTTTTATGTGCATGTAAATTTAATTCCTGTGTTTTATAAATGGAACAAGGGTACCGGTAGGGATGATTTTTTTCTTGCAAAATTACTTTATACTTATTATAACTGATTGACAGACTGTGTACAGCCTGCTACGATAAGATATGAGCATGAAAAATCGGGAATAGAGCTAAGTGGATCTAGATTTTAGGTGGTGATAGGCATCTCTTAATGTGAAACATTTTATAAATATGAAATATACCTAAACAAGTAACGTCTTCAGCAATGTAAATACTTTGCGGTGGGTTTTATTACACAATTAAAGTAGGTCAACTGAGGTAAAATCGAAATTACTGCATGAGATTGTCACTACTAGCTTCACCTCTGGTTGAGTACTGATAATGGCATGAAACAGGTTACGTAATAGCCGCATAATAATAATTGAAGTATTGCATAGTAGTACAAAATCTAGTATTTTTGAGTCGGCGGGAAATAATTGATTTGACTCTTAATTTGTCTCTTCCGTGTATATTCAGAAAAATAGAATCATCGATATGTATGTCAAATTCGACTAATTTTTGATGCTTGTTCCAAATTTTGTGTTAGATTTTAAATTCAAAATGGTTTACGTGATTTAAAAAAAAAAAAAAAAAATCGATATGCATGTCAAATTCAACTAATTTGTTGATGCTAATTTCAAATTTTGTGTTAGATTTTAAATTCAAAATGGTTTACCTGATTTTTTTTAGAAAAGTCGATATGTATGTCAAATTCAACTAATTTTTGATGCTTGGTCCAAATTTTGTGTTAGATTTTAAATTCAAAATGGTTTACCTGGCTTTTTGGAAAAGTCGATATGTATGTCAAACTCAACTAATTTGTTAATGCTAATTTCAAATTTTGGATTAAATTTTAAATTCAGGATGGTGTATCTGACTTTTTGGAAAGTCGTCATGTATATCAAATTTAACTAATTTGTTGATACTAATTTCAAATTTTGTGTTAGATTTTAAACACAAAAATGGTTTACCTGGCTTTTTGGAAAAGTCGATATGTATGTCAAACTCAACTAATTTGTTGATGCTAATTTCAAATTTTGGATTAAAATTTTAAATTCAGGATGGTGTATCTGACTTTTTGGAAAGTCGTCATGTATATCAAATTTAACTAATTTGTTGATGCTAATTTCAAATTTTGTGTTAGATTTTAAACACAAAAATGGTTTACCTGGCTTTTTGGAAAAGTCGGTATGTATGTCAAACTCAACTAATTTGTTGATGCTAATTTCAAATTTTGGATTAAATTTTAAATTCAGGATAGCGTATCTGACTTTTTGGAAAGTCGTCATGTATATCAAATTTAGCTAATTTGCTGATGCTAATTTCGAATTTTGGGCATACTTTCGGATCCAAGGTGACAAATCTGGCTATTTTGAAAAAAAAAAAAATGATTATGGTTATCAAATTCAATTCATTTGCTGTTGCGATTTTTGAATTTAGGTTCATATTGAAATTGATAGTTATAATATGCCTATTTCTGGGTATGAATTAAAAGGTGAAGCAATATACTTCATTTTACTTATTTATAGTAGATGAATCGATGGCGAGTATGAACATTTTTAAGGGAGTCATTATATATATTATACAAATTAAGGATTAATAAGTCTTAAATCTGAATTGAAACGATTACACGTCATAGGCTTTGACTATCTGTGGCAATCGAGTGAACAGGCGAATGAGGAAGGGATGAAAGGTGTGATGCTTTGAACATATTAATGGGGGTATTGGAAGGTGATGAATGGAAAGATATTATAGGGGGGGGAGGCATGTCTGAGATTTTCTGTAAACGTGGATTGTTACAGTTAGGCAATAGCTGGAGTGTAATCAAATAACCTGGATTTGTTGGTTTTGTTGGGGAACAAAAAAAAAAAAAAAAAAAAAAACAATAAGTCCCTAGACTCTTATCAATAGGTTAAAATCGTGAAAGCGATTCGACTCTTAGTATAGAGTATTGTTTGGGGACTTATACTACACACGATGTTTTACGCAAGGGTATACACACCTCATGTCGGTTAAAATAAGTCAAAATTGTGGGGAAATCACAATCGAATCAATAGAACTGAGCAGGAGGTTATTATAAATCATAATGAAGCGTAACATTATAGTTGACTGGTTCGAATTTTAGTTAAGGAATAGTGGATGCCTGAATTCTTACATAAAAGTTTTTTTTGGTTTGCGTGGGAAGTTTTTGTGGCATCATTCATGTCCGAGCAATGTGGGTAGAATTGGAGGATGCCCAGCCAGATCCAAAGATTCAGTTTGATACTGCAAACTCGGAACAATAGGTTCTATCAGCTTCACAACCTGGTATTTCGCGCGAATGAAAAAAATAACTGAGTAAAGAGTACTCGGGAATCTACTTTTCTTACATTAGTTAAACTGGTCTTAAGGGAATTGACTTATTTTATAGGACTTGAAACAAGCACCAAGAAACTGATTATTAATGATGGAATCTGAGGGCACAGTTCGAGCATATACATTGGAGAATGAACATCTCGGTACTCCCACCAAATAGCTTCTGTCTTATGTGGGGAAATTTTGCGTGCTTTACCTATAGAAAGAGCAATGTTTTCTAGGATCACCGATTGAGCAATGTAATCACCGATCCGAGGTCAAATCATCGAAGATTGGGTCACAGGACCTGATAGGATTCACAACCTATCATCCCAGAATGAGACAGAAATCCTTGAGGAAAAGCTAGTCATTACTCATTGTTATGGTTCAAGGGAATTGTGTTAACTGACGAAGTCATTGATGATCATTTAGTACTGGATAAATACACATCACGAGTTTAAAAAAAAAAAAAAAAAAAAAAAAAAAAAGAGGGGATTGTCACTGACAAATCTAGGTCTAGGGATGAAGATTCTACATGCATGACCTTGGTCATACATTGCGAAATATTCATCGGGGCGAGTTGAAACAGAATGGGCATGCTCGCTAGCGGATTTCTGAATATTTATTATACAATTATTGATATAGAGAGAGGGGAAGCCAAACTATTGCTTCATACCTTTCAGTTTGGAAAATTGACGTAATAATTAAAGGGGAGAAGAAAATCAACGAAGCTAGCATACAACAGTGTGAACAACCAGTATCGGAAACTTATTCCAAGTATGAATATTGTATGAATCATTTAAAATATGGATACCCAAATAATGTTTATACTATGACAGTCCGTCATGGCTGGAAGCGTAGGGCGACATACGAATTTCAATCTTAATAGCTAGAGCATTAGAAGCTAAATGAAAAGGAACAATACGACCTTCTTGTCGTGAGACAAATAATATCACGTGTTTACGCTAGCGCGCTAATGCTACAATCGGATTACGATCTTATTGCTGAAGAATTAAGGTGTATTAAAGAAATTGAAGATACAACTAATGTCTTTAACTTCGTGACTTGTGTCCTTCGCTTTCCTAGCCGCACGTCGCTCGCGCCCCTCGCGCCCCCAGGTCATGTCGCTCGTGTCCCCGGTGTCCCCAGGTCATGTCACTCGTGTCCCTCGTGTCCCCCATGTCCCCGGCTCATGTCACTCGTGTCCCCGGTGTCCCCAGGTCTTGTCACTCATGTCCCTCGTGTCCCCATGTCCCCCAGCTCATGTCACTCGTGTCCCTCGTGTCCCCCATGTCCCCGGGTCATGTCACTCGTGTCCCTCGTGTCCCCCATGTCCCCGGGCCATGTCACTCGTGTCCCTCGTGTCCCTCGCGCCTGTTGGCTTCATGTCACTCTCGTCCCTCGCGTTCCCTAGCATCTGGACACTCGTGTCCCTAGCATCAGGTCACTCATGTCCCTCGCGCCTGTTAGCTTCATGTCACTCTCGTCCCTCGCGTCCCCTAGCATCGGGTCGCTCGCGTCCCTAGCACCTTGTCACTCGCGTCCCTAGCATCATGTCACTCGTGTCTCTCGTGTCCCCTAGCATCTTGTCTCTCGCGTCCCTAGCATTATATCACTCGTGTCTCTCGCGTCCCCTAGCGTCCTGTCACTCGCGTCCCTCATGCTCCAGGATCATATCACTCGTGTCGCTCGCGTCCCTTAACTTCATGTCACTCGTGTCCCTCGCCTCCCTAGCTTCACGTCGCTCGTAACGCTATCGCTCGTGTCGCCGGCCATGGGTATAAAAGGACATGCCGGAGTGGTATCGGGGATCATTCAAATCACATCGTTCGGACTGGCAGTGTCTCTGGTTGTGGGCTAGAAAATTATTGGTGCGTGTTACCTTTATTGTGGTGAATGGCTCGTCGTTATGGGGAAGTCCTCTTCGTAATTATGAGTCATTTGCTCTTCTTAAATTTTATAGTAATTTGTATATTTAAAGGGGTATTAGGACCTAAGCTATGTCTACCTTATCGGAAATATTCTGTGGGGTTTATATGGCTAAATCAAACATGTCTTATTCGCCAGGGCTACTCTTTGGAATTGGGCATGTTTGACCAGTGGTTCCGGAACTCAGTCGAAACTGTTATTTACCGTAACGGATTAAGTCCGGAGGTAAATGGGGTTAATCAAATATAGCTAATGTGCCCGAGTACTCTCTGGGATTGGATATATTTGAATGACTGTTTTCGAAACTTAGTTGGGGTTAATTCTCACTACCTAATCAGCCGGAACACTGCCAAGAATCAGTTTATCTGCGAAGTCAGTCCCGCCTAACGGTGTCAAATGGGAGTGAGTCCGTGTCCTTTGCAACCAGACTTGAGGTGTGGTCTGGCGTCTACCTTTTTACCGACACAGGAGACGAAACTCCTTAATTGGGGCCCTCACGTCTCTCAGAACATCTGACGACGGAGACGAGGCTTGGTCATTCATGTGATAAGCACAGGAGGATACTCCGCTCGTTGAAATCGATCGGATGCCTGAGGGGTCGTTCAGTATTATATATACGTAAATATAATAGACTTATTCCCAGATAGGTCGCTTTACCCGTCGTTTCCTAGCTTTCGAGCACGGCGGGGGGAAGCAAATACACAGGCTGCTAGGGGTTGCTATCTCAGTTTCGCCGACTGAACTACTTACAGTTTAACTAGGGATACATTCTTGCTTCTGAACTAAGGTATGGTTCTAGAAGTAAGCAGAATAGGGACTGTGGGATAGACGTAGAAGTAGACTCGCGCGATATGGGGTGTTAGGGCTTAAAAACTATATCTAATTTAAGATATTCCAAGGGTTTGCTTGGATCACTAAAGGTAGAATCACTATTCCAATAAGATTTAATGAAGGTTTAAATTATTAATATGAGTAACTGATGTGACATTTGAGTAGCGTGGGCAAGTGGTGTTGGGTTGCCGTGGATTACATGTAAAATATTATGAAGGTGTGACAATTATTAAAGATCATCAAAAGGTTATAATGCTATTCGTGACATTGAGATATCAGGATTGTTTCAGAAAGATGAAATAATTCTGGATTTGATGACAGGCTGAGCAGTTCATCAAATCCTTATCAATATCTTATTATCATGAATGGATACTCTTCATTCACGGTATTTATTATCATGAGTGGATACTCTTCATTTAAGGTACGGTTTAGGTAGAATATTTCACATGTAATGAACGGATTACCTCGGCATTACCCACCATAGTTGTCGGTAGAGAATGGTCTTAGGTTATAGGCCATAAAAGCTATCAACATAAACATCTAATAATACTAAAAGAGGTCAGACGAGTTTATTTCGGCGTTTCTTCTCGAAACTGACCGCTAGGTTTGAGACGCTGGTAGATTCACTCTCTGGGTCATAAACCCATAGGATAGCTAGGTAAGTAACGTGTATAGGATGTCCAGACTCCATTCCAAACAAGAGAGTAGCAAGTGTGAGTAAAAGATTACCGCACGACCCGTCGATAGAACTTTGTTCCAAAATACAAGTATAGGGCAGTCTTTTATCTCATTATAGGTTTAAATAAATAATCTTGATCTTGATAAGAGCTACTCCTTGTTCAACCGGACATGTAATAGGGGGTAGGAGATCTTCTACCAAAAACAAAATATATTTATAATCATAAAGTAACTTACAGCGAATAAAGAATAAATTATAATAACAAGTTTTAGGACTTTGTTATATCAAGAAATAGGAAAATAGCAGTGGAAATTAGTGTATAGATAGGCTTATTTATATACAGATAGACTAGCTTTAGTTGTATTAAGAATGCGGAGTCCAAAACCTGTCAAGCTTTCATAAAAGTACCTAGGGTTATTACGGTTCACAACACTTCAGGGTTCTACCACTAGCGATCACAAATTTGGCCATATCTTCAGGTATTTGTAATGAAAGCACACAACGAAAGAAGGTTTAATAAGTAGGAAAATAGAGAGTGCGAATTACAGTAAAGTCTAGGGTTTTACATTACGTTAGAGTTTATTAAAATTATTCAGCGTTCTCGAGCTTCGACGAGGAGTTTCTGCAGCGTGTTAGGTCTTTCGTAGGTTTTTCTAGGTCCTTTCGTATTGTTATGGTCGTTGAGAGGGCAAACTGTTACAACAGCCGCATTATATTGTTTCAATAATTCTGTTTGCTTTCCTTCGCTGAACCTACGGCGCCTTAATGAAGGTACTACGCCGGTCAGTTATTCACATTATATTGAAAGCTACGATAGCCTTGTGGTTCAGGCATGCGGCTGTCAAGCGGCGGTCGTGGGTTCTAATCCTGGCTTGTACCAATGAGTTTGTGGGGACTTATGTACGGAATATTTACCGTTAGCGTTTCGGTGAAGGGAAACATCGTGAGGAAACCGGTCTGATCCCAATAAGGTCTAGATTTCCCTCTGGATTTGGGCAGTCGCTTTCGTAAAACTAGTGTCTATGCTTAATCTTGGGACTAGGTGTCACAGCGTTCCCCGACGCCCTTTAGAACACAACCGGGAATAACGCTAGGAGGATGATGAATTATCGACATTATTTTAACTAAACGTAATACCTCTTGAGAACCTTTCCACCCCAACGGCCATCAGGTCTAGGTGCAAACGTACGCTATGTAATATATTCAGTAACTGTACACTTTTTTGTTTTTTATTATGTGTACATTAGGTTAAGTTTGTTTTATGATACTTAGGCGTAAAAAATCAGAGGTTTCAGCAAACAAACGCGATATATCAAACTTTACGATATATCCATTTTTATTGCACGTAAACGCACGTCGGTGGCAAACAAGCTTACGGCCCATAGCCGTAGCCTATGCACGCTTGCAACTCCAGAGGCCTCGCATGCGCGTTGCCGGTCAAATGTTATTATACCACACCACACCACACCACCTACGCGAAACACATCCAAATCAAATAATCGTAATATTATGTCACGAGAACTACTGAACCGCCCCGCTATTCCGTAACTGGTTTGAACCTCACCTTTTTTTTATCGTGGAGAAAACCTGCGAACCTGGTACCCAATCACCGGGGGATGACTGGGTTATGTGGTATTTCTATCCACTAAAAACTCCACGGTGCTCTGCATCTGCGCTCTCATGCAGGGGACTCCAGGATCTCATGCTGAACGCACTGGAGCCCCCCTCTCGCCTCGCCACATTTGGCTCGTCCTTAGGGTAAGGAAATGCTGTCGCCTTCCCTGGGGTTCTTAAGCGAGTGCCCCGGCCCCCGGCCCCCGCCAGAACACTGCCACCCTGATGACCCCCTTTAGTCGCCTTCTACGACAGGCGGGGGAGACCGTAGACCTATTTTTGTCTTGTCACCCACTACCTAACATAAACCTTAACGCTGCGATTCATAGAGGCCAATCCTAATCAGAGGTCTAGTTTCGTAAGGCGTGATGGGTGAGGTGAGGCGCATGAGCGTGTGCAGAATAACGGCCCTGAACATTTCCAATATGTACGGAGGTATGTACAGAGGCATGCATACAAACATGCACACTAGTGCGCTGTGCTGCGACCGGAAATGACACGCCACTTCCTCCGGAACTCGCTCCAGGACTCGTCAATGTGCCTGCGAGTTTGCCACCGCATGTGTGAGCGGTAATAGTGTTATTCAATATTGAATATAACTAGAATTTGTAATGACGACCGGTTAGCCACTGGTTAGTTAGTCACTGTGGGTGGAAAACAGTACGAGTGATGTTTAAAGTAAACCAAAGAACCTGTAGACATTTGTTTAAGAAGCTGGCTCTGTTAACAATAAGCTCCACATTTATGAAGCTTGCGTATTTGTAGCAGTACATGAGTCGCTTCAAAATACAAATTAATAAGCATCCTAGACCAGCTAAGCTTAAATTTAAAGTACTTCCACCAGTTCCACCAGATAACTGTAAAACTTATTTCTTTAAATGATCTATTTACACAATGGCTCCACAATTGTATAATAAAATACCAGAGTCTATAAAAGATGAAAAAACTGGCCAAGTGCGAGTCGGACTCGCGCACCGAGGGTTCCATACAATCCTATAACAAGCAAAAGTTGTAGTTTGTTTATTACTAAATGAAAATGGAATCCGTAATATTACAATGTGGAAAGCTGGGGGAGCATAAATTTAAACAGGGTCACTTTATCAATTTAGTAATCCTAAAAATAGAAATATATATTACCACATCATTTATTTTATAATATAGTCGTTTCTGTGTTAACGGGAAGTGCCCTTTAGGTTTTGAGTTTCTTGCGAGTACTCAGTTTCAAAATATGCGACTTAAATTGCTATTTCTTTTGATTGCGTTGACATTGCTACATCGCTACGTTTGATTTTGCTACATCTAAAAGGTCCTATAGCCCTGAGTATTTGACATGAATTTCAATTTAATATCTCCACACGTTTACGAGGAAAAAGGTATTAAGTTTAAAAAAATTGAAAATATGTTTTTGTATGATTTTACTAAAAATGCCTACTTTTCGTAATTTTTCCTTTGTCTGTGCTATATAAAGTTTCTTCGTGCCAAGTTTCAAGTTTCTGTGTTAACGGGAAGTACCCTTTAGGTTTTGAGTTTCTTGCGAGTACTCAGTTTCAAAATATGCGACTTAAATTACTATTTATTTTGATTGCGTAGACATAAAAGTTTGGTTTTGCTACATCTGAAAGGTCCTATAGCCCTAAGTATTTGACATGAATTTCAATTTAATACCTCCACACGTTTACGAGGAAAAATATATTAAGTTTATAATTAAAAAAAATATTTTTTTGTATAATTTTACTAAAAATAAACGATATGATACAGAGAAAGAATATAATGGAAAAATAAACCATCTTCTTAGAGTGGTGCCAAGACTGTGAAACAAGTCTATAACTCGATACAGAGAGGGCGCTAGTCTTAGCGGGAATATAGTGGAAAAATTTACAACTTGCGTCACTGTCCTCGTAGCTCAGTTGGTAGAGCAGTCTAGCGTTAATAGAAAGGTCGCAGGTTCGAATCCTGTCGGGGGCTACAGACGAAGATGGTTTATTTTTCCATTATATTCTTTCTCTGTATCATATCGTTTATAAAATGATCGGGGTAACTTCCTCGTTAAAAAATAACACGAAACAAAAATATTCAATTAAATAATTTGTTTCGTGAAAAGGGTATAATGTACACCAGCGCCATCTCTCTCGCTAAGTCCGAAACTACCTGATGTGGTTCGATTAGAATGGAGCGAGCGCACAGCTCGCCCATTAGAGTGGTGCCAAGACTGTGAAACAAGTCTATAACTCGATACAGAGAGGGCGCTAGTCTTAGCGGGAATATAGTGGAAAAATTTACAATTTGCGTCGCTGTCCTCGTAGCTCAGTTGGTAGAGCAGTCTAGCGTTAATAGAAAGGTCGCAGGTTCGAATCCTGTCGGGGGCTACAGACGAAGATGGTTTATTTTTCCATTATATTCTTTCTCTGTATCATATCGTTTATAAAATAATCGGGGTAACTTCCTCGTTAAAAAATAACACGAAACAAAAATATTCAATTAAATAATTTGTTTCGTGAAAAGGGTATAATTTACTAAAAATGTCTACTTTTCGTAATTTTTCCTTTGTCTGTGTTATATAACGTTGCTTCGTGCCAAATTTGAATTTTCTGAGTTCACGGGAAGTACCCCGTAGGTTTTGCGAGTGTCGAAAAACTCTAAAATTTGCAGCATAAACGACTGTATCTTTTGATTGCGTTGGTTTTTAAGTTTGATTTTTTCACAGCTCTAAGCGACAATAGACTTGAGTATTTGATATAAATTTCAGCTTGATACCTCTACGCGTTCCTGAGAAAAATGGTATTGACAGACAGACAGACAGACGGACAACAGAGTGATCCTATAAGGTTTCCGTTTTTTCCTTTTGAGGTACGGAACCCTAAAAATGGTCTTGACAGACAGACAGACAGAAGGACAACAGAGTGATCCTATAAGGTTTCCGTTTTTTCCTTTTGAGGTACGGAACCCTAAAAACTGTCAACTTTTAAGATAAAATTATATAATCTACTAGCTTCTGCCGGCGCGAGATAATGAGATACAGCCTGGTGACAGACGGACAGACAGACAGACAGCGGAGCCTTAGTAATAGGGTCCCGTTTTTACCCTTTTGGTATGTAACCCTAATAAAAAAGAAGGGGTAGGCAGAGCGTGTTAAATTAAATCTTCAGTGGCACTTCTAACAATTTTTGGTTTAAAGACGGAAAAGAATGTGATATTCCAGTGACAGTACCTTATCATCCAAACCACACCTCAATCCGATGCGGTAGTCGACTTACGACGGGAAGAAAGGTGGTGGTGCTATTTTAACAACACCACATGGAAACTAATTATCCATATTAATACTAATGACTCTAAGAGCTGCGTAGCAGAGTAGGATGAGGACTGGATGTTTTTAGAGTTCGAATGCGATCCAGTTTTACGGAAAACCACGTTTTGAATAAATTGTCTTATTCCAATAATTCAAAATGTCTGAATATCAAGAAAAGGTATGCATTGTGTTTCATGTATACATCTATATGGTATCATCTTTTTCTTTCAACACGCTCAACAAGTCTTCATTCAACGACGGCAAAATAATTTGACCGATAAAGTAAATTAAAATATTTGCTATGCTTTTTCCAAAAGCACTCTCAGCAAACTCCTCAGCAGTAAATAATAAGTTCCCTCCAGACAATCATAGACAAAAGCCGGTTGTTTTTTCAGCTCCCGAGTGTGGCAGGCAGTATCGTTATCAGCCCGAGAGCGTTCCCCTGTTTCACCGCGGGTCACTTCACTACTTATGGCCGTGGTCTAACTTACAAGAGCCAAAATTAAAACAATATATTTTGTTAAGTATATACAAGATGATAATTAACATTAACTAAATTAACGTTAAATCTAAATACGTTTCTGATAAATAAATCGTTTTTGATACAAGCTTTTATTGCTGGCTGTACTTTTCTGTATACCGTCATCAACTCATTAAGACGATTCTAACGAGCCCAAACTTAACGGAGTTACGTCGGTTAAGAACTGGATACCCATGGCCGACTTCTAGCTGTCTCAATCACGAGATCAGCTCCACGGTACCATCATATTGAATTATCTATCATCCAAAGTATACCTTAAACCAAAATTTCAGCTCAATCGGATAGCGGCAAGTGACTGAAAAATGGATTGCAAATTTTGTCAGACACCTTACTTACATATATACGAACAGTGCAAGTTAAATAAAAGCTTGTTAAAAGTCCCTCGAGGCCTTATACCGAGGATGCTGGCGGCATTTCCTCTCTGAATTGCAATGCTGATGCGTTGCGCGAGAAAGCCGCCAGCTCTTCGGTCACCAGTCACGTCTACGAGCACGGCTATCACGCGACGGCGCGCGAGCTCTCTCGATTTTTCTCGCACTATCCGTCTTATTACAACACTTAGAAAAAGAGGTATAGTGCGAGAAAAATCGAGAGTATGTCGCGGCCGTCCCATGATAGACGTGCCGACGTTTCACGATTTCCGCAAATAACTTTTGCGCACTGGGACCCCACGGACCGAGGGTCTCGACGCCAAAGGGTACGAGTTGTAACTTCAATTTTAAAATACATCATTAAAGTTTACTGCTGTGGGAGTAAACCGACAGATAAAGAAACCTTTTCTTGTGTCCTTTTTTCTGCAGTGTATCAGTTTTTTATTTATTTATTTTCATACATAGAGGCTGTTAAACGTGGTACAAACGTCCCAGTGCTAATTTACCAAGAAAAAAATTAAAAAAATGTTGCTCCGTGCGGGATTCAAACCTGCGTCCTTCTGGCATATACTGGCCGCGTCACAGATCACAAGTTCGAATCCTTCTCGAGGCGACCGATTTAAAATCTTACTAGCTACTAAAATTAAGAGTGAGATCTCAGTAAAACGCTTCAAGTTCAAAATTGTTCCCATTGGTATCTCTCGACTTGCACCACCGCAGTATCTTTGTAAGTGGCAACAAGCTTCTGGCGATGACGCGTTGGCGGTTCAGTAAAGAAGCCCGGGCCTGCCTTCATGTGTACCATTCCGAGCGGATATGAGTGCATTCTTGCACCGTGCATGTTACTGCACTTTGCCTTATACCTACTGTTGTGTTATTATGTGATAATTAATTTTGTTGTTGTAAAAATGTAAATACCTAGTATTAATAAAGATTTAA
Source organism: Epinotia ramella (assembly GCA_947578815.1). Lineage (NCBI taxonomy): Eukaryota > Metazoa > Arthropoda > Insecta > Lepidoptera > Tortricidae > Epinotia > Epinotia ramella. Next base: position 5,558,500 of record OX388201.1, on the reverse strand, counting down.
AGATGAAAGTTACTACCAATTATAAATTATGCAAAAAAATATTTATTTCTAAGTTGGTAATACTCAGGCGATAAATAGCTTGAAACTAAAGGCTATTCTTTGACTAGTTATAAATAGCTTAAAACTAAATGCTGTTTATTGCCTGACTATTCGACCAACTTAGAAATAATTACTAGTTCTGTATTGGTGTTGCAGGTGTCCATGGGCGGCGGTAATCGCTTACCATCAGGTGATCCGTCTGCTCGTTTGCCTCCTATAACATAAAAAAATATATATACAAAAATACAACCGCATTGAAACCTTCTCCTTTTTTTTAAGTCGGTTAAAAATTGGTATTAATTTAAATGTTCCAAACAAAGCTACTGCTGTTATAGAAGTAAATAAATTAGTAATAGAACAGAGTAGAACATTATTTCCAATATTTAATTAAAATTCCATGTGAATCAACGCTTCATCTCAAAGGTTTATAGTTCTTACGCGAGTCGGGAGGACGCCGGCAGCCACGGGCGATATTAAATTCCTCGAGGTTTATCCTAAAAAAGTTCATTAAAGTCTAGTACTTGGAGTGCACGTTAGGAAAAACGGTTAATAAAACCAACAGATTTGCTATTTATTGGCGGAGCCACGCTTTAGATAAAGTTTTCTCTATTTGAATCGGATTACGTGCTTATGTGGTGAATGAGTTCATTTTACTTATTTCTATATTAACTCACATGTTCTTATTTATTAAATAGGTACGTTACTAATACTGTTTTATTTTATACAACACTGAATCAGAATTCCTGACTTAAAAAATAAAACCTTATTTCACTTCGTATAAAATAGAAACACAATTTTAAAATTTGAAGCATATGAAAAGTATTCTTGAGTACATGTTGTGCATCCTTTTAGAATGTAGGGTTCATGCATAGAACATTAAACCACTGTAAAAAGTAAAAACACTGTAATTTCGGCCAGCCAACTACTCGTAATATAGGTACTCGTAATGAAATAGTTAAATAACTAAATAAAATGCATGTTGTAAGCTATCCAGGCTTTATTATGTATGCATTCATTCCCAGACATATGTTCCGTGACTAACCAAGTAAGTTATTATAAGACCGGTGCTGTCCGAGCGAGAGGAAATTGGTTTCTACGCGAGCTGACAACTGTCCCCGTATTCTGTAACTTGTTTTAAGCTCAACTCAACGCTCACCCACAAATATATCTTGACACCGCAATGCGTAGAAACCAAGCGTAGGTAGAGTTCTAGTTTCGTGACGGGTGACCGGCGGGGTGAGCCGCTGTAGCGCGTAGCGAATAACAGCTCTGTACTGACGGCGCGGCACCTGAGTCCAAGCTCGCGTTGTGCTCGGGACCGTCTTAAGGAATGCATTGCAAGATTATGAGTTTATAAAGATTATTTGAAATTATTTTCTTGAACTATGAAAAATTTATAAAATTTTCGTGTAGGTTTATTATGTAACTCGACACTTTTTACTTTGTTGCTACCACATTGGCTGCAATGTCAGCCACCGGTGACTGACTGACCTAGTGTCTGACTAGGCCATATCATGACTTTAGTGTTTCTGTTTCGGTCTGACATCTGACATGGCCTGAATAGGTACTTTGTCATTGCGTGAATTTTACTCTAAAGAAAAATATATCCGATTTAAATATACCTAAATTTTCTTTTTTGTTTATTCAAGTATTTAGTACTTACGTTAATTTAAAAGAAAAATGTTTTTTTGTCAATCCGCAACGATTTTTGTGTTATAATACTTTAGCACAAAATAAAGACGGCTGTTTTAGGCAGGCCTCTGAACGCAATTATGGTTCTATATACAGGGTGTGGCCTGTAATAGGAGCAAAAAATTAAACGGTGGCTTATTAAGTTAATCAGTAATTATTTCCAAGTGGTTAAATTGAAAAAAAAATAGAAAAAAAAATAGAAAAAAAAAATAAGTAAAAGCGTACGTGTGTTCTTTTGCTTAACTGGAATGATATCCATTTTGTTTTACTTCAAAAACACCAAAAAATTTTGTAAAATTGAAAAAAAAAAACAAAAAGAATTAGAAAACCAAAGTTAGTATAATCGCAATTACGAAAATGCCCAGTGTTCTACCAAGATAGTTAATGACTGGCATGCTACGATATCGAGATGTCGAGATCCATTACTTAGGTATCACAACTTCAGATAAGATTATTTCCGAATTCAAGAATCTTGAAACACTGGTACCTTTACAGAATCACTGCGGATTATACATAGAGTCAGCCCTTAAATTTATTGCTCCCATTACAGGCCACACCCCGTATTTCATAGCATGAGAAAGCATGCCTTAACAATTGGCAGTAGCCAACCCAGCGTCAGCCTTAGCCGCTACTGATAAATACCAGGGCAGGTTACAGGTTTAATTACGCGACGATGGGGATAGGATGCTCCAGACTTGAATAACGCGACCATCGATACAAATCGCCATAAAGTACAGTGTAGCCACAAAAACTAATTTTCACCACAAACTTACCCACTTTTAATCTCTCATCTAATCCAGCGTATGCGAGAATAAACGTCCCGATAAAAATATATAAACTGAAATTTATGTATTTGTTTTAGAGTTCGGCGGCCAGAGAAGCGTAAAGTCGAGCATATTGTTTTCTTTCTTAATGGCAAAGCTGTTTGAGCAATAGAAAACCTCCAAACAAAATACTAGTTTAATATTTATGTCTTCCTTTGCGCCGGCCGTATATTTATTATAATTGCAGGCGCCAAAGGATACCGGGTCTAATAAAATGTAGTCCATAAATACTGATAATATCCTATTAAATAGCCAACAGAGCATTAAGCAAAATGAAACGATAAAACAAAGTAGGACGCTTCGGAATTTTAATTTGGACAATCTGATAAGCCGATTAAGTAGGCAGAAAAGCTCTTTAGTAATTAAAAAGTCAAATTAAAGAGAAAACAAAAACTCGGGAAATTCTAATCCGCGTTATCAGTATAAATAAGTTGAGGACTTCGTCAATCTGAGATCGCCTTGGGTTTTATTAAGCTCGCAGTTATTTTTGTGAGTCAAAAACTCAGTGGCCCGCCAAGTCGAGCAAAACAGCGGCACGGCCGTACCATTCCTTTTCTGGAAGCAGTTCAGGCCATTTTCGACCCCCATATTACTTCGTTGTAGATAAAACTAGAAGCCGGAATTTTCAGTAACCAAACAGGCATTGTATAAACACGGTATATTTCAAATTTCATTCAATTTGAACCAGTAGTTTAAGAAACTAGTCAAAGTTTCTTAATTTTGTCACTCAACCACTCACTGACTGACCTGACCTATCATCAAAACTCTAAGACACTTCTAGCAGACATAGAAGCTCAAATTTAGAAAACAATTAGTGTTCAGTGTATAAATCAAGGAAAAACTTAAATATTTTGCAATTTTGGTCCAGTTTTCTTGTTACACCAACTGCATAAATAACTAACTCCCATATAAAAATATAGGATTACAAAGTTACATTTGCATAATTTGTATGTATTGATAACGTTGATAACACAATAACCTACAAAAATAAGTGAGATCCAAGCGCCATCCCATCAGGCACATTCATGACGATGTAAGTTATAATTTTACAAGTGTAGACAGGCAACACTGTGGCCTTGACCAATAACATCTGGCCATTTGACCTGTGTACATTTATAATATCTAACAAAATAAACAACAGATTTTGAACATTTATTATCCTTTAAAAAAAAAAAAGAGAAATTACTAACAAAACTAAAACTAAAGGTAAAATATTTGCCCCATGTCGCTGCCAGGCGGTAGTGTGCCCAGAAGGCTGGCAGCATTGCCACGTTGAATGGCAATGCTGATTCTCTGGGCGAGGTAAAAGCCAGCCTTCTGGTCACATGAAGCCTCGACCAAGCGCTTGCACAATCCATTGAAGATTCGGTGCGCGCCTGGTCCCCACGGTCCGAGGGTCTCTACGCCAAACGGCTCAAATATGAAGCCACTGTCGATGGCTCCATACTTGCGCCGTTTGAGACCCTCGGCTGAATCAGCAGCGGAGCCAGCCCCACACGAAGTCCCCGGTAGATGTGACGACGCCAGGGTGTCGACGCACGTGGCGTCCCACACTAGGGGTCGACCCATCTTCCAGGGAATGAGCGTCATTCCATCGGGCCTTCTTCCGTCGTTCCGTGTCAAACCAGTAGGTTCGAGGACTGCAGGGACACTGGCGCTGACGAAGGCCCGACAGATGATGTCGTTAAGGCTGGCATGACGCGGGATGCGTCCCGCGCTGTTGCTGCACGAGAGACCGTGGTGGGCCAGACGATCGACAGCGTCTCCGCAGTGGCAGCGATGAGGGGCGACACACGTCGCTCCCAGACGATTTTTATATATAATTATAAATAATAATACTATTTGATGACCTCTGTACCCTAGTAGTGGCGGCGCGTGACTATTTTCGATGGGCAACCCGGAACAAAAAAAGCTATGAACTCTTTCAGAGTTTATGTATACATTTTAGTTCTTGCTACTTTATTTTAGACAAGCTGGTGGGGATCGGCTTGTATGGTGGTGACCCTGGCTATGAAACTGAAGGACCTTTATTTGTACACAAAACACGAATATTTGTTTTCTACGAGTATGTCATGGATGTCTGCTATGTATTTAAATACAAATATGTATAAAACTATGTAATAAATAAATACTAAGCTTCGCTTAGTTTGGGACTTGGTTGATCTGTGTAAGATTGTCCCCAAATATTTAAACCGCCCAATAGGCCAAGTCTTGAAACACTTCCACCGTAAAAATTTAACTGCATTTATAGATTTTTGCATTCATAAAACTATGTAGGTAGTTGCAGTCACAAAATTTTATTTAGCAAGCAAATAAAGATTAATAAGAATGCCTGAGACTTGGCTATACGAAATATCTCACAACTTTTTACGGTGGAAGGGTTTCGAGACTTGGCCTCTTTTTACATGGAATGTTTTTATGGGATGGTTAATTACTATTATACGTTTCGATAGTACCCCGCTCCTCCACCGCCTGAGGGAACTACGGATGATAAAGAAAATGTTCGTGTCAGTTTGTCTTCTTTAATATCACACGAATTTCTCGAACAATATAACGGCTTTCTTTTTCCACTGTAATAGAATGTCTAAAGCTAACAGTTATTTCTCCAACAAACAGAGATGTTCCCAATTACAAGTTATTTACTGCTAGTGTCTGTTTCGGAAAGAGATTAGTTAAGGGCCCCTTCGGGGCCCAACTTGGAAAGATACGTAAGAAAAAAAAAAAAAAAAAAAAATCGGAAAGAGATCTTTAAAAAGGTTTGTTGACGATTGTTACCTTGACAGTACCTACCTACGTCAATAGCTTGAACCGTTCTGTAAGTTTAGATTTACTTGGCATGTTGTATAACTATTTACTAAAACGGACAGAAATATTCGCGTCATAATAATAGTTAGAACCAAAGCCAGAAAACCCTAGCTTCCTTGAATCACAATTTAATGCGGCACTTTCACTAAAATGCTTAGCCAAGGTCTGTACAGCGTTCTGCGCAACTTTGATGATAAACACTCGAGTTTTAGCCAGCGCCGTTACAGTTCTGAAAACCGTACTGTTAGAAACATAAAGAGAGCGGACACACTGCTGTTTAGGATTTGGAACAAATGCTTAGTATGGGAAGGTAAGGAAGTCATCACACTTCAACGGGAAAACGGTTTGTACCCTATAGGAGCCCGGGGTCCACTTTGGCACTTAATCCCAAGATTAGGCGAAGGCACTAGTTTTACGAAAGCGACTGCCATCGTACCTTCTAACTCAGAGGCTATTGTAGATGTAGAAAAGTATAGAAAATATGATTACTGAGAAAACCTGCGAACCATCTGGGATCTGGGGAAGTTTGGGCATTGTTTTTATTGTCCTCTTTCATAAACGTCAATCAAACCTGATAGTGATAATATATATTTATATGTTAGGTACCTGATGTTAGTGAAGATGCCCTTGCAATTCGGTTGTTGTCTGTCATTTTGACACTTGTTTATGCTGTAAAGCAACAAAACCACTTTTAGCCAATAAAGGCTTTAGTTTTATGAATAACTCTCTCCTCTCTCTCGTCTCTTTCCTTCTTTTTCTTGTCTGGTCTTTTTGTCTTTTTTTTCCAAGAAAAAAGATGCGTCAGACTGAAGTGAGCGAGTGAGTGAAGCTTCACTTGTAGATTTTTAAAATGAAAAACCTGCTCCTTATATAGTCGTCGTCCTTACATAGTTAAACATCGTCCCGACAAATATAAGTAATTTAGGATAAATGTTTGACACGTTTGAGCTCATGTAATATTTCAACCCATTCAGCGCTTATCACAACACACACACGGAGATTAAACAGTTACGGACGGCGTAGCAGAGAAAGTGTTAAAACATTCAGTGCCAATGATTTCGTACGCCTATGCTCAATCGTAGCCGATAATCTGTCAAATTTCTGTACCTAGTGACTAAATGAATGCGGAATTCTTGCTTATCTCATCCCACCAGCGAGCGAAAAACTATCGAATGCGAGCTCCTTACAAATGTCTACCCAAACACGTGCCCAAAATCCGGTATGTACATGTTCGAACTAAACGGCTGCCTGGCATCGTTTTGACACCCCGCCCCCATCCCCGCACAATGGCAATCGCACCCATTCTGTAGGTTCATTGTGCGGCGCTACTTGGACTACTATGGTTTTTTCGTTCGCTGTTCGTGCGCTATCCCAGAATCCGAAGGAGAATACAAGTGGTTCTCCCTTTAGTGAGTTCTCTTAACCTACTACCCGTGTATCCATTTATGTGCTTAAATGCTCTTCAAGGCGCTTAGTTAAAGAATGGCGAAACTTCGGAGACAATGATGGCAAAAATTGCTATTTCTTGCGGTAATTCAGGAGCGGATAATGCGTTGTTTGCCTCCATACGGTCACGGTACAGTTAAAGTAATATAAGCAGTATATTGAACAACTCGTTGCTGGGTCGTATATTCCGTTAAAAATGGTATAGTTATGGGTGTAACTGGTACAAACAATGTGTTATCACGTACAAAAAAATCGTTTCACGTGTTAAAGACTTAAAGCGGAGACACAGTTTATGCGGATTTAGATCCCAAGCAAACATTTAATTTTAGCAATGTCTACAGGAAAGACCCAACATTAATTTAAATACCGGTTGCTTCTGATACAGCAGAGAATCGTCTGCAATTTGTACCTATTGGAAAGAAAACCTGTCATTTTTGTTTTGATGCGCTTAGGATATGATTTTCGCTTTGTGTGTGCTAGGTTTATTTTATGGTTGGGTGACGCGTGCAGCGACGCGTGGCGTAGCGTAGCGCCTGTAGCATGAGTGAAAGCACTTACCTTATCGCTCTCATACGTCATTGTGTATGTTTGCGCGTGTCCCGTTCCGCATGTAGTCAGTTAGTCACGACCCTCACGGAGAAGCGACGAAGAAGAACACATGTATGTCTTATCCCAGTTATTGTGCTGATTACGTAACTTGTGACGTGGCACGGTGACACTGCACTCAGCTTTTACGGGGTCCCAGGGGATACAGTCGACAAGGATGGAAGTTTCGCGTTCACGTATTAAAGTTTGTTTACGCTGACTGTACTTCGCTGCTTCACCGGATTTTATCTAGACGCACTATTTCTCAGGGTAAGTGTATTATTTTCTGAGGAAGCTTGACGGATCGCTTTAACGTTTTCACGATTTTCGTGCACTACTTTTTAATACATCAGAGCTGATTGTATAACTTAACAATTTGTTGCCTTATCTGCCTACCCCTTTTGGAAATTAAGGCGTGAATGTATGTATAAAGTAATAGAAAAGTAGAACTAAACGGAAGAAAAAAAAGACCTAATGATTCTACATTAATAGGCCGGTAACAGCGAAAGAAAAAACCATATAATGCGAGCACCTTACATATTTCTACCCAAAAACGTACCTACCTAAAACCCGGTATGCGCATGTTTGAACTAAACGGCTGCCTGGCATCGTTTTGACACCCCGCCCCCATCCCCGCATAATGGCAATGGAACCCATTCTGTGGGGCAATTTTGCGGCGCTGCTTAGACTTCTATGGTTTTTTCGTTCGCTGGCCGGTAATCGGTAAACATGTCATCGGCAGCTGTCACGTCATCTCATAGAAAACTGTTAAACTTTGAGTCATTGTTTTGAGTAAAACGTATTTTTTTTGTGTGTTGGGTTACTTCTGACGCCGAGGCCGCACCGCCGGGCACGTCGCCTATAATACAGCTAAATTATTACGTATTTTATTTATCCATCCAACAATATCGTTACTATTCTAACTATAGCCCTGTAAAACTGTTCCAGACAGTTTGTCTGCAGGAAGGAAAAAAACTTTTTTTTTTTTTTTTTTTTTTTTTTTTTTTTTTTTTTTTTTTTTTTTTTTTTTCAGCCTATAGTGTGTCCCACTGCTGGGCAAAGGCCTCCCCTCCCGATTTCCACTCGTCCCGATTCCGAGAAATCTCCGGCCAATCGTTGCGAAATACGTCCAGGTCGTCCCGCCATCTCCGTCTCGGCCTGCCACGCCGTCGCCTCCCATCGTGCGGCACCCACTATAAATGAATATTTACAATACACGGATTTCCGTTCGACACATAAATATTTTTTATTCAATTCAGCGCATCTCATAAATAATAATACATTTTTCTCTTTAATATTCGTACTTATAGCTTCTCATATAGCTTGGGTGCGGTGACACGTGTCATTTAGCTGTCATCCCAATATACCTTCTATCGTAAAAGAGGTTATAAAACGTATGTTACCGTACGTACAGGTCGTGTCTGTCGTCGTTTCTGTCACGAGAGGTGGCGCGGAAAATATATCAAATTGTCATTAATTTCATAGACATTACGCGCCAGCTATTGTGAATCGACCTGTCCCTACAGTGCGCAGCAGAAATATACTACGCAAAATAACACACTCTAATGATCTAGAGTTCTAGACGGTCCTTATCCTCTTGACATTAGAGTCGTGTGTGATTTTGAGGACTCGACCCGTGTAGCAACTTTTGCTGCTGACTGTACCCAAGCAATTTGAAAAGCACTATAGGTATTTCGCTCGAGACGGATGTCCTCAGGTAAGCCGTTGAGAATGTACGGCATACCATATTGCCTTTGAAGGTTCTGTGGAAAACTGCTGAAACTGTGCTAAGAGAATGCACATTGCCGGGCAAAGACGGCGGGTTTAACGTAATAGGACAGTAATGGCTATTTGTGGCGCGGAGAGCTGTTAGTGCATACTGCACTTGTGCTACTATTGCCGCTAAATGATTGAGATTTACAGCTCAACTTCGGTTTGCTGTGCGGAATACACTAATGCGAGTAATACGGTTCGTGTTTTCAGGGATAGTATTTGAAATTTACAATATGCATGTATTATGCTGGTGGGCTGGGGCATGTGCACCGGATGGAACCATCTAGAATACCTCGTCGTGTCTTGCTTGGTGCAGTAGCAAACGCCAAGAGAAACGTTGGGAGACCGATGTTGCGTTTCAAGGACTGCGCTAAGCGAGACATGGCTACTTTTAACATTGACTGTAAGGCCTGGGAAAAGCTTGCCGACGACAGAGATCAATGGCGCAAACGCGTTGTGGACGGTAGAGCTTTGTGCGATGAAATCTGGTTCGAGACACTAGCCAATAGAAAGTTGCGTAGACAACAGGCGGGGACCAGAGACCAGGGCATGTTCATATTATTCATATTCATTTATTTCGTATTAATCATACATTGTCATTCATTACATTAGAAATGTCATAATAATCACTAGGAATTAAAAACAATGTCAACAAGCACATAGAATACAGGACAATCAAAATTATTATTAAAATGGTTCGTCAAGAAATTCAGCTACTGAATAATATATTCATATTCATATTCATATATTCATATTCATATTATTTATTCAGTATTGGTCATACATTGTCAATATAGAGAACGGTAGTAGGTACAGAATTACAGATAGTCATATAAGTCTTACAATAAACCATAAGAATTCATATAAATTAATTTACGTCAATAAAAATTAATATCTACAATTAAAAATTAAAAACATAATTTAAAAAATAAAATAAAGATAAAAAATTCGGCACTAATGGACACCAACACACAATTATACATATTAACGATATTTTTTAATTTCATTCAGATAGGAATTCAGAAACGGAATAGTAGGCCTTTTGTAATAGGAGTGATTTTAGTTTTAGGGTAAAACCTAAGCGCGTCTTGCTACATTTAATGGTAGCAGGGATTTTATTATATATTTGCGGGCCCAAAACGTGCAGACTATTAGCCGCTTTCGCAAGACGGTGCCTCGGCACATCCAGGTCGTGTTGCCTGCTGTCGTGATATCGACCGCTTTTCCATTTTTTCCTCGCGAATGATTCCAGATTCTGCCGGACGAACTTGCCAACTTCCAGAATAAAAATACATGGTAATGTCAGGATTTTGAGATCTATGAATAGCTGCTGAGCCGGCGTGTCCGGAGCGACGCGTGCTATTTTTCGAATGATTTTCTTTTGAATAAGAAATGGACGATCCCTGTCAGCAGCCAAGCCCCACAGGTCTATGCCATATGTTAGCACGGAGTGGCAATACGCATTATAAGCTATCAAAAGGTTATCGTTCGATAGGATAGGCATGAGACGGGTTATTATAAAGTAGGCAGAATTGAGTTTCGTACATACCCTGTCGATATGCTGTTGCCATTTTAGACCACAGTCAAAAGTGAAACCTAAAAATTGGACATTAACAGTCGGGATTGTAATATTTTTCACAATTAGTGAATTAGTGTCGGCAGGTTCTAAAGTTTGCCTTAAGTTAAACTCGACTAGGTTGGTTTTTTCAAGATTTAGGAGCATTCCATTCACCGCAAACCACTCAGAGAGGTTACCTATAACGTAGCGTACATTTGCAAGCAGTTGGTCTCTGCTGTCAGCATTAATAATGGCGCAGATATCATCCGCATACATTATGAAGTCTACCATTGGCGAGTCAAACGGAAGGTCATTCATTAGAATTAGGAAAATGTTATTTCCAACATTCGACCCTTGCGGTACGGACCTGTTTCCCACGGGGACAAGACTCGACTTCTTATTATTGGCGTCAGTTGATTGCCGTCTGTCACCTAAGAAGGCTCTGAGTAACTTGAGTACAATACCACGGACGCCATAGTGTTCGAGTTTGTTTGCGATGAGATCATGATCGACCAAATCAAAGGCACGTGACAGATCAAAGAAAACAGCAGCTACACGTTTCCTGCTCTCAAGGTGTTCCAATACAGTTCGCTTCAGAAGGCGAGCGGCGCCGGTTGTGGACCTACCAACTTGGTAGGCGTGCTGCTGCTTACAGAGTGCGCCGTTAGCTGTTAGGAACTTGATTAGTCGGTCGCACAATCCCATCTCGAACATTTTCGATATAGCCGGGACTATTGATATGGGCCTATAAGATTGCAGTTCTTTCTTAGAGCCTTTTCCCTTATACACCGGCGTTACCTTTATCGTCTTGAGCGAAATGGGATATTCTCCCTTACACGCGGATTTATTAAACTGATGGCACAGTGCATGCAATAGGTTGCAAGGGAGTTGACGTAATATATATGTAGGTAACCCATAAATATCCCTAGTGCCTTTAGGTTTGATTTTTTTAACAATTTTATGTAATTCTGCGACAGTAAAAGGTGCGAAAAACATTGTTTTTGATACATGAGGTACGTTCCTGCGTAAATTAAGCATGGCCATTGCTATATTCGGCCTCTGTGGGGTGTCGCGCACAATAGAAAGATAGTAGGTATTGAGCGAGCCAGCTAGCTGAGCGTCCGAGCCGGTCGGGCCGCACACCGCATGCCGCAGCACCGCGAGCGCATCCCCGCCCCGCGACCCTTTGTTGGTTTGGGTTTTAATCATACGCCACAAGGACTTAGAGGTGTTAGCACCATCAATTATAGTCTGGTTGAGGTAAGCTTTTTTCACTCTTTTAAGAAGGCCATCATGTTTGCACCTGTAGGACAAGTATAAATCCCGTAAACTGTTATTTTCAGGGTAAAAATTTAATAACATTGCCAGGAGTTGTAAAAAGTTTTTGCTATCACTTGTTTTAGTGTTGCACCAAGATTTTTCTTTACTCAATACTGGTACATTTCTCAGCGGGAAAAAAGTGTGAAATTTATTTATAAAAATATTCAGTAACCTGTCGAACCCTGAGATATTATTATTTATGAGCGTTAGCCAATCTACTTGATTCGTATAGTTTATGAAATTAGTTAATTTTGGCTGAGAAATAGGTCGTTTCACACAATAGCGCGTAGTGCAGTCCTTATTTGGGGCAGGTACATTGATATCAACACATACCGCGAAATGATCACTTATTGCTTGTACCATAGGATGAGCTTTGAATTGACCAGTCAGTAAGTCAGTGTAACCGTGGTCTAAACACGACCTGGATGTCCCTTGGACTCTGGTTGGGAAATTAACAAACGATTTTAGATTAAATAATTCCAGAAGTCCTAGCAATTCACGTTTCTGTTTCGATCTTTGTAGTAAGTCAACGTTCACATCACCCATTATCAAAACGTGAGAATCTTCATTAATTGTTATGCTTAGTAGTAGCTCTAATTGCCTTATAAATACAGTAAAATCACCTTCAGTGTTCGAACGATAGACACATAAAACAATTAGATTTATTTGAATTATCTGAACGGCTGCTATTTCTATGTGCATTTCTACCGAAAACTTACATAAGTCGTCCCTATTTAATATTGTTAAAGTATTGTGTGCGTAGATACATACTCCACCGTGTTTACGCGACTGGCGACAAAAGTGGGATATAAGGCTATAGTTTTCAATGTTAAGTACTTCAATTTCGTTCAACTGCAACCAATGCTCAGTCATAAGAAATAGATCACATTTAAAGTCCGATTGAAGCAGACACTCGATGCTGTAAGTTTTGTTGCGCAGGCATTGTACATTTTGTTGAATGATGCGAAGTTGTTTACATTCATCCAGCCGGCGTTGAATAGAAACAGTTAACGGCGCGCGCGTGTTAACAGCGCGGTCAGCGTTTTGTGTAAGTATGCGACATTCAGGTGAACCTGTTGCAGTTACTATCGGCCCATTTGACAATATCTCGTCCCCGCTCCTTATCGCATTAGCGCAGTCCGTTTGCATACGCGGTAGCGGGGGAGCGAGCGGGACGGAACTACGCTGCTCTGCCGTTGATGTTCGGGTCACCCCGCTGCCTGCGGGGGCGCACAAGAAACCACTCTGCGACACGAACGCGCGGGGGCCATACCGCTGGCGATTTAAAACACTCGAACAAATTTTCAGGGATGCCTATTATGAATGAGGCATGCCTAGTTGTGCTAATATTGCGTTTCTCGACATAATATTCATCACAATTCTTGATTTTATTTAAGAACTTTTTTATATTTTCTTCAGTTGTATCTGGCTGGAATGACCATGCCTGAATGTATTTAATTCGTTCAACAGTCTTTATCTCCTCGTCCTCCTCTCCGGCTCCGACGATTACCTCCCGTGTCTGGCGGCGTCTGTTCTGCCTACCGGTAGGTTTCCTCCAAGGTTCATCGGGTTGTTTGGAGTTAAGGTCGTCATCTATTAATGAACCCGTGTCACAATAGTCCTGGATAGGTGTGTTCAAAACTTCTGGGGCTTCATTCGCATGTTTTGTGGCCGCACCGGCACTGGCAGGCGTACTCGTCCCAGATCGGGTTGACTCGGGAGTTTTGCACCGTTCTATGTTGACAGGCTCACGCGCCTCATCCGTGTATCGCTTTCGTGCAGCGCTAGATTTGTTTTGTATCGCCGCTGCTGCATTTAGACGCGCTTTACGGACCGGACGCTGCAGCGCTGCCGTGGCCGTTGTGGCAGTCGTTGGCGGTTCGCGGGTAGTCTTCAATGATTCGTTTAAGACTTCTTTATTTGGTAGGTTAATAGCTTTAGATTGCACTTGAATTATATTATTTTGTTCAGTTATTTTAGCTTCTAATGCACTGACTTTATTCACAAGGGTAGCCACTGTCTTTTGGAGTTCGCGTATTGCACTTTCTAACGTTTTTTGCGACATTATGACAACAATCGCGATTAAAGTAAAGTACGGTGCGTGTGTGTGTATTAACCGCCCGAGTGACACATTCAAGTGTGATTTGAGTGATGTGAATGAATGAATTTTGTTTGCCAGAAATGTGGAAGACCATGCCGGTCTCGTATCGGTCTTCACAGTCACCAAAAACGGTGTCTCCATAGCAATGTTTAAATCGTCTGAAATAGACGTAAAGGCCTATGATGATGCTGGTGGAGTATATTCACCAGAGGGCTGGCTACTCGCTGAGTTTTCCAGCTGCGTTTGCGCCACTACACTTCAGCTCGTTTGTGGTGCGCGTGCCGCGGCCTCTGCAGGAGACAATCGCGTGTGCTGATTTCTGGTTCCTGGGGTCGTGTTTCGGCGGTTCCTGGGCAACCTATTGAATTCTACACCGGACTTGCTGTTGCCTAAATAATAATTCATTTTTATTATGGGCAAATAATAATTCATTATTATTTGTACTATGGGCCTTAGATGCCCGAAATATATGATTAATTAATATGATCACAGTAATATTATTAACACGAATGAAATTTTTTGATTATAAATGTGAAACATAGTTTATATTTATTAAATTTAACATAGTTTTATCGATGCAGCGAATTTTTTATTTCCTTCTTTACCACGCCTTTCAAAACCCGCTCAAAGCAGTTGACGTTTCACGTTAGTTTATAAATTATAATGTTGTCAGGCAGCAACTCTGTAGACGTTTCTGAATTAAGTTTAGTAAAAAGCTGTATCAAGTCACTATTTTAGTAATTTCGGAATATTTTCGATCCTCGAATTTAAACTGTCGTGAGACGAGATGTTCAACTCACGTACTAAATGTCACTACGGGCACTCATCCTGAAGAAGAACTCCCGAAGAGTTCGAAACATGTCGCCCGTAGTGACATTTAATACGTGAGTAATCAAAAGCATTATTTTAAATCCTTGCGGGATAAAACACTTTGTCGGATTGCTTTAAAAATGAGTTGTCAGCCAGACAAACACCGGCCGGCGACGGTTGAGCCGGTGCTTGATGGCCGATAAAATCTAAACAGTTGGCCAGCATTCCCTTTAAGGACAGCCGCATTCGCACCCACCATGGAATTCATATGTTACCTGTAACGTAACGGTGTCCGTTAAAATCGAAATGTATGGAAAGTTGACATGTGTCTATTGTGTTTAAGGTCGATCGGTCTATAACCGTTAGTTGGTGCAACCCACCTTTAGTTATCTCATTCACCGCTAGGCTAGGCTACGCTTGCAATGGTACACCGTAGTCCGTGGTCGCACTGCAGCTTTAACATACATTGCCTACGCCGTAGCGACTACCTACGGGAAAAGCACAGGATCGGCTACGAGCGTAGCGCGTAGCGATTCTTGGCAGTGAATGTGTACTCTGTATTGCGCTGCTTGATGTAGCGCTCTGACGCGCGCGGGCTCATGTTTGGCGCTCTATTGGTTAAAGAACTGGGGAGTACGTTCGAGGAACGACTTGAATTTCGCAATTTTTCAATCGAGCGATTATGGCATACCGATTTTTAGTACGTGAAAATGACAGTTGATTTGTCCGCGTTGGCAGTTGAAAAGTTACGCGATTACTGCCGTGGACGTTTGGGCAAGCATGGGGCGCCCTACGGCTCACCGAACTGATTTCGTTTGGCCATTTACGCATTTGTGAGTGCGGGTTTGTGCTGCGTCAGTAAGCTACGAGTATTAGCTGTCAGTGATAACTGTTTGTCAAGTCAGTACCAATTATTTATTGCGCAATGTAGGCATTTAAATAATTGTTTCCTGCTGGTCGATCACGTAACGCATTGTACGCGTGTCAGGTCATCGGGATCTAAATGACAGTATTTGTTTTGGAAAATTATAGCTGAATTGTCATGGCGTGCGTTCGAAATGTAACGTGTGCACCTCTGATTAGCGCGAAAGTGGGGCGCTATGAATGCGGTAGGTACTATCCACAACACAAATAACTCACCATCCGTGCACTGTAATAAGATTCTGTATAAATACAGGTGATCACTTAAACTTTGTTGACGTTTCAGTGTGTTCAGATATTTGTGAGCACTTTGGCCGTTCCGATTTATCTGACGGCGACTGTACCGCATGCGTATCGCGCCGCGTCTGCGCAAATCAATATGTAAGTATAACGTCAGTGACTGCTATAAAAATTTAAATTACCCTGATTTTTTTATGATAAATTAATTTATGGGTATCGAAAAGATTTCATAACACGTAACATACCTACCACGTATTTATATCAATTCAACAGTTGCCTCAGAATAAACTACATAAATACACAAATATGTTTCTCTATACCAGCAATGGGCAAGCTGAATTTTAGACATCAGCCCAGGAAACACTATAAATAGTTTTAATCCAATAAACATTTCAAGATAGAAATTTCGCAAGTGTCGAATCGGGCGTTGCTGAACGAGCTTGCGACCAGAATTAGCTTACTCTGTTGCTCCCAATCCGTCCGTACCGACGCGGGGCACGTACTGACCGGATCCTAACCTAACCACTACCTTATTCCTATAGCCATAAGAACTATTCGTTACATTGTTACGTGCTACATCCTAGACTGTGGCTGTTAACGTTGGTAAGGAATAAGTGCTCTTTGTTCGAACCGCTTTACAAATAAATGGCTCGCCGTCGGCAGGGCATCCTACACCCTGGAACCTAAATGGTCGCGTACCGTACGGTTTCAGAGAAGTTTCCTCCCTCGGAAGCTCCGGTTGTGGAATGAGCTGATGCCGAGGTTTTCCCGAGGGACTAGAGTATCGGATTCTTCAAAAAAGGAGTGTATAAATTCTTAAAGGGTCGGCAACGCGCATGTAACACACCTGGAGTTGCAAACATCCATAGGCTACGGTAACCACATGCCATCAGGTGGGCCGTAAGCTTGTTTGCCACCGGCATGTTATCAATAAATATTTAATTGAATTGAATTGATTGGATTGAATTGAATTGAATTGAAATGAATCGAACTGAATATAATTTAATTAACTTAGTAATAAAAAAAGTGTTTTTACTCGGAAATTATTATTACTGCAATAGAAAGAAGGAAAAAAAATTACGAAGCTACAACCGTTTTAATATTGCTTGTTAGAGAAAGAAAACGCAAACAGTGTGTGACGTCACGTTACGGTATGCTACCGGGGGGCCGCGTCGACGGCGGCGCCGAACACGATGGGCGCGGCACATTGCCGTCTATTATTGACGTCACAATCTTCCAGCGTCATCGTTTCATATGAATATACTTATTTGCGTTTTGCAAAAAAGGGACAGAACACACCCCTTCTTAAAACTTTGGACACTTATAACTTCGTGAATATTTAACCTTTTGCGTTGATTTTTTCTCCATTTGACTACATTTTTAATCCTTTTTTGAGAAAATATGACATTATTGATTATTTTATTTAGTGTCTACACCGCTATTGAAAATATTTGTCTGATAAGCATGACTATTTGTTTCGGAGTCTTGGACGTTCTATGTAGTTAAGTACTTATTTATATCTATTAAATCTATCGCCCCCCCCCCCCCCCCCAACCACAACACAAGCCTTATTGAGCTTACTATGGGGCTATTTTTTATTTACTATCATGATTATTATAACATGACTGGTAGAGAATGTCTTAAGGCATTAGGTCCGCCAATTGTGCGGGAAAATATGAAATTATTGATTATTTTATTTATTGTCTACACCCCTATTCGTTAAATGAGTAGCTAAGGCCGCTTTCGCGATGAGCAGTCGGTGCGGTATCGGGTTCCAACTCTAAAATAAATAATATGTGTATCTTTCCATCTTTCGTCACGCTTTATCATTCCTGCGGGCGAAGCATGGTTGTCATTTTATCACCAATCGCTGTGGATATGACATCCGACACGTTTTGACAAGTAAATGAGTGCGAGAGCGGGATCAAGTCTCCTGAATTTCCTCTTTTTATACATAACTTACCTGTGCAGTATTTTATCCCCCAAAAGGGACCACAAGCTGTAGGGCATGAATCGTGTAAAACAAAATTAATTGCACCTCTGGCGAGGCTCAAGGGGTACCTTCCTTTCAATAAATGAGAAATCATTAGCAGCCAACCATCTCCACACTAGTTTAAACGAGTCTTAATGCGAGGTGGAGAACATTATTCGACTGTACAACGATATCAATATATAGACACGCGTTACGATTCATTAAAATTATATTTTTTGTTTATTTAACAACTGACCAGCGATTTTTCTAGCCTCTGATGGAAAGTGACAACAAGGTCAATGAATATTCTAGTCTAACATAATCTTATACAATGAATTACTTGACCGATAACATGAAGATACAGTAAAAAATCGCGCTGACTCGATACATTTTACCGATGTGGCACTGTCAAGTCAATAAGAACTCTTTTTTAATACAATAGATAATTAAATTAAACGGAAACCGGTTGAAATAGCAAGTGCGAACCAAATGTTTAAAACTTCGTACTGTGATCACCAGCATAAATTACATTTTTTATTCAGTCAACATGATAACAAAGCCTTTGTTTGCAAATTAAATTCTGAAAAAAGTATTTCCTCGGGCTCCTATAAGACACAACTGGAAATAACGCTAGGAGGATGACACCACTTTAGTATTATTTTTGTATGGTGGGAGGGAACCAACATGTTTACATTATTATTATTATTATTATTTATTTAATAATTTATTCATATAAACAATTACAAAACAGTACAATAAATGCGCCAAACTGGAGTGACCAGTTTGTTGGCGCGTCGCGCTCAACTTACATATATTCTATATAATTGTTTACAGGTGTGAGTTATTTCCTATGATTACTAGTGAACTTTATTTAACTAGGGCATGCATATTTAACATTATGATGTGGTTAAGTATTTTCGTTACTATATAATTCTAATAGTGTATTTTTTAGCTTATTTTTAAAGGCTGCTTTGCTAATAATATCGTTTTCCCGTAGAAAGGGTATGTTGTTAAAGATTCGAGGAGTTAAATAGTGCAATGTTCTCTCACCATAATAATTACAACTTTTTGGTTCGACATAATGGGCTCTTTTATCAAGTCTAAGTGATCTATTGTTTACGTGTCTATGCGTTTTATAGTCGTTTATAGTCGTCGTCGTCGTCGTCGTTTTATAGTTGATCTCATATTTGTCTCTTATTATCATATGACTTATTTTCGCATGCTCCGTCTCGTTCGTACTTAGTTTTAGAGCCAGCAAAGAGCAGTATAGCGACTTGCGGCGGTCTCGCATTCCACGAGACTCAATACTAACCAGTTATATACGTCCAATACAACACATAAATGAGTTATCTAGCGTGTTCGTATATTTGCGGTGTGTTAGTACAAGTACTAGTTCATACGTTAGAGGTCTACGCATATGTACAGTCAAATTGCTTCCAAATCCCTATACGCGCGTTTCAAGGGTTAAAGTCCAGTGATAGGGGTCGTATTTTGACTGACAAGAGTATTTATTATAAACAAACTTTATCCCGTGGGATTAAGGGGGGGGGGGATGCATCTCATGTCCATAATTTTATCTATTATTTTTGACAAAGGTTGAGTCGTTGGGATTATCTATATGAAGGTTGCAACCCAGATTAATATAATTTGTTGAAAGTGCTTTGTCCACATCAAAATGACTAACTTGACCAAATGAATAATATGTCGTCTAGTTTTGATGAATGTATTTGTTGCTGAATGCTTTAAAAAAAATGGGACACGTGTAATTGGATACTCAAGTTTATCGGGAACTATCCAATAGAGACAAAACAGAGGTTACTATTTGGGTAAGAGGTTACGGGCAAGTTTTACGATCTATTTTCGGAATAATCTTATCATGGCATGAATGTTGCTGGATACTAAAAAATACTGAAATATACAGAATGCCTTCATAGTACCCATAACACAAGCCTTACTGAGCTTACTATGGGACTAGGTCGATTTGTATTGTCCCCTAATATTTATTTATTATTTATTTATTATTATTTATTATTATAGGCCTCGAGGTCATCCTCGGGGCTTTAAATTCAGGAGTCGATTCTGCTCATCAAACTGAACTTCACATCCAAGTCTGATAATTGAAGTAATGGATGATGTAGGTTCATTGAAATTTTAATTTATTTGTATGTGATCATAAAAATGAAAAAAAAAAACATATTTTTGAAAAGTTGTAAAACTAAAGCTGTTCGATTTTAGGAGCATAATCGATATTTGCATTTGAAGCCCCAGAGGCACCCAGTATACGACGTCACGGATTATCGCTCTGAAATCTTTCAAAGAAAGGCCTCCCATGTATTCAGCGCGTAACCCGCTAAGCATCTTCAACACAATCATAGATTACTTAGCACAATAGGCGCAGAGTATTTACACATTACTTGACCCTTCCATTAGCAAGGCAAGGTTTTGCCATTTCGACAATGGTCGAGAATAATAGGAAATCCACATAATGGAGTCTGAGTGTACCCTGAGCCGAGTGCCATACACTCGGCTCAGGGTAGGTACTATTTATTTTGTCATAATTGCCTTAACTCCATACGCCAAGGCAAGGCTTATGACAGGTCTTAAGTGGTTAGAAACTGCAATATATTTTCGCTTATACTTTAGGAGGTCCAACACTTGGGAATAGGCTACCGAACGTACCCTAGGCAGACTCCTTCAAGACGTGAGCATGGCGATATCAATATATTTGCTCATCTTATACTGTGGTAGGTCACGCCAATTTTGAAATAGGCAGTCAAGCGAAACCTACACAGCTAGCACGGTCGGTTTTATTGTCATATTTTACGGCGAACTTGTGGAACGTCACGTAAAAACGTGACCCTATCGTGCTCGTACCTCTTGAGTCCTTTAGAATATAATTGGGACAATGTTAAGACTAAGACGACCAATCGGAGAACAGTTTTCAGGTTCGTTGGTTAAATTGATAACGGGAATGAAAGATTTATTAACAAAAATGTAAAGTTACAATAGCAGTTAACAGTTAAAAGTTTGGGGCACAATTTTACTGAATTTCGTCGTACTTAATCAAATAAATTGCAGAAAGACCTTTTTTTATTTTTAAAGACCTATCAATTGATGTACCGCATGTTGACTTACAATGTTTTTATTTTTTTTGACTTCTAGTCACATGTTTGGAGAGCCCCTAAAAACATTTTTTTTTGCTTTTGGATTATAATTATTTTGGTAGCGGCTAATAAAATACACCTATAATTCAATTTTATCAGAAAATCTATTCATCTATTCATCTATCCATGGGCGGCGGTAATCGCTTACCATCAGGTGATCCGTCTGCTCGTTTGCCTCCTATATCATAAGAAAAAAAAAAAAAACTTTAGTAAAACATTTACTTTTACAACATTTATATAAACTTGAAAATATACACACGACGAAGTCGTCACGACAGTTCGTGATCGATGTCTTCTATCTCGTACGACATAATAAGTAATAGTACTACGTACTCGTGCTATAACTATGCGACCTACTTTGCACGTCGCTAAGGATTACTGGGAATCTTAAATTGATAACCATACCGTAACGACTCCATAAAAAAAAAATCTAATCAGACTCCTTAGGATTTTGTGCTGTGATAATCTGGGTGAGGACCAAATTCTTTGCCAGTAGTTAGCCTAGTTAATTGGTAGTAGTTAAAAAGTTCCGTTGTGACACGAAAATTAGCCATACAATTCTATGGTTAATTTTCGTGTCACAACGGAACTTTTTAACTACTACCAATTAACCACGCTAACTATTGGCCAAGAATTTGGTCTTCACCCATCTATCATTTGTACTAACAACATTAATTAACCAAAAACAATGACAATGGTATATAAAGTTACTACTCGCTACTATCACAACAAATTTTTTTTTAGCCTGTTTGCTGTCGCACTGCTAGGCCACAGCATCCCCCCTTTTCCTCCACTCGACCCCATTGCTGACATGCTGGAGCCAAGCCAAGCAGAACGCGTTCAAATCGTCCATCTTCTTTCTGGTCTGCCTCTGCGCTGGTGGCCGTCTTGCGGGGTCCAGTCTGTAGGATAAGTCCTGGCCTATCTTTCCGGATGCATGCACTTAATCTTTATGGTGCAGTATTTGAAACATATTATTATGTTCGCTTGTACTTCATTGGACTACCAATTATTATTAATATTTAGTTCATATTCAAAGGACGATGCCCATTTCTGCCCCACCTGTTATTAAAATAGACAGAGAATATATATATATCAGCAATATTATTCGGTTTCCATCCATATATTCCGATATAAATAGAAAACGAACAAAACTTAGGAACAACTGTTCCGTCAGTTTGGCGAGTAAATTTGAAATTGAATATGTGTTATGTACCTTCGTGAAATTAAATTAAAAAAAAAAAAGTATTCAATGGTACTCTAAATGGGGCAATGGTTGTAACAATATTCCAATTTTATGTCAACCACTAATTATAATAACCCACAGACAGCAATAAAACGAAGAATAAAGCGCCAAATCTTATGACTATTTGCTGCATGGAGGAATGCCATTTATCAAGAGCCATCTTCAACATCAAGCATCTCTTCTTTAACTTACGTTAGTTTCTCTAAGTATGCGCTTCGCTAGATGCTTCTTGCAAAATAAAATTCGCAAACTACCCAAGTTTTCGCTCAACGTTTATGAAGATAATCAAGTAACTAACCTAACAGCCAAGTTGCAAAGTGCTCGAGTTGGTTCTTTTACGGATGCAGCTGTCCCCGTGCTTCCCAACCCTAACTCGTTTAAAAAGTTACAAATACAGCCACCGAACTGACGTCGCGATTAAACAATTGAGTGGACAAAGCTGACGGAATCTTGTTGTAACTGGACTTCGCTCCGTTAAAGATTTTAAGTGAAACCCTATTCCGGGATGCGCTTTTGACGTAGTTATTAAAGTTATATGTACAGTGGTTTGGGTAATTTACCTAGGTTGAAAAAATCCTATGAACGTGGACGTTTTATTTATGAAATTAACAGACAAAACATACCAGAGTCTCCCAATAAATTTGAACCCAATAATTGCCATCTTCACTAAGAAATTCAAAATCATGTTTTTCTTCGAAAAAGCGAGGAAACAAAACGAATTTTTACAACATAATAACAGTGCAGTAATAGAGTTATTAAAAAAGCACTTTCCTGGCCCCTGCGATTTCCAAGTATAGTTGTTGTTTTATTGGCCTGTAACGAGCGACTTTGCGTTCTTTACCATTTATTACAACACTATAGCTTCTGCCCGCGACTCCGTCCGCGTGGAAATCGTTTATATCGCAGCTCCATACAAACTTCAACCCCCCATTTCATCCCCTTAGGGGGTGATTTCCAGGATGAAAACTATCCTATGTCCTTCCCCGGAATTCAAACTATCTCCATACCAAATTTCATCGCAATCGGTTCAGCGGTTTAAGCGTGAAGAGGTAACAGACAGACAGACAGACAGACAGACAGACAGACACACTTTCGCATTTATAATATTAGTATGGAGTATGGATATGGATTAGTATGGATGGATTTCCAGACAGAGAGAATAATGATATGTTAGTAACATATCGATTGCCCTAATATTAATTCGAATATGAACGAGCGGTCAATACTTACTAAAAATACAAAATGAATTCCCCGAGCTTCCATCCCATTTCAGTTTCGATTGCATTTCCGATTATAAATGGCTATTTGAGGCGTTAAAAGGCTGCAGTAATGTGAAAACTGTTTCAGTAAGTACTGAATCATTGCTTCATAATGGAAGAAAGACTTATGTGACGGTTTTTACAATATACTTTGGCCCTTTTGTCATTTTGAGAATAAATATTATGGTCAGTCAATTATTTATTTAAAACGAATGATTGATTGGTTTTGCGGACGGAAATAGGCCAAAAGCGCGGTAAAACATTCAATATGTATCCCAACGTTTATGTCTCTGTCTTTCAAAATCAGAACACACTATACAGAGGACACTTTTCATCATGTGGTCATCCTCGCGCGTCTTGACACGTCCATACCCAGGTAAACAAGTTTCTTACATTATGTCATTGATACAAGGAACCTTGAAAGTACCGCGAATATATTGATTCTTTATTCTATCCAATCCGTAGTAGTTATATTTATGTACCTGTAGTATAAGAGCGCCAGTAGCGCTCTGACACATGCATCATGTGCGTTATGGTATAAGGAATGAATAACCTGCGTTTCTTTGATTACCTTTCTCGGGTTTTGATAAAATCATCACATCATCACAGACTTGTTGAAAGGTAGGTAACTTTTATTCAACCATATACTATACTGTTTACTTTATCGCTTCTCGTCTACGAAACTAAACCGTCCAGGAAAGCATTCAATGGTTACGTAAATACTTTATCAAAAGCATGCAAATATTATCAATCGCGGGGTCGTGTGGGATCGAAAACTGAGTAATATGACTAATCCGATTGCGCGGGCGGGTGCGTGCCGAGGAATATTAATAGCTGGGATAAAGTAATTACCTACCAGGGGCCTTACCCCACAGCCTAGATGCTACAGAACTTCTATCCTGAGACACTCCATAAAACACCTAATGGAATTTGAATCGAGCGATCTACTTAGAACCAAGGTTATATAGATTTTAATTTGTTTCAGACGAAACAAATACAGACTCCGGTACCAATGTTCGTGCTATATGTTCCCTTTCCGAGATTCGAACCCAGGACCACTAGTTCCATGGGCACAAGAACTACCACCTATGCTCAATGTATGCATATACCTATATAGGCAGACCGCTTAACTAAGTCCGCGCCCGTGCGCCGCGCAGCGCAGGCGAGTATCGAGTTGATCGGTCCACCTAGCTGTAAATCAAACAAAATACTGGCTACAAGTGTGTCACATGTTAGTAGTTGGAAAGCTTCTAGTGTAACATAAAATTTCTACAGGCATACAATGTGCGTAGTACTATCTGATAACAAACTATTTCTCTTTTTTTCCCTTCAAATCAATTAATTTTCCGGCTCCAGAGCCACGAACGTGATGTCTGATATAGTCCGATCGGTTAACTCAGGGGGTATAACGGGGGAGCGGTCGTCGTGCGGAGGCGAAACCTAGCTACACCGTGGGAATTTAGAATTAAATACCTAAACTTTGCGCGCCGCTAGCGGAGATTCAGCCAGTCGTTTAGTACACGCGCTCACGGCCGGACGCTGCTTACGCGCACAAGAAAATTTGTGACCAAAAAATGTCGTGAATTCTTTCCGTTTGAATGCTTACTGAAATTATTCATCAGATTCAAAATTTTCACCAAGCACTCATAAATATAATAACCGAACATTTAAAGAAGAAAAATAATAATTTAACACTACATTCAGGTAAGCAACACATCATAGTAAAATAAAAACGAATTTATGAAGTTTATTTCCAAAAATAAACCTTTTTTTATTTCACTCAACTAGTAGTAATTATAAAATAATTTCTAAGCGATGTCAAGTCTAGCGTCGATTGGCTGGTACGAGCGGGCAACGACCCGCACGTTCAAGGTCACTCCATTATAAAATTGTGTAGGCATGAAAACGGTAGGTATTCCTTTTCTTATTGAGACTTGAGTATCTGTTCGTAGACCTATTTATATATGTAATCAGTGGCCCGGCCGGTCTGCACGCATCGCGCTCCCCCGTTATACCCCCCCCCCCCCCCGCACACCGCGTAGGCGAGGACCGATTTAAAACGGTCTACATACATAGGTATCAAAATAGCAACTTTTATAAAAAGTCAAAACCGCTCTATTACCATGAAGTTTGTAAGAAAACTAAAACAAGTGACGTCACGCCTTTCTGCGGTCTAACATCTAAATTTGTTAATCTTTATGAATTTACAATTACAATAATACATTATTGTAGAGGCTAGAAAGTAGGCAATAGATGGTGAAGTGGGTTCGAAGGAGACGAGTCCATCTATTGCACTCTTGGCCGAGACATTACATAGTGTTTTTCACGCCTAATGCCTGGAAATTGCAAGTAATTATAAATGAAAATGAAGATCCTAATACTAAAACCATAGACTGCTAAAACATATCCCTTCCTTCCGGCTCTGCCGTAGTTGGAAAAAAAAGAGCGCGGCGCCATGCCTCTGTTCCAACTGGACTACAAAAATATTGTTCGACAGTTTGAATTCATAGTAGGCCTGTTCCTACGAGCTCCAGCTATTATTTGCGAGTTTTGTTTATTGTTAGTGTAACTGAGCGTTTCTGAAAAAAAAATGCCACTAAAGTGGCCGTCAATAGAATTTGCTAACTATGTAAACAAACCGCCATAGTAAAAAACAATTTCAATATGGCGGTTTGTTTACATAGTTAGTAAATTCTATTAACGGCCACCATACATTTTTCGGAGATTTTCTGTAACTTCTATGTTATTTCTACTCAAAATCACGATGTCTTTCCATCCCGATAGGAGAAAAAAAGTGTCCCAAAATATCCATACATTTTTGAACTTTCCTATTGTGTTACCACCATACAAATAAGGTACATGGTAACACAATAGGAAAAATATCTTTGGGACAGTTTTTTGTCCTACCAGGGTCGAAAGGGCTTCTGATTCTGAGTGGAAATAGTTAACATAAGATTCCTAGAAGTACAATTAATAATAATGGCATTTTTTTGAGAAATGCTCAACTATACACACACATATATTCAGAGCAATGACGCGTAGTTGCAGTGTCCAAGAGGCAACTGGATGGTTTTGGATTTTATTATATTATTGTTATTTTTATTATTGTAAATAATATTTGTGTATCAAATTATGCATAACTCGGCATGGTAGGAGCAGCTTCTCCTAACACAATTGTACTGTCATACTTACCTGCACGGCTAGCACGCGACGGCGCGCGAGTTCTCTCGATTTTTCTCGCACTATACCTCTTGTTCTAAGTGTTCTAATAAGACAGAGACGGATAGTGCGAGAAAAATCGAGAGAGCTCGCGCGCCGTCGCGTGCTAGCCGTGCTGGAGGGGCCAGCCACATACAATTGTAAAACCCAACTTAAGATACCAAATAAACTATTTTGTTTCTTTTTGTGGAATCGACCTGTGCAACCCAAACTGAGCCTTCTTGGACTGGGGCGGAAATATAAAAAATGTTTCAAAAAGATTTATTTTGTCGCGATGCAGCCGATCGAAACAGCGGTTGCCTGAAAATGTGTATGCTGTTTATATAATGTAATGCACTTTCAATCGAATGGCTGGCGACATTTTTTTTTTTCACCCCCCCTCCAAATTCCGCCCCAGTCCAAGTTGGCTTGGTTTGGGTTGCAGATTGCAAACGGTGGTTCCACAACGCTTCGGGAGCACAAACACCGCGAGCCATCCGGACACTGTAACTACGCGTAATTGCCTTAACTAACACGCTTGATTGAGCACCCAAATCACTGCACCCTGGGTATAGGACCCTAAAGAGCAGTCTGGTCAGCAAGATTAGGTCGCGATGGAACGACTGATGATGAACAATAATTTATATAATATACTGTTGCCAACTACCGTATTCCTGAATAGATCGTGTAGGTACAGTCGACTACAAAGAGATGTATCCATACGATGTTACAAAAATATGTATACATAGACTTTACTACCATAGTAATAAGATATACATACATAACTTTGTAACATTAAAAAACATACTTATCTTTGTAGTCGACTGTACAAGTGCAAAAATATGGGCGCAAACAACTTAAGTACTCAAAAATATGTCCCTCGGCTCTTACGTCGACTAATGAAGGTTTCGGTAAATATTTACGAGAGGATTAATTCGATACATTTTTTTGCACTTGACTGTACCATCCGTTCTAGTTTGGCGCGTCCCAGGGTTTCGTCTAACGTGAGATTCCTTTTCACGTTTAATGAGTCCCCGTCATAATATGGTTTAACTGTTATTTTTATGTTATGTTATACGTGAGAGCAGGCCTGTGCAGTGGAACGAATCTCGGCTGATTTATTTTATTATTATTTTATTTAATGTTACGTTAAACGTACAAGTGCCAGTACTTAGTTCTATGCTGATATGAACATGTAAGAGGTTATCAGGTAGAAATGAAATGAAAATTGTTCTGGCTGCGAACAATGAAATTATTACTTTTCGCCTTACAACATGACAGCAAGTTTATATCATAAATAAGGTAGACATTGTATCAATTCAGTAAATAGCAACGAAGAGAGAACTTCTATACACAATGCATCCTTTTCAATTGCTGTTAAGCGCCTTTTTACCTGGGCGGTAAAACAAATCTCCGATGAAATACCTGCGGTTCCACGTCCGAGGCGAAAGCAAGTGCGTGTTAAATAAAATACTTTCATTATTGGAGGGGGGGGGGGGGGTAATAATGAAAGTATTTTATATAATACGCACTTGCTTAGGGGTTGCCCTGATGAGAACAAAATTTAAAGAGGATCTACTTAATAGCCAGATGTGAATTAAAAGTATTTAATGACGTTAACTATCCTTAGATTGAGATACCTACCTAATAAAATACTTTTTATTGTAATCGTTTTTACTCACATACTATATTTAGGTATTTTATGTATACAGAATGCAATATACCGATGTACCTCTATTCAATCAATCATTCGATTTTTGCCGCAAATTTGTATTGGAGGACGTCCGCGGATCCAGACATAAATTCCAGCGGTATGACAATTAAATAGCGAAATGACAGATTGGCACAGGAGTGTGGATTCAATGTTGGATTTGAAACGGATGTGTTGAATTTAGGCCGTGTTTACGTGCGACGCGTACAGCGCCGCGAGACGTGTGCCAGGCAAGTATGGAAACGCTCACTCCTTTACGTAATCGTTCCTAATCGACGCCATATTGTTTGAGTGGCTTCCGACGCTCCGCCTTACGCCCCCGGACTGGGGCAGAAATATAAACAATGTATGAAAAATATTTTTTTTGTCGCGATGCAGCCGACTGAAACAGCGGTTGCCTGAAAATGTGAATGCTATTTATATAATGAAATGCAGTTTCAATCGAATACCCCCTCCAATTTCCGTCCCAGTCCAAGTTCAGCTTGCACAGGGCAGTTCCACAACGCTTCGGGAGCTAAAATACCGCGAGCCATCCATCCATATCCAACAACTAAGAAAATCTATATATTATGAAATATTTTGTATTCTACCGAGAGATATTTAGATTGCTTAGTTGTTAGGTATACCGACAGTATACAATTTGCGCAGTAGAATTATATTTCGTTTAGAAGCGGTGCGGTACGCATACAACAGGTACCGCATTCGCTTCAAATGCGCTGTATAGAATCTGTACTGACTTGACCGACAGCTGACAGCTTACTGATACCTACCGCACAGACCCCGCTCCGACAAATGCGGACGTGGCCAAAAGCGAGCGCATAACCAAGACGCTTCACAAAATTCAATTTGCAAATTTTTTTTCGTAGTTGGGTAAACCTAGTCCTCGAAGTTGCACTAGTGTATGATATGGGCACTTTATGCCAAAGCAATATGGGTTAAAGTCGAACTAAGAGGACTTTTCTTAATACGAATTTAAGCCATGTCACATACAGTACCCATGGATAGGACTCACCCTAATAAGGCGAAAAATCAATGTCTTTGCGAAATCAAAAGCTTTACGTCGAAAATGTCTAAATCTTATCGAATATAATCCCTGTAGATGCGTATATCGTATATTTAGATTAGCGAGTGTGTGGGTGCGATAAAACACGTAATTACGCTGAGTGCGGTGAGACAATGAAGAGGAGACAAAGAATCAGTAGGTCTCAATAGATTGATTGATTTGTTTTATCTTTTCTGACTTTCACCTTTCACTTCAGACAAATAATATAAGCAAGTGTAGAAACAAAAATACTTATAAGAAATGCTCTAAAATCTATTTGAGACATACACAGGTTTAGGTATTTCTTGTGTTTGATAGTTGAGTACGTAGTAGGTAAGCAGTGATACTAAATACCAAAAAATCAATCAGATCAAAACTACATAAATATTTGATAATCAAAATAAGGCTTTAACCTGATGAACTAAGATTATTCAGGTTGAACATACCATAATTACAAATTTTACTGAAAACCAACATGGACATTGAAAATCATAATACAATTATATGAAAAGCTAAATAAATTCTGTGAAATAGAACCCCGGCCAAGGACAAGAAAACCATATTATTCTGAAGTGGAGCCATATCTATGCCTTAATTTCATTTCCGACAATTACCGAAGATGCCAAGAGTCTTTTAATTCAACCACCTGGTGATATAAATGTGGAAGGGCTTTATGAATTTAGAGAGACTTTCTGGTTAAAACATCTTTATTTTATCACATCATTTGACAATCGAGAAAAATCAAAAAAACAATCGAGCGTTTTCAAACTGAACTCTAGAAAAGTTCCGTCAGGTCCTTATATAGCCTCTCTCCCCCTTCACCTCACCTCTCCGCCATAACGTTCCCTTCCCTCATGTATGTATAAGGTATATTCGGTTACTATTGAAGAAAGGTAAATTATGAAAATGAAAATGATAGCATTCATTTGATCGTTCCCGGTAGCCCAAGAAGCGTTATGTCACTTGGCACGTTGCAGATATTTTTGATCCCTCTCTACTCTTTGGTAATACAGATAAATAAATATTAAGAGACAATCTTACACAATTCGTATTAGCCCGTAGGTAAGCTCAATGTGACTTGTGTTATTATAACCTAACTTTAGTCTCCATTATTCAACTTCAGAGCCTGTAAATATTATTATTTCGTTCATCTTCTCGTGTGTGAGTGAACTTTCTAGTAGCTTTAAGCTAAGAAATAAGATTGCTATAACTTTATCAATGTCGTGGTTTTGGAACACTGGGCGATGTTAGTAATATTAGCCTGAAATACACTGACACGGCCTGCGGTTGACAATTACTGTCAAGTTTTCTATTGACCGCCACCGCAGGCCGCGCTAGTGTGTGACTGGCTTAAGGCTTAAATCACACTGGCGCGGCATGCGGTGACGGTCAATTTAAGTTTACTATTACTATACCGCGTTGGTCTGAGAGAGGCCTTTGTGTTCAAATGATATTGACAGCCATGTCACGGCAGGGTTGATAATTGTTAAATCTCGCAAATAATCCCAGACTACCCATAACTTGTACAAACTACATTGTAAAACCCTATTATTTTCTATAAATTACCGGTAATTTTTCCTGCATACAAATACACTGAAAGGCGGATTTCCTCATTTCGCTCCTTTGTCTAGTTGTTCTACTGTAACAGTGTCTAGCGGCACCTTTGTTGTTTAATAATGGACTATTATCAGAATATATAGTGGAACCCGTGTGCTTCTTGAATAGCGACGCGTTATTAACTTGATTTTGACCCATTTTCCCTATTATAATTAACTTTATCTACCTTCATAAGAGGACTATAATTACGAAGAAAAATAATGGCTTTGGCAATGGTGTCGCTAGTGAAGAAAAAATAATCCCTGCACGTCTAGCACACGACGGCTGCGACATACTCTCGATTTTTATCGCACTATACCTCTTGTTCTAAGTGGTCTAATAAGTGAGAGACGGATAGTGCGAGAAAAATCGAGAGAGCTCGCGCGCCGTCGCGTGCTAGCCGTGCTGAAATTAAAAGAAAATTATGACAATCATGTGATTTATATTTGATCGGGAATAAAGTATCTCAAGGTAAATCTGAGATATTGCAGCAAAATTAATTGATTTCTTGTATGTTCTATCCACTCAACCATCCTACAAGAAATATAGTATGACTTAGAGGAGAGTCTTTTTAGGATTTAACAAACTTTATTTTATGAACACAAAACAGGTGCACATCTGTTCTATTTTTAGGGTTCCGTAGTCAACAAGGATCCCTTATAGTTTCGCCATGTTCGTCTGTCCGTCTGCGGCTTAGCTCATTGACCCTCACTACTAGAAAGCTCTGATTCGGCATAGCTATATAAATCAATCTCGCCGACAATAAGGTACAATAAAAAAATAT
The DNA here is from genome assembly GCA_947578815.1 of Epinotia ramella. Lineage (NCBI taxonomy): Eukaryota > Metazoa > Arthropoda > Insecta > Lepidoptera > Tortricidae > Epinotia > Epinotia ramella. Next base: position 5,526,414 of record OX388201.1, on the reverse strand, counting down.
AATTTTTTTTTTAGGGTTAAACCTATGCTATAGGGTATCGTTGGATAGCCTGTTTAAAAACATTATGGGTTTCTGAAAGCCATTTTTCAACTCAGTGATCTGTTTGCGTGATATTAGGCTTCAATACCCCAATTTTAGAGTCTCGCTTTCCCTTTACCGGCTAAATGGTTACTATTGGGTATGTGAAAAAAATTATGGCTGCAGTACTTATAATGAATATTCTCAAACATGCAATGAAATATTGACGTTATGGGCTTCGAAGTGTCACGTTTCGGGCGCAGCGAGACGAGAGACCCGTAATGGCATTTCATACAAAATTGGAGGCTAGGCCGGCAAGATGGTCTTTTTTAATTTCCATTCCACAATTTGTGGCACAGGATCACGTCGTTCAGCCATCAAAATTAAAGTTTGATTTCTTGGATTTTTTTTCATTGATTTCATTGCATGTTTGAGAAAAGCACTATACATACCTCGGCGTGAAAATAACTATCCGACCTCGCTTACGCTCGGCCGTCTATATGTACTCGGCCGGCAACCCCTTACTTCCCCGGCCTCTTTAGTAATGTACTATTAAAAGAAAAACTATCACAGCTAAGTACTAGTTAACGAGTAATAGCGCGCGCGTTAACTTTTTTTTTTTTTTTACAACGACGGTGGCAAACAAGCGTACGGCCCGCCTGATGGTAAGCGGACACCGCAGCCTATAGACGCATGCAACTCCAAAGGAGTAACATGGGCGTTGCCGACCCTTGATATGTTTGAGGATTCGCTGTGTTGAGAGCTGAAGGAACAAATTCCCTCGCTCTCAACACAACGCATCCTCGGGAGCTCTGGTAACCTTGCTCACCTCCAGGAACACAACACTACTACAGAGCAAGTAGTAGTGTTAACTATGGCCTTTCCAAGTACATTTTTAAGTTGGTCCACTATGACTCGTTAACTAGTACTTAGCTGTGATAGTTTTTCTTTTAAATTCATTAAATGTACTGCAGCCATAATTTTTTCACATACCCAATAGTAACCATTTAGCTGGTAAAGGGAAAATGTAACAAAAAACTTGTGGCCCGACACGCACTTGGCCGGTTTAAAAAAAAGGAATAAATTAATTGAAGAGAAAAAAAGAAAGATACATGCATTCATGACAAAACGCAAGACAATTTTTACAGACAATGACATTAAACTTTAGCAATTTGCCACGAAATGGTCTTCCGTTGTGACCATTTGGTGATACCACCCCACATGACGAAACGCACACATACATATAAATAAATAATACAAGAAAAAAAAACCACAAAATTACACGAGCAAAAAACATAAATAACATAAAACCAAGAAAAACGCCTCATGGATGGCTTAAAAAAAAGCGATTTAGGCCGCACAAACATCAAAACAGAGTGCTGTCCCATCTACCAATTTTTGGTAGATCTACCTATTTTACCTCTATTCTACCTATCTCCTCCCACCCACCATCCACTCTTGGCCTCAAATCCACCTATTTTTCAAAATATTACGATTGTAAAAAATCCTCCACTAACGAAACGTTACTTACTTTACTATCGAATTTAGCCTGTCTTGTAATTTTTGCACTTAAAATGGAACGCGTTAAGTGAAATAAGTGAATGATGAGGCACATAAAAATCACATATCATTCAATCAGTACATAAAGATTTTTATACATATTATTATTAAAAAATCTCTAATGTTCATCGTTAGGTACACCACTTTTCCAAATACACCTCAGTCTATGTATAGACTCTAGGTGTATTTCTAAAAGTGGTGTACCTAACGATGAACATTAGAGATTTTTTAATAATAATATGTATAAAAATCACCAAAAATAATTTCATACGCATTTTTAATCATTATAAATGTATTTAAACTTGTTTGGTAGAATTAAAAATAAATAATCTACAAATTCTTGCACCCTGTTCTACCATTTTGCCAAAATTGAAGAGGTATATAAGTATATTGTACTCTTTGGTTCGACCGATTCGAAGTCATGCAATGTTAAACTTGTTATAGTTACACATTAAACATTGCTATCAAAATTAGTCAAGATACATACAACCTATCCGAATCTTAAGTAACTTTGTTTCTAAATTCATGCAGCCCATTGGAAAAATCACATTACTTTACATTCCAAATTAAAATAACTACCAGTACCACCTACATACTCGTATTAATCGTGTGGCGTGTTAAGCCAATTGGGCGAGTAATTACAACGTATCTAATTAGCTACAACATCAAGATATACATCTCCATTACCCGCAGGTGGGCACATTAGATGAATCTCATTAGGAATTAAGCATAACAAGACATTGGCATGCAGCCCAGGCATTCTTTGCTCAGAGCAATTAGTCTGTATTAAGGACAACCCGTACTTGAGCAGACGTGCTTGCCATACGTCTTCCGGATTGCAGGCCCGGTAATGATGAGCCCGGTTTTGTCTCTGTTTGGAAATTTTGAGATTCAGTAATTATATAAATATTGTGAAGAATTAAAACGTTACACGGTTTGTCAGTGATATATTGAGTTTTGTCAAGAGGTGTAAGGTTTATCTGAGACGGTGCCTGTGATGGGTAGGGGCGCGAGGGGACGTCAGAGGGTACCGGGCGGGTAGCGGGCGGCAGGCACCGTCTCTGTTAAACGATCGATTCATTATACGTTGGTGGTAGTGACTCCGCCTTAGAAGCTGGACGGTATGTAACAGCTGAAAGGTACCAGCATGGTAATTTCGGAACTTGGATGAGCGTTGATCGCGGTTTTTGCTTATCGAGTGTTATTGTCATCTACAAAAAAAATACTTTGATTTCAAAATTACATGCAACTACCCCGCTGGTAATAATGAGATAAAGTAAAATTTTAAGAATATCAAAAGCAATTAAAACGCCACAGTTTATAGGCTTTGACGAATGTTTATCTAAGATTGTAATAATGTTTAAAAGTTGCAAAATGTCAAGCATGTTACTATTTCTACTTTACGTACTGAACATTATCATATAGGACACTTTCATTGCAATTTACCTTAGATATATATTCAAGGAAAATTAATAACGACGCTTTTTAATAAAGACTTATAGCCCGCCTAGCATTTATATTTATTACAAAACGGTTCATCAAAATGATTCGTGTTTTATTAAAAATATTTTATGGCGGAGGGTGGATTTTTGGCGGCGAATATGTCACCCCTTATTGTTTTTTTTTGTGTAGGCATTACTGTTAAAAGCCTACAAGGGTGATAGAACCCAATGTCTATAGATATAGGAATATAAGTGATGCGCGATTTTAATCGCAAATGTCGCTTACGATGTCGCCCAGACTGGAAAACACGTAACGTTTCGAACGAGCGTCATGCCTTGATCACACACAGTAGGGATCCAAGCAACTGTCTCGCCGCTTATACGCCGAGTGAGCACTCTCTCGCCCGTTTGCTCAAGTCTGTGTGATCAAGGCATTAGGACAATTCAACTGTCATTTTCCCATGCGATAATTGTCATATAGATCTATTTGACGCGCGTACAATGCGTAACGTAATCGACCAGCAGATTTCGCTAAGTCAAATAGATGCTGCTGGGGACTTCAAACGCCCGACATCAGACATTACTAATTATAGAGCGCGAATTTAATATCATGTACAGTCGAGGTCAAAGATACGCTTAATCACGCACTTTAATCCATTGGACCACGGCGAAAATGTATAGATATTTTTGACGTCAACTGTACACTGGTCGGTGAAGACTCAGTATAGTATTACCTTGCGTGGACGCATGCAGTACGTACCGTACCGCATTCCTATTGGCCCACTTCCACGCGTTCCTCGCCAATGAGGAAGCACTTATTTAGATGTTGTTGCGCAGTAAAGAAAGGTCCTGGGTTCGAATCTCGGTAAGGGCAAACATTTGAGTGATGAGCATGAATATTTGTTTCTGAGTCTTGGATGCTGTCTATGTTTATTTGTATGTACTTATTATATACATCGTCGTTTAGTACCCACAACAGGCTAGTATATAATATAATAATAGTATGATACACAATTTTGGTAGCCGGATCGGTGAAATAGGGCGTAGTCTGGAATTAAACCTTTTTCCTGTTTGAACTGCAATCACAATGTTTTTTTAAGAATTAGTACCTACCTACTTACCACACGGATATCGATGTTTGTCGCGAAAACTGTAGTGGTCCCTCAGAGACTTACGTCTTGCATTGCAAAATAATATTAGTGCGCTTATCCTGACACAGTAGCTGAGCATGTTTTTTAATACCATGTTGCAAACAAGGGTACGGCCCGCCTGAGGAAAAGCTGTTACCGTAGCGTATAAACGCCGGCAAATCTATGAGACCTCGCATATACTCCTTTCTTGAAGAACTCCATACCAGAGGCTCTAGTATACGTTTTACCGAAACAAAACTTTACGATCGCGTTTGCGTTTTACCATCAATTTGTATGGGATTTGACAGCTAAACGCAAACGCGATCGTAAAGTTTTGTTTCGGTTTTAACTTATACTAGAGCCTCTGGACCCTCGGGACAACCACAGCAGGAACTGGCAGGAAGTCCATATATTGTTTTAACTCTCTACTCTCTGATATTTATGAATTAAATACTTGCTGCCCGCGCGTAATACACAGGAAGCAAGCGAAGCCGCAGGATAAAATACAGGGTGTGAACCGATCAAGGTCATATTCGGTAGCGCATTGCGATTCCATTGATATTTTTGTGTTTCTTGTCATACACAAGCAATGTAAACCAAAACAAATACTTTAAAGAAATCATGAACAAAAATTTCAAAGTACTTAAACGAAAATCATGCATTTTTGGAATCGCAATACGCTACCGAACCTAGCCCCATTTTCATTACAACCTATAAATAAATAAATAAATATTAGGGGACAATCTTACACAAATCGACCTAGTCCCATAGTAAGCTCAGTAAGGCTTGTGTAATGGGTTCTAGACGACGATATATATAATAGATATAAATACATAGAAAACTTCCATGACACAGAAACAAATATTCATGCTCATCACACAAATATTTGCCCTTACCGGGATTCGAACCCAGGACCTTCAGCTTCGTAGGCACCGTCACTACCCACTATAGGCTACCTATATAGCCTATAATCCATCCTGAAAGTACATTCTAATATACTGATGAAAGAATGTTTCAAGTTTATACTTAAAACTACCTACGTAGGAGTATTGCCCCGGACATGGGTACAAAGTACAAACAAACTTGCAAATGTACACCCTTGCATAGGCACACAATCACCAACTTTACCAATTTGTAATATTAATGATAATGCCTGCTATTATACTGCTTGTGCTGATTCTTGATATTATGTAAGATACATGCTGGATAACGCTAATTAAGTAGGAAGATTTCTCAGACTTGGCATAACATTATGGGGCTCAAAGTTTAATAACTATCTGGTGTAGTTAGATCATTTACTTTGTATAATTCATAAATAGACGGGAATATACTGCTGTAAGTAAACTCTCGCAAGGGCTAATAGAAAATTAACAAAATGAGAAAGAAATATAAAATAATTATGGTTTAAGCGAGAGGCATTCATAAAAAAATTGATTATGAAATTGATCCCCCGTGTGGTGTCGGGTTAGAATAGCTAGTTATAGGTGTCGTCGACTAAGGGAACGGGGTTGAAGTGTGTTGTGGGCGATGGGCTAGCAACCTGTCACAGCGATATCACATTTTGTCGATCTTTTATACCCACATTTATGCTAAAAGTGGTACTGGAACACAAGTTTCATGTGCTTTGCCTACCCCTTTTAGGGATAAAGGCGTGAATGTATGTATGTATGAAATTGATGTGAATTAATATACATTATCCGTCGAACGCTACAGGCCCTCGGGTGCTATTTGCTTAACAATTTAGAATTTGAATCAAATTGGTATTTGTTGCATGCACTCCTTCTGATTCGTTAGCCTTTGAGCGCAGAATTATGAAAGCCAGCGCGTGTGCTAATCGTATTATATTTCCAACTCAATACGATTAGTGGAATAGACGCTCCGGAACAATTCCTCTCTAAAGCATTAAATATATATTTTAGAACTTAGAACCCATTGCAAGTAAGTGTCCCAGCCCTCGTTTATTCTTAAACAATGAAAAATAATATTTTCTCAATCGAATACAGCGGACGGTTTTAAAGCGGCGGAGTCACGTACCAGAAAACCATATTTGTCCCACAAACACGTTTCCAATAAACTGTTAACTCCGATACTCGTACCGTATTTGCGGTACATTTTCCCAACTCAATCGCACTCGGGTAAGTTCAAGGAGTAAGGCAGTATTGGCACGCTAGCGTCATATGATATATGGGATTCTTCGTTTGGGGCGAACCATTGGTTCATATTTTTATGTACTTTACTGAAAACTCACGTTTGAAATGTTAGAATGAGTTACGGCTTTAGTTTACTACAGCTTTCCTTAATCAAGCTTAGAGGTGGATTTTATATTTCAAGTGTGCTGGAGTATTGTTCATTATTCTCACTCGGGATTTAAGTAGTTTGGCGTTTGAGTTTATTAGGATTTATGTTCTGGACAAAGTACACGGTGTTGGATACTGGGGATTTTTCCAATTTAGTTCACCTCCGTATTTGGTGGAGCGGAATCTTTATACAGTATTCACTGATACCGATCAGTAGTATACAAGTAATTCAAGTCAAGTCAAAATCATTTATTCAAAATGAATTCTTAGAGAACACTTTTTGAAGGTTAGAGGTTAAACAATCCTACTAATATTATAAATGCGAAAGTTTAGATGTTTGGATGTTTAGATGTCTGGATGTTTGTTACTCAATCACGCCTGGATTAAAATATAGAATAGTTTTTATCCCGGGTCCACGCAGATGAAGTCGCGGGCGGAAGCTAGTATTATATATTTACAGTCTGCTCCGGTATAGCGATGGCCTTTGCCCATATGTCTTTATCGTCTAAGTATTCGCTGAGTTTATAATAGGGTCTTTTTTCCAGCATTTGCTTTACAGCGTTTGCCTTAATTTTATTTTCTGACATAGTCAACATTTGGTTAGGTAGTTTATAGTAGCGTGTAGAGAGACCGACAAACAATTTTGAAACTCTACTTAATCTAGTTAAAACTGCTAATAACTTTAATTTATTCCTAGTGTTTCTAACATGAATGTCACAACCTCTTCGAAATAGCGCTTGGTTTTTTCTTACGTATATAATGTTTTCGTAAATATATTGACTTGGCTCGGTCATATTTTTTTTTAAACACCTCTGTGAGAGAGTCACGTCCTTTCAAACTGTATATAGCGCGAATTGCTCGCTTTTGTACAACAAAAATTGACTCGATATCAGCTGCTCTGCCATACATATAGTAACCTGCCATAACACATAACACTATGAAAGTAGCTAAAATAGACAAGTCTTGCAGTGGTTACGTCAGTAAGTAGGCTAAATCTTTTTTACAGCGTATGCAGCTGAACTTGTTTTTTTTGAAAGAGCTACAATATGAGGTCCCCATTGTTATCCCCACAAAAACAGTGTTACCTATTATTTGTAACATTTTATTATTGAATTTCAGTCCTTTAATATGATTGTTAACATTTGGTAACTTGAAGTGAAGTTGTAACTTTGTTTTATTCGCATTTAACACGAGATTGTTGGCAGTTGAAGGGCATTATTTATGTCGGTTACGTCCTGGGCTAATCTATTGATTTTAAAAATGAGTGAAGTGTCATCTGCATAAATAATTATTCGAGACAGGTGTTCCACCATAAGACGGAGGTCGTTGACGTAAACCAAAAAAAGGAGAGGAGCTAATATCGAGCCTTGAGGCAAGCCGATTTTAACCTCAGACCCCGCCGACTGAGTCCCATTCACTAGAACCTTTTGAACTCTGCCTGATAAGTATGATTGTAACAAGTCCAGAGCTTTTCCTTGAATGCCATAGTGATTTAACTTGGTCAGCAAAGCAAAATGATCTATCTACACAATCAAACGCCTTCGATGAGTCACAGAAAATGGCGTTTCCTCCCATGCTTCAAAAACATTCCTGATCAGAGTAATTCCCGTGTCAGTGGTAGACGGACCTCTGGTAAAGCCATATTGCTGAGAATAAAACAGTTTGTTCCTAATGAAATGATTAAGAAGTTGTGCCATTAAATTACTACTTTCTCAAATATTTTACTTAGCACCGGCAAGACAGAGAACGGTCTATAGTTACCAGGGCTTTTCGTATCACCAGCTTGCTTTTCTTCATCCGACCGGGAAAGGACCTCAAAGGTCAAAGAAAAGGAAAGGGCCTCGTCCAATCACTTATTAAATATAAAAGCCAAGTGCGGTGCCAGTGTGAGTATGATCGCAGTACATACTCTCACTGACATCCCCCACAATTCTTCAGTAGATTTTACTTTAAGCTGCTTAAAGGTTCTCACGATTATTTCCTGATCTATGTATTCAAATTTAAATTATGTTTGACATTGACTTGCATTATCTGCTAGTAAAGCTTTAGCCTTATCACACGATGAATTAAGTGCTTCAGTTGTTTTAATAGGAATGTTAGTAAAAAAGGATTCAAATTCTTGAGCTACTTCCAAGTCAGATCTGATCACTCCTCGAGACTTTTCCCGATTCTCCTTTAATGATATGCCAAATGTTTTCAACTATATCGTTACGCTGCTTAAATTTAATATTCTTACGAACTAATATAAGTGAACCGCCATGACTAGCGGTTTGTCGACTTAATGAACTGGCCAAACAATAATTTTCATAATTAAATGTAATTGTTTCGTAATCCCTTTGCCAGTATTCTGTTAAACAAACAATATGGTAATTAAAATGTTCTAGACATAATTCTAGTTCTAATCTCTTCGACGAAAAGCCTTGTATGTTTTGGTGAAATAATTTAATTTCATGCTTCCCTTTTGTCATAGAATTATTTCCGCAGCTATGCGGGCTGGATTTTTTATTGTTGTACTTAGCAGTAACAAAGGCGTTTAAAATAATATTGCCAACTTTGTTTTAAGTCGTTTACTTTGTCGATTTCCTTGTACTAAAAAATTTTTTTTCTGGTACTGTCGCTATAATAAGTTTCTACATCTATGTACACTAGGGTAATAAACATTATATGTAACTAAGCTAGCCACTCGGTGTTTTGTTATTTTCGACAGGTACATAGAATGTTGTGTTAAACTGAATTTGTTTATAAATTTGTTTATGTCAAATAACAAAGTTGAGTCATGTTGTTGGTATGTCGCAACTCTCTCTGATATCGATCAGAGATAATTACTTGTCGGTATACTATCAGTATTATATATTGTATAGTAATATGAAGCGCGGAAGCAGGGCGGTGTAGCACTGGCAAGCGTACCGCCCCGCACCCACGCACCAAGCAAGAAGCACTCATTGAAATGTAGAAGCGCAGTATACAATCTGTACTGACAATCCACCACTAAAATACGCCTAAGTAACCTTTTTAAATTCAATCATATTTCAGTATTTTTTTCCGTGCTTGCTACCATTCGCGATGTACAGTCAGCATCAAAAGTAGCTACGCAAACGAAGACGTCAAAAGTATTTATTGAAAGGGATAATAAGAGCTTCTGACGTCTTCGATTGGGTAGTCACTTTTAATGATCACTGTACATACCTATTGAAATTTTATTCGAACGTGAAATATATCAACCGTATTTACTTACAAAGTATCTATTGGCCTAAATAATTAACATGATACATGATACAGTACGGATTAGGCTTGAATCACACTGGCGTAGCCTGCGGTGGCGGTCAATAGCGAATTTAACAACTTATGACAAGTTTACTATTGACCGCCGCGGCCATGCCGCACCAGAGTCGGTGAGAGGCCTTAAGCGTGTTTTTATGTACACATTTGGAGCAGCGTTGTAGTCACTCCTTTATGCCATCGAATAGTATTTCAATTTGCCTAAAATACTCTGAGAAGCTTAAATGTAGAGCCTGCCGACTTTATGTTCGCGATCAATTTTCAATTTGTCTAAAACAAGGGAAGTAAAGTGAAGTTCCCGCTCAGGTGTGAAATCGCGGCGGACAAAGCTGCCACGGAACTGGACGCTTTGCGGCCGGCCTTTGTTTGCGGCTCAGTGATTACTTCTTTCTTCGGAACTGTGAATCCGTAAAGGGAATTGAATATTTTTTTCTCCGGTGGTGGCGACTAGAAATCTTTAGTTTAATCAATCAGTTCCTGGTAGAGATAAGTCTGCAGAATGTAAATTATAATTATCTTCCATTTTTTATGGGTTTCAACGCCACTTCTGCGTTTGGCGGTGCGGAAGTCGGTATGGTATCAGTAAGCTGTCAGATGTCAGTGTCAACTGTCAGTCGAGTAAGGACCAGTGCAGTGGCGGAGCGCCCATACATGCCGATTAAAAAAAAAACCGTATAGAAGTTAACAAAGCGTCAAGCGATATTTAAATACGTTTTCACACTCGACATTTACATTAGTCTTATGACCATATTTCTAGGCGGTCATCAAACCTATTTAACTGAAATGCGGTGAAAATTCAAACCCAAACAAAAGGATATAACAAACCTTTGTAAAATTTTCTGAATACGACGGGTAGTAAGTATATATACTCGTACAAACACTTAATGTCTCTTCGTATATCATAGCATATATATACTTAGCATATGAGAATAGGGTTGTGCTGTGATGTGGACAATGCGCTAGTAACCTAAGTCATCATCATTATCCTCCTAGCATTATCATAGCAATATTGTAAACCTGTATTGCTAGTTACACGAAATTAAATTTCATGTGCTCTGTTTGCCCCTTTCGAGAATGCAGGCGTGAGTTTGTATGAATACAACTGTGATTGAAGTAATATAACAAGACCGACTGTTCGCCTACAGTGTAATCGTGTCACTGCACGTTTCTGTCCGAGTCGACACAAACAATCAATGTGTCATCGCAACACAGAATCGATTCTAATTCGATTGATTCCACCCGCCGCGTCATCGAATAGCCGATGGCTTGATTCGACTGACCACCCGCTCTGTAGATATCGTGGAAGACTGGGGAATGGGGATCTATTCGATTTAGAGTAATGTGAATTTGAATCAAGTTCGTATTTCTTGACTGAGGAGTTAAAACCAAAATTAACAAACGAGCATCTTGGCAGTTATGTATTTTAGGCTATGCGACCATACATTATTATCCGACATAATTGTGGCGTATAGCCACCACAAATATATATGCGAGGGTAGCAGCTGTGTTGTGGCGAACCGGCAGCACTGGTCAGTCGCCGGCTAGCTGTCGGTGAGCGAGGTCACGTCTCGTTTGTGCGCCTGAGCTAATAGCACCCAATGGTTGTTTTATTTATACGAGTATACCCTGAGAGACCCAAGGTGAATCACAATAATCAAATTAAAATTAAAGTATTTTACGACATGCTAAATCTCATACACGATAGTTGTCCAAATAAGGCATCCCCGAAGTTTTGCATACCGTCTTTTTCATGCGCGGACGACATCAATGTTTATCTTAAATGTGGGCATATATATACGTAGTTTACATGAAACGATAGGCCTCCTCTTACAGCCATACAGTACAATCCTTGCAATTCGTCACAACAAATTGTTGTATGGCTGTTTTATGCCAATCACAGTAGTTTTTGGGCATTTTCGCGAGAAGAGATGCATCGTTAGTGACTTCACCGAGTAAAAGTAAAAATTTATTATCATGTTGGATGTGTTGATTGAGAGAGTTGCTTCATTTGGCTAGAGCCCGCCATAACGTGTCATAGACATAGACATAAACATCGTTTATTGGTGGGTAACAACACATTAATGGTCAAAAACATGTCACACATGATTCGCTGTAAAAATTTGCATAGCAATTATACTAGTTTAGAAATTAACATTAATATCATAATAAATATTAAACCGATTCCAAATCAATATGTTAAGTCAAGTAGTTATGTAAGCTTGTTGATTGAACTGTAAACATCAATTCAGTTAACATGAGAATGTTGCCCGTTACCCAAAATTTATCTGGCAAAGATTGCTCTTCGGCTACTGGACCGCCGTTTGTCTGCTGTACATAAGTTCAATTCACCTATCTCAATCAAATTAACACTGACCAATCCGATTTTAAAAATATAATTGTTTTTATAAGTATTTTGTTACTTTTAGCGTCCAATGAGGAACAATTTTATTTTATTGAGATGTTGTTAAATATGTGAATGTTCTTTCTATGAACCGGGTGGTCCTGTGTTGAAATATTAGTATCAAATATTTTATCTACGCACATATCATTAGTGCTCTAAACTGCGTTCAGAAACCGAAGGAAATGACCAGCATTACTACAATCAATTTTACTATGAGAACTTTCTTGTCTGTGGTAGTAGGTAAAATTAGTACTTTAATGTTATTATAGTACAGATTTTTGTAAGGTTATGATTTTAAATTTGGAACAGCTGGCAAAACTCAAGTGGGTCTCCATTCTAGTATCCATAGATATTAAAACAGTTATCGATGCGAAACGTCAATTCAGTATGTTTTTTAATATAAAATCGTGCGACATTTGATCTCGAATGACAAGAGAATAGGGACTTCATTCGTTTGTCTATGATTAAAAAAACTTTCGTCTTGACGTAGGATCGAATTGCCGCCATTACTGTTGTTATTTCTTTGTTGGTTTTTTGCCGTGACGAAAGTAGAATTGTGAAAAGTTGTTTGTAATTCACATTTTGGTTGAAAATATGAGTAGTAGTGACTCCGAGAACGATAGGAACACTCCGCCGGATATCGTAAATGCAGCCACGATTGCAACAAAGATATTTTACAGGTAGCACTATAGTAGCAATGCAGGTCATTTTCCTACGGCTTCTGAACCCATCTTAGAGTACTTATGAAATGTGTGTATAGATAAAGTAGTGTAGCCTTAAAACACTCGTGTGATCCTATTATGAAACGAGCGTTAGCGAGTAAAATCCACACTCGTATTTTAAGGCCTCTGATTATCAATTTTCAATTCAATATTTATTTCAGGTTTTTGGACCCATATGTGTCAGTTACCGAGACCGCCCTCTTGCGCATGGTGCTGTTGATTATGTATCATTTGCATAAACTACTATTAACTACTATAATTATTTCAAGTGTAATATTTTAAAGGTTTGCTTGCATACCTGAGTATTTATTTACCTGAGCGTTAAAGAAAACATGAGTGAACAGACCAGACGATCAAAGAAGTGATCCTATAAAAAGGTTGGTGTTTTTTCTTTTGAAGTACAGAACCATAAAAAGAACCACAAATGTTCGAATAATTATTCATTCATATAGTAGTATATAAATATTTTAGTAAAGAGTACCTAAAGTCTACCGGCTATTTTTTAAGTAACTCATCGTGTACACATTACTACCTATTTATATACACTATTGTGTAGAATATTTAAGCAGTGTAAAATAAATAAGACCTAATTACCATGATAATGTATGTAGACCCTGGAAGGTCTAGGTGAAAATAAATAATCTTCTTCTTAGAAAATAGCTTCCGCTTTATTTTCATTGACACCATCTAACTTTGTTCAGTTTAACTTTCACACTCCATTCTAAAACAATTCAAACCACGTTCGATAGTTTGTTATTTATCATCTAACAACCAGCAAATACAAAAACATCAAAAGGTACTAATCTTACACATTATAAAATTGACAGGTTCACCTACGTAATGCATTGAATTCTATAAAATGCCCAGATAATACAGATACACATAAACTACACTGACTTATCGTTAACGTATCGATCTCACACACTACGGCTATGTGCTTACGCAAGAGAGAGCACGTACACGAGTGATTAACATATAATTTAATTACCCTAAAAATGTGTTCCGAAACTGGGCATCTTGTCAAACAAACACAATCCTCAACAGACTAGCGCTAATTCTATTTATCTCATAAGTTTTGTATCCGATACAGGATTCCCGCCGCATCTTTGGTCCGATTGGTACCCCCGGCACGTCGGTATCGCGTTACAGCCGTATCGGATTCCAGAACCTTCGCCGATGGCTGCTCAAAATTTGATTTAGTTATGATTTGGACCTGTTCCTTTGGCGCCTGAGTTATTTATTAGGCGTAGACCGCGGCGTAGACGTTCTACGACGTAGCTCGTAGCTGATACAATGTGACTTTTATATCAACGGAGCAGTAACAAAGGCGAGGTTGTCAATTCAAGAGTTTTGTTATCCTGCTTGGCGCATATGGAGGAAAATAGGGTAAGTAACGTCTAATCACTGATTAGATAATCAGGTACTTTCTTCATGTTAAATTTTAAAACTTTGTGTTGCTATAGGTATTGATTTTAAACTATCAAATTATTACAATTAAGTGTAAATTACAGTAAATTGCCATACAACGGTTACTTAATACGAAGGTAATGTGTGTTTATATCTGTAGTTGCACCGCCCACAATTTGTCTGCTCTGCCCAAAGGTTGACTGGTAGAGAATGCTTACGGCATTAAGTCCGCCTTTTGTACGATAAGTTGTTCTTTTGTGCAATAAAGATTAAATAAATAAATAACGTCATTATGTCAATTTGTATGAATCGTTTCGGCTGTTGCCACTGAGGGTCCGCCTTCAACCCTCTTTTTGGTTGTTTTACATTTTCTAATATTTCACGACCAAAACAGTAATTTACGAGATTTGCCATACGACGTTTAGTACGGAGATAATAACGTCATTTTAATATGTCAATTTCTATGCGCTGTTCCGGCTATCGCCAGCGAGGGTCCGCCTTTGACCATCTTTTTTGTTTTGGTACGTTTTCTAATTCTAGTTAAAAAAAATGACCAGTAGCCAATTATTGGCACCCTCTTCAGCCTAATATACTTGAAGTACTTGTGTATGTCCGAGTGTGTGTAGTATATCAATATAGAGTTATTTTATTCCCTTAATATATCCAGTTTTATAGCCTTGCTGTTCAGATTATCGGAATCAGTCTCAGTGTGCAATAAGTCATCCGTTTTATACGAAAAAGTACTTATATGTTTTTTTTTATCTAAGGGTAAATTAAAATCTACTAAAACTACTAATAGAATACTGAAATAAACTAATAGAATCATAAAAAAATAGGAAACTGTTAGTCAATTGAACTGCTCTGCCCTATAACATCTAGATGCAGATTTTTATGAAAATAACATGTAACTTAAGGATATAACATTTATTTTGTAAAGTATATACCAGATGATGACTAAGTCCAAAAAAGATCCTTGCGGCATTGTACCGAGGATGCTGGCGGCATTTCCTCGCTGAATTGCAATGCTGATGCGTTGCGCGAAATAGCCGCCAGCTCTTCGGTCACCAGTCTCGTCAACCAGACGTTTCACGATTTCCGCAAATAACTTTTGCGCACTGGGACCCCACGGACCGAGGGGCTCGACGCCAAATGCAACAAAGTTGTACTCTCTGCCGAGGCCTCTATATTTAATGCGTTTCAGATTTTCGGCATTTTCCGCCACTGCACCCGCTTTAGGAGTAGTTCGTTGGAGTCCCACCTCCAAGGTGCCAGCGTGTCTACACAGGTAGCGTCCCAGACCCACCAGACGAAGGGGCGGTAGACCAGTCGCCAGACGAAGGGAGGTCGGATCCAGAAAGGTACCAGTATTTGGAGAAGGATGGGCATTCAGCCAGTGACCAGCCTCTCTGAAGTAATTAAGTACCAGTGCTGGAGCGCCCATACAAGCCGATTTCCACCGGCTTGCCTAAAACGTATTTTTGACAAGCCAGCTTTATGTACTCTAAATTCCGCGTTTCGGATTGCCCATCGAAAATGTTCACGCGCCGCCACTGGTATTACGCTCAAGTTCAAGCTATATCACAAGTATTTCTCAGTCAAGTTCGACTAGCAAAATCAACAAGAGACAACCTACTTAACTTAGTTATGCTCAAAACGTCTCGATTCCCGATTGAAGTAACTTGTTCTGCGAATACATTACGTGCATGTTTGTTTAGAGAAACAACGTTACTCCGTGAAAACATGAAGCGGTGCAACTTCGAACAGTTCCTCAAGTGACACTGCAGGAATGCAACATACTTTTGGATCTCGTCTCTATTTTCTGAGTAGTTTTATATATATGCTAATGTTATAAAGAGGTAGTCTGAGTTTGTATGTACGGGGTAGGGTACAAAAATTACTTCACCTGCATATAGAATGGACCTTCAAGATGGATATAGGCTATATTTGACCCCGCGGCTTTACTTAGGTTATTTGTAATATGCGGGTGGAGCGCGGGCAGCTAATTATGAATAACTAGAAACAAGGAGATTCAACGTTTTTAATTCTTATTTGATTTTGATTTGATTTTAATGTGTATCGCGCACTTGCTTTAACGTGAGTGGGTAAGAGATATATTGAAATCAAAATGTAATTGGTATGTGACAAAGCGTTTCTTGAATAGACAGCTGTTGACGGACGCCCTATATAAATCTAAAAATGTCTAAAAAAAAGTCCCAAAGCTAAACTAGCTATGCTGACACGAATTTTGGCCTATTAAAAAAGAGGCAGATATTTTTCGTAAGAATTGCACAAAAGTAGGTAGTAGCTAGCTAGTCCTCCTAATATGCGAATCAAAAATGATGTACTTTAATTCCATTGAGTTCCGAAAATCATAGACGTATGGACGTTTTCTCACTCCATGGAAAGCAATTAGAGAACCCTGCAGGAAATTGTGCGAAATATTGTACATAAACACGAGCTCTTCCAACTTTACCCACTTTTGATCAATTCAATCAATAAGTTATAAGTAAGTGTGAACGCGATTATGCAACGCAATGTTATTTATAAAGTATTGGTATGAATTGAAAATGTCTAATATTGCGAAATGGAGGCTCAAGTGCAAAATGTACGGGCTCATCCCACTGTCGTTTGGCCTGACCGGAATTCGAGCCCAGTATTTCTATCTTCGCAAGCAGGACTAATAAGGATAACTCACAGTACACCATGTCGAGCTCGTGCCTACGCTAGAACAGATAATTCGACTAATTACAGTGTTAGGGACGGTCCACATGTTTCGCCTCTTAATTATTTTGATTCTCACGTGATTCTGATCGTCGTCGCCGGTTGCCAGCCAGGGAACGGGCTGGTCTCGGCTCGGTGTGCATGAATACAAAAATAAGAAGGCTAACTAAATGTCATAAAAATGATTTTTCGATTAAAACGATTGAAACGGGTAAGTTCTGTAATATTTGAATACCGACATTTCAAGCCCCACATTGCCTACAATCCCGTCCCCAGGAACTACCTCTAGACCAATGCCCAGAGCACTTGGAAGTTTCTAGAATCACGGCCTCTCTAGCGAACTTCAAATACAAAAGTGTCATAAACAGCGGCCTGTTGCATAACACAACGTCAAACTTGTAATAGAGGAATGTTTCTTTTCAATGAAAAAGAGCTTTCATGTTACAAAATACACGTAGGGTAACATAGAACTCCCTCCTTTTTACGACGTCATTAAAAAGCTAGAACCGAATATGGGAAAGTGTCCTTCACGCCTGTGCCTGCGCCAAATCTTAGGAATCCCGGGCTCCGCTAGGGTACAATGAAGGAAATTCTAGGTGGATGATGACGTGAATCATCAGGTTCATGACTTCCCATTTGCAAGCGCCTCTATAATCAAGGGTGTATGAGGAAGGCGTAGGAGAAAGTGTGGATCATTCGTACACCGCTAGCGTTCGTACTCTGGACATTACTCCAATACGATACTTGCTGGAGCATCTACATTTTTATGGAAGACTACCGCTTACGTATAGGCTAAAATAATCAGTTTGCTAGCACTGTTATTATTTCTAGATTTGATTGTGATGAATGTATAAAAACAGGAGACTAGAAAAAATTTTTGATGAATGTCCTGTGATGACAGCATTGGTGAACGAAGCTACCTTGCATGTTAGGTGCTTTCGTACGATTTCCATATTTTAGGATAACTATAATATCCAAACACCAAAATTGGTGCACTTCATTTTTGGCTAAGTTATTTTTTTACACTCCCCAGTGCAAAAAGTGTACGAATGCTCCACACTTTCCCCTAGAGCTAATAAGACGCTAATAGAAAAAAAAAAGTAAGCAGTTGGTTGCATTATAGAGGCCATAATAATAGAAAAGTTCTATAACACGATACAAAACGACCATTACGACTGCAAGGTTCCGCAGATCCAGTCGTTACCTAGGTTATGGGCCATTGCGGCCGCAGACGTCCTGTTTGCCGCCGTAACTGCCACCCACCGGGGTAGACAGATTAGCCTATCTAGAATTTTCTGTTAGTTTGGCTTGGAGAATTACCCTTTCAGTTGAATGGAGTTGGCTGAAAAGTTGGCGAGGGGCCCGAATCTGGAGAGATTTGATGTATTGAAAACATAAGTGAATTGATCGCTTTTTCTATCAGGCAGAGTGGAGGCAGCTGGACCAAAATGGTGTCAGATTGGTGCCCACTTCTACGTAAGAGGAGCGTCCGCCATCCACCGGCTCGATGGGTGAACGATATTAGAAAGATCACGGGTCACTTCTGGTTAAGATTAGCTCAGGATCGGGACAGGTGGCGTACTCGAGGAGAGGCCTAATGCTCAGCGGCGTGCGATTACGGGCTGAAAATGATGATAATGATATGTATTTTCTCTTGCGTTAGCGTATAATCGTACCGGAAGACGCAGCGTGGGTAGGCCCCCACAAGGTGGACTGATGACCTGGTAAAGGTCGCAGGAGTCCGCTGGATGCGAGTGGCGCAGGACCGGCTCCCGGAAGATTTGAAAGTGGTCACAAATGATATGTCTGTAAGTGATATGTATATTTTTGCTAATAATAAATAAATAAATAAAATAAATAAATTGGCTCTTTGAGCATTGTTTTTATAGCGTGAAAGCTTACCTGGAGCACAACTGAAAAGGAAAAATGAATTAATTTAAATTATTATCAATTACTCCCGCCTCGATAATATGCCTCTTTCATTATTGTATCAATTACTCAATGCTATTAATAACTATTAATTTTTAATTTGAATTGTGTGACATGAATTTATTTATTTTTAATTATTAATTATTTTTGATGTTATCCTTAAATTGTGTTATGTTAATTATTTGCACGCCTGCTCGCGGGCTGATACAATGTACCTTTTGAATGTATCCTTGTGAACTGTATCGGAGCAAATAAATATTTCTGATTACTGATTTCTGATTTCCGGTTATTGTGGCACTCTTTGGGGAGACCTATGTCCAGCAGTGGACGTCTTTCGGCTGATATGATGATTATGATGAAGCGCATAGTCAAATGTTTGCGCGTAACGCATTCATTCTGAGATGAGAATGGGATCAGATTGAAAAATCTTTATCTTAGCTAAATAATTTGTAGCCTCTATTTTCAGCCGGGTTATAGTTATCTTATACCGTTTCATGACTTATAATATCGGTTTCATTCTCATTCTGATGTTCAAGTAACGGCTCGTTTTGTGTCAAGCGTCAAAGTGCATCAGAAAGCACCACGTCAGATAAGTAATTATGAATACAGCTTTCACGGCTCAATTCAAACCTTACCAGATTTATATGGTATTCAATCAGGTTACTGGTGTTACAAGCTCTCGCACATTTGGTTGCTCGTCAACGAAAATGTGCACTTTATAACTTGTGAGAAAATAGAACTGGTAATTATATAATGTTATCTCTTTCATACTTGCATGGTCTCACGAAGTACGTCTCACGTCGTTTAAGGCTTCAATCGTCAGTTGGTCTGCGGAGTTTATTGGTGCTTTATGAAACGTAAAATTAAGACTTTCAACAGCGAACTCTTTAATCAACGTCTGTTGGTGAAAATTCTGCGTTTACGGCGTATTTTATCGTCATTATTATGAATCAGAATATACTTTAGGTAAAAACGTACAACAATACCGGCGATGTGTCAAAATTTTGAGTTCTATAAAAAATCTGGCGTTTGTCACACTTTTACGGCGTTCATCGTGCGGTGATATTGCCTCTAGAAACGTGCACTTCGGATAGTGACGTCTATTTGATTTTATAATGGTTTAATTCGTTATTCGTAGTTAATTTATACACTTACTGACTCTGGCAAAGGCCCTCGAGGCTGCCATTTCTCTTTTATAATAATAATAACGTGCACTTCAAACTGCTGGAGATTCACCTAGGCTCCATCATGTAGTATTCATGTTCATAATTTCATAAAGTTTGCAAACCATTGATAATCCATAGTCCATCAAATAATCTGTGTTGTAAATAAAAAAACATATTTATGTGTAAAGATCTAAACGCACTACCTTGACAGCTGTAAATCAAAATGTCATAAAAACATAATAGTTTTGATAGGATTTTTGAATATAATGTTTATGATTCTCTCTACTATTTTTCACTTCTTTATTCAGCCAAATCTCTAGTTCAACTGTGTGTTCTCGGCCACGTTTAGAAAGATATTTAACCAAATCATAGTAATCTTTAATACATTCTGTAAGACGAAATAACCGCCGACCGATTGATTTCCTGAAGATATTGAATTCAATTCGACGTGATATTGGTCGCGCGCGCTCGGCCTGCCACGATAGACAGGGCGAAGGCCCGCGCACGCCACTCTCTAGGATACGTTTTGTCCTTCCGTTTCCTTCGTTCCGTTCCTTTCGTTTTATACATAACATAAAGAAGAAGCTCTTGCCGTGGAATATATAGTCAGAAAATATGTCCAGAGTGTACAAAGGTATCATCTCGGTGTGTGACAAGTTTGTACCGGGAAGTCTACGTCCACTATGGGAACACTCTGCAGGTAAATTTTAACCTCTTGAATGCCAATTACAGCTATCGGATATATATCCACACTATTGCTTAGCGGTAGCACAAATTAATGAATAAGGATCTTTATGGATGTCATAAGAGACCAACGCCGTATTTATAGTCAAGCGATGCGTCCAGCGACGTGGTGCCCGCGTCGGCAGTCACGAAAGTACCCCCTGGAAGTACGCGTCTTGGACCACCGCACGCATTGCTTGTCCATAGACAAGGCACACATATAGACACATATTCTTATAATCCAAACTAGTTGAAAAATCTGTCTGTTACCTTTTCACACTTCAACTGCTGAACCGTTTGCGATGAAATTTGGCATGGAGATACTTTGAACATCGGGGAAAAATACAAAATAGTTTTTAAGGGGGTCAAAAAGGGGGGTGGGGTGTCTTTTTGGAGTTAACGACACAAACGAGTTCCACACGGACGAAATGAATAAGTGCCAACAGTGATCTATCTAAAACTGTCGATAATCATGACTAAAATACATTGCAGGTTTGACAATTAAAGTATTTTTGTTTTAGGACCGAAAACTATTTTCTTTTGGGCCCCTGCCTTCAAATGGGTAAGGTGATATTAATATTAAATGTTTATTAAGCAGAAACGTCCGCTAACGAAATGCCAATAAATGCCCGCTCGTGGCGAATAATTTTTCAATTTTCCACTAGTGATATTAATGTTATAAAAATTTAAGGGAACCATGGCACGCCTTCCGGAATGAAGTCTCAGAACAGTAAACTGTTCAAATATATCATGTGGTCTTGTTCACGAGCTATCTTCGGAACAAAAATAAATGTCAGTCCTAGTCTTATCTTGGGGCAAATTAAATAATTAATGACCCAATGGCAAATCATTTGCATCCCTGAACATATGATTAAAAGCGTTAATGCTCTCCAGCTGGTCAATTAAATAACGTGTCATACGCATTTTTCGTAGGTAGATGTATTGATTTGTATGAGAAAATGACAGTTGAGTATAGTCCTGACGCTCCTTCGAAAAGTATTTTTTTACCCATCTGATACTTCCAGGGCCTGGTGATAGGCGGCCTGGGCGATCTGACCCGCCCCGCCGACAAGTTGTCGGTGCCGCAGCTGATGGCCCTCGCGGCCACCGGCATCATCTGGTCACGGTACTCGCTCGTCATTATACCCAAGAACTACACCCTGTTCGCCGTCAACGTGGTGGTGGCGACCATCAACGTCTACCAGCTAGGCAGAGCTTTCAGATATAGGCAGGGGCTGAAGAAATAAAAGGTTTGATGTATTGCGTGTATTTTTTTTCATTATACTCGTATACCCGATAAACACCCCAGTCAAATTCGGCCTAGCTTTGAAGATATTATCTTTTTTTATGTAAACTATTTATTGTGTTTAAATTAGAATTTTGTTGAATTTGACTTGGGTTCATGTAACATTGTTTACTCCTAATGACCACAGGAATGCGTAGTTAAAATCTTTCGGATTCCTCGTGGACCCTGTATATTACATTACAAATTGCGCTAAGTACACTTTTAATTTGTTCGGTCCAATGTTTTAAGATCGGACTATCAGACCTGTCAACAATTTCCTTGAGAATTCTGTTGGAACTACTTCTCACACTTAAAGCGACGTTTTTAGGATTCCGTACCCAAAGGGCGGTAGGGTCCCGCCCTATTACTAAGGCTCCGCTGTCTGTCTGTTTGTCCGTCTTTCACCAGGCTGTATCTCATGAACCGTGATAAGTAGTTAGACAGTTGACATTTTCACTGATGATGTATTTCTCTTGCCGCTATAACAACAAATACTAAAAAACCGGTCATGTGTGAGTCGGAGCGGGGCTCCCATACAACAGACATGATTATTTTGCCTTTTTTATAGATAATGGTTCGGAACCCTTCGTGCGCGAGTCCGACTCGCAATTGGCGGGTTTTTTTTTCTTATTATCGTCTCAAAAATATCCGTGCAAGCTGCCACAAACACACCCCATCGGGCAGAGCAGGCCCATCAGCATTCTAAAAGGTATACCTTCGTTTGCCAGAATTTATTTTGTTTGTCATAATTTCAGTTGCCATAATAGTCAAAGATCATAATTTTGTTTACCAGAATTTCATATGTCATAACTGTTATTTACCATATTATTCATAAGACAGAATTCGGTTTTTTTCATAATATCATATGCCATAATGTCCTTTGCCATAAACACCATAATCCATAATAGTCAAATGCATTAACATCATTTGCCATACCATACCTTTCAAAAGCCATATTACATGTGAAATCACAATTTAATGAAGGATTATGGACGGCTCGGGGTGCGGTGGCCAGGTTGCACACAATTAAACAGCGTGTACTTCTTTTCGTGTATATTAGTAAAGGGAAAAATATAATTATCCTTATGTATGTATGTATATATGTATGTATGTATGTATGTATTAAGCTTTATTATAGGTACATAAAACAGGTGGAATATAGCAGGGACAAAAAAAAACATAATGAATTTATAAAGGCGAACTTATCCCTTTAAGGGATCTCTTCCAGCCAACCTTTGAGTAAGGATCTGGATGATTTTACCTTAATAGTAAGAGCAAGAGAACTTCAGTCAAAGGCATTTGAAAAATAAAATAGGCGTTAAAAATTCTGCCAAATAACGTGATTGTAATGTATACATAGTGTATGGTAGCACTGTTTCAATATTTTGACTTGCAGTCGGATTTGGACGCGGGCGCGGGTTTAAATCTTGGATGTGGTTGATTATTATATATTAAATTTATTATTCCTTTTCTTGTCGCCGTTGATCCTATTCTACTCTAAGGCAGGTCGGTGTAGGTAAGTCGACGAGCGAAGCGAGGAGGAGGGTTAGGTAGAATTGCGACCCTACAGCGCGCGAGCCGAGCGAGCGAAGCGAGCGTGCCGCGGCAGCGGCCAGCGAAGCGCCAGACCCGAACATTCGCAACTTTCGAACGGCTGATTGTGATATGAATGATTGTGGCTAACAACTTTATGGAAAATAATATTATATTATGGAAAGTGCAACGTACTAGAATATAAAATTATGGCAAATGAAATTATAGTGTATGAAATTCTGGCAAACTATAGACAACCATTCTAAAAGCATTGTTGTATTGGACTCGCAGGGTGTTAGCTCGTTTCGTTTTTTTCGTTCGTTTTCGGAACTAGAGCAAACTAAAAAACTTGGAATGAAAAGCAGTTTTTATTTTTTACGCCTGGGAGCGGAACTGTGTGATTTATAAACGCACATTCAATAATAATCGGCCCTTATACAGATAGACTTAGGCTTGGCAAGCATCTCACCGATATGCTCTCCATACTTCTGTATGTTTTTGTATAATGTAAGCATGTTTTCGGACGTGATGTTGTAGACAACAAACGTTTTTTTTCTAAGCGTATGTATTCAAAATTCTCTAATACCATCATTTTAAGTTATTCCACCGCATCACCTAGTTCTGCCTCTTTCATCCGACCTTTTTGGCACCCGAGTTTGTGACGTGCTAAGAATGCACAATTTATGCCGAGTCACGTCATGTAGTGGACTAGTTTTACAACGACATTCAATAAGACAACCATGATTCTATCCTTGTCACTTTTGAATATGAGAAGTAACTAAAGTTTCTATGAATATATACTTTAAAATAAGTAAAAATAAATATTACGGGACAATCTTACACAAATCGATCTAGTCCCAAATAAACATACTTATACAGATAAATAAATACTTGAATACATAGAAAACGTGCTCATCACACAAATAAATGCCCTTACCGGGATTCAAACCCAGGTCACTACCAACTAGGCTAAAGCGGTCGTCAAAACACGATCGATACGCACGCGGTCGATATACACGTCGTCATCATCCCTAGTAGATGAACATAAACCGAGAATGTTACCTGAGCTGCATATTGAATTGTATGGATGTATTGTATGTTGGTGATCCTAAATAAATATACTACAATTCACTTGTCACTGTCTTTAAAGTTCGATTCCTGTTCTCCATCCAATGGCTCAAAGGTTAACTGGAATGGATCCCTTACAAAGATACCGTCTGAGAAGTCGCCTTTGTACCTGTATGTCTACATAATGTAATTCAATCTACTCCACTACTATAAAGTTACCCCATCTCCTCTTATACTACTTACATACAATTACATTAACTGCTGAAATCATAATATTTGCCGCGTTAATATAAATAAAACATGCATGTGATTATATTGTCATTAGAAACTAGGAAAAGCTTCGTAAAATCGTATGTAAGAAGTATTTCTTTTTATGGCAGTGAAACGTGGGCAGACACGACCTTTTCTTTAGGACCATTATGGAAGGGAAGATTGAAGGAACGAGAGGCAGAGAAAGGCCAAGGAGAAACTATTTCGAACAAATAAAGGAGAAAGTTAACACATTCACTGCCAAGAATCGCTACGCGCTACGCCTGTAGCCGATCCTGTGGTTTTCACACTAAGTTGCGGAAAGTATCTAAGGCGTAAGCGCCGCCCGCTAGGCGGGTTCCTGGCAGTAATTGTGTTAAAGGAAGGACTTTCAGCAGACATGCAATACTACAGTAAAGTAAGGTCCCAGTATGTTTATCGTCGTCTAGTACCCATAGTACAAGCTTTGCTTAGTGTGGGACTGGGGACTAGGTTGATTTGTGTAAGATTGTCCCCTAATATTTATTTAATTTCTTTATAGTATATGTAAGAATATATATGAGTACGAGTATATAGCTCGTAATTTGTAATCACGTTCTCGAAAACGGTTTTAATGATTTTTGGAATACGGGGGCCAAAAATCGATCAGGCTGGGTCTCGTGTCGTTTTCATCGCATTTTGTCTATTTTAACCTAAGCAGAGCTCGGCGCCCAGGCAATAATTGTACATAATTTCCACGCGCTCTGTTTAGTTCCTAGGCAGGTAAGAGACTTAACTTTAAAAGTTAAGTCTCTATTATTATTAGGCACTTCACGTGTTCGTTTTTCAAACAAAATGCGACGCTTTCCGAGCATGTTTGAGAAAAGAAATTTTCCACGGGCCAGGGGAACTCCACTCTCATGCCAACGTCACGTCACGTAAAAACTTTAACGGGGAAATACATTTCTCACTTTATCTCAAGCACAGAGGGGTAGTTGCATAGCTCTTCGAACGAGTGTTAAGTCAACCGCAACTGTCATCACCCTGTAAAAAAAAAAACTTTTTGATCTATCTAACGTGCAGTCGAGTTCTCTGCAGTATCTATACAGGCAACCTTTTATAAATATACATACACAGTCTTTATTATTACTGAAATGAGTTAAGTAAAAGTGAACGAAACGATATGTAATCGGCCAGCTGGTGACGTATGAATATCCTCTACTAAACAAAGCCAAACCGGCCCGTCCTAGAACCCGTAGCATCGGGATTCAATTAAAATTTCCCAATCGGACCGTCTCCGCCCGATAATATGTCGTGGGCTCGCACCGGACGTGACGTGGACCGGCCGCAACTCGGCCCAACCGGAAATGGTCCACCATTTCCGGCGGAAGCTCTCGTCGCATGTGGCGCCATGGTTGTGCTCTTGCGGCGACACTTCCGTTTGGGAGTCATTTCATGCTTGTTGCTTTGGTAATTAATTTGGGATGTCCAGTTTTATTGGCCGATCGTTGGGCGTTATTCCAGTGTTCTCTTTGTGTTTTTATAGTTTCGTTTGTTTAGGGGTTAAAGGGGGAAATTGTAGGTTCACGCGAATCTGTCTAAATAATCTCAAGGTGTGCTAGGCCTTATCCAAGATGAATACAAAGATAGTAAAATCTAGCACGATATCCTCGTAAGTCCCAGATAGATTTTTGCGTTATTGAATTTGGAACCTTCGTTAATTCTATTATAGTTCGAAACCCGATTTGAATTTGTACTTAGAAGTACGCGGGGACTTACGAGTATATAATTACACAAAAGCATATGAGATGATGTTATACAACAATGTTGTATAACATGTTATGTTATATAGTCTGTTCGCACCTTTATATGTTACAGACTCACTTACATATATATTATATCTACCTTAAATAATACATCAAGACTACGACGCACACGCAATTTCTCTTTTTATGTTTATTTTTTAATACGTTCGTTAAAAGAAAATACATTTCGTTGCAGGGAAGAGTGTCGTCAAAACCTAACCTAATTAGGGAATTAGGATGCTAAATTCAGGTAAGGGTCCATGTGCCCTTTTCTATTTTCCGTTAGTAACACACGTGTGCTACTAGCGCGCTCGACGGCTTAAGGTTCGCTTTCCATACAAAACGTTATTTGACATTCACAGGCTAACGCCGTGATATTTTAAGAAACTTATATAACAAACTTTCATATTTTTTTTCTTTCCGTTTGCCCTTTCCTAGAATAAACTTTTATAAACTAGAATAATTTGACAAATTAGTTTGGGACATGATACTTTGGGAAAACTATATTTCTCAAATGATTGAATCACTGAACACACACATATATGGCAAATGTACCTCCGATTTCATGTAACCTCATATAGTTAACCAAGTACCCTGAACTATATTAAACGAAACAGAAGGAACTGATACTCCAAACGTATGTCAAAAAAAACTTAACAAACATTACATAGATTCTCGTAACATCAGCACTGAGGAATAACCTTAGTAAATACGAAATGTACTAGAAATAGATATCAAACTAATTAAGTCGCAACTTATTCTTGCTAATAACCCTTATATGGCTTCAGTTACAATAAAACAATGTAGTATACCATAAGTTTACATTTTGAATAAATAAAAGTAAAAAACCGGCCAAGAGCGTGTCGGGCCACGCTCAGTGTAGGGTTCCGTAGTTTTTATAATTTTTTTCAAAAACTATTCAACCTATCAAGTTCAAAATAATTTTCCTAGAAAGTTTTTATAAAGTTCTACTTTTGAGATTTTTTTCATATTTTTAAAACTTATGGTTCAAAAGTTAGAGGGGGGGGGGGACACATTTTTTTTACTTCTGGAGCGATTATCTCCGAAAATATTAACATTATCAAAAAATTATTTCAGCAAACCGGGTATTCATTTTTAAATACCAATCCAACAATATATCACACGTTAGGGTTGAAATGAAAAAAAAAAAAAAAGCACCCCACGTTACGTATAGGGGAGGTACCATATTAGTACCAAATTTCAGCTTTCTAGTGCTAACGGTTACTGAGATTATCCGCGGACGGACGGACAGACAAAGCGAAACTATAAGGGTTCCTAGTCGACTACGGAACCCTAAAAAAGAACATATAACATAAATTCAAATTCAAATTAACTTTATAACCCGATTCAGCCATATCAAACTCACGACTTCACTTTACGCGTTGTTAGTATTGGATTGCAAAAGATTTGAGGCAGAAGAGTCATTGAGACGTCACACGCTCGCTTGCGACGGGTGCATGCATTTTGTTTAAAGCAAGACCAACACTGAATTAGAACTGTTACCAGGGACACAGGTATTGACGGAGGTGCACCTTGCCTATGTTTTTTAACAATAGAAAGTTACTTACTTAAAGTATAATCTCAAATCAGATCCACGGGTTTTCGATTTTTAGATGATACGAGTAACCCTTTCCGGCCGAGAAACTTGATTTACGAAAACACTTGCAATATATCATTTAATCGCTTTCTTTTAACTCATATATATACAAAAAAATATGAAAAAACATCTAGGCATATGCTTTTACTGTTAAAATTAACTGCACGATCGTGCAAAAACATTGCAATAAAGATACAATAAAACCCGTTAATTTGTGAAATTAGTCATGTTCTTTATTAAATTAATAATTAAATAAAAAAAGTAGGTATATGAGAAAAGGAAAATCAGTAAAAAAACAAAGAAAACAAAATTGATTACAAAAACGCTAAATGTTTATTCCAATACGGTGACTATGGTAGACTTACCTAAACCAAATTTTGCCCTTATTTACGTTTATTTAATCGTCAGTTGTGAAAAACCTACAACAGCCGGCCAATTTGACCCTTTCAAAATTATATGTAAAATTATCAAGGCTCCCTTTATATGGTTTATTTTCGTAAATCTAATTATGACTTCTAGGAAGGTAAATTTGCATTTTAATGGCTTTCCTCCTTAAATTACCTTATCCGTTACTGACGAGAAATATTATTAGGTATCTATTTACTTGTTCGTTTGTACTTGTGGGTTCTCTTCAACGGCTTTATTAGTATAGTTACAGATTTACATTTACTCCTTTTCGGAGAAGATCCACTGTTAACAAATTCGAATTCACATGCGATGCCAAACAAGGCTAGGATCTCGGCTACGTAAGTATAAAGATACAAATCGCTCGTTATTCGCCGTATGTGTTTTTTCACAGTAACTGATAATAAAACATTTAGCTTGAAATTACTAAGTTCATTAAATGAAACACACACAATTTTAGTGTAAAATAAAGATACAAATCGCTCGTTACTTGCCGTATTTAAGATGTGATCTTTCACAGGAACTAATAAAACATTTAGCTTGAAATTACCAAGTTCTTTAAAAAAAACACACACAATTTTACCGTTAAACTAAATCAATCGTAACTTGACTGCTTATGCAATCTTTCAATTCTTAGTAATTTGGTACATGCCCAATGCCTATTTTTTATACTGCGGTAAAAGTGCATACTTTCTGCCTGATGCTAAGCAGACTCCGTGGCCAACTTTAGTAGAATAACAGGCGCGTTGCCGACCCTTTATGGATTTGAGGATTCGTTGTGTCGAAGGCTAGAGATAAATACAGGTCCCTTACCCTCAACAGATCGTATCATTGGGAGCTGCTATCATGCGACAGCCGCGACATACTCTCGATTTTTCTCGCACTATTATTTATTTATTTATTTAAAATAATTACACAGCATTACAGTTAAAAACTAAGTCACTGTGAATTGCAAATGATATATACACTGCATATTAATATATGACAGAAGAATTACGTCTATCCATCATCTCACAGTACCTTAAGCATTCACGATACACAATTCCCCAACTACTTCCAAAGACGTCCACATCCGGTGCTGATGCAAGAAGCGCATTAAGGCACTATATCTCTTAAGTCTAATAAGAAAGAGTCGGATAGTGCGAGAAAAGTCGAGAGAGCTCGCGCGCCGTCGC
Organism: Epinotia ramella; assembly: GCA_947578815.1. Lineage (NCBI taxonomy): Eukaryota > Metazoa > Arthropoda > Insecta > Lepidoptera > Tortricidae > Epinotia > Epinotia ramella. The sequence continues at coordinate 5,496,502 of OX388201.1, read as the reverse complement.
ATGATAGCCGTGATTACTACCTCATTCACCACGAGGATCACAACGCTACTACTTACAGAACAAGTAGTGGTTATGAAATTAGTAGTTGAACGAGCGAGCGAAGCGAACGAATTTCTGTTTCCGGGTAAAAAATATTTCGTATGTCCGGCGTGTGTGGCGTCTGTCCGGGTGTTCTCCTCTACAAGTCGCATTGCTCAACCGATTCTCATGAAATCTCGTGAGTAGGTTCATTAATTATGTACTTAAGTAGTCTTTTTAGTCCGTCTGTCCGTCCGTCTTCGGCTTAGTTCAGTAACCATTACTACTAGAAAACTGTAATTCGGCATGGGTATATATGGGTCAATCACTTCTACAAAACAAAAGAATAAAATCTTGAGAAAAAACTTTATTTGGGGTCCTACACCTAAAGTGGGGATGTAATTTCTTTTTCCCGTTAAACCCATAGGCACAAGTTTTACGAAAGCGACTGCAATCCGATGTTTTCCTTCACCGAAAAGCCACTTTAAAATAACTAACTTACACATTTATTGACTTTTCGTTACTTGAACTTTTATTACCTACCTATACTTTCATGAACTATACGGATTTTGTAGAATTGTATTGTTGTGTGTGGGATATCGTTTCTTAAAACGATCGTTCAAATTAGTGATTCGTTTGCGGAACTATCACGGCTAAGTAGGCATAACTAGTTACCGAGTAATAGTCGACCAACTTAAAATGTACTTAGAAAGGCCAACTTTCGTACAAATTCGGCCAACGCTACCATTTAGTTGACGCGTGCGTGTCGATGTAGCTAAGAAAGACAGGCAACTACGGAACCCTACACTGCGCGTGGCCCGACACGCTCTTGGCCGATTTTTTTGTCGATTCTGTCCATCAGCCACTATATAGTACCTACTAACAATCTAAGATGATGCTATGACGATGCTTGCTTACAAAGGCTATCTCCTCCGCCATCCCTACTGCCTGCACTAAACGAATTTGCCTCAGCACCCGTTTAAACATGTTCCGCGCGTCTGAATGCCGCGCACGCCGCAAACTTTTCGAGCAAGACCCACCGTCATTAACACGCCAGTCATGGCTAAGAATACCGTTCTATTTTGACTAACCCTCTGCAACTGAGGTGACTTTATTGGTGACACTCCGTTAATCTGGATAGTATATAGTTTGTTTCAGTTAAAGTGACGATAATGCACTAGAATTTTACTGCTTTTGTTGATAAGTATGAAAGAAAAATACAGCGTGGAAATCTAATACGAGTAAATCTTTAAATGGTGGTTAGTACAGGACGTAAGAAATTTATTTAGATACCTTTTGTCTAAAATTACAACGAAAAAATTAACCATACAAAATAATTCAGCCCGCAATGTAACGCAAAATATTCAAGTTAAGGCTCGTTGACAGTTACTTGTCAAGTATTTGGACAGCTACGTTTGCGTTACATTGCTGCTCGGTAATTTTTGAAAAATTAATTACAGGCTTTCTATTAAGTGTATCTTAAAAAGTCCCAGTAATTAATGATTACGGTATTAAACCCTATGTCTGGTTTAATTCTTTGCTCGTATTAGATTTCCAGGCTGTATAACAAAGAGACCTTATAAAACTGATCAAAGTGTAGCACGTCAACTGTTTATTCTATTGTTGATGATTAATTGTTTTACAATCCTACTTGAAGACACAAAATAATCACACGATTTCGGTAATAATAGTTTGTTTTAAGTATCTACTTTTCATCATCTAAACATAAACAAACTATACTGTAAGTGTACCGAGGCAATAATTCCGTAAATATAAGAGATATAAAAAAGCCTCTAATCCTAATATTGTAACTACGTTAGGCAACCAGTGAGTTAAATCTTATCAACAACAACATTCGGTAATATGTTTAACGGCGTTTATACACTTATGTTTTTCATCGGTGTGTTAAGGGTAATTTTGAGTATCCTATAAGTCGTAGAACTTCAATTTGGAGGTAGTGGGTTCGAACCCCGGCGTGTACAGTCAGCATCAAAGGTAACTGCGAATTGACGTCTTCAAAAGCTCTTATTCCCTTGTAATAAAGACTTTTGACGCCTTTGCTTGCCCAGTTACTTTTGATGCTGACTGTACTACTGGGTTTTTTCAGGAAACTTATATACGGAACATCGTTTGATATATAATATTGGTTTTTCGGCGAAGGAAAACATTGTGAGAAAATCGGCATAACTCCAAGATGGCCTTACTAGTTTCCCCTCGGGGTTGGAAGGTCAGGTAGCAGAAGCTTTAGTAAAACTAGTTCCTACGCCAAATCTGGGGATTAGAAGCCAAAGCGGAAGTCGCTTCCCGCTGTCGGTCCCTATGTATGATTAGATCTTTAAAACTACGCAACGAATCTTGATGCGGTTTTTTTTAATAGATAGAGTGTTTCAAGAGGAAGGTTTATATGTATAATGCAGTACCCGGGGCAGGTCGCTAGTAAAGGATAAACAGAGATGTGCTAAATTGTGTTTTTGAACAAGCGAACGAAGTGCTCTGCTTCAGCTTGTGCCAAAATTAGTTCGTATGTCCGTTTGTCCAGCGGTTTTCCTCAACAGAGCGCTTTCCTCAACCGATGGTCCAGCGACGCTACCACGAACTTCGAAAGTCGAAGTTCGTAATACCTGCATCCCTGTCACTCGATTGAGGGAGTGCGATAGAGATGGAAATACCCGAACTTCGACTTTCGAAGTTCGTGGTAGCGCCGCAGAAATTTAGTGAGCGGGTTCGACAACGTCTAGTTTATTTTTTTGTAAATCCACTAGTCTTTGTTTTTTTATTAAATCCTGCTAGTTTTACAACTCTCAGAGGCATTGATCGATCATACAAGTGACAACTAGCTGTTGAGTATGCGAGGTGTCAAAAATATGAAAACACAGCACACCACATGTCAGTGGACACTCACCCTTAAATAAATAAATATTAACGGGCAATCTTACACAAATTGACCTAGTCCCAAACTAAGCAAAGCTCGTAATATGGGTAAGACGACGATAAACAGAATTATATAGATAAATAAATACTTAAATACATAGAAAACATCCATGACTCTGGAACAAATATTCGTGCTCACCACACAAATAAATGCCCTTACCGGGATTCGAACCCAGGACCTCTTGCTTCGTAGGCAGGGTCAGTACCAACTAGGCTAAAGGGGTCGTCTTTATCGTGTAACGTTTAATAGATACCGGATATACGCGCTACGCTCGTAGCAGATCCCATGGTTTTTCTCGTAAGCGGTGCTACGCTTCGGAAACCTATTTCGAATCATTAAATACGTTTTTATCTCGCGATAAGTTCGCTTAAACGATACGCTTCAACCGAAGGTTCTACGTTACTGAAATAAACGACCTTGTGATAATTTGATCCAATTTGATTTAAATACGAATTGGATTATTCGTTGTTGTTCCATGCAGGCTGGCTATAGTTTTGTATAACACTATTTAACAATTTCACTGCCAGGAACCCGCCTAGCAGGCGCTTACGCCGTAATCGACTACATACGAGGAAAACCACGGGATCGGCTAGAGCGTAGCGCGTAGCGATTCTTGGCAGTGAATGTGTTAGCGGATTAAACGAAGGACACCCTAGGAATTGTGTCAATATTGATGGTACAAAATAGGAAGAACCTAGCTGCCCATTATTTTTAAGTTCAAATCTAAGAAAAAGCACAATAACTTAAACTTTACGGCAACTACTTTGCACTACTCCGCCACGGCTGATGACGTGGTTAAGTATATCACCAGAAGACTGGCTACTCGCTGAGGGTTTTTTACCTGTTCCGTTCGTGCCACTACGTGCACTTCAGCTCGTTTGTGGTGCGCGTGCCGCGGCCGCTGCAGGAGACCATCGCATGTGCTGATTTTTGTCCGAAGGTCTTCGTTTTTCGGCGGTTCCGGGGCAATCTACCTAATTCTGCACCGAACTTGACGACGCAACGGAGACACGCTGTTTCGTCGCTTAAATAAGAATTATTTTTTGTTTTTTAAATTGTATGTGTGTTAGTATTTAAGGTATTTGTTACTTGAAAAAAACATTGATGTCAAAGGCTTATTACAGGGTTGAGGACTATCTCACTGACAGTAATGCATGGCTTAAACCAGAGCCGAAAATAGCTTAACCATTCATATAGCTTATTCGGACATGTGTTCTTGTAGAACAACGCATTATGATGAATTATTTTCTTTGTATTCATATTCAGTTTGACTTATTTTAAGTATGTTAAGAACTATCATTGTAATGAGCTTTTTTTGGCAAAAAATAACTGGCTGTTGAGTTTGTTTCGGCGTTTTTTCTTAACAGTGGTCTTATTTTACAGAAACGCTGGTAGAATTTCGACTTGTAAAAGTGCCATTACGGCCTACTTGCAGAATAAAATTCATTTATTTCATTTATCCTGGTCATAACTACGTAAACTAGGGTTATCATGATCAGTATCACAAAGTGGATATTAGGTCATGCGTGGTAACTCCCGTCACTCAGGAGGCGACCAGTCGTGTTCCGCGGGACAGAAAGGGGTAGTTTGTTTACGAAAATAATGAAAGTAAAAGTATTTTCAATAAAAAGCTTAAGAATATGTTTTGGGTAATCCCACGTCCCCAAAAAGCTTGAAACTGGGGCATTTTTTTTGTGCATTTTCGCAGTTATTGACACACTAACTATATCACAAATTAGCGCGTCCTTTTAGACCTATAAATTTCCTTTGCAGAATTCCTTCACAACATGGCGATATTCAACGACACCTCTGTTGAAATAATGCTATTAATTACACGGTTCAACTCGCGTATTAAGTCACTACAGGCAACATGTGTTATGAACTCTCATCCTGAAGAAAAACTCCTGAAGAGTTCGAAACATGTCGCCCGTAGTGACATTTAATACGTGAGTTGAACCGTGTAATTGTGCGTATATTTAGGTACTGGTATGGAAACCAGGTCAACAGCGTTAGATGGGCAAATACTTTGTCAGATGATTTCAGGTTGGAGTGCGGGGTGAGACAGGGGGGTTTAATTTCACCAACGCTCTTCAACTTGTATGTCAATGGAGTGATCGAGGCGCTCAGCAGCGTCCATGTCGGCTGCCATGTGGATGACGTTTGTGTCACGTGTGTGTACCTGAGTTACGCGGATGACATGGTGCTGTTGAGCGCGTCGGTCTGTGGCATGCGCAGGCTGCTTCAAGTGTGCGAGGCATATGCGGTGAGTTTTTTTCATATTTTTAAAACTTATGGTTCAAAAGTTAGAGGGGGGGGGGGACACATTTTTTTTACTTCTGGAGCGATTATCTCCGAAAATATTAACATTATCAAAAAATTATTTCAGCAAACCGGGTATTCATTTTTAAATACCAATCCAACAATATATCACACGTTAGGGTTGAAATGAAAAAAAAAAAAAAAGCACCCCACGTTACGTATAGGGGAGGTACCATATTAGTACCAAATTTCAGCTTTCTAGTGCTAACGGTTACTGAGATTATCCGCGGACGGACGGACAGACAAAGCGAAACTATAAGGGTTCCTAGTCGACTACGGAACCCTAAAAAAGAACATATAACATAAATTCAAATTCAAATTAACTTTATAACCCGATTCAGCCATATCAAACTCACGACTTCACTTTACGCGTTGTTAGTATTGGATTGCAAAAGATTTGAGGCAGAAGAGTCATTGAGACGTCACACGCTCGCTTGCGACGGGTGCATGCATTTTGTTTAAAGCAAGACCAACACTGAATTAGAACTGTTACCAGGGACACAGGTATTGACGGAGGTGCACCTTGCCTATGTTTTTTAACAATAGAAAGTTACTTACTTAAAGTATAATCTCAAATCAGATCCACGGGTTTTCGATTTTTAGATGATACGAGTAACCCTTTCCGGCCGAGAAACTTGATTTACGAAAACACTTGCAATATATCATTTAATCGCTTTCTTTTAACTCATATATATACAAAAAAATATGAAAAAACATCTAGGCATATGCTTTTACTGTTAAAATTAACTGCACGATCGTGCAAAAACATTGCAATAAAGATACAATAAAACCCGTTAATTTGTGAAATTAGTCATGTTCTTTATTAAATTAATAATTAAATAAAAAAAGTAGGTATATGAGAAAAGGAAAATCAGTAAAAAAACAAAGAAAACAAAATTGATTACAAAAACGCTAAATGTTTATTCCAATACGGTGACTATGGTAGACTTACCTAAACCAAATTTTGCCCTTATTTACGTTTATTTAATCGTCAGTTGTGAAAAACCTACAACAGCCGGCCAATTTGACCCTTTCAAAATTATATGTAAAATTATCAAGGCTCCCTTTATATGGTTTATTTTCGTAAATCTAATTATGACTTCTAGGAAGGTAAATTTGCATTTTAATGGCTTTCCTCCTTAAATTACCTTATCCGTTACTGACGAGAAATATTATTAGGTATCTATTTACTTGTTCGTTTGTACTTGTGGGTTCTCTTCAACGGCTTTATTAGTATAGTTACAGATTTACATTTACTCCTTTTCGGAGAAGATCCACTGTTAACAAATTCGAATTCACATGCGATGCCAAACAAGGCTAGGATCTCGGCTACGTAAGTATAAAGATACAAATCGCTCGTTATTCGCCGTATGTGTTTTTTCACAGTAACTGATAATAAAACATTTAGCTTGAAATTACTAAGTTCATTAAATGAAACACACACAATTTTAGTGTAAAATAAAGATACAAATCGCTCGTTACTTGCCGTATTTAAGATGTGATCTTTCACAGGAACTAATAAAACATTTAGCTTGAAATTACCAAGTTCTTTAAAAAAAACACACACAATTTTACCGTTAAACTAAATCAATCGTAACTTGACTGCTTATGCAATCTTTCAATTCTTAGTAATTTGGTACATGCCCAATGCCTATTTTTTATACTGCGGTAAAAGTGCATACTTTCTGCCTGATGCTAAGCAGACTCCGTGGCCAACTTTAGTAGAATAACAGGCGCGTTGCCGACCCTTTATGGATTTGAGGATTCGTTGTGTCGAAGGCTAGAGATAAATACAGGTCCCTTACCCTCAACAGATCGTATCATTGGGAGCTGCTATCATGCGACAGCCGCGACATACTCTCGATTTTTCTCGCACTATTATTTATTTATTTATTTAAAATAATTACACAGCATTACAGTTAAAAACTAAGTCACTGTGAATTGCAAATGATATATACACTGCATATTAATATATGACAGAAGAATTACGTCTATCCATCATCTCACAGTACCTTAAGCATTCACGATACACAATTCCCCAACTACTTCCAAAGACGTCCACATCCGGTGCTGATGCAAGAAGCGCATTAAGGCACTATATCTCTTAAGTCTAATAAGAAAGAGTCGGATAGTGCGAGAAAAGTCGAGAGAGCTCGCGCGCCGTCGCATGATAGCCGTGATTACTACCTCATTCACCACGAGGATCACAACGCTACTACTTACAGAACAAGTAGTGGTTATGAAATTAGTAGTTGAACGAGCGAGCGAAGCGAACGAATTTCTGTTTCCGGGTAAAAAATATTTCGTATGTCCGGCGTGTGTGGCGTCTGTCCGGGTGTTCTCCTCTACAAGTCGCATTGCTCAACCGATTCTCATGAAATCTCGTGAGTAGGTTCATTAATTATGTACTTAAGTAGTCTTTTTAGTCCGTCTGTCCGTCCGTCTTCGGCTTAGTTCAGTAACCATTACTACTAGAAAACTGTAATTCGGCATGGGTATATATGGGTCAATCACTTCTACAAAACAAAAGAATAAAATCTTGAGAAAAAACTTTATTTGGGGTCCTACACCTAAAGTGGGGATGTAATTTCTTTTTCCCGTTAAACCCATAGGCACAAGTTTTACGAAAGCGACTGCAATCCGATGTTTTCCTTCACCGAAAAGCCACTTTAAAATAACTAACTTACACATTTATTGACTTTTCGTTACTTGAACTTTTATTACCTACCTATACTTTCATGAACTATACGGATTTTGTAGAATTGTATTGTTGTGTGTGGGATATCGTTTCTTAAAACGATCGTTCAAATTAGTGATTCGTTTGCGGAACTATCACGGCTAAGTAGGCATAACTAGTTACCGAGTAATAGTCGACCAACTTAAAATGTACTTAGAAAGGCCAACTTTCGTACAAATTCGGCCAACGCTACCATTTAGTTGACGCGTGCGTGTCGATGTAGCTAAGAAAGACAGGCAACTACGGAACCCTACACTGCGCGTGGCCCGACACGCTCTTGGCCGATTTTTTTGTCGATTCTGTCCATCAGCCACTATATAGTACCTACTAACAATCTAAGATGATGCTATGACGATGCTTGCTTACAAAGGCTATCTCCTCCGCCATCCCTACTGCCTGCACTAAACGAATTTGCCTCAGCACCCGTTTAAACATGTTCCGCGCGTCTGAATGCCGCGCACGCCGCAAACTTTTCGAGCAAGACCCACCGTCATTAACACGCCAGTCATGGCTAAGAATACCGTTCTATTTTGACTAACCCTCTGCAACTGAGGTGACTTTATTGGTGACACTCCGTTAATCTGGATAGTATATAGTTTGTTTCAGTTAAAGTGACGATAATGCACTAGAATTTTACTGCTTTTGTTGATAAGTATGAAAGAAAAATACAGCGTGGAAATCTAATACGAGTAAATCTTTAAATGGTGGTTAGTACAGGACGTAAGAAATTTATTTAGATACCTTTTGTCTAAAATTACAACGAAAAAATTAACCATACAAAATAATTCAGCCCGCAATGTAACGCAAAATATTCAAGTTAAGGCTCGTTGACAGTTACTTGTCAAGTATTTGGACAGCTACGTTTGCGTTACATTGCTGCTCGGTAATTTTTGAAAAATTAATTACAGGCTTTCTATTAAGTGTATCTTAAAAAGTCCCAGTAATTAATGATTACGGTATTAAACCCTATGTCTGGTTTAATTCTTTGCTCGTATTAGATTTCCAGGCTGTATAACAAAGAGACCTTATAAAACTGATCAAAGTGTAGCACGTCAACTGTTTATTCTATTGTTGATGATTAATTGTTTTACAATCCTACTTGAAGACACAAAATAATCACACGATTTCGGTAATAATAGTTTGTTTTAAGTATCTACTTTTCATCATCTAAACATAAACAAACTATACTGTAAGTGTACCGAGGCAATAATTCCGTAAATATAAGAGATATAAAAAAGCCTCTAATCCTAATATTGTAACTACGTTAGGCAACCAGTGAGTTAAATCTTATCAACAACAACATTCGGTAATATGTTTAACGGCGTTTATACACTTATGTTTTTCATCGGTGTGTTAAGGGTAATTTTGAGTATCCTATAAGTCGTAGAACTTCAATTTGGAGGTAGTGGGTTCGAACCCCGGCGTGTACAGTCAGCATCAAAGGTAACTGCGAATTGACGTCTTCAAAAGCTCTTATTCCCTTGTAATAAAGACTTTTGACGCCTTTGCTTGCCCAGTTACTTTTGATGCTGACTGTACTACTGGGTTTTTTCAGGAAACTTATATACGGAACATCGTTTGATATATAATATTGGTTTTTCGGCGAAGGAAAACATTGTGAGAAAATCGGCATAACTCCAAGATGGCCTTACTAGTTTCCCCTCGGGGTTGGAAGGTCAGGTAGCAGAAGCTTTAGTAAAACTAGTTCCTACGCCAAATCTGGGGATTAGAAGCCAAAGCGGAAGTCGCTTCCCGCTGTCGGTCCCTATGTATGATTAGATCTTTAAAACTACGCAACGAATCTTGATGCGGTTTTTTTTAATAGATAGAGTGTTTCAAGAGGAAGGTTTATATGTATAATGCAGTACCCGGGGCAGGTCGCTAGTAAAGGATAAACAGAGATGTGCTAAATTGTGTTTTTGAACAAGCGAACGAAGTGCTCTGCTTCAGCTTGTGCCAAAATTAGTTCGTATGTCCGTTTGTCCAGCGGTTTTCCTCAACAGAGCGCTTTCCTCAACCGATGGTCCAGCGACGCTACCACGAACTTCGAAAGTCGAAGTTCGTAATACCTGCATCCCTGTCACTCGATTGAGGGAGTGCGATAGAGATGGAAATACCCGAACTTCGACTTTCGAAGTTCGTGGTAGCGCCGCAGAAATTTAGTGAGCGGGTTCGACAACGTCTAGTTTATTTTTTTGTAAATCCACTAGTCTTTGTTTTTTTATTAAATCCTGCTAGTTTTACAACTCTCAGAGGCATTGATCGATCATACAAGTGACAACTAGCTGTTGAGTATGCGAGGTGTCAAAAATATGAAAACACAGCACACCACATGTCAGTGGACACTCACCCTTAAATAAATAAATATTAACGGGCAATCTTACACAAATTGACCTAGTCCCAAACTAAGCAAAGCTCGTAATATGGGTAAGACGACGATAAACAGAATTATATAGATAAATAAATACTTAAATACATAGAAAACATCCATGACTCTGGAACAAATATTCGTGCTCACCACACAAATAAATGCCCTTACCGGGATTCGAACCCAGGACCTCTTGCTTCGTAGGCAGGGTCAGTACCAACTAGGCTAAAGGGGTCGTCTTTATCGTGTAACGTTTAATAGATACCGGATATACGCGCTACGCTCGTAGCAGATCCCATGGTTTTTCTCGTAAGCGGTGCTACGCTTCGGAAACCTATTTCGAATCATTAAATACGTTTTTATCTCGCGATAAGTTCGCTTAAACGATACGCTTCAACCGAAGGTTCTACGTTACTGAAATAAACGACCTTGTGATAATTTGATCCAATTTGATTTAAATACGAATTGGATTATTCGTTGTTGTTCCATGCAGGCTGGCTATAGTTTTGTATAACACTATTTAACAATTTCACTGCCAGGAACCCGCCTAGCAGGCGCTTACGCCGTAATCGACTACATACGAGGAAAACCACGGGATCGGCTAGAGCGTAGCGCGTAGCGATTCTTGGCAGTGAATGTGTTAGCGGATTAAACGAAGGACACCCTAGGAATTGTGTCAATATTGATGGTACAAAATAGGAAGAACCTAGCTGCCCATTATTTTTAAGTTCAAATCTAAGAAAAAGCACAATAACTTAAACTTTACGGCAACTACTTTGCACTACTCCGCCACGGCTGATGACGTGGTTAAGTATATCACCAGAAGACTGGCTACTCGCTGAGGGTTTTTTACCTGTTCCGTTCGTGCCACTACGTGCACTTCAGCTCGTTTGTGGTGCGCGTGCCGCGGCCGCTGCAGGAGACCATCGCATGTGCTGATTTTTGTCCGAAGGTCTTCGTTTTTCGGCGGTTCCGGGGCAATCTACCTAATTCTGCACCGAACTTGACGACGCAACGGAGACACGCTGTTTCGTCGCTTAAATAAGAATTATTTTTTGTTTTTTAAATTGTATGTGTGTTAGTATTTAAGGTATTTGTTACTTGAAAAAAACATTGATGTCAAAGGCTTATTACAGGGTTGAGGACTATCTCACTGACAGTAATGCATGGCTTAAACCAGAGCCGAAAATAGCTTAACCATTCATATAGCTTATTCGGACATGTGTTCTTGTAGAACAACGCATTATGATGAATTATTTTCTTTGTATTCATATTCAGTTTGACTTATTTTAAGTATGTTAAGAACTATCATTGTAATGAGCTTTTTTTGGCAAAAAATAACTGGCTGTTGAGTTTGTTTCGGCGTTTTTTCTTAACAGTGGTCTTATTTTACAGAAACGCTGGTAGAATTTCGACTTGTAAAAGTGCCATTACGGCCTACTTGCAGAATAAAATTCATTTATTTCATTTATCCTGGTCATAACTACGTAAACTAGGGTTATCATGATCAGTATCACAAAGTGGATATTAGGTCATGCGTGGTAACTCCCGTCACTCAGGAGGCGACCAGTCGTGTTCCGCGGGACAGAAAGGGGTAGTTTGTTTACGAAAATAATGAAAGTAAAAGTATTTTCAATAAAAAGCTTAAGAATATGTTTTGGGTAATCCCACGTCCCCAAAAAGCTTGAAACTGGGGCATTTTTTTTGTGCATTTTCGCAGTTATTGACACACTAACTATATCACAAATTAGCGCGTCCTTTTAGACCTATAAATTTCCTTTGCAGAATTCCTTCACAACATGGCGATATTCAACGACACCTCTGTTGAAATAATGCTATTAATTACACGGTTCAACTCGCGTATTAAGTCACTACAGGCAACATGTGTTATGAACTCTCATCCTGAAGAAAAACTCCTGAAGAGTTCGAAACATGTCGCCCGTAGTGACATTTAATACGTGAGTTGAACCGTGTAATTGTGCGTATATTTAGGTACTGGTATGGAAACCAGGTCAACAGCGTTAGATGGGCAAATACTTTGTCAGATGATTACAGGTTGGAGTGCGGGGTGAGACAGGGGGGTTTAATTTCACCAACGCTCTTCAACTTGTATGTCAATGGAGTGATCGAGGCGCTCAGCAGCGTCCATGTCGGCTGCCATGTGGATGACGTTTGTGTCACGTGTGTGTACCTGAGTTACGCGGATGACATGGTGCTGTTGAGCGCGTCGGTCTGTGGCATGCGCAGGCTGCTTCAAGTGTGCGAGGCATATGCGGTGAGCCATGGCCTAAAATATAACGAAAGGAAAAGCCAGTAAATGGTATTTGGGAGCAGCCGTAAGCAGACAGCTGAGACTCCTGCTATCTACCTCAATTGCATCCCGATGGACAGAGTGGACAACTTTAAGTATCTAGGCCATGTCGTTACGGCTGATCTCAAGGACAACTTGGATATTGAGAGGGAGAGGAGGGCCTTATCGGTGCGGGCGAATATGATAGCTCGCAGGTTCGCTAAATGCTCCAAAGAGGTGAAAGTCACTCTGTTCAAGGCTTTCTGCACTTCCCTCTATACTGGCATGCCTGTGGGTGCAGTATTCGCATCGGGCCTATAGGGCCCTCCGGATCCAGTATAATAACGCGTTCCGGGTGCTAATGGGACTGCCTCGCTTCTGTAGCGCATCAGGGATGTTTGCGGAGGTGCGCGTCAGCTGTTTCTATGCGACTATGCGCGGGCGCGCGGCATCCCTGTTGCGCCGGCTGCGGGACAGTCCCAATAGCATTCTTAAAATGATAGTGGATAAGCCTGACTGTGCTATCCTGGTACACTGTGCGGGGCTGCACTCTCCCACCAGTGTTATACGATGGTACTCTATTAGTTTTAATTTTAATTTAATTTTTTTATTCTATGTACCTAAATATTATGTGTCCTTGTTACATGAAATAAATGATTTTGATTTTTTTTTTAATTTGAATTAGCATTATTTCAACATGTCTCACGAAAGTTTAAATTCGACATCTTAGTTATTTCGCCTACTAAAATGAGCTTTTCAGCAGGCTACGAATCCGAAGTACCTGCAGTAAGCGCACACAGGTAATTGAGATTTTTTTTACTGTTGCGCCAACAAACACCACGTTTCAATTGGATCAATCTTGCTCCGAATGCGTGCAATCAGACTCCTTTAGCCAGTTTCACAAAGCTAGAAATGGCCAGTTGTTATTGGTCAAGCGCCGGTGTTGTCTACTCAGATTTGGAATGTTGTAACTTGTAGCTTCATGAAGCCTCCGATTCCCGAAGCATCGTGTGATATCAGTTTATGCTAGAGCGTACTGAAGAAGAAAAAATACACTTGTCGGAGACATAGTTTATTTTGACGACCGCATTAGCCTAGTTGGTAGTGACCCTGCCTACGTAACAAGAGGTCCCGGGTTCGAATCCCGGTAAGGGCATTTATTCGTGTGATGAGCACGAATATGTTCGTGAGTCATGGATGTTTTCTATGTATTTAAGTATTTATTTATCTATATAAGTGTGTTTATCGTCGTCTAGTACCCATATTACCTACAAGCTATGCTTAGTTTGTGGACTAGTTCGATTTGTGTAAGATTGTCCCCTAATATTTATTTATTTATTTTTATTTTATTTATACCTATATACTTTGAAATAGTTGTCTATACTACAACATTGACAACTCTATTTCTCTTGCCCTTTCTACGTTTATATCAATGCATCGTAATAATATATATTGAATCCTATAAATTCATAAACCTTTGTTTCCTTGGGATGGTGCCGAAACAAAAATTACCCTATATTCTATGGCAGTCAGCTAAAAAGGCAGTCATCCCAAAGTGGATATTAGGTCACGCGTGCTAACGCCTGTCGCTCAGAAAGCAGCGATCCGCGAGCGAGAGCCAAACACCGCGTATGTGAGGATAAGGAATTATGACAGATTCTTGTTAACGTTCATATGTAGTCGTGAAGTTGGGCAAGAATGCGCAAGCTCCGAAATTTACAGATTCAATGATATGGCCTACGAGCCCTGCAGAGTCGTTTTCGTTGTTGGTTGATATTACCGTTTTTGACCTCTACGATTCCTAGTATTCATCTTGGTGAAAAGGTGGCATCGAGAATCGAAGTTTCGGGACCTCTCGAAAACACAGCCTAACCCTTGGGTCAAATTATAATAGAGCTCGTCCCGTTCTGGGCCCTATTCTTCTTAACTTACTAACATGTCTACTACACCTATATAATTGTCCACGCACGCATAGTCATCTTCCCGTGATCATCCAATCAGCTTTTATCGCCTCGCATTGTGTTGAGTTTTATCAGCCATTTTTATTTTACCCCAATCGACGCACCTCACAAAAACTATCTACAGTTAAAAACGTCCTTTGGACAAGTATAAGCCGATAGAAATAATTATAGCCTAGGAAAATTTTCAACAATCCAAACAAGACCCGCTCGGTTGCCCAGGGCTGTTATTCGCTACGCGCTAAAGCGGCTCACCCCGCCGGTCACTCGTCACGAAACTAGACCTCTACCTACGCTTGGTCACTACGCATCGCGGTGTCAAAATATATTTGTGGGTGAGCGTTGAAGTGAGCTTAAATAAGTTACAGAATAGGGGGGCAGTTGTCAGGTGGGTATGACACCGCCTCTGTCCACACACCTTTTGCGATTCACAAACTGTCTCGACTCACCCTTCTTTCCTTAGTATAACTTGACTTCTAGATTCATAACAACTACGCTTAATCAAAGATTAGATTTAAACTAGTTTTCGTGAAGCGAGTTGTTTGTTTGTCATTATGTGAACCAGCCCTTTACGTCAGTACCCGCGTCACCCGTCGTGTGTACCGTGCCGTGAAATTATGACGCAACTAATGCTTAAAGTGATGGAACTTTTTTCATATCCTATTGCGGAGTTTTTTATGTAAATACATCTTTGGGAGGATAACCGTGAGTTATGGGTGGTTGGGGCATGAATATTGCAAACGCTTGCAGATATTGTACACTATTCCGGGAAATATGTTTATGATATCAACAGCGTTATTGCTAAGAAAGGTGGAAGTTGCCACGATGAGAACTCGTCTGTGAGACATACAAACTATAGGCACAATTTGACACTGACAAAAGATACCTACATTTGAGTAGAGCATGTTAGTAGTAATATCATCGAAATGTCATCAAATTAATCGAAATCATAGTGAGTGTGTGTGTGGATGGCCCTTGAATAGTTGTGACCATTATGAAACAGCAAAACCGACGGGGAAAAACTTTTTCGGTTGCGGTGCAATAACTTAGAATGTTTACTACATTGCCGGGTTTAGCACGAATAGTCTCTATTTCACATTATAATTGGTATTTAGTAAGGAAAAACGCAGGTTTAAAAAGTAAAAGCTATGCAAATATTCAACCACCGACCGGGTCTATTGCACTTGTAATTTTTGATCGGGTATCTCCGGTTTATTTGAAAAGAAATCAAAGCATTTCACACCCAGTACTCGCACCCATTCTGATTATTAGCCTTTGAGAGGGGTAAGCGGGGCGCACGACACCAAATATCAATTAGATTTCGATACAATACGTATATTGAAATAGACCTCCTTTTTACGTAAGATCAAATACAGATAATGAAGGCAAACTATCTGTCAGTGGTTAACTAACAGTAATAGTACTGGAATTCCTGTTGATCCCGACGTGCTACTGACAGCTTCATAAAAGGTCGGTGTCTCGAATTTTTCTGAATTTCTCACCAAAATTGAGCTGAAATTAATAAGACTAGATTTAGGAATTGTGAAACGAGATATGAAAGGAATAGGGGAGAAAACAAAGCATCGCCATATATGTATACGATCCATCTTACCAACAACTCTAAAAAACACATTGAGTTCCAATCTGACTTCAATGTGTGAACTTCTTCGCGCGATGAACATTACGAGGAAATACTTCGTAATTTGAGTCATTCCGGCTAAACGTGGCATTGTAAAAAGGCTCTAAATATTTTCCTTTTATTGGATTTGCATAAAAGCGTTTATGTCAATCCAATAAAAGACAAAAGTAAATACACATATTTTAAACGAAAAGCAACGCGGGGCTTTCCACCCTGCGAAGTCACACACAATATTATTTTAATTGATGATAGATAGATAATAAAAGTTTTTTTGGTGTTATAACAACAATGGACTTACCTCATACAGTGTGTGATATCCATTAGAACATTTAATTTTTAAGTAACGATAGCTTTAAGTTCTGTGAACCGTTTTATCGTAAAAATATAACAATTACCTATTCTAATATTTTTCTCGAGCAGCAATATACTGCTATCGTTTATTTGACGTTTCAGATAAGCAGAGCTATAGTTTCAAATGTTACTGTCAGTAGTTAGCTTTGTTACCGATACATTGCATGCCGAAATATTTTACTGTATGAAAAATACCTGGTTTATTTAAACTATAGATACCAATTTACGTTCATTAGTGCTTATACCTTCAGCCCTTCAAATAATTGTGTTCTTATGAAATACGCACTGTATATTAAACCAACATGTACTGGTTTTTACCAACGAACGAAAAAACCATATAAGTAATGCGAGGTCCTTACAAATTTCTACCCAAACACAAAAGCCGGTACGCGCATGTTCGAACTAAACGGCTGCCTGGCATCGTTTTGGCACTCCGCCCCCAACCCCGCATAATGAAAATGGCACCCCTTCTTTTTAACCCCCGACGCAAAGAGAGGGGTGTTATAAGTTTAACGTGTCTGTGTATCTGTGTGTCTGTGTATCTGTGTATCTGTGTCTGTGTACCTGTGTATCTGTCTGTGGTTTCGTAGCTCCCAAACGGATGGACCGATTTGAATGCGGATTTTTTGTGTCATAGATAATTTTGTCCCGAGTGTTCTTAGCCATGTTTAATGAAATATTATATGTTTTTGAGATATTGGACTTTGAAATGAAAATGTCGGGGGTTTTTTAACTTTTCTAATTCTATGGTCTTTTCGTTCGCTGGTTCTTACGCCGCAGAACGTTCCTCTATAAATGAAGGCTTAGCTTTTCTACGCTAGTCGGGTAGTAATGAAATTCCCACACACTTATTTATTTATACGTATATAAACTGCTAGTTCATAAATTTTTCAGTTTTCTGCAACGCCTCGCGTCGCAGCGCAGTCGCGGCTAACGAACAGGATGTTCACTTACGGCGCGCCGCGGCTCGTTAGGTGCACAATCATCCTGTACGTGCATACTCGATCGTAGTTATTACGATGATGCTTTCGACAAAAATAGCTCTGTCCTGTTATAGTAGGTAGTAAATAACATTGATATAGCAGTATTAAGTGCAAAAGAGATGTCGTTATGTTTCGTGTGCCACCTGCGCGAGCTGCGTATTGATCATTTGTGTGTTTAGAAACTCCATGGGTGTGTGCTGTAATATCCTTCAACACAAGCCATATCCTCTTAAAGCGACAGTAGGTCCCAAAATTATGTCTTGCGAGCTCGATATAGTGTGCTCTTCAACAGCGCACACACCAACTTACGAAATTTGAATAGAAAATCACGTTGTCAAAACGAATAGTTAAGTATATCGAAATCTCAAAGGTTCACTTTAGATAAATCGATTAAAATAAAATATAATAACTTTATTTTAAAACAACAACAGAATCCATATAATCCCCTAAGGCTTAAATCTAGAACGATTATCTGGTGTAGTAGGAACTGCCCCTAATATAAGCAGGATGTCCATTGCGTTACTGACGCTTGCGAGACGGCCGGCAGAGCGTCAACACTGGAGTGCATGTCAAGGGGATTGCACTCTCA
The DNA here is from genome assembly GCA_947578815.1 of Epinotia ramella. Lineage (NCBI taxonomy): Eukaryota > Metazoa > Arthropoda > Insecta > Lepidoptera > Tortricidae > Epinotia > Epinotia ramella. Next base: position 5,478,318 of record OX388201.1, on the reverse strand, counting down.
GTGGAATAGCAAGCGTACCGGCACAGACGAGCGAATTTAATTGCTCTACGGGTGCAAAACGGGGAGGGTGACTAAAGACAGGAATTCAGGTCTTCGTCAACCTTAAGCAGATTGTCGGTATCTACTGGCCCGAAAAGATCTCTAACGAAGAACTTTGGGATCTCTATTCCAAATCGTCAATCAGTCATCAAAACAAATACCATACGAATATATCTGTTCCTGGATCGGACACACTATACGAAGATCTCCCAACCACATCCCAAGGCAAGCCCTGGAATGGATACAGGGGGAACGTGGCCAGCCGAAACAAACCTGGAAGCTTCAGTGGCACCGGAACTGAAGGCAATAGGGATGTATTTGAACAAGGATTAAAAGTATTGTCAAATGGGGAAAAAAGTAAAGCAGGGGTTTACATAATGACAAAGTTATGTGTCCAAAGTTTAGAGAGAGTATATTCTGTCTCTTTTCCGTAAAACGCACCTTCATAAGAAAATATTGTTATTCACTATGGCGTGGTGTCACGATCTGCGAGCGTTTTCTCTCTCTAACAAGCAATATTAAAACGGTTGTGGCTTCGTAATTAATTGGAATATCTGAATGGCATTTTCGTCACTATGCATGTTTTTTGCCTTTTTTGATAATTTAATAATGCAATAATTATCAAGTTGATAAAATAATGGAGACGGAAGGTGATAGGAACTAGAAACCCATCGTCTAACAAAATCTTCTCCCGTTCTTCGTCCGTTATTTTGATGAAAATATTATGGCACAAACAAGTGACCATGTATTTGTGCAAGCTTTTGTTTCCCAATATTCAAACTCCTTATTCGCCCATTTCTTCCTTCGGAGTGACAGACTAACGGGCATGCGCTCGGGGCTCCTGTCACTTGCTTATCGGCCATGGCAGACTGTATAAAAAATATTACGGCGGTTCGGTAATAGTAGTTTATGCAACTGATACATAATCAGAGCCCTTAAAAGACGAGTGTGGTTCATAATAGGATCACACGAGCGTTTTAAGGCCAAATTATGTACAGTTTCATACACTACTTTATCGAGACAGATATCATAAGTACTCTAAGATGGGTTCAGAAGCCCTAGGAAAATGATCTGCATTGCTACTATAGTGCTACCAGTAAAATATCTTTGTTGCAATCGTGGCTGCATTTACGATATCCGGCGGAGTGTTCATATCGTTCTCGGGGTCTCTACTATTCATATTTTCAACTAAACTGTGAGTTACAAACAACTTTTCACAATTCTACTTTCGTAACAGCAAAAAACCAACAAATAAATGACAACAGTAATGGCGGCAATTCGATCCTACGTCAAGACTAATGTTTTTTTTTAATCATAGACGAACGAATGAAGTCCGCCTATTCTCATCGAGATAAAATATCGCGCTGTTTACATTAAAAAAACATACGGAATTGACGTTTCGCATCGGTAACTGTTTTAATATATATGAATACTAGAATTTAAACTCATAGCCTTACAAAAATCTGTACTTTAATAAATAACATTACAGTACAGATTTTACCTACTACCACAGACAAGAAATTTCTCATAGTAAAATTGGTTGTAATAATGCTGGTCATTTCCTACGGTTTCTGAACGCATTTAAGAGCACTAATGATATGTGCGTAGATAATAGTTATTTACGATACAAGTGCCGAAAATAGGAAATTCGCAACGAGTGGTGATAAATTAAAACACGACCGAAGGGAGTGTTTTAAATCGACACAAGTTGCGAATTACCTATTCGCACGTATATCGTACAACGTTTTACTGTACATATGGCTCTTTAAATTTTCGACATATGCACGGAAAGTGCTCTTTCCACACTAGTGCGGGAAAGTAGCACAATATGTACTGTAATAGTTATTTACGATACAAGTGCCGAAAATAGGAAATTCGCAACGAGTGGTGATAAATTAAAACACGACCGAAGGGAGTGTTTTAAATCGACACGAGTTGCGAATTACCTATTCGCACGTGTATCGTACAACGTTTTACTGTACATATGGCTCTTTAAAGTTTCGACACATGCACGGAAAGTGCTCTTTCCGCACTAGTGCGGGAAAGTAGCACCATATGTACTGTAAACCTTATTATCTAACCTAATTATCTTGTGTTATACACATAACGTGCGTACCTAAGACTTCTGGCTTCAATAGCAGTGCATGTGAAGCATATCAAGATCAAGCAGCTAAGAAATATTATCAGCTGAATGGGTTCGGGTAGTGGTAGACTTTAAAATGCTGCATGGGTTAATATTACCACCCTATAGTACAGTTCTATACATCAAAGGCAATAATAAAACAGTATAATATTAACTTTTAAGATAGGTAAAGTGGCAACGGTTGGAGCGCCTGCACACCAATCTTTTTTACCACATTCACGGTATTTTTTGTGTCTCTATAGTACATTGTTTAACGAGGGGCGTAAGTGGAATATTGCGAACAAGAGTCTATCAGAAGCTTTTGATGACTCGAGTTTGCAATATTCTTACGCCCGTGTTATACACAATGTTTTTCATCACATTTTCGAGTAAACAAATACATTATAGATGAAATGAATACAAATCGTAATAAAAACTGCAACATGTCAGTCGTTCATTTTGTTGAATTTGACGTGAGGCGCGTATGGCAAAGACCCTTCGGTATACAGCCACGATTTGAAAACACTTAAAACCATTTTACATAGACACTAAATAACTACATATTAAATCTATAAATAATTCAGTTAAACATGATTAAGTAGTTTTTTAAGTTTAAATTTATTTATAGATACGTTTTCAGACATCGTATTTGATATAAAACCTCTTTGCTTTGTAATTGCCGCATGAGTGACAGATACAATTTAATCAAAAAACCATTACGCCCGTGGGCGTAACACAGGCTATTACAGTTCTGTATGTCTGCGCATTATGAAGCCCTTTTCGAGCAAGTGTGATGAAAAAATATTTGGGCACCTTACGCTACGCTATATTACGCACCATTCAATCGCAATGAATCGAATCTGTGTCGATGGCGCGTTTTTGAAGCGAGCGTCGTTACTCGTTTTGTATGAACATATAAAAATAAAACGCTACCCGTGAGTAAACTTAATCGGACTTAATAAAATAATAACATTATTACATACTTTTAATTACTAGAATACTTTAACACTTAACTACCATTCTTAATACAAATGGATGTCATGTTAATTATAATAAATCTTTTAGTTAACACATTAATTTGTAGCTAGACTTGAAACTTTTAATTAAAATTATTCAGTCTTAATTAATATTGAAATTAGACGCCAAAAGCAGCGGTTTGGGTTCTTGCATCTCTAAGGAGACCTAGAATAATCCTGGGTCTCATCAATGAATTAAGTTTCTATTTTGGTTTCGGCCTGTGGGCAAATAGGATGCCGTTCGTAAACTTAATGTTAATGAATCAGAAATGCTTAGAAATTGATCATAAGATATTTATTTTCCCAGAATATGCGAGTTAATACAACACTTTTATAGTTATACATACATTTTTGATGGCTCACACTTTTAACCCGAATGTCCCTACCGCAGAAGAAGGGTTATGGTTTTCGAGTGTAGGTATTTATGCAGGTTTATGTTTTTTGGCCGCTCTGTATATTAAGCATCTCCTGTTTTGTTTGTAAGAGTGACATAGTATATGTACAATAGTAAGTAGAGTTTGAAAATCTATTATCGGTATATAGATAGAACACCCAATTCCTTTCACAATGAAGCTATGGTTTTGTTTAATTTTCAGTTAAAACCTGGCCGGCAGGTAGTTTCTTATCAACTAAAAGGTTTAAAATCTGTTAAGAACTGGACAAAGCTACAAATCACAGCTTCCAAAAAAGTTAGTCTTAAGGTAGTTAAATTGTTAAAAAAATTTAAAATTATCAGAGCTTGCCAGTCGCCTGTCTGCTCTGATTAGGAAGGTGATGAGAACCCCGGGTCGGACATCGCAAATGTGACGGCGGCGGGGCGCGGCGACTGCCACCTTGCGGGAACTGCATTATCATACCTTCATTGTTCGGGACTCACACCGGCCACGGGTGAATCTGAATTGCTTTTGAACCCGCTTCTCAAACGAATTTCAAAAAGAAAACTAATTAAAAATTTACTTTGATTTTTTATCTTATTTCTTGACAGATTTTCAAAATATGAAAAACGAGAAAATGTTGTAGAACATGGTTGGGTTTTGAATCATTCGAACCGGCTTCGCGCATCTCTGATGGATATTGTCCCTAGTGGTAGCCGTCGTAAAGCACTGAGATTCTCGCTAGAATGCGTAATTTAAAGCTTAGCGAATTTATCGTGTTTGGAAACACGATAAATTCGAAACTAACTCAACCTATTTAACTAAAACATCGTTTAGGTGACCAGGTAGGTACGAGCCCACGAAAAACTACCGAATATTATTACTCGTTTCCATAATAGATTCCGTTCATCCGTAAAGCGGGTTGTAAAGCATTTAGTTAGCGCTCAAGACACTTTTTTCAACAGAATTAAAGATTCAGGCTGCGAGCCTCGCGAATCATAAAGCAAGAGTTATTTGCGTACGGGGACGAAAACCACTAAAATGTTTCGCGTTATTACGCCTTTACGCAATTTTCAGGTATCTCTGAGGCATTAAATGTTTTATAGCAATACGTCAAACCTGCTCCTACTAAGTTTATCGGCTCTGGTTGTGAATAATTTCTAATTTGTTATCGTATAAAAACCATTGGAAGGCATGTGAATTGCTGAAAAAAACCTTTTTATTACTTTTGAATTCAGATGGGTTTACTTTATCTGAGGTTTGCGACCCGTCATCTAGTAGCCATAGGTACCACACGCGTTTTACAGCCTTAACTAGATCGCGATATGTAACATTGTGTCTTTATTGAATTTATTTATTTATGATTCGTGGCACATATACTCCAAAATATCAATAACTAACAGGCTACATTGAAGTCGACCCACTTACACAGTCTATGCAGCAGCATGCTAAGCGTTATGAAGTTTAGATAGGTCTCTCTTGCATGGAATAATTTAAACTTGCTCTGTTGTATTACGTCAATATTGGTTCAGTAGAGTGCTCATAATAATGTTGTAGTACTAGAAGATAAATTGCATTCACTTTAACAAGGCTGAGTCTTAGGGCAGATATTGCCTTCGTAGCGTACTAGGTGAGACTGGTGGAATAACTCGTCGAATCAAGCACGTCTGCAATAGCTCAGTTGATTAGAGCGATAGTTCCGATTTGCTGAAAAGTTATTGGTTCGAATCCGGCTATTAAACAATATAATTTTAGAATTCCTTTTTTTCATTTCAGATTAATAACTATATTAGCAGAGTTTAATGATAATTTTATTTGCACTTAATAAGGTAACAGTGGATCTTCACAAGCATTTTTGAACATACATATTTAACCGATATCAGCATGCAAAACATAAAGAGTTAATACTAACAATTACACGGTTCAACTCACGTATTCTATGTCACTACGGGCGACATGTTTCGAACTCTTCGGGAGTTCTTCTTCAGGATGAGTGTTTTCGCGGCGGTGTCACTTGTATCACTGCCCGCGCTCGCTCCGAACGCCGAGCGGCGCGTGACGCACGCGCCGACAGGGCGGGGGGAGGGGGGCAGTCTAGCGCTGGAGTAGTTGAGTGAGATTGCGGCAGGAGGTCATCTCCTCCGATAGACGACACGCACACTGAACTCACTGTGTCCACGGGGTTGTCACAACACACTGTCCACTTCAATTTAGGAATGATAGTTTTCCATGCTGGCGGTAAGCTGGCTGGTGGTGAAGTGGAGAGTGTGTTGTGACAACCCCGTGGACACAGTGAGTTCAGTGTGCGTGTCGTCTATCGGAGGAGATGACCTCCTGCCGCAATCTCACTCAACTACTCCAGCGCTAGACTGCGCCCCTCCCCCCGCCCTGTCGGCGCGTGCGTCACGCGCCGCTCGGCGTTCGGAGCGAGCGCGGGCAGTGATACAAGCGACACCGCCGCGAAAACACTCATCCTGAAGAAGAACTCCCGAAGAGTTCGAAACATGTCGCCCGTAGTGACATAGAATACGTGAGTTGAACCGTGTAATTGTTAGTATTATTTCAACATGTCTCACGAAAGTTTAAATTCGATTAACATAAAGAGTTATTATAATATTAAACACGTAACTTTAATTTCGATTATACAGAACCAAAATTACTTAATAAATTATAATTAACAAAATAATTATGATAAGTATCAACATATGTTTTATTTGTTAGGCTTCTTAAGTAATGTTTTACGACATAAAAATATTTATAGAATACAAGGATTTTTCTGTAAGTCAATTGAGCAGTTTGACTTTAAACTTATTTGGTGGCAAACTTTTTATTCCTTATGGTAGGTAGGTGATTGAATATTTTTACCGGAATCGCATAACAGTTTGTGATAAATAGTTTGGTTCTTATCCTAGGTAATATCAATCTATTCAGGTATCTGGTGATAAAGTTACATTCATTTTGTTTAGTGGAAAAGAAACTAGGATGCAGCTCAACAAATATACCTACACGGTTCCATTATGTAGACGCATTGAAGTCTTCATTTCCTTAAATAAATTCCTACAGCTAGTTAAAGGGTCCACATTACATATGGCACGAATACATTGTTTTTGGGAAACAAAAGCTTTCTGTAAATTCGCTGAGTTTCCCCACAGTAATACACCGTATCTTAATATGGAAACCACATGTGCATGGTAAACCATGAGAGCAATTTTTTTACTGGTTACTTGAGTTATTCTCCAGAGTGTGTATGCAAAACGGTTTATCCCATTACATACCTACCTTAGTTACTTGTGTTGTGTGATTTCCAATTACACTTATTATCTACGATGATTCCTAAAAATGTTACCTCATCTATTTCATTTAAGGTTTGGTCCCCATACGCCAAGTTAGCAGCAGTCTGCTTCATATACCGGGTGAAAAAATCGAATGCAACATGGATGGCAACTACCTTAAATATTGTAAATAGCACATTCTGTGTAAAGGAAACATTCCTTTGTTTTAAAAAACAATAAATTCTGCATTTAAGGATTTATGAAAAATCGCTTGCCTTAGTCGGGACTCGAACCGGTCAAATGTGACAAAAAATAACGTGCTCTATTTTATGATGCAGATTGAAAGGGTAACTGATAAGGTTCATTTTTCTCTAAATAACAAATACAGTCAGAATAACGGAGTGCCATGAAAATTGAAAACTAAAACTAAACCGGTTCGAGTCCCGACTGAGGCAAGCGATTTTTCATAAATCCTTAAATGCAGAATTTATTGTTTTTAAAAACAAAGGAATGTTTCCTTTACACAGAATGTGCTATTTACAATATTTAAGGTAGTTGCCATCCACGTTGCATTCGATTTTTCCACCCTGTATATATAAAATATATTTCCTAGTTTTTCATCATTGCCTTGGTCCCCATATAAAACTGTCGGGTCCATATCGGATTGCATAATATTTAAAGCCATAGTTTTGATAGGCTTATTATCTACTTGTGTCATAATCATCATGCATGACGCATAACCGAGAAAAGTCATAAATTAGTTCATATATATTTTTCAACCATAATATTTGAGAGCATAAATAACAATTATCGTAAATTTATTGTGCATAAAAGCTTCAAGCATAAATATCAAGCGCCAAAATAGGTTTACGCGTAACGTTTTCAAGTCATATAAGACAAACATTTTGAATGTTGTTCATTTGGTAACAGTAAATTGTCTCCTTGAAACCTCACCTAACGCAACTCTCTTTTATATCTCTACATATAATAAATGTGAAAGTTCGTTGAGGTTGTCAGTGAGACATAATAAGTAGAGCTTGAAGGAAATTGTATTTATACAACATACATCAAAAACTTCAATAGCGCGATGCAGAACTTCACTAATTTCCACGCATTTAGAAGGTCATTCTCCAGATTTTTGGCGGCGTCTGAACTCCAACAAACCATATTAAACGTATAAAAAAGTTTGACGGAGTTACGGTGACCCACAGGCCAAATTTGAGAATATTTGGATAAAATCGTCTTTACTTTACGCAACAGCACCATCTTACGACAGCCCAACGAAAAGGAGTGTTATGTTTTCTGTTTGTCCCGGTATCATGGGAAAACTATCGAATGGATTAATATGCAACTTTCACTAAAACGTTCAATAGATCTTCGGCCACGGAATAGGTTATAAACATTATAAAGATAAGGGTGCAAAAGGGTTAAAAAATGGGGTTGAAGTTTGTATGGGAACCCCTTGAATCTATGAGCTAAAGACTTGAAAATTGGCCAGCATATACTTGACTAGAAATTAAAAAGAACCCTATTCAAACTTTCAGCAAAATATAGATAAAACGTGAAAAAACAATGGATGTAAAATTGTTTATATATATTTGTAAAATGTGCAGTATAGGGGTTTACGGGGCCGAGAGACCGATCTAGCTTCGTCTTATTTTCGAAAAAAATAGCTTTTACAATAGTTTTCCTTTCATAATTTTAAAATCAAATAAAACTCATTTAATACGGTTTGGTATGTTATTTTTATTAGTCTAAATAAAATCAAAAACATAATATAAGCGGCATCTATCGAGCTGAAATTGGACTAAACTTAAGCTCGGTAGATGGCGCCAATCGACAACTAACATCAACGACCTCTATCAAACTGAAATTGTATCAACATCATGCTCGCTAGATGGTGCTATCATTATATACTTCAAGCATTAATAATGTTTCTTTTTCATTGCATTTGCGACTCATAATCATGAATATATTATTGTTAAAATCCTTTGCAATAAAGATTTGAAATTGCGTTAGTTTTAAGTCTTTTAACACGTTCAAAGGCACCCGGCGCGCTTTATCGCTGCGAAAGTCAGCCATCTCGGCCAGTTTTATCCCTTATTTAATAATAGCTTCCGCCCGCGACTTCGTTTGCGTGGACACGGGATAAAGCTATCTTATATTTTAATCCAGGCTATACACTATCTTCGTGTAAAATTTCATCTAAATCGGTTGAGCCGTTTAAGCGTCATTGAGTAACAAACATCCAAATATCTAAACATCTAAACATCCACGCAAAAACGGATTAAAATGAATGTTGGTATACATATAGTGTTTATTCCGGGAATCATCGTCTAAGGGGGCGAAATAGGGGGTGCAAGTTAGTATTTAAGGAGCTACGATATAAAAGAGTTCCACGCGGACGAAGTCGCGGGCAGAAGCTAGTTTAAAATAAACGCACAGCATCTAACCTATCGCTTCGCGGGGTGCCTATTTCCGCTCTAAGGGACACAAGATAGCCATAACCTAACCTACCAAAAATACAAATTTTATATTTTTGCTACGAGTATGTCCCCCGAGCCCCCCTTGAGCGGAAGCCTCCCGTCCTCCCTATTTCTAGATGCCCTTACCTAATTAAACGGTGGTCAACTAAATTAATAGGCTGTTTTTTTGCGAAGCAATCATAATAACAGTCTATTGTAATAATTTATGCAATGCATTTATATGCCAAAAATAATTATGATCGTCAGTATAATGACTATTGTTTTTATGATATTCAACATTATGGTTTTAAAAAAATTGACATAGTACAATTATGACACTGAAAGTATTATACGCAATCATTAATGACAAAAGACTTTTATGAGCAACAACTTTATGCGTAAAGTTGTATGACAATCGAAATTATGACAATAGTCATTATGCGACTAGATGGACACCCAAAACGGTCACCATTGACATCAATGCACTTAAAGACAAATTAGTGCCAGATTAATATCGAATTATCGATGCCTTTACCTCACTCGGTCCTATCTGGCTAATCTGCGATGACCCAAATTTGATAACTTGCTGAGCACCCCCTTTCAACTTGGAGTTGATACCCGAGGAATACTTATGGTGTTTTAGGTGATTGTGGCGTGAATTACAAGAGATGAACGCTGACAGAGCATTTATTTATTACTCGCAGATGCCCCGGCTTCGCCCGCGTGGTTGTAACATAATGAATTTTCCCGTGGGAATTAGATGTTTTACCGCTGGAAAAAGTAGCCTATGTCACTCTCCAGCTTCTTAACTATCTCCATACAAAAAATCAGATCAATACGACGCTCCGTTGCGCCGTGAAAGAAGGACAAACATACAAACACACACACTTTCGCATTTATACTATTAGTAAGGATTACATTTATTTATTTGCATGGCATGTAGCCCTATGGCTCCAGGCTCCCATACAACGCTGACGACGCGACTGTGTCTAAGACCGACAAGTTAACCGTGGATTTTTACGTAGAAAACTAACCATTACCATTCTTTTGGGTTAAGCCGTAGTCGCGTAAAATGTTAATTTTAATATATTTTAATAAATTAATAATCAAAATGGATTTGAAATTCTCCCGAGCTTCAAATTCGGAGAATCTTCCTTGGAAGGACATTGAGGGAAAATCTCACATGTTTTTCAACATGAAGACACGTTTTCTAATCAAGGTTGTGTAGTGCTTGTGTAGAATTTAATAAGCTTCAATGTTACTCTAGACCATGTTTTTATAGCGTACGTAGTTTCCGAACAAAACTGAATTTCTTACGAATGGAGCACATTTTCAAAGATAGCGGCCGTTCTACAAGGTCCTGACTCGGGGACTTTTGGGAGACGAAAACAGGGCTTCCAACCAGCATTCGTACTAAAATTCATCAAACTCCCGGAGTGAGAATATGTCGATACTATATATTGTGTCCCACTGCTGGACAAAATCCCCCGCTCTTTTCCCATATAGGCATTATAGTATAATACTTTTTAAACCCAAATCCGTTGGCACCCTATGCCGTGCGGAAGTCCGACTACGAGTAATTATTTAGTACTTCTTCGAATGCAATTCAATACGTAGGTATAGAGCCTTTAGGAAGCATATAAAAAATTGACACAATGATGAAAACTTGTCTAACACAAGGGAGCGAAGCAAACGAAGATCTCGGCTTCAGCTTGGGCCAGAATCCTTTGGTATATATGTCCATCTGTCCAGTCTCAATCGATTCTCGTGAAGTTTCATGAGATGTTTCGAAATAAAAAAGGTACGCGAGATTTAAAGCTCACAGTGCACTAATATTGTTATTCCTTTCTTTTTCCCCAGTCCCCGCCTCGCTCTACCCCATGGCTTGCGCCGGCACGAAAACGTGAAGATTATAGCAAGGCTTTGCAGTACGCGCATAACATCCGTCACTGTCACGCCGTGCCTTGAGGATTTAACCGAATGCGAATCATCCGTCAAATTCTTACGGCATGTGACATTCCGATATACAATTGCCATTGTGTTATTGCGTGTAATGTTATGCTAATATTGTATCCTTGCCTTGTAAAATAAGTATCTATAAGTACCCTAACGGGGTGTTTGCTCATTACATTTACATGAGCGAAATAATTAAATAGAATTAATAACATCGTCGAATTTTTATGCATGAGTTTGTCTTTTTGCGAACAAAAAAATACACAAAGTCGTTACCTTAAATTGAAGATTCGACGCAGTTTGTTGGCGATGCGCTTACAATGAAAAAGTCCCTACAGAGTTCGTACTAAGTTACGACCTGTTGGCGGCAGGGGAGTGCAGTGATTTATTTTTACCCTAATTATTAGTGGACCAATAAAAACATGCAATTTAATTACAATATTTTTACAGGCGTTTCTAATAATTAATAATGATGTTAATTTATATATAAATGAGGTTAATAAGGAATCCTGGAATAAGTATAATGGGGATCATCAAAGATCCCAATATCACGCCTTTTAATGAACTGATTTCGTAGGTACGTGGCTCATCTTGGTTCATACGCTCTCTCTTGCGTAAACGCAAAGCCAAGTGTATGCGAGAGTGACAACGTCCGTTGGCAACGTTGAAATAAAATTTGTATTCAATTGAATAAAATCAATCCAATCTCCAATCTTTCCAATTGGAAAGTAATTTTTAGATGGAAAAATGAGACTAAGGTCGTACAATATTTGTTTGTTCACATGTCAAAACAGACCTTCCAACTACCTCAAAGTACCAGTCAAAGTGATAAACTCTCACCATTCTCAAACAACCTGTCACCATTAATTATTAAGCCTTGTTGTTACGTCCACTCTATTGTGATTATCAAAATTCTGAGTTCGCTTTTCTCAAAATTCACTACGAAATTGCTACAAGATAAATGTTCTGAGCGGGTATTCACAACGCCTCACCTCTCCTCATTTTACGCGAACCGTTTACCCGGTTCAATAAGATTGAGAGGGTAATCGGATGTTTGACTTACTCACAATTACGCGTTCTTATTACGAATTAAAGCGTCAACATTATACCAGCAGGGCGCATATCACTTTTGCTTCTGCTGGTATGTGCTATCTCACTCAGACTATAAGGCAGCCCAACAGGGAAATTATCCACCCTACTGAAGACCACAGCCGTAATAAAACCATTGAGTAAGGTCGCCCGAGCTGCAGAGGATGCACTGCCTTGAGAGCGAGCACTTTTCTCTAATCTCTAGCTGTCGACTCTTCTTCTTTTCTTGTTCAGCATAATTGCACCCACTGCTGGCCATATGCCTCTTCCATGGACTTCCAAACTGATCTTGATGCAGCGGCCTTGGCCCCGGTCGGCCCTGCTGCCTTGCCTTTTTAATATCATCCGACCATCTGGCTGGCGGCGGGAAGACCGGTACTACGCTTTCCTTCCCGATGTCTCCAAGGCAACACTCGCTGGCTCCATCGATCATCGTCCCTGCGACAGATATGGCCGGCTCATTGCCATTTTAACCTTACCTTTTAACCTTTTATTGCCCTTTTGGATGCTTTGCGCTGCCATTGCTGAAGGATTATACATTTTTAGGTTTTGTCACAGAGTAAATTTTCAATAACACAGATCTGTGCTAAGATACACGAAGTGTAAGGCCTGAGTGGACGCCCCGCTCAGAGCGGGGCGTCGAGCGTCCATATAAATTGCATTTGTTTTATATGGACGCTACACGCCCCGCTCTGAGCGGGGCGTCCACTCAGGCCTTACACGAAGGGTTAATTGCGCTTGCTGCTGTCGACACTACGAATCCCCAAATCAGTAAAGGGTCGGCAACGGGCTTATGACTCCTCCGGAGCCGCAAGCATCGATGTCTGCTTACCATCAGGCAGACTGTATGCTTCTTTGCTACCGTCGTGGCATAAAAAGAACGCTTACCGGCACAGGTGAACCAGTTTTAACCTGACTTACGATATTGTACAGTTAAGTTTTACTAATCATCGGGGAGTTAAGTCAAAACTAGTTGTAAATTGTGAATCGCATCGCAACCTTGACGGCGATCGATCTGATGCATAAGTTTCTTCTTCCAAATTCAATCTAGTTCGAGCTCTCGTTCCCACGCGCGCCGAGCTAACGAGTCAAAACGAGTGCGCCAAACGCATTGGGAACATGTTGGAATGTGAAAAGTAAATGTTAGATTGAGCCCAAGGCTAAATATTGAACGAAATAATTGTTCCACATGGCCCGAGCGCTTCTAACTTAACCGTATTGTTTAGAACAACAACAAATTGGGTAGATACCTCATTGAACAAGCGAGCGAAGCGAAGGAAGTTATCTGTTTCAGCTTGGGCCCAAAATTCTTTCGTGTCCGGCTATACAGCAGTTTTCCTGTACAGGTTACATTTATCAACCGATGTCTGATTATTTTCCCTTATTTTTGCCATTTAGTGTATTTATCTAATTGTAATATTAGGTCCTGCACAGACATTTGATCCTTTTGAAAAACTACCCACATAAAAAGTACCCAATAAGTAAATAATGTACTGAGTAAATTGAATTTTCACATCTCATGCTCAAAAAGTGCATCATATTAGGCTTAGCAAGCGGGGCTAAAGTAGTACATTTAGCCCCTAGGGAAAATATGTACACATTTATAAGACTTTTTAAATTGACCAATCAAAACAGTTTCAACTAACCAGAATACAGCTAGACATTAAAATCGACCAATCAGGAAACAGAAAGTCATTTCAAACATTAGATGTTTTTTATTCCCTAATTCTCAATAATAAAAAAAAAATGCCTCTGACCGACTATAGCCGCGTCCAAACGTTGAAGCGTGGTTGACTACATACATGACATAAGCTATGAAGATTGAGCGGGATAGACCATGCTGTCCGCCGCGCTCAGCCGTTTGGACGCGGCTATTAGACGGTCAGAGCCGTTTATTCGTGGTGTCAATATTTTGTATCCGTGTCAAAGCAGTTTATAAAAAAAATGGCGTCAAATACAACAATTTCGCCTTGGTATAATTATTAATTGTGGATGGAAATGTTTTGTTTTCACAATTTTCTCGCGGTTGAAGTGAAAAGTAGAGTGTAGATATAACTCTGGCCTAAAAGCCGTATTACCCCTCGAACTATTTCCCCTCACTTCGTTTGGGAAAATAACCATCTCGTGGTAATATGGCTTACTTTAGACCCTTGTCATACAATCTACTATAAATTAGCCGCACTATTTGCAGGTTCATGCCCCCCCCCCCCATCTGTAATCAGTCACAGTTGCAACTTGCAGTGTCCCGACCAAGACCAACCGCAAATCAAACAAGTATACACAAGGTAACAACAAGGTAAATTGGACGACGATGTACGCACAATATACATAAATAAGTACTTAAACACATCCAAAACATCCAATACTCACGTAGAAAATAATATTCGCGCTGATCATACAAATAAATACGGCCCGGCCACGACATTGCGCGCATTGCGGCGCGGTAAGCGTTTTATCTTTTCATTGCGCGGTTGAGACGCGCAGCGCACTGTGGATAGTTGGGATCACACGCAATGGATTATAAATACCGCTGCCGCTGCCGCCGCCGCGCGTGTCTGTGGCCAGGCCGTTGACACGACGAGACGTAGACGTCTACAGCCCCGCTATTCTATAACTTGATTTAAGCTCACCTCAACGCTCGCCCACAAATATATCTTGACGCCGCGATTCGTATAAACTAAGCGTCGGTAGAGGTCTAGTTTCGTTAGCGGTGACGGGTGAAGTGAAACGCATTAGCGCGTAAAGAATAGCAGCCCTGGGGACCGATTTTTGACTTTCGAGCGCTTTTCGCTTTTCGCGACTCTTTCACTCGAAACCGGTCAAAAACGATGAAATGCTATTTTTGAAATACGAGCGATAGAAAATTTAAAAACGAGTGATGTTGACCACTGGTATTCAATTCTATCGGTAGAATTTTTTGACACATCACTTTATCTATTTAATTTTGGACTGACTATTAATTTAAAAAATACATATATTGAAATTAAATATATTGATTCGATGCTAAGTGATTGGCTGGTGTACGATTATATATAATTTCTTGCCGAATTTTGTGGTTGAAAACCAAGATCGTTAGTCTATTGGCAGGAACATAAAGCGTTTCGTTTACTACTCTGTAAGTAAAGGAAACAACGGATCGGCCATAATGAATTTATTCTCTCTGTTACTCTCGCTGAAACTTAGCTCCTATCCCTTTCATTTCTCTATCCCTTTCTTTCTCAGGTCACGCTCTCATACTGTCTCTTTCTCACACAATTACGTTTCGTTTTACAATTATTAATGTTTGCACCTTACAACTCACTACTTAATTTTGATTTTTTTTCTGTTATGTAACGCATAATATATTTAAAATGAATCAATTTACTATATTATACATACACAAATTCCAATAAACACTATTCTCTATGTATATTAGGTACGTTGAAAATTCAAATTTGAAAAAACGGTCATTATCTAATTTTTGCATACAACGAAACGCAAAAGTATCGATAGTCAATCAATAGCTTTCGAGTGATGATTTCAAAAATAGCTATTATTGGGTTCATGCGAAAATAATAGTGACAAATTTTCGTGTGCGAATATTTTCTACCGCTCGCTTTTGATTTCGAGCGTTCGAAAGTTAAAAATCGGTCCCCAGGTCATTCACTACTAACTCGGTTTTACGACAATGGTACAGCAGCTATAGAAGAGCGATACCAACGGTTCTATTGAAAAGATTTTCGTTGGACAATTTAAAAGAACAATATAAGCTAAAGGTGTTCACCATAATATAATAACGAGTTTATAAGACCGCAGAACAAAGTTCGACGACGTGGAATGGCAACAAAATGTTTCGATTTAATCGTTTATAAATTAATTAAACTTCGCAGCGAGTTTCCACGCAACAGCCGATAATAACTTAATAAAATCATAACTTTGTGCGTACAACCTAAGTGATGATAGGAAAAATACAAGTGGTTCTGTGAGCTGTAGACTTCGCAAAGCAGTAATTATTTAAAAAAAAAACCGAGTCGGCAAAAATCTAACATGTCCACAAAATTTCACAAGTATCGGTTGAGAAATGCGACCTGAACAGGAGAATAGCCGGACAGCCGGACATACGAAAGCATTTAGACCCAAGCTGAAACGAAGAACTTCGTTCGCTACGCTCGCGCATTCAATGACTTTTTGTCACTAAATGGCGTGTAATGCTTGACGTCCTAAGGGCCAATTTTAAATAGCTACAAATAACAAGGTAAAAACTGTATGATCACTCGAGAGTGATATTATTATTCTGGTAGTGGCTTCCGGGTTGTGAGAGCCCTATATCACTGCGACCATCACTGACCTATTGTGATCGCCACTGAGACTGATATTACCAAAACCCCACACTCGACAAAGTAAAATATACCTAACGAATTAACACTTTTCTCCCAGTCGCCTAAAGTGGCCTTTAGATGTGTCTTAAAGCCTCACAACTACTAACTGTTCCGTTTTATGTACCGCGTGTTCACACTGCGTCCGTTTCCGTGTCCGGGAGGTATCCGTCCACTCGGGCGAAACATCGCAAGCAAGAAAAAGAGGGATGCCTCCCGGACACGGAAACGGACGCAGTATGAACACGCGGTTAAAGGGCTTTGCTTACGGTGGCGTCGTTGATCGGGTCGCCACCTTCCCTAACATATGGTTGAGGGAGGCGATAGCTGAGATATGCGTCATACTCGTGATCGGGTGCTGTTTGTGGAGTCCGGACTGTTCATGCTTGCAAGGGCATAGTACTTAAATACTAGTGTTGTTATTATTATTATCGTATTGACGAGAGACATCATTCTGATCTTGACACGTTTTATTGTTATTGACCCTGTAGGTACATATTTGACAATATTACATTAATGTTCCTTTTTTTGTTTTGTTTTGACGCTTAGAGACCGTAGGTATACATCTCTACAAACATTCGAATAATTATTAATTGTAATTGGACGCTCAGAGACCTTATACAACTCTGGAATACTGAATTAATATCATTAACTTCTTGTTAATGCTGATACAGACTTTATATCGAATGTAATAGTCATATTTTGCAATTTTGTTTTGTTTTCATTAACTTAGTGACATTTACTTTGTTAACCGTTTAAATCGGTCCTTAATCTGCAAGTTTTAAATGATTATTGTGTAAGATTATTATTATTACATTGTAAATTACCGTTTGACATGTAAAAGTGCCCTTGTGGCCTATATGCAGAATAAATTTGATTTGATTTGATTTGACACATGCTCCTTCAAGCACGCTATACCCTATTCTAGATAACATTAGAAAAATCGAGTGTTGATCTTCATCCGTTTTAAAGAAAATCTGAAACACATATTTTTTCTTAATATCTGTGAAAAGCACTTAATGATCGAAATAAGTAAAACAAGAACAATATTTCCCATTGATCAGGGGTCGGCAACCGGCAGCCCGCCAGCTTTCCTTGCTGTTTTGTATGTAAAGGTATATTCAGAATTTTAAAATTGCCTGTTAAAGTCCCAAAATATGAAGAAGCGCGGCCCGCGTCAATTGCGTTAGTGAATATATGGCCCTTATTTGCTAAAAGGTTACCGACCCCTGTTCTGGATTAACGAAGAAACGTAGACAAATTTGTCCGTTAAAATTCTAATTTCATAAATAAATAAATATTAAGAGACAACATTACACAAATCGAACTGCCGCATAGTAAGCCCAATAAGGCTTGTTGTGCTATGGATTCTGACGACGATATCTCGACATATAATAAATGTGAAAGTTCGTTGAGGTTGTCAGTGAGACATAATAAGTAGAGCTTGAAGAAAATTGTATTTATACAACATACATTAAAAACTTCTATAGCGCGATGCAGAACTTCACCAATTTCCACGCATTTAGAAGGTCATTCTCCAGATTTTTGTCGGCGTCTTAACTCCAACAAACCATATTAAACGTATAAAAAAGTTTGACGGAGTAACGGTGACCCACAGGCCAAATTTGAGAAAAAATTGAAAAAATCGTCTTTACTTTACGCAACAGCGCCATCTTACGACAGCCCAACGAAAAGGAGTGTTATGTTTTCTGTTTGTCCGGGTTTCTCTTGAGAAAACTATCGAATGGATTAATATGCAACTTTCACTAAAACGTTCAATGGATCTTCGGCCACGGAATAGGTTATCAAAATTATAAAGATAAGGGTGCAAAAGGGTTAAAAAATGGGGTTGAAGTTTGTATGGGAACCCCTTGAATCTATGAGCTAAAGACTTGAAAATTGTCAAGCATATACTTGACTAGAAATTAAAAAGAACCCTATACAAACTTTCAGCAAAATATAGATAAAACGTGAAAAAACAATGGATGTAAAATTGTTTATATATATTTGTAAAATGTGCAGTATAGGGGTTTACGGGGCCGAGAGACCGATCTAGCTTCGTCTTATTTTCCGTATTCTCTCGCAAAAGGCAGGCTTACTCTTCGATGACGACCAATGGTTACGCAATGGTTGGTTTGTTGATGGCTGCGAGTTGGAACCCCAGCGATGAGGTTTTTTTGTTTTCTTTCTATCAGTTAATTTCGTTTTTGTTGGTCAACGATCAGTTATTGGTTTTTTGTTTCATTTTGAATAGAAATCAATTTTTCGTAGTATTACAGCCGAGAAAAACTCGGTCCTCGGAAAAAACAAAGCTTAAGCATTAATAACAATACCTATCGAAGGTTGTGGATTTGAATGCATTCATGCAGTCTTAGCGTTTTTACTGTATGCCGAGTTTCTCCAACATGACCCCAACCTGGGCCAAACTTAATTAAAATATGAACTGATAAAATGTTCTGTTTGCGAAGTTATGGAAATATTGTATGGCATTATACTTGGAAACATTTACAGTTTTACATTAGTTTTCCTTTCATAATTTTAGAATGAAATAAAACTCATTTAATACGGTTTGGAATGTTATTTTTATTAGTCTAAATAAAATCAAATCCATAATATAAGCGGCATCTATCGAGCTGAAATTGGACTAAACTTAAGCTCGGTAGATGGCGCCAATCGACAACTAACATCAACGACCTCTATCAAACTGAAATTGTATCAATATCATGCTCGCTAGATCTATCATTATATACTTCAAGCATTAATAATGTTTCTTTTTCATTGAATTTGCGACTCATAATCATGAATATATTATTGTTAATATCCGTTGTAACAAAGATCTGAAATTGCGTTAGTTTTAAGACTTTTAACACATTCAAAGGCACCCGGCGCGCTTCATCGCTGCGAAAGTCCGACGCCATCTCGGCCAGTTTTATCCCTTATTTAATAATAGCTTCCGCCCGCGACTTCGTTTGCGTGGACACGGGATAAAGCTATTTTATATTTAATCCAGGCTATACATTATCTTCGTGTAAAATTTCATCTAAATCGGTTGAGCCGTTTAAGCGTCGTTGAGTAACAAACATCGAAATATCTAAAATAAAATATCCAAACATCCAACCATCCAAACTTTCGCATTTATATTATATTAGTAGGATTATCCTTGACTTTATACTTATTTTATCAATTAAATTTTCACTTTTTTGGTAAACTTCAGCACAATTCTATCACCGTAGCGAAAATCGTGAATAAACTTAATTCATAAACTATTTAATCGTATGGCATACATTATTTTTGGCCTTTAAAGTTTATCACTCTTTAGTGCCACCCAGGGGACACGTGCAGGGTTGTGGTAGGTAGCTCCTCCGGACGCGAGTAACAGTTGTCTCCCCCTTGTCAAGTGAGTGGGCAACTCGACTGTTAGGCTTCTCTTGCCGCTTCGGTTAAACTCTACTCTCGCGCACCTAATTTCGCGCCTAAATGCAAAACCGTAACTTCGCGCCTAAATACAAAGTGAACACGAATGTTCCATTAAACACGTAATTAGCTGCGTCACTTGCAATAGCAACTAACACTCGTACAGTCAAGTGCATAAGTACGTATCGATTTAATCCTCTAATAAATATGTGCCGAAATCTTAAGTCAAAGTCACAGTTATTTATTGTGGCATATTGCGTGCACCTATGAATACCGATTAACTACTAGCTCGGAAAGAATATGCTTTTGAAATAAGTTTTTGTTTTAAACCGCTGACATAAGAGCGATGGGACATAATGAGTAAGTTGTACATTTGACTGCACCCCTACTGGTGCACAAAACATCACATCATACACGTATAGGCTTGTGACCTAAGATTTATTTACAATGTTTGTATCGGATCAACTACAATGAACGAACATACATTTGACTTAAAGACGGACCTTGCTGGCGGCAGCCGAACCGCTTTATGCTAATTGACGTAAAAGTATGGCGTCACACTTTGCAATTTGTACTAATCGTATGGAAAATCAAGTAAATTGCTGTTTCGGTCGCGAAATACTGCATTTCGGTCCATAGTTGTTTCTATAAAAGCGTAAGGTTTCTATTAGTAGCTTTAAATTTACTTTAAATAATGCATATTTTTATGACACATGAATTATATTTTTTAATTAAACTTTATTTAATTACAGTATTCGATTATACTCGTACAGGCACCTGCAATAGTAATTGAAAGTAGGTACCTACTTAAACAAGGTGCTCGAAAATATCCGAAACACATCTATTGGTAGAACCGTTAATAGGCTAGTTGCGTCTTGTTAAAATTGATAACGTAGTGTTGCTAAATGGATATTAAACATCAAATCATTGTAGTAAATCGTTTAAATTCGTACAATAGTACCTCTCGACCTATAGATAGTCTATCTAGTAAACTATGGTATACGTCGAGAGGCAGCCGGACATCCGCGAAGGCTGCTCGAGTCACGTTGAGGCGCAGATGGCTAGCGGCTCCAAGTTTGAGTTTCCTTCCCGATGTTGGTCGATGTCGAGTTGCATAACTTTTGATCAATTCCACAAATATATTTATTAATTTTATTGGTTAAGACACTCATTGCTACCAACCCGCCAGTTCGGGTATTTTGCTCGTATGCAGTTTTCGCTGTTTGTTAATCAAACAATATATGTACATGTGTCCTGTATTTGATTCAGCTCTAATAAATTCTCGTTTAAATATTTTTCACTCTTTTTTTTTGCCAGTTAGCTTGTTACGATTGGAAACGAATGCGTGGAGGAGATTAAAATGTAATTAATCAGCAGCGACGAGCACAAACGTTAAAAAAAGTTTTGTAGTGAATTTACTAGCAGCTTCTACTCGTAGAACCTGCTAAATTAGACTTGACTTGACTTGCTTAAAATTCACGACCGCTGTAGCCTAGTTGGTAGTGACCCTGCCTGCGAAGCCGGAGGTCCCGGGTTCGGATCCCGGTAAGGGCATTTATTTGTGCGATGATCAGGAATATTTATTCCTGAGTCATGGATGTTTTCTATCTATTTAAGTTTTTTTTATCTATATAGTCATACTCATACTCATTTATTCGTAATCCATACTTAATATTATAAATGCGAAAGTGTATGTGTGTGTTTGTTTGTTTGTCCGTCTTTCATGGCAAAACGGAGCGACGAATTGACGTGATTTTTTAAGTGGAGATAGTTGAAGGGATGGAGAGTAATATAGGATAGTTTTTATGGAGCTGCGATATAAACGAGTTCCACGCGGACGGAGTCGCGGGCAGAAGCTAGTATTATATAAATATTACATGTGACATATTATTAGAATCACAATTGCGTATATTATAATTTAAGAAATGTTAAGTATATGTATCGTCGTCCAGTACCGTCAAACAGGCCTACTTTGCCCGCTTTTTTCAGAAAAACACGAATTTCTCAATTTTTTTCCATGGCTGGATTCGGTTTTTTGGCATAAGTGCATCTATTGTAGACACATACATGCGTTCATTAGGAGAATATATTTTTAAACCAATATTTAACCTATTTTTTTGACGATTTTCATCGCGGGCAAAGTTATCTGGACTTTAGCCAACATTGCCCATGTCAATTATTTCCGTAACTATAGCTCTTATGACGTCAAGACAAGGATCAGTGCGAAATCTCGGGTAATTTTGGCGTTCCATTTAATCATCCTAGTCTTAACTTGAAAAGTCGTGAGAAATATGGGTGGGCAATGTTACATAGGCATTTTGCTCTTTTCCATACAAGTCGCATCAAGCAGTTTGAAACTGTTAGGGTTGTCACTTTTGACTTGATCTTTAGTAGTGGTTTTTTGTGCCGTTTTTTCACACGACCAAAAAATAAAACAGATTATTTTTTTACGGGTATTTTTTTTATTTCTCGTAGCCTAACAAGATATTTTACTCATTGTCATTGATATGTGTAACCAGGTTAAATGATTTACATACATGCCCCTACCGGGATTTGAACCCAGGACCTTCAGGGTCACTAGGCTAAACCGTTCGTCAAACCACACAACCACACGTATATGCATACCTACTACTAAAACTCGACAGATTAATATAAATATATTTTACCGTACACCCTACATAAATGAAATACATAACCTTCCTTTACTAGCGCAATCAGGTAAACATGATGAAGGTGACAACCCTAAGCCTTTTTTGAGGCTGGGCAATTTTTACACTCATAGGTTGCAGAATACTACGTAACATTGCCCAGCATAATAACTTTTGTTGTAATAAGTATATCCAGATAAAATTATAATAAAAATGATATATAGTTCATATTTTATTACAAGTAAAAGATTCACTCACCTGAGGCTTCCCCATTTTGTACTAATAGCACTAACACTTCCGCAAGAATTGGCCCGCCAAATCGCACACCTAACTCGACCAGTTCCGACACGTTACTGAATGGAGTTAGACGCCAAGGCGATGCGTAGTAACCACAGATATAACCTATTTTCTACTAAAAATAGTGGTGTTGCCACCAACCTTTTGAATTTTTCTACATTAACGGATTTGTTTAAAAGTTGCTCTTTGGGCAAAGTTCCCCCTGGTGGCAAAGTAGGCCTGTTTGACGGTACCAATACTACAAGCTTTGCTTAGTTTGGCACTACATCGATTTGTGTATGATTGTCCACAAATATTTATTCATATTTAAATACTAAGGTCTTATTTATTCATCAACATTTTTTATACAGAGTTTAGTCAAAATGGTGTTAAAATAATGTTTCTAAGTAAGACTTTCTTATTTTATTTGTGAAAATAAAACAAACATGCTGTACCTACCAGAAGCCGGCTGTTCACGAATAATGGGTTTGAGTAGCAAGTAAGTAAATCATATTTGTTAGAGTAAAATGGAATAAAATTCCGCAGACTATTTGGTCTTTTAGATTCCGTATTTATATTCGCTTAGTCATAATTTTAGCCACTTAATAATGTTTTATGTAGGTTTAATTTATTTTAGAGTAGGTAAAATATCCTATTCCTATCCTAGCCGAATTAAAGTCCAAATCATAATTTTCCTAACTCTGTCCATATTTATAGACACGTGGGTGTCGTGCGTCGCGTTGGCTTGTACGAGTATATAAATGCGTTAAATTGTGTTGTGTACCTTCCTAATATTTGCTATAAGAAATTTCTAAGAGATACATGCCGCTCAAAGGTCCAGAAAAAATCTTTATGTAGGTAAATTAAAGTCTATACCTACTTGAGAAAAATTAAGAAAATAACAACTCTAAACATATAAACTAGCGTCTTTGTGTGCTGTAGCATTTTGAAGTGAAAACTTCTTAGCGGCGCTGTGCACTTTTTGTGATGTGGAAAAATTGTTAAACTCGCCACAGGTCACGTGACCGTAAGATGTCCCGTGACCATGAGATTCGAGAGTTACTCGTAACAGGTCACGTGATCGTAATATTTGACAGATTGAAAATTCGTAAGACGGACACGGGACCTGATCGAAAAACTGTTACAATGTCATTGAGTTTTCACTTCTGCCGGCACTCCCGGAGTGCAACCCGGTCTTTTTTTATTTTGAAAGAGTGAGTCGACAAAACTATCCTATATGGTAATTAACGAATTTTACGAGACGCGGTGGAGAAATGCGACCTGTAGAGGAGAACAGTGGGAAAGCGGGACAGCGGGACTTCTGGACCTTTGTTGATAAGTTCCTAAATATATAAAAAAAATTAAGGTGACTGTACCTGTTTACAGGCGATAAATTACCACTCAGAATAAAAACTTAAAATTCCGAAGCGCGACAATATCCAACAAAATCGTTCTAAATTAGACACCTTCGCCGAATTTTTTTCCTCATCGCGTAAAATAATCGAGCCTTAACACAATCAGGCACAAAGGCGCCAACGGAGCATATTTCGGTATTCCAGATTGCTCCCCCCGGCGCCACTTATATGGCGCCGCGGTATTCTAATGAAAAATTGACACATAATGTGGTTCCGCAGAAATTACGTAATGTGTCGCTTTGACGATAAATTACGCTGTTGATAGCAGTATATATGTAGGTACCTTACTTATATTTGGTGAGGGCGCCAACTGACAAGCTGTCGACAGTCATGAAGGAGGAGATGTGGCCGAAGGGTGTACTCTTCCGGTGATTAGAGGCCGGTCTTGACACCCAGACTATGTGCTTCGTCTCACAGACTAGTGCAGCCTGGCCACGGTCTATTAGTAAACTTGTCATTAGCTGTCAAATTACAATTGACCACCACGGCGGGCCGCACCAGTGTGATGGCCTTATTGTGTTACTTACAAGTTTTCTACATTTATATGTATTAGTCTGCAAGGTGGTTGTAAATATGGGCCTCGTTGCCCGAGACATCGGTGTGGCTCTCTTATCAGATAAGAGGGTAAGAGAATTTCGATGATTGTACAGGAGGTGCCTAGTTATTACTTTATGCACCACAGTTTGAGATTCAGTAGCTTGCGCCTCAATAAATAATAAATAAATATTATGGGATAAATGTCTAGTCAGCAACTATACCAGGAATATCTTTTTCGACCTTTTGCCAATACTGATACTGCTGCTGCCCAACATCAGGAGAATGCTTATTTACTTTTTGAATCTAAGTAGCTTTTTCTACAGATGTTTCTCCTGCAAAAACCTTTCGCTATTCCCTGGTAACCACGTCGCTGCTTGGTCGGGGACCATCGACCAAATTAATGATTAGATATGATGGGTACATACCCATGTACCCATCATATATGTATGGGTATGTGGTTCTTTTAAATTACCATGTTACTCAAGCAGAGTTATTATTTTTTAGCTATTCTTTCGATTGGCATCATAAAAGTAGGGTGATTTTTTTTTGACATTTAAGTCGGTTCGATTCCCAGACGAAGCAAGTAATTTTTAGAAAATCTATGAATGCAGAATTACTAACTTTTAAAAATAACATAAAGTCTTCTTTGAGCAAAATTCACTATCTACGATATTTAAGGTACTTCCCCTTCATGTCCCATAAGTTTGGGACGCCCTGTATAATGGTCATTTCACTATCCACCCCCCTTCGGATCTCACTGTTAGCCCCTAGCTCAGCGCCAGTATACACAACGCATACAACTACATAATACTTATATGAATACACAGAGTTTTTATGACAGCGCATGAATTTTCGATTATTTGGACGATTTTGTGGCAACTTGATCATGATTCAGTAAAACTCACTCGCTTTATCAGTTAAACCGGGTGTTGTACTTTAAAACAAAAAAAGGACAGAAACAGAGGCATTCAAATACAAAGTAGGTCATAAAGTAAGTAATACAACACATAACAGTTATGAGTAGGTACCAAAACACATACAAAAACTCTCACACACACACACACACACACGCACACAACACATGCAGCTTAGAGATAGTTTGACCATATTATATACAAGTAAAAACAAACATTAAATAGGTACCGGTTAACCGATTTTTTCTAAGCTATGACTTTTATCAACCTATCCAATAGATTGGTGAAGGTTTCCTTCGTATTGTTGAAATCATTTATCATCTATTTTCCAAACAACCGCAAAATAAAATTATAACGACTCGTAATACGGACCTAAATAAAATAATGTAAGTAATACCGGTTAAAACATCTGCCTCTCCAAAACAATAAACAAGTGAAATGCCGGCGCGCGGCATAATCTCGAGAACATTCTAGAAGCCGTTTTGTTCGTCAGGAATTATCGTTACCTCAACTGTGTTATGCAAAGCGTCTGGAGTGCAGACGGATAACTTCGTGCTTTACTGGATGAGACAATTTGCTTTAGTTTACTGTGTTCTATGATAATAGTCATCCGTCGACTTGAGGGATCTTGTAGACCTTCTTCGTATATTTTGAGCACTTGGACTCTGCTGGCTGCAACATCAGACACTATGCAAACATGACACCACGAGGCGGCGTCTGCGTTTTTGTGTAGTGTTCTGTATCAGACTTGGTCAACGATGACATCTACACTTAAGATTATTCAACATAGGTATATATGTCCGTCTGTGCCAGCCAGTCTTTGCTTCGAAAGGCCGAAATGAATCCGTACCATTCGTGCTATCCATACTAATCCATACTAATATTATAAATGCGAAAGTGTGTATGTCTGTTTACCTGTCTGTCTATCTGTCTGTCTGTTACCTCTTCACGCTTAAATCGCTTAACCGATTTAGATGACATTTGGTATAGCGATAGTTTTAAGTCCCGGGAAAGGACGTAGGATAGTTTTTATCCCAGAAATCATCCCCTAAGGTGGTGAAATGGGGGGCGGAAGGCGAGCAAACGCTAGAAAGTAATAAAACCTACTCTTTATCTAATTAGATCATTAAAATCCGATTTTAATATTTATGCGACGCGTTCAGACACTTGGCTTAGGGCTGACGATGACGTACAAATGAACACATGGTCCAAGTGGATTGACAACTTTTTTTAATACTTTAAGTCCGCGTACCACAAATAATACCTTTTAATACTTTCTTCAGAGGCATTTCCACCTCAATGACAAAGTGTTGCCAGATACCCCTCTTTTCCGCTTTTTTTCCCCGCGTTTTTGCCACTGGCCCCGCTATCCGCGTAAAGCTAACGCGGATCCGCTTTTTTAGGCTGGCCGCACACGTACGGAATTTTCGCTCGGTTTCGGTTTCCGAACGGAATGACGTCAAAAAGAGAGACATTTCCATATGACAGACAGAGACAGGAACACTTTTTGACGTCATTCCGTTCGGAAACCGAACGAAAATTCCGTGCGTGTGCGGCCAGCCTTAAAATATATACGATCAATTTTTAAATGTTACTTGCTCGTGGAAAAAACCTGAAAATATTTTTAAGGAATTGATTATGATTTTTCTTCGGCTTTTCAACGTGCCAAAAAAAACCTATAAACATTTTCCGCAAATCCGCATTTTCATTTAAAAATCCGCGTTTTGAAAGCGCAGCTCCCGCTTTTTGTATTCCGGCATCTGGCAACGCTTGACATCTATATGTTGCACAATCTTGCTTCCAAACGGTATAAACTCAAATTTTACCGGCTTGCCTTACCTGCCCTGTCTCCAATTAAATGCATTGAATCGTAACAATTTTGCCCCTGTCCTTATTGATTAAACTTACTGTGTTCTGCATAATGATTGATCCACTTAACACTTTCGCCTGACTGAATTACAAAATTACGTGCGACCGACAGACACATTTCGATGTTCTGCAATCATTGTAACTCCGCGCGTTCTGATTCAGTGAAATTGGATTTGCAATATTTTCCGAATCACAGGTACTCTTCAGGTTTAAAAAAGGAATCAAATATCTCGGACGTGCTCCGACAGGGCTCTTCAACGAACAATGTTTAGGCTTCGATTTTATTACAATTCTAGTACAGTCGATTCTGAAAAGAAGTGCACTGACTAAGTTATCTAAAACATGTGAACATTACTTTTTTGCAAAGTGCACAGGGTTGCTCATACAGTTTTGAATCTTTCAGAGCGTAAATATATTTATGGAACTCCATTGTACCTAAAGATTGTGTTGATGTTCGTTAAAGTGTTGTGGTTTCAAAGACCCAACGATAGTACCTAATGCATTGTTGACAACTCCATGCGAGAGTCTATTTTATTGTTTTAATAAGAATAGGTTTTGAATTTGTCGCAAGCGCTCCGAGACCGCACGGGCATTCCAAGTGTAAAATTGATTCCAATTCAAAGCATTTAGTGAAATAGACTAGTAATCAGATTGCTTGTATAATTCATAGTACGAAATATTTTATGTACAATGAATAAAGTAATTATGAAAAAAACCACAGTAAACGAAGTATGGTAAACTCTTCCATAAAAACCCTCTATACGTTCTTATTTAAAGGCAACAGTAGGGAGTAGTCGGGTGCCAATAGCTGATAATTTGTCTATTTTGTTGACTAACATTTTCTTCGACGAATTGCTTTAAATACACGGCATTCGCCATGCCTCATAATTTGACGGTTAATTCTCCATCGAAGCCTGGAGATATGAAAATTTGTTTATTCGCGTTGATTGCTTAACACTCGTCGGATTTGCATCACAAATAAACCTGGGAACGTTCGTTGGCTTTTTGCTAAAGATTTTCGCGTAAAACAAGGACGATGCGACATCTGGAATAACGTGGGTTCCGCAGAAATTCTGCAATTTGTTGAAAGCTTCTAAATTTACGCTACTAGGTAAAAACAAAGATAGTGACACAGTAGCCTAAGGATCCAAACCAATGATGTAATATAAAAAAGAGGTAGATAGGTTATAAGCCCTCCAAAAGTGGCACACTAAAACTCAGTCAATTGTATGATCTTGCCTCAGTTTCGCGTCGTCAATGGTACGTATAAACATGTCTCAGCTGTCAGATTTGGTGGCCATTTTCAAACACGGAATTTCATACAGACAACGTATCTACCTCTTTTTTATATTACACCATTGATCGAAACAGACTGATTCCGATACTGAATCTGCACACCAATG
Organism: Epinotia ramella; assembly: GCA_947578815.1. Classification (NCBI taxonomy): domain Eukaryota; kingdom Metazoa; phylum Arthropoda; class Insecta; order Lepidoptera; family Tortricidae; genus Epinotia; species Epinotia ramella. The sequence continues at coordinate 5,449,157 of OX388201.1, read as the reverse complement.
CGCTGTTGGCACGAAGCCATATTTTTTGCAGCTGGCTGTAATTATAAACCTACTTCACCTCAAGAATATAATAAAAACAATAGTTACATCATATAGATTTCCCTAAAAAAGCGGAGGGCGAATACAATTAACAGGTTATTAAGTTTGACACATGATTAAAATTAATTTTATTCGTCCCTCCGGCTGGGTTTCCCTACTACCATCGGCTGGGTAGTAGGGAAACGCGCGTCGTCTGCACGTTTAAAATACGCCGTGTGCTAGGGGCCTTAGTATACTGATTTTGTCCGTTACGTGCTCACAGGACGAAATAGTAAACAGGTATTTATGTAATACTAACAGTTACACGGTTTAACTCACGTATTCAATGTCACTACGACACGACCGACTATGTATTCGATGTCGGCGTTCGGAGCGAGCGCGGGCAGTGATACAAGCGACACCGCCGCGAAAACACTCATCCTGAAGAAGAACTCCCGAAGAGTTCGAAACATGTCGCCCGTAGTGACATTGAATACGTGAGTTAAACCGTGTAACTGTTAGTATTATTTTAACATGTCTCACGAAAGTTTAAATTCGAGGTATTTATGTTATACAATATAATATCATGCGGAACCCCAAAAACACGAGGATAAGTCTGGCTTGGCGCTAAGTCCATTTCGTTCGATTCAACGGCTCCTGCCAAAATCCGGATTCCGGCTAATACACTTTCTGTTTATTATTCCAATGTTCGGTTTTCGTCACTGGGAATAAATTCTTTCCAAATTACACTATAGTATCGCCTATAACCATTGAGAATAACGATTTAAGTAGTTGGAGGATTAAAAACACAGAAGATCAAGGAGAGTGCATGGGGATGTGAAGGGTTGAACAACTTTCTTAGATCACATTATTTTGACTAAACGGGACTTAAGCACATTGATACGCGAATCGCGTGAGTTATCATTAATTAACTTATTTATTTATCTATTTGAGGCTTCCCGACGTTTCGGATGTGGCACAGCATGATTGGTAACGGGACTGGCATAAGCGGGTGTCAATTGTTTATTTCTTATACCTTATTGGAGGAATTCTAACGCGCGGTCAGGTTAAGAGAAGGCAACTAAAGTGTATGAGATATGTTATAAAAGTGAATTAAGCGAAATAATGTTTTCAAGATCGTTGCAAATGGAAGTTCGTGCCCTTTGCTTGCGCCTCCAGGTAACAGACGTGAACATATTATGTTTATGCTTTTTATTTATAACTAGCCTGAATCTCTCCTGTTTTAGATTCACTACGTTAACTAACCTAAATTCATATTTAACTATAAGACCCAGCACAAACCTCAGCGGAATACGCCAGTTGGTCAGTTAGTCAGGTTGGAATTCTCTCATATTCTTCAAACTATTAGCTGGTAGTCATGTTTTCACTTAGGCAATCAAAACTGAAATTTCGATGAAAGTGTCAGTGAAAACATTAATGATTCATTAAAATTTGAATATTTGATAACTTTAAGTCAAACTAATAGGATGGTCGAGTTAAAGGTAGAAATATGGCTGATAACTAGACTGTATATAGGAGGCTGATTGCTTTTGTCTTGTACACCGATAGTTTGGATCAGTTGGAATAGATTGTCTTCCTAAATTTTAATCCGTTTGAGAGCTTGATAGTTCATAATTATGTACATGTTTTAGTAACTCAATTCATGAACTGCCTTGTCTCTATACTGCTGCTATATAAGGTGGATCATCGTCGTCTAATGGCTGCTATGCGTTTTACAAAACCTGCCACGGCTCACCGTACCAAATGCGTAGTGTACATTTTACTTATTGTGCAATAGTTAACTACTTTTAATGTGAAAGACTGTCACCATAAAGAGTCGTAAGTCAGTAAATCAATGTGTTTTACCGATAATTTTCTGATTCATGTTGAGACGTCAACTATGTATTTTCTCCCTTCCCAATTGAAAAAGGAATTTTATATCATTTCTGTAACAATTTCTTACTCTATTTTTAATATCACTTTGTTAACGAACTCATAACACCGCCAGCTTCGACACGCATTTCTTTAAATGGCAGTCCTGCCAAGTTTACGCTGATCCATGAACTTATTCCTTTTGCTTTACAACGTATAACAGACAGGGCTCAGTATACGCTGGATATGTGTCAAATGTCAAGCCCTTGCGTGTTCTGATTAAACCTTGTCTGTCCGTCATAGAAAACGCATAAATTATTCATTCGGGACAAAGGTAGAATAGATAATCGGGACGTTGCGTAGGCATCGGCATTTTGATTTTCCCTCTAATTGACTTAAGGCTTTCTCAAATTTATTACAGCTTGCTTCATACAAAACATACACGTGGGATTTTAGTCTAGTTAGTTATTAAGCTAATTAAGAATATAAATTGCAGTGCCCTTGCATCAGGGCTCATAGCTGATCTTGTTTTTGATATACCACCTTATGTAATGTACCTATGAAAGCAATAAATTACTGATTACTGATTTTCATGTCTCGTCATGACTGGTTATAGTTTTCATTGAAGAACGTGTACGTCTTGAACCTTTTTGGCAAATTCTCTCACCAGCTGCTTAAACCCCTTTGATTTAATAAGGGTGTAGGCACTAAATAAAATAATCAATAATATCCTATTTTCTCGAAAAAGGATTAATAATATAGTTAAATGAAGAAATAAGCAACGCAAGAGGTTAAATAATCACGAAGTTATAAGTGTCCAAAGTTTTAAGAAAGATTATGTTCTGTCCCTTTTTCAAAAACGCAACATCATATGAAACGATGACGCTGAAGACGCGAACCCTCTGTCTGACCCCAGGACTCCACAATGCCGCTGAAAAGCCAACTTCACCTCTATGCCAAGAGGGCCATCGAAACCGTCACAAGCCAACCACACAACCAAAACATGGCTGAACATTAGACGCCGCAAAAGGAGCCACAACAGCCCGGCCTGAAGAGCCAGGCCGCGAAAGAAACCGCAAAGAAGAGGCGAGCAAGAGACGCGTAGTTAGTGACGTCACTAATAGACGGCAACGTGCCGTGCCGCATCGTGTACGGCGCAGCCCCGCAGTTTGTAACGTCACAAACTGTTTGCGTTTTCTCTCTCTACCAAGCAATATCAAAACGGTTGTAGATTCGTAATTCTTTGAGATATCTGATGGTATTTTCGTCACTAGGCATAAAATATGCCTTCTTTCTTTTGGAGTAATAATAATTTTTGAGTCTACACCCGTATTACTTACATCGCGATTGTGACTTTGAAGCCAACAACCTGATCTGTTTCATCGACTTTGTTAGACAGATCATGCACTCGCTTGCCATCTCTATTTCATCCCACTACTGATTGGCCGAGTGTCTGTAGGCTACATGACTAAAGTAGCTCTTTTTTAGCAAGAAGTAGTTCGGATCCCAAGTTGTTTATGCATCGATGATGAAAATGTATACTTATCCTCCTTGTATGATGTTTGTCATTCTTCACTTCGCCGCCTTATTATTTAGACCGTGCTACTATCATAGTTACTCGACTGACTGCAATATGTAGTAAGTCTTTGGATTAGGACCCCGAGCTCCTTTAAGATATAACCGGGCAAAAGGAAGATGAGAAACGCTCTGCCCTGGCGGTACACGGCACACGAATTGTACTATCGACAACAGAGCTAACTGAACATCCGTGCACTTTATGTTCATTGTAATAAGGTTCTATATAAATACAGAATGGTCAGCTAACTATGTTGGTGTTTGTACAATCCATACGAAAAGAAAACCCCACGTGGACTGGCTCGGGCGTAACGAGCTGCAGTAAACTTTGTATGTGACCCTTGGAAATTAACCCGAAACCCGCAAACCAAAATCACTCCATGATCAATAAATAATCGTGAGAACGGATAAACTTCGAGTTACGAAGATTAAGTCTCACTTATCGCTACAAACTATGGTCCATTAGCCGCAGTAATTTCTTGGGCGAGTTGAATTGCCCCCAATTCGAGATATACCAATTATAAGTTCGGCTTTCCATTACATGTTGTCAATTAGGACATAATGTAGCGAAAGAACGGATTAAGGTACAAGCTTACGCGGCTTGTTATGTTATTATAATACCATAAAAATCTGTGTAATTATTAAACCTCCTCACAAAATTTCACGAAAATCAGTTGAGAAATGCGACTTTTGGACGAGAGCAGTCGGACATACGAAAGAAGTTTTGCTCAAACTGAAACGGATAAACTTGGTTCACGATGCTAGCTCGTTAAAAAAATAATGTCGATAGAAATTTATTGATTTTGGGACATGTAGCAAAATTTTAATTTAGCTAAAAGTATAAAGTTTTATGGAACATATTGAAAGATAATCTTACCGAAAGAGAAGAGATAAGAAGCACAGTTGGGTACACCACACGAAATATTCTACAAGAATAGCAAAGGTTAAGGAACCATATGAAATACTAGCTTCCGCTCGCGACGTCGTCTGCGTGGACCCGGGATAACAGCTATCAAATATTTTAATCCAGGCTATAAACTATCTTCGTGCAAAATTTCATTCAAATCGGTTGAGTTGTTAAAGCTTGATGGAGTAACGTCCAAACTCTCGCATTTATAATACATATTAGAAGGATGTCCATATTCTACAAGCTATCATAGTAAACAGATCTAACAAAGACAGCTCTTGGTAATGACTCCCCTTGAGTCGAAACGTTAATATAGGCTATCGAAAGATTGACTGTATATCTAATTCGACTTACTAGCTTGGTCAAATTACGTTGAGACTTAGATCCAGACGACAGCCCGATTTGTCCTTGTCATGACATGGCGCATGGTCATATGTACTGGACACATAACTGAGTAGGCAGCGACCATGATATCATTTTCAGTGCCGCTTTTAGCAAATGTCGATTTAAAGACGAATAAAATGTGATATTTCACATTTTACTCGTCACAGGTTGCTATCCTATCGCCCACAACACACCTCAATCCTATCCCGTAATCGACTTTAACGACTCCCACGGGAAGAAAGAGGGTGGTGCTACGCTAACCCCATGGTGTTGGTGTCACACGGGGAATATATTTCGCTGGTTAAAATTACGAGTAAGTTAACCATTGCCCGCTGTACCTCCCAACTTGTACCACAAGTCAGATTAACGCGATATCGGGATTCGCAAGTCGGTTCCATTACACACGTCATAATTGTCAATCCGCTGGCATTGACAGATCGCTCATTAACCCTTATCGCGCCCAACTTGCGCTCTGAACACGGAATTCGCGTTGCTTATTCACTGGGGCCGATTCAACGTTCAAACTGTGACATGTCCCTGGTAACGTCGCAGGGATATCTCCACTTTCCTGACTCTGTTCTCTACACGGCTATCACGCGATGGCGCGCGAGCTATCTCGATTTTTCTCGCACTATCCGTCTCTCTCTTATTAGAACTCTTAGAACAAGAGGTATAGTGCTAGAAAAATCGGGAGTATGTCGCGGCTTTCCCATGATAGACGTGCTTGTCTACATGACTTGATAAACCGATATGGTATTAGTATTTTATTCATTAAAACGACGACGACATCTTTCGTACCCTTCGCGAAGTTCTTCTTGAGGATGAGCAGCCGTAACTCCCGAATTTCGCCCGTTGTGACAATTGATACTTATTAAATTAATCATTTGAGTTTCACAGTTATTATTAGTAAAATTTCAATTGGATAAATTTACCAAGACAAGTAGTCATACTAAAATTATAGGTATTTTTCCAAGCCGATTGCTTGTCAAGTTCTTTTCTTAGTCCATTATAATTATGCAGTTCCAAATATAATAATATGTACGTATGTATATTATATTTTAGTGTATAAAGGTATGTAAGTAAATGCATTTATTTATTATATTAGGAAATGTATTTTCATTACCTACCAATCATTTAAATTTGTGTTTTTCTTGGTCAACTGCCTGCACGAATAATAATAAGCTTTTCTGTTTAGCCCTGCGGTTGACTGACAGAGAATGCCTTAAGACATTAAGTCCGCCTTTTGTACTATTTATCTGTGCAATAAAGTTTAAATACATAAATAAATTATAATTATAACGAACGTAATATTGTTTTGAGGTTTTTAATTCAATTATTTCACGTCATACAGCTGTTTCGGCATGCACTCAAGTTCATCCCAAGACAGTAGTAACTTACTTACCGTGTCGGAAGCCAAATTGGTATGCAGTCTCCAGGTGGATTGCCGCAACCTTTGGCAATATCTCAGCTTGCTGGCGTATCCGTAGCGCACTGTTGTTACCTTACCAGCCTAACTATTCACAACACGTCATATGCTCATCTCAGAACCCGTTGCTGATATAATTTGACATATACAGTCCTTAAGAATTATGCGTAATCGGAAGTTGGACTTGCATTGGTTTCTTCCCAGCGATGCGCTCGGTAAGTGTTGTGAACGTCGTTTATACGATGTGTATTGCTTAGTAATAAATTGTACGCGCAGTTTGATGCATCGATCGAACCTACAAGTACATATAACTCCTATGACAACAAAGCTGCCGGCTATATAACTAAATCAATTATTATATATTCAAGAACAATGAAAATTGCATACAATAGTTTCTCTACTCATGTAGATCGCTCAATTTACGACTGGGTCCTCTCAACAGCTGCAATTCTTCTCATTCGGTTCGAGTTCGTGTTCCGTGTCCAAATCTTGGAGTGGTGTTCGTCTTTGTAGACTGAACAGACTACAACTTCTTATTTGTCTGAATCTATCTAAAAAACAAATACCTACATTTAAGGAGTCAAGAAATAATCTTTAATCAAATCCCCACGGGGCACTATGGCGAATTAGCTTTGCGTCGATACTAAGAACACAACACCTAGGGGATTCGTGTTATTATAGAAGAAATCTATATTATCTAGTTAGTACTTGTGTCAGTCGTAGGGTAGAAGTACCGATCTTTGCCACCTGAGGATTAGGACCGTGTATTTTTTTTATGTATGCCCACCGATTTTTCTGCGAAAGATCATACTCCTAAGGTCGCGTCTTTGGCTACGAACAGTTAAAATTCGAATAAAAAGGCCTGAGGTAGATAATAAATTACAAACTCAATATAGAAAGTCTCACGGGGCGCAAGTCGCAAATGAGTTGTGCATCGGCACAACTGAGAACTCTGCTCGGGGAATAATGTTATAATTGGAATACTTACGCTAAAGGTAAAATAATATTTTACCTTTAGCGTAAGTATTCCAATTATAACATATCTTGTTTGATATTTTATTCGTGCGCCTTGTAGAATTTTATTACCTCATTTACTAACTGGGAAATCTGGTAATTGAAGCAGTGAGCGTTGGTGGTTCACCAGCTCGATGGGCCAACGACATTAGATAATTTGTGGGTCACGTGTTCGACGTGCGAGGGGTTTAGTAGGTACCTACGTATCCTCCCGGTGTCCACCTTTAACGTTAATACCCTCCCTCCTTCTTCCGCTTCTCGTAGATAGTGTTTACGCACATTAATGTGCTGTGTGTTTTGGTGATGCACATAGTTCTCCGCAGTAGCAATTCATTTACTGACTGGCTATCCTGCAGATTGTCAGTTGTTTATATAAATATCGGCGTTTAAACAAAGTTGATCGATGTTTCGCCCTCATAAACCCCTTTACTGCAAACTTCATCGAAATCGTTAGAGCCGTTTTCGAGAACGTGATCACAAATACATATACAAATATAGCAAGTTTGGTAGGATATGACAAACCGTCTTGGTTCATACGTTAACTTGCGTAAGCACGTAGCCAAGTGTTAAAGATCAGATATTCATATGGGATTGGCATCCAATGGGAATTGAGTCTCAAGTACAGTCAGCATCAAAAGTAGCTACGCAAACGAAGACGTCAGAAGTCTTTATTAAACGTGTTAGGTATGCACCTCACATATAGCACTATCGCTTAGCTACGTCATCGGTACATCGTCATCATACGTCACAGAGAAACGTCATCAGCACCGCGTCCGCAGCGTATGCGCCTACGTCACTTCATTACGTTGTCCCAGCCGCGCCGCATCATCGATATTGGGCAATCGTCCTGATCGCCTTAATAAAACGGAAGCGCACGGTCGCTCCTCGCCTTTTTGATACCTAACATCGGGTCTTAGGACAACACGAAATCGATCGTGTTTAGAATTGTAATTCTTATATTTTAATTAAACTTTATTCATTCGCCATCGCATTATAATTTATCTCCTCCACTGCTGCCTCCCTATATAATTAACGGGAATAAGAACTTTTGACGTCTTAGATTGCTTAGTTACTTTTGATGCTGACTGTACTTACGTGTATGTGTGTCCAGTGGAGCCTGTAGGTTTGCCCGCACGCGTCGTTTGATCGCGTAATTACCCTATAACCAACCTGCAGCAAAGTGCCGCGTTTATATGTATGTCCTGCTAGGTAAACCAGGTGTATAAGTAGGTATATGTAGTAGTCAGTAATTAGAATAAGTAGTTTCAGCGTCCGAATGCATAGTCTGTGTCAACTTAATTCTGGACATAGGCATTGAGATTCATCATCATGTTACCATCATATCAGCCGAAAGACGTCCACTGCTGGACATAGGCCTTCCCCAAAGAGTGCCACAGTGACCGGTCCTGCGCCACCCGTATCCAGCGGACTCTCGCATGCTTTACCAGGTCAACAGTCCTAAAGATGTGTAATGTTACTCGTAAAAAGAATTACAAAATCCAACCGAATTGAGAACCTCCTCCTACTTTTGATGTCAATTAAAAAAGTCATGACGCGTTTGTAGGCGCTAGAAATGTAGAAATACTAAACTGATTCATTGAGTTAAATACAGCCCCTGAGTAATAAGTAATCAATTTTGATGTACTAGTTTCCGCCCACGACTTCGTCTGCGTGGACCCAAGATAAATATCTTATCTTTTAATCCAGGCTATAAACTATCTTCGTGCAAAATTTCATTCAAATCGGCAGAGCCGTTTAAGCGTGATTGACACAACACTTTGAACAGACACCTATACAACTTAGGTATCACAGACAGCCCCATGTGCAGAGCGTGCATGGAAGCTGAAGAAACAACCAAACACATTCTACTGGACTGCAAACAGGTAGATGTATACAGGAAAAAGCACCTAGGGTCTCCAGACACACTACGGGACGCAGCCAGCAACACCAAGGCGCTCACAAACTTTCTGGAGGAGCTGGGGTGGTTAGAGTAGCGCTATCCCACCGATTCAAGCAAAATAGGCACACTAGATGTCGACTTGCGGAAAAACGCCCAGTATAACTAACTAACTAACTAAGCGTGATTGAGTAACAAACATCCAAACATCTAAACATCCTACCTTTCGCATTTATAATATTAGTAGGATAGTATTTAACTAATAGGCGAATTTACTGCAAACCTGCCAAAAGGCATGAAGCAAGCTAATTGAAGCGCAAGAATTCGTTTGTCCTTTTAAAAAGGGTTCGAAACTGGACCATTCAAATGCGTATCCGAAACAAAAGCTGCCCGACAAGGTTCGGTCGAAGCAAAAATATCTTAATGAGTATCTTGACGTTTATGAGAATGTATGTAATTTTAAAAAGTTTATACAAAGTGTGCCAAAAGTATACGTCAAGCCAAAAATGGGTGATAGACCCGGTATATGACCAAAGTGCATACAGCGTGTAAATTTGATACGGGCGAATATTTTGCTGACGATTAGTGTCGGTCCTAAACAACACATTTACATAAATCTTACGGTCACCGGTTACGGTGACCGTAAGATGTCACGTGACCATAAGGTTCGACAGATTGAAATTTCGTAAGACGGACGGACTTGATGTGTGAATACATAATTGAGCACACTATGTATTCACACATCAAGTCATTTGTTTACGACACCCATAAAAGTCAAAACGTTAAGTCAAATCAATTTGAACGGCACATATTGCTACTCAGTCGTACTTAAAAAATATGAACTATTTATTAAGAGGAAACACAACGGCCATTTTTCCATAGAAACGTAGTCCCCTGGTTTCTCCCTGGATAATGTCAGTAGAGCAATATTTTGTTTTTCCATAAATCTATGGCTACTATTGACATGTTCCTATGTTTTCCTTGGTTTTTCATAAATTTATTCTTAAAAGAGATATTAACCTTCAAAAACCTAAAAAAAATCCAGATTTTCCGCTGAGTTCAAACCTCCAGAAAACAAATTTGACTAGATTATTTAAAAAAAGGAAAACATAGGAACACTGCCAAAGTCTTTCTTTGATTTTTAATAAAAAAAATAGTTAAATAGGTCAAGCTTTGGAGAAGAAATCAGGGGACTACGAAACGTTGATTTTATGTTCTTTTAATAGGTATTTTCGGTCCAAGCTGCAGTTGTCTCTATCGCGCTCTGCGGCAGGCTTGAGGTTGGCGCGACAGCAATACATTTTAGAAATGCCTATTTCTCAATTATCTCGACCTTTTTGTTTCCTCTTAATGAAGCTATTTAACAAAATGGCTTACTCATATCATATGTCCGGTCGAAAACTATAGCTAGTTAAAATTTACGCCCGTATGAAATTTACAGGCTGTATAATACTGATTAACATTTTCAAGGTTTTCACATATTTTACTTTTAACAAACGGGTCTTACGAAAATTCATCTAACTTTTTGAGTTTACTCTATGTTTCGTGTGTGTCAAATCGCGTATTACGAAAACTCATCCAACTTTTTGAATTTACTCTATGTTTCGTGTGTGTCTCAACATCCTTAATGGCGATCAGCAGCTCAGTCCGTCAGCTGCCTCGGGCAACGGCGCACCGCGGTGCCCACTCGCCACTCCACGCGCCTTTCCATAAACAGAAAGAATCCCGTAACGCGCTATCGCACGCGTCGCTGCCCGAACAATCTGTTCACAAACAAGGCTCAAGTCCCCCGAGATTTTTTCCTGTGCCCTAGAAAACATTGGTTGAAAAACTCACCGATAACCTTATTGGAATTCTGTAAAACGAAATTGTCAATAAAGGCAGGTTAGCAGTAGATGTAGATTTATGTAAAAATATGTATTAGATATTACTGTATCTAATGCCCAGGTCTATTTGTAGGTAAAGGCAGTATTTGCGATTCGATTGTATATTATGGAAATGTTATATATTCCAAACTAGCAAAAGTACGAAATGGTTACACGATTAGATACAGTTCGCGCATTAGTAAAACGGATCTCAAATATGTATTACAAATCTGCCTAGAAATACATCGTCTTAAAGTGACGGGCGATATTAAATTGCAACGGAACCGTTTTCCTATAATATACATTATTCTTTATAGGAGTTTCGTACAAAGGAACTTTGATTTTAGACTTTAAATTATACCTATATAAATGTTAAGGGATAGGATAAGGGGTAGGATAAAGAACTGGCTGTAATATTTTTTGTGCGCCTTTGTATTGTTTCTGAATCCTTTTCGACTTCAAAACGTTTTTCATGTTTATTTTTATCCCGGGAATGGATATTATGTGTTCAACTTTTTTATTTAGACATTAAATTATTCGAACACAATTAGGAATTGGTATTTATTTTGTACAACAACATATGTTTCGTTTTTTTGTCTTCTGCCGCGTAATGTGTACTTTGTTTTTAATGTTTATTATAAAATGTAAGTACGTGCGTTTGTTAGTTTGCGTTATGAACAAAGTAGGTTTAACATGTATTTACATCGATAGAATTGAGCGATTACAATCCAAATTCATGAAATTTCTTTGCTATAAAATGCATATACATTACAGCTCATCTAATTATTTAACCTTATGTAAAAAGCATCACCTGATACCCCTGATACCGTCGTGAAATTGCTGATGTATTATACTTGTTAAATATAATAAGAAGCAATGTTGACTGTCCTAATTTACTTGGTAAAATTCATTTCAATACTCCCATAAGAAGTTTCCGCCATTTTCGTCCTATTAGCATGTTCCATGTTTCCACTAAATATAGAAAGAATAGTTTTTTGTGCAGAGCAGGCAGGAGTTTTAAACGAAGTTGTAGTTAAATTAGATATAGACATATTTTGTGATAGCATACAAGCAATAAAATCTAAACTGACAAGATTCTTCATGTGTGATACTTCAGGTGTAGGCTCGGGTTACTAGAGTTTATATATATTCTAACTAGCTTCTGCCCGCGACTCCGTCCGCGTGGAAATCCATCCATACTAATATTATAAATGCGAAAGTGTGTCTGTCTGTCTGTCTGTCTGTCTGTTACCTCTTCACGCTTAAGCCGCTGAACCGATTGCGATGAAATTTGGTATGGAGATAGTTTGAATCCCGGGGAAGGACATAGGATAGTTTTCATCCTGGAAATCACCCCCTAAAGGGATGAAATGGGGGGTTGAAGTTTGTATGGAGCTGCGATATAAACGATTTCCACGCGGACGGAGTCGCGGGCAGAAGCTAGTCGTTTATATCGCAGCTCCATACAAACTTCAACCCCCCATTTCATCCCCTTAGGGGGTGATTTCCAGGATGAAAACTATCCTATGTCCTTCCCCGGGATTCAAACTATCTCCATACCAAATTTCATCGCAATCGGTTCAGCGGTTTAAGCGTGAAGAGGTAACAGACAGACAGACAGACAGACAGACAGACAGACACACTTTCGCATTTATAATATTAGTATGGATTTATTAACTACCTTGTACTTGTATATTCCCATTGCCATGCTTGCTATTGGTGAGCGATTGGTTACTGTGCGTAATGTACGCTAATAAGATTGGCTATAGATTTATTTGTGTTAGTTTATATCTATAAGTGAGAACCTGTAATTGGCAATATGGTTTTATTATTTTGTCTATAAATATGTTGCACTGTTGGTTTTCCATGTATCAATAAATAAATAAATTAAGGAGCTGCGATAAACAAGAGTTCCACGCGGACGAAGTCGAGTCTAGGGCAGAAGCTAGTTTAATATATTAATTAACTTGATAGCCGTAGTGTTGTCTTTAAGAATTACGTGCCCACGTAAGAGTTAATATTTTTAACTTTTTCGTCGTACCCGTCGCCTTTTGTTTAACACTTTGAATGCCAGGAACCCGATAGGTAGGCACTTCGATCGTAGACGCTTTCCTCTACATACGGTTATTCACATGTTATCGGATACGAGCGTAGCGCTACGAAATTATTGGCAGTGAATGTGTAAAGACTACTTGAAATGAAATAGTTTGTCAGTTTCAATTGAATACTTTTCTCATCAATTGTGCATTTATACATTGGTGAAAAGGTAAATATAGGGTATGAGATATTAAGATTAGCATGAATAAAATACAAAAGAGACGACGCAAACGCATCGAGTAGGTAAGCATTAGTTCCGCAACATTACCACCTTTCCCTTATCCTTTGAGTTGGATTCATACGGCTAGGGCAGGTAAATAAACTTGAACAACGACTGTGTTCATCTCTTTTACACTCCCATCGCTTTCAAATCTATTTCGCGTGCTCTTTCCAATATTATCTGCTTAGGCGTCGTGGAAGCGAGTGCGAGAAATAAATTGAAATTTAACTTGGATTGGAAACGACCGACTACATGGACGGGCATGACTGGCATTTACAAAGCTCTGACACTTCATCTCAGACCGGTATAAGACGATAGGGATGAAAATTAAATCATTTTGAATGCTGTCGAAAAAATATTAGAAATAGGGAACAAATATAATGACCACCAGAAAATACTTTGATACCCTCAAGCTTTCTTACCAAAAAAATGTACTGAACACCAAAAAAAGAATTCTACCATTACAATGGTACTACCTGTTTTAGTAACGACTGCACAATTAAATTGTATTCAAAGATCAAATTTAGTAAATGATTACCAAATTTAGTAACTGAGCACCTAATCTTAGCAAACAAATTAATACAATATTTCTACCTAAATAACCTACTATGATTGCTATAAAATGTATTTAAAGACCAAATTTAGTAAATGATTACCCAATTTAGTAACTGAGCACCTAATCTTGGCGAATAAATTATTACAATATGTCTACCTAAATAAGTCACTATGATTGCCATAAAATGTATGCATATTACCAAATAAAGTAGTACTTGCCGCTCAACTCCGTCGCCCCGCCCGCGCCGCGAATTTAGGGAATATGAAGAGGTATCAGGTTAGTAAACATTTTCTAGTAACTTAAATGATTCCTTGTTTATAGCGATCGAAAGGTAAAAATAGCTACCAAAACCCGAATCAGCGTACCCCACTTCCACGTGGTCTTGTCTGTCTTACCCCTAGAGTGTATATAAAAGCCCGCGGAGACAGAAGCAAGTTTCTGGCGGGAGCCCGGGCGGAGGGCGGGAGACTGAGTTAGTTTTGGGTTAGCAATGATTAGTTGGGACACATTTTCTTTAATAGGATAGTAAGATGTTATAATTTGGTTATCAATTAACATAAAAATGGTGATTAAATCTTGGCCCTCATTAACTATTTTTGGGTTAGCAATGATTAGTTGGGACACATTTTCTTTAATAGGATAGTAAGATGTTATAATTTGGTTTTCATTTAACATAAAAATGGTGGTTAAATTTTGGCTCTCATTAACTATTTTTGGGTTAACAATGATTAGTTTGGAGACAGTTTCTTTAATAGGATGGTAAGATGTTATAATTTGGGTAATTATTTCACATTAAAATGGTGGTAACATTTTGGTGATCATTTACTATTTATGTGTTAGCAATGATTAATTAGGAGACATTTTCTTTAAATAGGATAGTAAGATGTTATTATTTAGGTTATCATTTCACATTAAAATGGTGAAAAAAATTAGGTGCTCAGTTACTATTTTTGGTCGTCAAAAGTATTTTTTTTGTGTTCATATGTTACTATATCTGGTGGTCCGTTAAACATATGCCTTAGAAATATAGTAATAGCCCAAAAAAAGTAACATAAAAAGTCGTAATGGGCAGGTTGCACCAACATACGATTAGAGACCAACGTTATATAGCGCCGGCAGCACATACATACACATACATACGAACACTGCTTACGATCATAGACGGTTCACCAGGCGTATTCTGTAATCATACGATAGTGCAACACACCCTAAGTTTCCAAAGTTATAAGAATAAAAGAGGAACGTGCCTTCAAATGGTACGAATATCATTTTCAACACTAGATATTCGTGACGTCACGATCTGTAGAGCTTTTTCTCTTAAACGCAACAGTAGTAACAGTTGTAGCTTCGTAATATATTGAGATATTTGATTTCATAATCACGCATAGCTCTTGGTCTTTCTTTTGGAGTAACTATGTGTGCAAGTTGAGTCAACCACGCTACGTATAGTTGTTACAAAGGTCGGGCTCAAGTTATACTCAAGACGTGCTGTGAGGTTGTTTGCGACCGGCTGTGAATCGCATAGCTGAAAATCTTTCAGGATAAGTTTAAGCGTGGGCGCTTTATCCGTCTCAAGTCTAAAAGTTTATTATTATCTATTTAGCACGCTGAATAGCGGAAATAGTAGGTTATTTGTTCGCTAAATAACACCACAAAATTGAGAAGGATCGTTCGTATTATAACGATTACTGTTCTTCATCGATGTTTAATTTGTATTCTATATAATGATAAAAAACCGGCCAAATGCTAGTCAGATTCACGCGGGTACTGATTGTACTCGCGTGATTTGTAGTTATTTTGGTCATACTTAGCTAGTCTCCCGTCACGAACTGGCGTCTGGGCTTAACACACTACATAAAACAACTATATAATAATTATCTAACATGTACTATTAGTCATTATCAAATAACAGGTGAGGGTTACGTCTTCTTTTTTCTGTTGCAAACGCGATGTTTTTGTACGTGTCTCTAGTAAGTGCAAGTAAGTGCCTGTGCCGTCTATTATATATGCCAGTTTCTACTTTTTTTTAAGTTTGGTACTCGACAAATAAAGGAATATATATTGTAACATTCCAGGCGGCCTGCATTGTTATTTTGTTCTGACCTAAATACACTTTGCCTTCCAATATGTAGCGAGTAATATTCACTTTGCGGGAGTTTTTTGAGAAAAATCTCTTTGTTGGTCATTTATATTAATCCATATCTGTCGGCTCTACGCTTTTCATTTGTTACGGATTAAAATTCTCGTCCTCACGGAAACATATCCTACATATAATTATTCTGTTTTACGTTACAATGATTGTGAAACTTTACAATGCTCCATAATCTGCCTTGCCTGACTTTTGTATGTACAGTCAGGGAAACGTATTCACGTATCTTTTTATGCCTTATTGTCATAGTAACAAGAGCTAAAAAGGTACTTGAATACATTTCCCTGACTGTACATATCCGGAAATTAATTTAAATTCGTAGCATAAGACTACCTACATTTTTGCAACTCGTATGTCTTGTGTTTGTCATTTTTCGGCCGCGCTCGTTTCTACCGAGGGTCTCAATGACGTATTCAGAGTTGTGACTAACTTAAATCGATTGCCGTTATAAACGCCTATAGAAACTGAATTGATTTGAAAGTTTAATTTGTAAATAAATCATTATTAATGTTCGTAAGTAGTTAAAACTTCTAGTAAAATTTTTGCAAATACCACTTCTGCAAAAATGTTACTATAATTTGTAAATAAAATAATAACTTACCCTTATTCGACTTTTGGTTGTGTATTTATACCGATGTGCTCAAATGACAACCGATTCCGAACGATACTTCTCGCGCATTACCATATTAGAAAATAAAAAGTCGTAGAACGTAAGCGTCCACACATAGAATTTAAATGAGAAATATTTCACCTTATATGCTAAAAAAAAGTAAAGTACCTAATACCACTAATTCAATAAGTATACGTGGCGTTTATACTAAGTTTTTTAGTTCAATAGCTATTCATTCTTTTATTTTTAATATTGTTCAGCAATGTCAATTTGTATTGGTATTCCTTCCTTTGCCCGAATTTCATTTGCCCGAAATTTATTTGCCATCCTATTCACAGGTCATAATTTTATTTACTATAATTTCATGTGCCATAGCTGTTATTTACCATAATATTCATAAGTCAGAATTGTTATTTTCCATAATATCATATGCCATAATATCATTTGCCAGAAACTTTATAATCCATAATATTCATATGCAATAAAATCATTTGCCATACCTTTCAAAAGCCGTACTATATGTAAAATAACACATTACTGTGTGAAATGGGTGATATTATAAAAAATAGCTACCAAAACCCGAATCAGTGCACCCCACTTCCACGTGGTCGGTCCTACCCCTAGAGTATATAAGTTTAAAAGCTCGCGGAGACGAAGCGAGTTTCTGGCGGGAGCCCGGGTGGAGGGCAGGAGACTTGAGTCCCAGAAACGAAAGCGGGGCGTACCATCATCAACGCACCATTACACTTAACTCCGACAGCTAAACTAGCTGCTATAATAGGCGCCTTTTATAGACTATGATCATTATAACTCTAAGGCAGGTCGGTGTAGGTACGACGACGAGCGAAGTGAGGAGGAGTGTTAGGTAGAACCCCGACCCTACAGCGCGCGAGCCGAGCGAGCGAAGCGAGCGTGCCGCGGTAGCGGCCGGCGAAGCGCCAGAAACGAACATTCGCAACATTCGAACGGCTCGCAGAAATGTAGTTTGGCAAATTAATATTCTGTCAAGTAGTGTTATTATTATTTATTATTATTTTTATTATAGCAAATAAAGTTTATGGCATATGAATGAATCGGGCATACGACATTATGGAAAATAATAATATGTCAAATGAATATTATGGAGAATGAAACGTTATGGAATATAAATTTCGGGCAAATGAAATTCGGGGAAACGATAGATAACCATTTGTATTATGATGTGACAAAAATCAAATGGTACAATGCGAATTGTATAACGTGCCAGACCGAATGCAACAAATGTCAACCAATATCACGTTAATACGTCAAACCAAACACACCTGCAAAATAAATCAACACCCAAGGGTAGTTCATTATAAAATCGGACTCTATCAAACTCTGTGGAAGTTGCCGACTGTAACTAACTAATACTTTCACAGGTGACCGCGACCGCTCTATTACGTGCCACGTATTTGTATGGAGATTGCCGTAACTTTTGGGGTCGAAAGCCGCCACGACGCGTTAACCACGCAGTGGCCAATGTAAGAACAGTAAGTATGGTTCTGCAGTAAGCCAAGCCAGCTGGCCCATTTAGCACCTGTGTCAGATGTGTCAGAGCGCTACGGGCTTTTTTAGCTACAAGATTAACACTTTCAGCGCCAGGAACTGGCTATGCTGGCGCTCTACTCGTAAGCGCTTTCCTTTATATTTAATGTGATAACACTTTCACTGCCAGGAACCCGCCTACCTAGCTACGCCGTATTTACTTTCCGCTACATACTCATACTGGGAACACCACGGGATCGGCTACGAGCGTAGCACATAGTGCGTTCTTGGTAGTGAATGTGTTGGTACGGATTATGGCGTCGAGCTATGAGCGTATTGGCAGTGAATGCGCTACTCAGATCCTGTGGTTGTAGCTAAGTTCGCTTTGAAGCAAGAAGGTTATTGGTTACTCTCATAGCGCTGTAGAGTGCTTGTTTTATTATTTGTATTTACAATTCAATTGGAAACTTGGGCACTGTGTACAGGCAATGTTTTTATGTACCGTTTTTACATACATTATTCCGATAACCATTCCAATAATCATCTGCGTCCAAATGGTCGTTTATCGGAAAAAAGCGTTCGGAATTTTGAAATTTCGGAATAATAATGGTTACGGATAAATAACTGCACGGTTTTTTTCTGTGTTCCCTTATAAATAAATTGACAATAAATAAATAAATATTTGCGGACAATCAGACACAAATCGACCTAGTCCCAAACTAAGCAAAGCTTGTACTATGCATACTAGACGATGATAAACTTACTTATATAGGTAAATAAATACTTAAATACATAGAAAACGTCCATGACTCGGGAACAAATATTTGTGCTCATCACACAAATAAGTGCCCTTACCTGGATCCGAACCCAGGACCTCTTGCTTCGTAGGGTTACTACCAACTAGGCTAAAGCGATCGTCAAATAGGTTAGGTTATGTAATTATATTTTTCAGGCACTTGTCCGGTATCCTAATAAGCTGAAATTTGACATACTCGTACATGGCTTATGTAAGTTCTGTGACAACACAGTATTATGGCACTAAGCTGATCTGATAATGGAGACAGAAGATGGCCATAGCAACTCCTAAACTACATAAGTTTGAGCCGTTGTGATTTGGGCTAATTGAACCCTTTTTGACTCTCCAGAAATGGTACAGACGGCAGTAAAAGGCAGTAAAAGTTGGTACAAAAAAGTTTTTTTTGACAGAAACTACGTTCTGATACAAGAGAAGGAATTTCACTCCAAAAATATGCGGTGCCTCGGACTTGAGTCAAATTCTCCCTAGTGCTGAAAATACCACTCGTGACCTTGAGAGAACGTATAATGTTATTTGAATAAGGCTACTATAATCTAACCTATCATTGTCGACCGGTTAGCCTAGTGGGTAGTGACGCTGCCTACGAAGCTGAAGGTCCTGGGTTCGAATCCCGGTAAGGGCAAATATTTGTGTGATGAGCATGAATATTTGTTTCTGAGTCATGGAAGTTTTCTATGTATTTAAGTATTTATATCCATTATATATATCGTCGTCTAGTACCCATAACACAAGCCTTACTGAGCTTACTATGGGACTAGGTCGATTTGTGTAAGATTGTCCCCTAATATTTATTTATATTTATTTATATTTATATTTATTTATTGTGACGACATCACGACTTAAATACAATTTATACTCGCTCAGTATTCGATAACAAGTAAAGCACATAATATCTTCCAAACAAACCAATTTAAACCCTTTCAGACTCTGAATTGCCGTACTGTTTCAACGCAGTGTGCTGTAGAAGTTCCTGTTAATTGCGATCCAGGCCACCGGGAATTACGAGTAGGTACACTAGTTCGGAGTGCCGTAGGTGCGACGGTCGGTTAGATACCCGGCCTTTGTATAAAAAGGTCTTTCTTAGCAGTCAATCCTGCGCAGTTACGACCTTAGGCCCGAGAACCGTACTCAGGATTCTAGGCTCTGCTAATTTATACATTCATTTAATAATTACCTGTCTTCTTGGGCTTCATAATAGGTTAAGACATTTTTGATGTAAGTCTAGTAAGCATGTATTCAGCAATAATGTGATTTCTGCACGGCTATCATACGACGGCGCGCGAGCTCTCTCAATTTTTCTCGCTCTATCCGTCTCTCTCTTATTAGAACACTTAGAACAAGAGATATAGTGCGAGAAAAATCGAGAGTATATCGCGGCCGTCGCATGATAGACGTGCTGACAACCCTCGCGCGGAGCGCACGTTCGTTGGCTGGCGGTCCATTAAAAATAAAACAAACATAGTTAGGAGCAGCTAACGCGAAAGTTATTATTATATGGATCCCTAAAACCACGTAGGAGACCAGTGAGGTAACATAAGCTTCTCACTTCGAGTGCAATCTATGAAAAAGGTGAATGAGAAGTTAGAACTTTGAGACGTAGTCTTATTTACCTACTTTTTCCCATTTGAGGTACGGGCTTCGGCGCGTTGCAAGCTTTTCCCGCTTTGTAGCGTGAATCATAGGTATGCAGTGCACGGGAAGGGTAAACTATTCTTATGTCATAATAATGATTCAATTAATATAATTAATAATAGTAGTTTATGCAACTGATACATAATCAGAGGCCCTAAAATACGAGTGCGGTTTTATGAAACGAGCGTGAGCGAGTTTCATAATAGGATCACACGAGTGTTTTAAGGCTAAATTATGTACAGTTGCATACACTACTTTATCTAAACACATATCATAAGTACTCTAAGATGGGTTCAGAAGCCGTAGGAAAATGACCTGCATTGCTACTATAGTGCTACCTGTAAAATGTCTTTGTTGCAATCATTGCTGCATTTACGATATCCGGCGGAGTGTTCATATCGTTCTCGGAGTCACTACTACTCATATTTTCAACTAAAATGTGAATTACAAATAACTTTTCACAATTCTACTTTCGTCACAGCAAAAACCAACAAAGAAATGACAACAGTAATGGCGGCAATTCAATCCTACGTCAAGACGAATGTTTTTTTAATCATAGACAAACGAATGAAGTCCCTATTCTCATGTCACTCTTAATCAAATGTCGTGCGGTTTATATTAAAAAACATACTGAATTGACGATTCGCATCGATAACTGTTTTAATATCTATGGATACTAGAATAGAGACCCACTTGAGTTTTGACAGCTGTTCCAAATTTAAACTCATAACCTTACAAAAATCTGTACTGTAATGACATTACAGTACAGATTTTACCTACTACCACAGACAAGAAAGTTCTCATAGTAAAATTGATTGTAATAATGCTGATCATTTCCTACGGTTTCTGAACGCATTTTAGAGTACTAATGATATGTGCGTAGATAAAATAAATTATGATTCAACTATTTTGTCAATGCATTGCAAAAAGAGTAGGTACTGACCAAGCTTTTTTATGTTCTAGTTTCTGTGTACCTAATGGTAATAAAGATTTATCACATTCCGTAGATTCTAATTCACTTGTGTTCGTTTTAACGGCGACGTTTCGCTCATCGTTTTATTAGTAATCAAATTACACATTGCCCGGGGGAGGCCTATGTCAAATACCATTAAATGAGAGAAATGTCCCATGTCATGCAAACTCTCAAAACAGCTCATCCTTTCCGAGCTCTGCTCCTATGTGACCATTAAATGCATTAAAATGACATTCCAAAGCGGTATTCTTTGTTAAAACAAGTATTCAAATACTTAAAGGGGTTGGGATTGTACAGTTCAGTTAATCTCCTAAAACATTTCACTAGTATATTTGCAAGTTTTACGTTCTCATTTCGTACAGCCAGCAGCATAAGTAGCTAATGCGTACGAAAAAGTCTTAAAAATCTTTTCATCACACTTGCTCGAAAAGGGCTTCATAATTCGCAGACATACAGAGCTGTAATAGCCTGTGTTACGCCCACGGTCGTAATGGTTTTTTTCTTAAATTGTATCTGTCACTGCGGCAGTTACAAAGCAAAGAGGTTTTATATCAAATACGATGTCTGAAAACGTATTTATAAATAAATTTAAACTTAAAAAACTACTTAAACATGTTTAACTGAATTATTTACAGATTTAATATTATTTAGTGTCTATGTAAAATGTTTTAAAGTGTTTTCAAATCGTGGCTGTATACCGAAGGGTCTTTGCCATACGCGCCTCACGTCAAATTCAACAAAATGGACGCCTGACATGTTGCAGTTTTTATTACGATTTGTATTCATTTCGTCTAAAATGTATTTGTTTCCTCGCAACTGTGATGAAAAACATTGTGTATAACACGGGCGTAAGAATATTGCAAACTCGAGTCATAAAAACCCTCCGCCTTCGGCGTCGGGCTTCTGATAGACTCTTGTTCGCAATATTCCACTTACGCCCCTCGTTAAACAATGTACTAACCTACTTTACTTCTGGTACTGACAGTACATTGGAATAACATTGATGGAACGTTTACCTAGGGACGATCTATATGTATAGTAAAAAAAACCGACCAAGAGCGTGTCGGGCCACGCTCAGTGTAGGGTTCCGTAGTTTTTGTATTTTTTTTCAAAAACTATTCAACCTATCAAGTTCAAAATATTTTTCCTAGAAAGTTTTTATAAAGTTCTTCTTTTGAGATTTTTTTCATATTTTTAAAAGTTATGGTTCAAAGGTTAGAGCCCCCCCCCCCCCCCCCCCCCGCCTCCCTCCCCTCTAACCTTTGAACCGTCGGTTTTTTTTTTACTTCTGAAGCGATTATCTCCGAAAATATTAACATTATCAAAAAATGATTATAGCAAATCCCAATTGATTTTTAAATACCTATCCATCAATATATCACACGTTACGGTTGAAATGAAAAAAAAAAAACACTCCCCACGTTACGTGTAGGGGAGGTACCCTAATAAAAAAAAACACTTTTTATTTTACCACTTTGTCGGCGTGATTGATATATATTTTAGTACCAAATTTCAGCTTTCTAGTGCTAACGGTTACTGAGATTATCCGCGGACGGACGGACAGACAAAGCGAAACTATAAGGGTTCCTAGTCGACTACGGAACCCTAAAAATGTAAATAATAAATGTCATCTCATCTACTACCACAGTTTATATCTTTGGGCGTGAGAATAGTTATCATTTTACGACTGACTCAATTGTGCGGAGCGTTAAAATGTCAGTTTTACAACTGCAACGTGATTGTGGAATAAAATAACGCCGAGATAGCAGCACCCGCTATCCTGCGAATCACGTGGAACGAGTTTACCGTATTTGTTTTGTATTTGGACGTCTTTACGTAAAGACAGGATGTTTTATAATTTTGAGAATAGAAGGTCGTCGGTTGGAATTTGGCTCGGAGCAATGTTTCTTTTCCTTTAATTTGAAGTGCCTGGCCTATATTTGGTTTGATTTACTGATAAAATGATTTACAACAGTGCAGCAACCCCAAGTAAACGGCAGCCCAACACGGCTCACATTGGGCCCTAGGAACGAAAGCCAGTTTTTACCCGACCACCAGCTAGCGACAGTAATGAGCTAGAGTAACGACTTCAGTTATTTATGCCTCTGCGGCTAACGAGAATGCGCTGTACAGGGGTAATAAATAAGAATAGAAGCTGAGGCAGACTAGATAAAGGCAAATTTATTAGAAAATCCAGTTAAAAAAAAAATCGATGTTAACAAATCAGTGTCGAAATTGATTTTTTTTTCTTAGTGTTCCGTCGTTGACTTTATTTACGTATACGCACTACTCGCACTACGCTGTACGACCTCTTACGAGATATTTTACTTCTCTTTCTGATTCGCAGGTACTGTACATATAGTGCCAGAGCGGTTGATGATGAATTTTCGCACGTCGACGCCATGATCATGGCAATGACAAGTCTTCCGATAGTAGGTGTCAGCTACATAAACGCGTAAAAATCGTCTGTGTATTAATAGTTGTGATTGGTGAAATATGGTAAGAATACTGAAAATAGATCATATACAATGAAAAAAACAAAAGTCGTCTTTCTTTAGTCAATCGTCAATAGGCGTTCCTTCATGTAAGTTACAATTGAATTACATAGATTTATATCTATAGGAAAGGTGTGATTCCAATCTCATGACCCACGTTAATTATTAGAAATCATTATCAGTTGTATTACTCCTTATATCTATATTCATCAACTCATCATATCTCTCGTGAGCACTTGGAGAAACACTTGAGCAGACTCTTCGACCTGATGCTTGTATTGTTTTATGAAACGAAAAGCGACTTAAAATTGTGTCCCGTCTGTGTGTGTTGGTCAATCTTCTGACCAAACACATGCAGCTTTACAATTAGGTGGCGTTCGTTTACGGCCGCCGCTCGTGGCTTATGAACGTATAATAAAACCCTTATAGCCGGCATTTCATATTGAATTAGCTGTTTTACTTTCAGCTTGCTAGTTTCGAAATATAAACAACGATATCGCTATAACCGGGTACTTCACGGTACACTATTATATTTACTAGACTAGTCTATACTAATATTGTACTCTGCGGCGCTACCACGAACTTCGAAAGTCGACGTTCGGGTATTTCCATCTCTATCGCACTCCATTAATCGAGTGACAGGGATGCATGTATTACGAACTTCGACTTTCGAAGTTCGTGGTAGCGCCGCTGTCTGTAGTATCTACTCACGGCCGGTTTGGACGCGACTTTGACACTCCGTTATTTCGGGTCGCCGTCGCTAGACAGCGCTGTCAAACTGGTCGCGTTCAACTTAAGCCGTGCGTACTGCAAACACCGTGACACACTTTAGGTCCCGCCGGAAGATCAGCGCCGGCTCTTGAGTCGGCATTATGCTGAGGCGGGGCCTTTTCGTGACAGTAGCAAAATATGTTTATAGAATTAGTTTTATTTTTCTACCTGATTTGCTTATTTGTCATGAATACATGTTTTCTTTCTTTCTTTCTTTCTAATATTATAAACAGTTTTCCTCTGCGTCTGTGACATTGTAGCTTTGTAAGTTTTATGTAATGGGGAATCTTCGGAACTCCTCATCTGATTTCAAACATTCCTTCACCTATATTCCTTCTTTGCAATACGCGGGCGAAACCACGCGGGCACCAATTAGTAGTAGGTATAAAGAGGAAAAGTCGATCAGATTGTAAGTTTGTAGGTACGGACAAAATATTCTGATGCACACAACGGATTTCAAAAATTATTTCACCGATGTATATGATGAACTTTCAGTTTTCAGCTTTTCAGAAGATAAAAAAGCATGTGTCTAGTCACACGACTCCGTGAGGCGTGATAATAGGGAACTGGTTGAATAATTCGTTGAACCAAGCACGGTTCCGATAGCTCTGTTGGTTAGAGCGAGTGGCTGCGTATGCCAGAAGGTCGCTGGTTCGTATCCAGTTCGAAGCGAT
The DNA here is from genome assembly GCA_947578815.1 of Epinotia ramella. Lineage (NCBI taxonomy): Eukaryota > Metazoa > Arthropoda > Insecta > Lepidoptera > Tortricidae > Epinotia > Epinotia ramella. The sequence continues at coordinate 5,423,699 of OX388201.1, read as the reverse complement.
TTTAAATGTTTTTCCTCTAATATGACATTTATAATTTTCGGTACTGCTTCTTCTATCTATACCAATATTATAAAGAAATAAAGTTTGTGAGATTGTAGCTTTGTTTGAAAGGAGTATATATAATGGATTTTCTGTATGGACATTGGCTACTACGTTCTTTCTTCCTGCGTTCTTTGCAAGACTCGGGCGAAATCGTGCGGGCAGCTAGTACAAACATAAATGGATTGAGTGCTTGCAGATCAGCTTAGAATTACCATTTTTAGGGTTCCGTAGTCGACTAGGAACCCTTATAGTTTCGCTTTGTCTGTCCGTCCGTCCGCGGATAATCTCAGTAACCGTTAGCACTAGAAAGCTGAAATTTGGTACTAATATGTATATCAGTCACGCCGACAAAGTGGTAAAATAAAAAGTGTTTTATTTTATTTTATTAGGGTACCTCCCCTATACGTAACGTGGGGAGTGTACAACCCTAACGTGTGATATATTCTTGGATAGGTATTTAAAAATGAATAGGGGTTTGCTACAATAATTTTTTGACAATGTTAATATTTTCGGAGATAATCGCTCCAGAAGTAAAAAAAAATGTGTCCCCCCCCCCTCTAACTTTTGAACCATAAGTTTTAAAAATATGAAAAAAATCTCAAAAGTAGAACTTTATAAAAAAATTCTAGGAAAATTATTTTTAACTTGATAGGTTGAATAGTTTTTGAAAAAAATTACAAAAACTACGGAACGTGGCCCGACACGCTCTTGGCCGGTTTTTAATGCTTATCCTTAGAAGTTATATACTGTGTGATAATGCTTTTCCTGTGATTCTGTTAATAAGGCTAGGTATTCATTAACCCCGACATCACAGTTAGTGCGACTTTAAGAGTCAATTTAATAATAAATCGAAACAAAAATTTATATGCGAAATAAGAAAAAAATACGAGAATGCTAAAAACTAAAAGCACGATTATAAAAATGTAAAATGAAACCCGGGTGTGTTGCTGTAATAAAAGTGTAAAACGAAAAAGATAGGAGAGCTCTTTAAAAAAGCTTGTAAATACGTGCAATTAATGCCTACTTAGTTAATTCAACTACACGTTAAGTACCGAATAAAAACGCAGCCAAGCGTGAATCGCCTCCGTGTCAGCTGAATTCAGTATTTAGCGTATAGATAATCCAAATTCCTGGTTTCTAAAACGAAGTTTACGACAAAAAAATGTTATTAACGTCCATAATACAGTACTAACCTACCAACACTGCGTCGTTTGTGGGACATGTGCATAAAACAGTATATGTATTGTATTTATTGTACTTTTTGTAGCTCATGAGAACTTAACTTGTGTTTTTGGTTGGATAGTAATACGACTAACTCAGCCCGCGTAACCGTATGACCCACCTACAAATTACGCGAGAGTTTGCATGTTTGTTACTCAACCACGCTTAAGCGGCTTAACCGATGACGAAGTCGCGTGCGGAAGCTAGTAGGCTATATTTTGTCTCGGAGGTTTTCCTGCGTTCTTTGCAATACACGGGCGAAGCCGCGCGGTTATCGAGTATACTTGCATATTTGAAACGCCAACGATCTCTAACAATAATGAGTTCTTTTATCGCCAGTTACATCGCCTCGCAATAATGACGCTGCGCCAGGAACTTCGTTTAGAGCCCGAGTTGCTTCAATAGTCCAAACTTTGTAAGAAACCACTTCCAACCAGCTCTGCGGATGCAGCTTCTATTCGCAGTGAGTTCTTGAATGGAATATACTTTTTCGCAAATAGAAACATACAATGATCTGAATAAAACGCTTTTCAACTGGCCCGTAATTGTTATAAATAAATACCTTTCAAGACGAGAGTGAATAGGCGTTTAGGCATGTGAAGTACACCGTCAACCTCAACATCACTACCATCAGGTGAAATTGTCGTTAAATACTTACCTATTTTCTATAAAAAAGATAAATATTTTATTAAAACACAAAAGACGCAATGGGTGCAGAGTGGTCGCATGTTCGACTGACACTACTCCAGCTGGCGAAAAATACGGTTATGTAAAATGTTAATTTGTAATAGCGTGTTTTTTGTTTATTTCATTTTAATACTCCAAGGCTAATATTCCAAAATGATTTATTCGAATATATAAGTTAGGCGCTTTATTATTACCTATTTAGGGACGTAAACTTGATTGCCACAGACGTGGATTCGTGGAATAAATAAACAACCTACAAACTTTTTATCTGGAAGAAATTATATAGATATAGGTACCTAGATATAAATGACTCATTCAATGTCTTTTTAGCAAATATAAATTAATCAAAATAAAGATTACGAGTAAGAGCGGGTTGCACCAACGTACGATTACAGGCCGATCAACGTTAAATATGACGCCGGATTTCGCAGCCACTCGTCAAATCCTTGATTCGTCAAATTATTATAACAATAATGATAATGATAATGATAATGTTCGGTTATGGCATGGCGCTTCGCCGGACGCTACCGCGTCACGCTCGCTTCGCTCGCTCGGCTCGCGCGCTGTAGGGTCGCAGTTCAACTAACAACCTAACCGTTTTTTTCCCCTGGGGGATCAGGCTAGGGGATTAACGTGGACAACAGCCTATAATTTGACGAATCAAGGATTTGACGAGTGGCTGCGATAACTGACGCCGGCAGCTGACATTCCATAAAAACTTTGTTGGATTCTGTCTCTAGGTAATACTTAAGTATATCTGTTACACAGAAAAAAACTGCTATTATAAGTTATTTCCTTTGTAATTAGTTCCATACCAGTTGGTAATAAAATGACTTGAAAATACACATAAAACATGAAACAAGTGTGTCTCTGCGGCTGAACCGGACAATGGCTCAGCATTTTGCTGATATAGGTTATACAAGTAAAAATATTCAGGAAAAATCGCTTACGACGTTTCTGATTGTAAGGCCAGAAAACTCATGAATAATATCGTTATATATTTATGGGTCAAACAATCAATCAAATCAAATCAAAACATTTATTCGCGACAAACACAACGCAGATAATAAAAGAAATAAAATAAAAAGCACATTTTTCTTTGCCACGAAATGGACCCAGCTCAGCATTTTGCTAGCTTTCAGAATTCAGAATAATCAGTTGCGTAAATATCATTGCAACTAGCGCACCGAAATATATGCGTTATTATTATATTATTACATTACATTACATATCCAATAACATACTTCAAGTAACATTACAGACCCAATAAACTTAAAAATTAAGTTTTACAACATAGTAAAAAATAATAAGCCATTGAATAAATTTAAACAATTACAATGTCATCGCTTACAAAGTGGTTTTACGACTCGCGTTCATCATATTATGTGGTACATAAATATTTTAACACCGTGTCCTCCGTTCTGCTTTATGAACTTCAAAGCTCTTTAGAAAGGGATGCCGACAGGGTTGTCAGCTAATGACGATTCTCTTTAAAATTGTATACTGAAATAGTTTTAATCTAATAATACTAAAGTTATAGGCTGATTACTGGGACGATACAGATGAATACATAAAAGTGTAAGTGCTAGTTTTCATGACAGTCGGGAGTCGAACCCGTGACCTCCGGACCAGTTTCGCAGGCAGGACCACTACTGTCGTACTGACTAGACTAACCACACCAATACGCGAAAGCAACTTGAGAATGTTACGCGGTAGCGGACTAAATATGTACGTACTTTAAGATCCAGGACCAAGGAAGGATACGAAAATAATTTATAAATAAATATCCACAAATGAAAAGCACATCCCTGTTTTCCAATATAAGCTTACAAAGTCTAGAATCCACAACAGCGATAAACAAAGCGTCAAGTAATAAAGCACTTACTGAGATAACAGAGCGGCGGTAGGCAATCCCGTTCAAAATTACATTTAAAACTTTATTTTAATTTCATATATACGCTTCCCAAGTTCATAGAAAATGTAGTTTAGACTCCTACTTTGCGCGGATTCTATGATTTTCGTAGACAATTGGTGGGCACATCCGAAAAATCCTATAATAAAATGATAATAATCTTTTAAAAATAATAGGCTTTTTCTAGATTACAAATACTTACACCAACTCCGATAGCAACAGTTTTGAACTTGCATGAAACTTTGTATTCGCCAAAATACGTTATGCGTTTGCGTCGGCTTGATATATGTCACGCGACTCGTTGATACTAGTTTTGATGGTAAGTTTTTATTTTTACCTCTTTTAAATCAATCATATAGGAGATCCCTATATTTTTGTCAGTGGTACCTACAGTGAATTGCAAAAGTTAAATAAAAAAAACAGAATGCTTCAATCAGAGAAGACAAAGCTATTATGACGTTATTTAATCCTTCAGAACAAACTCATTCTAACCGATTATATTTCTTAATCTCGCAGAATCGCTAACTCTCTAAACGATAAGACTTACAAGTCCCACAGCTGCACGGGGTGCAAATTGTGTCTTTTGCATGAATTGAATCTGGGCAGCCGTAAACTGGATCGGAATGGACGATATTACTGATAATGCAGACGTCTAGACGTCGAGCAAGCGTTTGGCTGATACTACGCCCTACACTGACTGAAATGACTTAAGGGGCTCCCATACGCCAATGACCTTCGATCTGAATCCCTTAATTTTCTAATGTTTTTTGTAGCTTATTATAATAACAACAACGGCTTTAAGCAATATAGTATCCCATATTTACTTCAAAGTTCATAGTTTTCGAGATATTTGGCATCAAAGTTGAACAATTTTAGGCCCAAAAACTGGTTTTCTGGCCATAACTTTTGTGTTCAAAATGAAAACCCTGGACCAGTTTTTAGAGACGTCACAGACGAACCCAAATATGTAGATTTCGTATATGTTAGATCTTTCACGTCCGAGAGATACGAAATAAGTGTTTTTTTAGACAATGTTTAAAAAAAATCATTCAAAATTAAGTGTTCATTTGTTTCAAAATCCGGTGGACCAAAATGGAGATAAAAGATTGAAGAACTGATAGCCGTTTGATTTATAATTCTCTCTGCAGTGCAAAAGTAGGAGATACGATTCAAAACTTGTCAAAAATCGATGAAAACCTCGGGTAGACCCTTAATACAAAAACTCGTTATAATAAAATTGGCGTTTAAAGGGAGCGCATTCGTAGTCACGAAAAGACAGTACCTACTCGTGAAATGTATCCTTCGTTTCAGACTTGTTTTCCGTAATTTATTTTTCTGTACACTGTGCAGTTTTTAAAACTGGGAGTGTTTAGATTTTAATTAAATGTAGATTGTTATCAAATAGGTGGCAAATCTGCCTGATGGTATGCAGACATGTCGTATAGTAGTCATGTAGTATGTATTGTGTGTGTTTGTTGAGGTATTTCTTACCGTGTTAGTTGTGTCGTGGGCTTATTATATTCTTTTTATTTACGTAGTTACCGACGTACTGTACGTACGTAAAAATATGTGTCGAGTTCTTGTACTCAATATTTCTTCTCGTTACAACTAAATTGAGTGTTCCATAATGGATTATCAGATAAATAAATAATACCCCAGTCAAATTAAATTTCAGGCGGTCGACCTTTATCGGTTCGTTAATTAATACGGTCATTAAGGTATTGAGGAAATGCCAAACGTGCCCTTCAATAAAAGGTAAGGACTATAGCCTCGGAATATCGGCGTTTAGGGTTGAAAATATTATAGTACTTTCATCAAGTAAATATTTGTGATCCGTACCATAGTCGGTTTAACGGAACAATTGCGAAATTCGGTGCCTAATGGACTGGCAGGCGAGTCATGGAGAGGCAGAGGTCAAAACAAGTTGATTCGTAGGGGGCTCTTGTCCACATAACAGGGTGCAAACCCACGAATTGGCCTCAAATATGGAGTAATAGATATGAACAGAGATGAGTGGCGATTACTCCACCGAAACCGATGATGATGATGATCACTTTGACGACCGCTGTGGCCTATTTGGTAGTGACTCTGCCTACGAAGCAAGAGGTCCTGGGTTCGAATCCCGGTAAGTACATTTATGTGTATTTAAGTATTTATTTATCTATACATATAAGTATGTTTATCGTCGTCTCCCATTCTACTCATTGTGTAAGATTGTCCGCAAATATTTATTTATTTATGTTTTTATGCAAAATATGTAAAACATTCAGTACTACATGTTAAATAACCAAGAATTAAACAAGCAGCGCAAAGTCTGCTTTAATAATGTTATGGCCGATATCCCACGTTCGCTTAGTACCAACACTTGGCCATTATCAATAAATAGCATGTAAAGCAGCTCGTAAAAGTTAGTGCATTGTGTGCCAGCAGCCATCGAGTATAATATTAATACGTTTTCCTAAACAGTCGTAAGTAGCGAGTGGCTATTCTTGAAACAAGCGAGCTCAAGAGGGACAAAGTAACTTGCTGAGCCGAATGTCGAGTGGTCCGAGTCATGAGAAGAGAACCCCCTATAAAAAAACTTTCATACTTTAAATACTTCTAAAATAGCCAATTGGCCCAACTGTCATTTTTACCCGACTGCCACAGAAGAAGGGTTTTGTTTTAGAGTATATGTATTATTTACGTATGTATGTGGAGTGGACGAGAAAATTCAATGACGCGGGCTATTACAGTCCAAACGGGTTGATGGATTTTGACATAATTATGAGGTGTCTCCGGATGCTTCATAATCGTGTGAACAGGCAAACATAATTGAAAAAAAAAAGAAATTGGTTTTTTTAATCTTTTGATTTCACTTGTAATTTCAATGCCCCGCGAGGCTCATAGCGCTGCGGCGTAGTCCGTAGCAGTTTAACGGCAAATATGTAGCGAAAAACGCCCCTTGCCTCTGATTTATGTGTGTTGTAGTTGACGCTGACTGCCAGATAAATTCTCAATGAGTCGGCAACGCGCATGTGTGTCAAATGATTTATCATTGAACTAATTACAATATAATAAAAGGGCTGGTGGTAAAACAACAATATATTATCAACGTGCTCACATGTTAATCTACCTGCACTATTACGTACTGAACTCACGGTTATTCGGTTAAACGGATCGGACTGTATCGCTTATAATCTACTAGCTTTTGCCCGCGACTTCGTCTGCGTAGAATTAGTTATTTGGGTAGCCTATTTTTTATCCAAGCTGATTTTTTTATCATCGCTTACTTTTAAATAATAAAAGAAAATGATGGTTTTGATTTGTAGGATCATCAATAATGCGTACAACTAGAATTTAATAAGCAGATAAATAAATGATTAGCAACTGCGACATATTATTTAGTTTAACAAGTTTCTGTAAACTACGTTTTTTGTTATCCCGTCCTTTACGTGAAGATTTTGTGGACTTGAGACTCGTGAGCACGCTACATATAGTTGTCCATGGGAAAAACTATTTTTAACTTAATGTACACCTGCAACTTTCAGTGTTTGTCCTTGTGCCTTATTTATTGTCATCCCGAATGCTGCTTTCATGGGGAACTGGACTCTTTTAAACTGGAATGGTAAATAGGTCGGGATTATTGGAATACGTGGAATTAGTATATCTTCTCCCTTTGCTTTTCCTGTCATAAATAATTATTACTTTTACAATATTGCGTCCCAGTCCCAGGTGTGTAATTTGCAGTCGTGTGCCATTACAGAGTCTCGGTGCGTCAAGATTTCGCATCAACAGGACTGGAACGCCAACTTTCAGTCTCAACTTATGGGAATGCACCTAATAACTCCATAGAATTGAGGAACTCGACCGGATATGACGTCACTTGTTCAGTGTCCATAACATTGTCTACGGACAGATACTCGACGACATCACCTTCCACATGTGACATGATTTGTTCGTTGATCTGCCCCACAATTTCATTTGGCGGTGCTAAAATTGCTCTTTCACATAGCCATTCTATGTTTTTCATTTAGGTTTCAGATCGGGGTAGACGTTGTTTTTTAAATCATCTGTGTTGTGGACAATATTACAGAAGTCATTATTCAAAGTAATCATGCCGTTACTATCTATTGCCACACGATCTTCGCCGATTTTCAAAAGAGACGCCGAATATTGCCCCACTTAGTGTATCACAGTGCAGCTGTACTCGCATGTTTGTGGTTGGACTGATTTTTAGGGTTCCGTACCGCAAAAGGAAAAAACGGAACCCTTATAGGATCACTTTGTTGTCCGTTCGTCCGTCCGTCTGTCAATACCCTTTTTCCCAGGAACGCGTAGAGGTATCAAGCTAAAATGTATACTAAATACTCAAGTCTACTGTCCCTTGAAGCTATGAAAAAATCTAACTTCTAAGCCAACGCAATCAAAAGATACAGCCGTTTATGCCGCAAATTTCATCAAATTTTCGAAACTCGCAAGGGAATCAAAACCTACAGGGTCAAACCTACTACCCGTGAACTCAGAATCTTGAAATTTGGTACGAAGCAACGTCTTATGACACAAATAAATGAAAAATTGCGAAAACCGTATATTTTTAGTTACATCGTATAACAAACATATATTTTTAAATAATAATTTTAAAGTTACTACCCCTTTCCTCATGAACGAGTAGAGGTATTAAAATTGCACCAAATTTCACCTAAATCGGATCAGCGGTTTAAGCGTGAAGAGGTAACAGACAGACAGACAGACAGACAGACAGACAAACAGACAGACACACTTTCGCATTTATAATATTAGTATGGATATAGAGCTCCACCTTTTTGGCAAACAAGCATACGGACCGTGTGATGGTGTCCGTTCACCGTAACTTATGGACGCTTGCAACTCTTTTCTCGAAGCAGTTCGGGCCATTTTTGACCCCCCTATAACTTCGTTGTGTTTTTTTGAAGTGAAAACTTCTTTAGCGGCGCTGAGTACTTTTTGGGACGGGGAAAAATTGTTAAATACGCGACAGAGTTTTGTGACGTCAGATGTGAAGGAGGTCACTTTTTGCTGCTAGCCGATTCAACTTCATTCAAAACTGAACGCTATTCGTAAGAGTATAAAGCCGTTAAACACTTTTTGCAATAGCATATTCTGCATATAAATTTGTAATGCGTCGTAAACCAACGCGTCCTTCACCGTTTTGCTATTGTGAAAATTCGAATAGTTCGAATTTGGGCGTTATTCCTAAAGAGATCAAGTTTAGAAAAATATTTACCAACGGCAAAAACAAATTCATATTTTGGTCGCCACCGCCGTCTGCTGTTCTTGCAAATTCGAATAGTTCGAATTTAGACGTTATTCCTAAAGAGATAAAGCTTTGAAAAATATTTGGCAATGGCGAAAACAAATTGGTATTGTGTTTGCCGCCGCCCGTCGGGACGCCCAACGCGCGCGCGGATCATCCGCCTAAATAATTGATAATTGTTTATAAATTTGCGTCAAATTCATTTTTAGGGTGACACCGTAAGATGTCACGTGACCAGAGGCTCTAGTATAAGTTTTACCGAAACAAAACTTTACGATCGCGTTTGCGTTTTACCCTCAATTTGTATGGGATTTGACAGCTAAACGCGAACGCGGTCGTAACGTTTTGTTTCGGTAAAACTTATACTAGAGCCTCTGATCGAAAAACTGTTACAATGTTATTGAGTTTTCACTTCTGCTGGCACTCCCGGAGTGCAACCCGGTCTTTTTTTTTTGTAATTCCTGTTCAGTTTTCTAGATACATCAACTGCATAAATAACTTTGTAATCCCAAAGTTACATTGGCAGCGGATGGGTCAAAAATGAAAAAGCAAGAATAGGACTGCATTCATAATTTGTATGTATTGATAACACAACGCCCTACAAAAAAAAGTGAGATCCCGTAAAATAGTTTTCGGTACACTTTTTTATGGGATTTACTCCTTTCCTGAATGTAGACCCTCGGGAAAACCTCGGCATGGGAGCTCACTCCACAACCGGAGCATCAGAGCTGCAGAGGGAGGACATTTCTCTGAACCGTGCCGTATTTTGGTTCTAGGGTGTGAGGATGAATAACCTGCCGACGGCGAGCGGTGGGGTGGTAAAAGCAGCCGTGGGCATCATGTCGAACAGTTCTTCGGAGCACAAACCATTAAATAAGCGATAGAACACGCACAATAAGCCTTCCCATTGCTACCAAAGTTGCGCTTAGTCAATCGCTATTTTAGATTATGCTGACGTGTCCTATGATATCTCTGAGGAGCAACTTAACAAGCTTGAGCATATTCAAAACTTATGTATCAGGTTCATATTTGGGGTACGCAAATATGACCACGTATCCAGTTTCCGTTCTCAACTCAAGTGGCTTTCTATCCGATCCAGACGTAACTCTCACATTCTCGCCCACCTTTATGGAATTCGTTTTAAGTGACAATATACATACTTATATAGATAAATAAATACTTGTATACATTGAAAACATCCATGAGTCAGGAAAACATATTCGTGCTCATCACACAGTTAAATGCCCTTACCGGGATTCGAACTCAGGACCTCCTAGGTAGCTTCGTAGGTAGGGTCACTTAGAACTATCATATATTGCAATTTTGTTTTGTTTACATTAACTTAGTGACATTTAGTTTGTTAACCTTTTATATATAATTTTAAATTATTATTATGTAAGATTATTATTATTTTATTGTAAATTACCGTTTGACATGTAAAAGTGCCCTTGTGGCCTATTTGCAGAATAAATAATTGATTTGATTGATTTGATTTGATTTGACTAGGCTAAATTGGTCGTCATTACTAAATGTGTTCGTAACTGTAATTTTCTTCTATTTAAAATTGAACCCGCTGGCCGCTTATGGCCTGGCCGGACCTCTAAAGTCGCGCAGTGGCAAACACACTAGTTAGCACTTCGTGCTTGCTCGCCCCGCGCCACTCTGGGTCCATTCCATTACATATTTAAATTCTTTAACCCGCCAAATTGAGGTTAACTCCCTTCTTGCACCATGTCGGTGTATGCATTTGTAAATGTGTAGTAAATATAAGAAATAAAACAATTATATGTGTTTTTTTCTACGTGTTTATAGGATTTGCTGGAGTTGTTAGACAATTTCTGAATTGGAAGAGTTGAAAATCCCGTCCAATGAACTACCTATGGTTATTTTACTAGTATATTAATTATTTATGTATTTTGTGTATACGTTTGTATCGGCGGTATGTTGTGTTGCGTTCCGTGGGTCACGTACGGTGCTGTCTGAAAATCAGCGCTGTAGGTGTCCGTCTGACACCTCGGCATAATGCTGAGACAGCGACCGATTCACTGCCGCGAAGACACACACATTATGTGTAAATTGTATTGTATTTGTACTCCCTTTGTCTCTGTGTGTCTTTTGCGTAGTGAATAAATGTCTTCTTTCTTTATTTCTTTCTTTCTATATACTCGTAGATTCTGCAGGCCGGATTCATTTTACCATTACCTTATGGTTGCCATTTCTAGGACAATCTTAGGGCTAGACTAGGCCAAAGTTTTTTTTTAAACCTTTTAAGATTGGTTTTAATGTCCAGTTTAGTTCTTTATGAAACCTCTCGTTGGTTAACTTAAGAAGGTTGTAACAATAATTGAATTATTAAACTCACCGTCTGCATCATATATTAGTAGCCGCAGCTCATCATCAACTGATACTTAACTTCAACTTTAAAAACTCCACTAACAAATTAAGAAGAATGGTAGAAGTTAAATTAAAATCTTTACCAGGCTCTCCGGCAAATTTATGCCTGTTGTATATTTTTTAACCGGTCCAACTTGTTTGAAGCCTTTGGTATTTAAGGCTTGTTCCAACCCCCTGACATAATAACTTACGGCCAAAGTTATTTTTTAACGCCCAAAAACTTGGTGAAATGATAAAAGTTGGCAAGTTAATGTCGAGTTTCTTGTTTCGTTCCTTTTTAAATGTCTAGTGATGATTATGCTTAATTATAGCCTGTGATTCGCACCTTGAACTTGTTAACTGTGTTTTATTATCCCTGGGTAAACTTTAGTCTTTGTCGTAAGACCGTTACTTATTATTACTCAAAAATAAGTTTTTAAGTTGGTTATTTATTGATATTTCAACACAATATCAGCTAGGGTCCAGTAAAGTCTGGCTCAATCAAAGTATCGTCGCCAGAGCGAACTGAAGCTATGTAGATACAGACTTGAACCGTCTAACGCCGTATCTCAACTTAGTTGACCTAGAAATCTCCTGATCTTGTTAATTATTTCAGCTGAGTAAGTACTAGGAATTAATCTTATGATCGGGGACTGCTAACTTGCTCTTCCAATTAGATATTCGATTATATACATTGGAAAATTTATTAGATGATAATTTTGACGAGCTCTGTAGCCTAGTTGGTAGTGACCCTGCCTATGAAGCCGGAGGTCCCGGGTTCGAATCCCGGTAAGGGCATTTATTTGTGTGAGGAGCATGAATATTTTTTCCTGAGTCATGAATGTTTTCTATGTATTTAAGTATCTTGCCTATTTTCTCTGTCGCATAACACACGCTGTCTCCGGCTCACTAGAATTTGTAGAATTTATAATGGGCCGTGTGTCTAGAATACGTCACAGTGATATCTAATCCTGTCCTGACGTGACTGTCGTATCGGTTGGATACATTAACAGGTTAATTAACCAGTCGATGCGACACCCACGTTGTGATAAGCTTATATCTCTATTTACTCCCTCAAAGTGTGCCAAACGACCCATCATAAATTATGCAAGTTATATGGGTATCCTTATCCGTTTATAATTCGCTTCACAAAATTTATGACAAACAGACAGAGAGATTTGCATGTAGGTGAAAACATTTTCAAAGGCGCCTCAATGTTGTCCAAGTTTTGCGTATAAGTAGGTAAAAGCGCATTGCGTCGAGCGCGGAAGTCAATGAGGTACTTGCGTTTTGAATTCTCATTTGATGTGACCAATGTGCCTTGAGCTCTCGTTGGCTCAGCGGGCGTGAATGCGAAGATCGTGATCGACGCGCTGGTATTAAGCCGAAGCCGCTATATAAACAGTTTGACTAGCCTATTTAGAAACGGAGGAGAGATAAACTTATTTCGTTCTCGAAGCACATTTTAAATTCCCAAATGGCAAGCGGATAAATGAATGAATGAATGAAAACTCTTCATTGGCAGCGGAGTAGCGGGAAGTTTATCAGCGGGCTGATTGTACCAGTCCATTCATTTGGTCACGTCCGCGGTTAATCGAAAACTTTTCTAGTTTCGCATCCAAAAGGGATTGGATTAAACGGGATCGGGTTGGATTAGATGCACTCCGGATGCATTTGCAGCGTTGCGGTTTCTTTCATTCGCCAGACAAATAATCGGATTCTGGATGCGCCAGAATGTTTGTATAACGGCGTTTCTAATAACTACATAAGCTGTCAGAGCGTTCGGTCTGACAGGGTTCGGAGCAGACTAATCAGAAATGGGAGTCAAAGCAGGTTCTTAAGCTTAACATACCTATCGATTATTATGCTATGCGTTCATGCTCAAACATAGTGATCGCTGTTGAATATAATGAAGCGCATGGATGTTTCGCATCGCATCGCGCGGGAAATATAAAACGGATTTAAATTATATACGTTAATTTGAATAAAGCCTAGGCTCATTTCAAAATAAATAGGCACCAAAGTATTTCTTGCAAATTAATTTAGTGGTTTTATTCAATTAAGTTTTACAACTAATAGGTATCCAAATTGAAATATAGATAAACCTCAAATTAATAAAGCGATCCGGAGACCATTTCGATTCGGGACTGTAAATATTTGAGTTAAGCAAAGATGCTGAAGAAGTAAGAAACCTATTAAATTAGTTTGAGGCCAGTGGACAGCTATTCCCATGTAGACACAAATTCGCTTGCCTAACGGTTGTAGTTAGGGTCGGTGTAACGAGTATTTTTCTTTCATACCTCTTTAGCGCGTCAATTCGTCACTCACATTTCTTGTCTCACACGCATTCATTCGCGCTTTTCCTTTCTATTCTGTTATTATTCTTTATTTGCTTAATTGGACCCTAATGACCTCATGCATTGCTAATGATTTATGTCCCGTGGTTTTTATTTAAAGTACCGAAGTGTAAATTATACTTGCATCGTGTTAACATAATATTGCGATTTCACACTCCGACTTAAATAATTGCAAAACATATGCAGCGGTTTATTGTAATTACGAGTAAGTAGCTTGCATTTCGCCGAATTAAGTATTTTAAACTCACAATGCATATTCAGTTCGCGGTAAAGCAAACGCGCGGATCGTGAATTTGCTGCTCATTTTCATGTGTTAATATGTATGAGTGACAGGTGTAGTTTTCTGTTCGATCAGCATTGGGATTGTCGTGTTTTTGGGATAATTGATCTGCGGATTTTTAATTTCCCGATAATTCACATATTATGCTGATACATACTATTTACTCTCTGGCGTAATGAATCAAGACTGAGGCGTCTCCAGCGATATGGAACTGTACGAAATGATGCCACAACAATACTACAAAATATCTCGATGGTCAGATGTCTTTTTTTCCCGACTACAGCAGAGAGCCGAAAGGAAGGCATAAGTATTTAAGATACGCCCACACCGCTGCTCAAAATACGTTAACGCACCGTAAACGCAGCAAAATGTATTTAAAATACGTGACGCATTCGACACGTCAACGCGTATACGCAGTTACTCACCGGTGTGGTCGCTCCCTTACTCGTGTTCCACCGTAGCGTTTAAGATATTGAACCGATTAACAGGGAAGTATAGCTAGCAGCTCGCTACTGACAATAGGTACTTTTTATATGAAATTTCCATTTCGGGAGAAAACGTTTACCACTAACTAAATATTAACAAATTACTTTGATTTTGATGTCGATCGCTTCAGCATAATAATATCTGGGTCAATAAGTTTCGCTTTTTTGAAGTGAAAACTTAGCGGCGCTGAGCACTTTTTGGGATGGGGAAAAATAGTTAAATACGCGACAGAATTTTGTGACGTCAGATGTGAAGGAACTTTTATATTTTGCTGCTAGCTGATTCGACTTCATTCAAAACTGAACGCTATCCGTAAGTAATAGCATATTCTGCAAATAAAGTAATTTTGTTCACGCGTGCTTCACCGTTTTGCTATTGAGCAAATTCGAATAGTTTGAATTTGGACGTTATTCCTAAAGAGATAGCTCTGAAAAATATTTACCAACGGCAAAAACAAATTGATATTTTGTTCACCGACGCTGTCCGCTGTTCTTGCAAATTCGAATAGTTCGAATTTGGACGTTACCTATTCCTAAAGAGATAAAAGCTTTGAAAAATATTTGGCAATGGCAAAAACAAATTGGTATCGCACCCAACGCACCCGCGGCCCGTCCGCCTAAATAAGTGACAATTGTTTATAAATTTGCGCCAAATTCATTTTTAGGGTGACACCGTAAGATGTCACGTGACCTGATCGAAAAACTGTTACAATGTTATTGAGTTTTCACTTCTGCCGGCACTCCCGGAGTGCAACCCGGTCTTTTTTTTTTTAGTATTGCAAATTTTGAAAAAAGGAAAACCTATAAATTGTGTCAATAATGTACCTACTAAAAAATCATTGAGATTGGAAAATATTAAGAAGTGGAAAAACGTTTTCTCTCTCTCCATACAACGAGTGCGTACCAAAGTTTTCCCTCTTAAGATGAATGAGGTGTCAATCGATTCATAATTAAGCTCCGGGTGACACAGCACAGGTTACCTTTTGTAAGATTGATTTAAAAAAAAAACATTTAAAAAATACAACCGAATTGAGAACCTGTTTTTTTCTAAGTCGGTTGAAAAAATACTTTTTTTCAGTTAGATTTCCGTAGTTAGGATACGGTTTTTTGAGCCTTTTATGCTTGTAAAGCCTGCTGTACACACTGGGCCAACGTTGGCGCGTGAGCAGAGGGCAGCTATGCTTTAGAGGGAGAGGGCTATAACTCGATCTCTTTCGTTTACATAGCTGCCTGAGCTGCCTCCTGCTCACGCGCCAACGTTGGCGCGTCAGCAGGATGCAGCTATGCAAATTAATGAAAACGAAATAAAGCCCTCTTCCTCTTACGCATAGCTGCATTCTGCTCACGCGCCAACGTTGGCCCAATGTGTACAGCCGGCTTTAAATGTAACTGCCAACTTCTTGGGACATTTTATGTCATGCTCCCTGGCAACACCAATCTCTGTTTTGGTATTTACGAATTTCAGGAAGCGTGATAACTTGGTAAGTCATTTTGACTATGACTATGTATAATCATTGTTTTAACCACACTTATTTTTATAAATGGGTTGGATGTGTCAGGGAACTAGGACGTAGTAAAGTAACACGCGTCGTATAACTGTGTCAGGCCAACAATGCCCCCCGATGCCTACAATAATTTCAAATCCCGGCCTATTCATTATCAAAATTAAACGGTAAAAATATCATGCTTCTTCCGCCATCGAATGCGTTTTTAATTCACCACATCCTTGACTTTTAAGCATCTATATTTCGTTAACGATCAAAATACAGCCTTACTAATATAAGTTAAAGTTTAAATTTGACTCAGACGTCAAAGCGAAAGAAATCATGCGAAAATTGTTCTTCATTTCTTTGAGCTCGCGGTGTATTTGTTAGAAATGATCAAAGACGTCGAAAATGAGTTTGCCCTGCAAGACGATCCATTTTATTTTATATCTGAGCGGCAAAACGAGTTATAGCTGCAGTTTAATCAGCGCAATTGCTTGTACGTATACATCCTTGTGTTAAATCTGTCATGTAGGAATTGGGTCTTTACGAATGGTGAATAATAAAACGCAAAATATATATATTTAAGTTTTATAAATAACAGCTCTACCAGTCAATCCTTATCTAAAGCACAGGTTTTTATGAGGAAACAGGAAAGTTAGGTAACGTTTTATTTATGATGTAGAACCTCTGTCTCGGTTGTAAATTTTTTTTTTTTTCCTTACCTATTTTTCCAAGACGGTTGTTAAACCACTGGCGTAATTGCATAACCTCTGATACGCGCGTAAAGACTGTCATCAACTGTCATTTTTGAGACGATAATGACAGTTGCCATGTCCTTGCGCTCGATTGCAAAGTTACGCATGTATCCCGCAGGTGTCAGTTCTCAACATTAGAGTTATATGTGTATGTTTGTTATTTTTCTAGTATTACTTCTACTAATTTTATTGAAGGAAAGGTTGCAGAGGCTAGGAAGAGGAAGACCTAGAATAAACTGCATAGAGAAATTCAAAAGAGAGATGTTATATCGGATCAAGACGTCAAAGGGGTTGCGTGGGATCAGAGTGGATGGAGGGCCTACTTTGAGTTTCAATGACAAGAGCTTAGCTCTTAAATAAGGAGAAGGAGACTTCTAATGAGTAATCGAAACATTCAATTGAAATTTCGGTAGCTGAATTGGCGTTAGGTAATAATATAATTTTCAACACAATTGCTAGTAACGTACCTCTTATTATGTCGCTTTCAGGCTCATAATCCTGGGTATTAAACACGCGTGTTTTATAAGTTTATAACATTACGACACTCGTGTTTTATGGTTATATCCCGATTCAGACACGTTGGCACCTTGCAGCAAGATGTATGCATGAACACGGTGCATTCTTAAATTTACCGGGTTGTACAGAATGTACAGCTTTTTTTTATTCTTGGCAAATGGATTCTTACTCGACTAAACAAATTAAATCCGTTTTGTTAATTAATTGACTATTTATTCTTGGATATCACATAGTGTTCAGAGAACAGAATCACCAAACTAATTCCACTAAAAATAAAATCCATTAATTTTAATTAACTAATTTAAATCATGCCATCGACTATATAAACAAAGTGAATGTTTGGTATAAGAAAATAGATAAAAAATGGTTGCATATACACATATTGCAAATGTATCAACTGGCAGTAAACTATATAACTGAAATACAAGAGCATTACTCAGGATTACAAGAAGTATCTCTGCATCAAGGTACAATATATAATGTCTTAAAAATCAAAGAGATAAAGCAGATTATAAGGTCAGCAAACACAAACCTGCCGACAAAAATAAAAATAGTTCAAAGTCAATTAATTAAAACAAAAAGCACAGAAACTCCAACACATATAGAAATGTATGGTTATTTTGCGATTCAAGATATCACAAAATATTCCTTGATTCACGTGACACCAGTTCCAAAGAAGGATAAAGAAGGAAATCTATACAGCATAGAAATATATCACAGTATAATTGGAATCGATTACAATAATGAAAACTATTTTGAACTCGACAAAGAAGAATTCCAGTCATGCCTAAAACGAAATAATGATTATATCTGTTACCCAACTTCCGTAAAAAACATGCAATCAAACAAGAATTGTATAAATGATTTATTGTTCAAGAAAACAGAAGAAATCGAATGTAATACACGACTCCTAAATGTAACATCAACAATTTGGAAACAGTTATATATGCCAAACACTTGGCTTATCATTACAGCAAAACAGATCAAAACCTCAATCATCTGCGACGGTGAAAGAGAAGAGATAACGATACAAGCAATTGGAGTCATTCACATTTCATAAAACTGTATAATAAAAACAAGAAATAACATGATAGCTGCCAGACGAATGAATACAGTACGAGTACTAGCGACCTATACAAAAAAGGCCAACTTCTCAATGAATAAAAATATTACTACAAGACTAGTTCAGAACATGGCCAGAGATGAGGAAGTACTTGACAGTTCCAGAGACTTGTTTGAACATTTAGTCAATAGTGAGATTGCTCAACAAACAGAATTAGACAACACGATTTGGCAACAAATAAAGTCTCATTCACTAACAGTCAGTTTAGTTTCGTCAACAATAACATTCATTTTTATATTACTCATAATTTATTTTTGTCCACAGACTATCAAGTGGGTGCGAGCCAAAGCAGTCAGCCGCCGGTCCCCCCCGGCCCCCACACCGCCTTGCCCCGTCGGCCCGGCCTCCGCCGAAGCCTCAGCGTCAGCGACCCGGCCACGGAGACGCAGTACAGCACGGAGGCAGCTATGAGATGACTGAGCTACGTTCGATACGGCCCCTGTGACACGCCCACGCCTGTCCGAGAGACGCCAATATGTTCAGAGAACAGAATCACGCGCCTCATAAGGCGCCTACGTTTGCGACATCAACCTAGTTTAAGTAAATCATAAGATTCCGCACATTTGTAAATAACAAGTATAAAGATCACATATAAGATAACTCTGCACAATTTTCTACAGTTGGCACTTTACACCTACAGTATACTCGTACTAAGAAAAATATGTAATAGTGTGCTGTAGGCGAACATTGTATATAAAGAATAGAGAGAAATAAATCTAGTTAGTTACCAATTGTCCGTTGGTGTTTTATTACCTAAAACCCTGCACTCTCTCCGGGAGTGTAGGGTCTCACCTTTCAGCATCCTCTCACAGTGGCGAAGACACCTTCAAGCCCTCAATTGATCAACAGAGTCTGTTTGATCTGCTGTGAGAAAATCACCCTCCGCTAAACCCTATTCCTCCCCGTAGGTATCCATCTGTTGCCTTAGGTCTCGTGGCAACAGATATCCCTGGCTCCATGTGTACGTGTGTGTAAGGTGTAAGTCGAGGATAGGTTAGGGACTTAGGGACGTAGGATGGTAGGCTCCCTTGCATAAACCCACCCCTTAGTCTTACACAGTCTGTGCAGTCGCACGCTGGATAACAAACCTCCCACCCTAGGGAAATTACTACTTAAACCCGATCCAAGGGTAATTATTACTGAATTCCCATCCTAGGGAAGTTACTACTTAAACCCGATCCAAGGGTAGTTACCTTTACTTACTTGCATTATTTTACACCCCGACCTGGGGTACATTATCCAGTTTGCGAGTTGTACACATAGAATTTAGTACAACTATTCACATTTGCTAACATTTTACATGAATTAATGAAGATAACATTTTAAAACGATAATATTTATTTTGTTTTGTATTGATTGGCTGTTTAGAGATTTCATCTAAGTCTGGCTTTAACACCTGCGCGCGCACTGCGCAAACATCACGAAAAAAAGTTGTTGCGCGCCATTATAGGTAATTTCACAAATATTTGTAAACATTGTTAATGCGTGTTTGGTTATTAGTTATTATAGCAAAAATGTTGACTTATGGTGAATAGAAAAGTGATAAATAGTATTTTACGCCACTGGAAATTCTTGGCGATGTACAATATGCGAGTATAAACCTGTTGCCATCAATAACTAAAGAAAATAACATAGGAAGCCTATATTTTTTTTATTTAATGTAAAGGATGTTTTCCTCGCAAATGTGTTGAAATACGTCGTATGAAACGCGTGAGCTTTGATAATTACATCCTCGGCTCTCTTATCACGCTCACCTGCGGCTCGCGTGAACAAGCCCGCCTCTGATGTAATTATCAACATAGCTCACTTGTATCACAATGTACTATTATGTACTGACTTATGTACGCACTAACCCCCTTATTCATGAAACTCTAAATGCCTCTGCTAAATAAAATGTGTTTTGTCCCTTTCTAAAGAACACAAATACCAAAGTGACGGATAAGGACATTTAAATCAACTTAAAATAGGCTTGTAGAACGTTTATGAATACGGCCGAGTCTTTAAAAAAAGTAAGCTGTCAGTACCGAAATAACGTTAATACTTAAACGTCAAGTACCCTCTTCAAATGTAGGGCTTTTATCAACTTCCGACCATCACAGATTGAGATAAAAGTATTGGATGCTTCGCAAAAATTTCCTTAATCACGACCTGGTTTTAAGTAGGTACCCACTTGAGTTATTGGGACCTTTTATTATAAGTAAGAAGAACCAGCAAAAAAATGCAATTTTAAGCATTATTATAAATTTTGCTTGTTTACATTATTCACGTTCACGTGAGGTAAGTATCAATAGTCGTAGTTAAGCCTTATGTCGCGACGTCTATAGACGTTGTGTATGTGAACGAGTTAACCCTTAAATGCATAGTGTTGCCAAATGTCTACAAAGCATTACACAGATCACAGATAAAAAAAGGCTTAGTTACATTCTTGAACGTACCTTTATACAAAAACATTTTTTTCTACCAAAAATAAAAAATCATGCATTTAAGGGTTAACTCATACGAGTAGGTACAACTTTATCTCAAATAATAATCCAATATCATCAAGTCAGATAATCAAGTTGTCTAAGAAATTCATCTACTCTCAGTAGACCTTAGTTAAATCAGAAATAACAAAAAGTATCTGTATTGTTCAAGCTCTGTTAAAATCTAGACACCTATCACAAGATTCAAGCACGTCATCAAGTTAACAAAGAGCAAAAAAAACGCCCAGAGGAATAATCACGTAATGTTTTGAACGCGCGTTAGGTAGATCCAACTGTCATTTTTTCATATAAAAAAACCGGCCAAGTGCGTGTCGGGCCACGCGCAGTGTAGGGTTCCGTAGTAGCTTGTCTTAGTTACATCGACGTGCGGGGTGCAGTTGCGTCGGCCGAATTTGTACAATTGGCCTTTCAAAGTACACATTAAGTTCATCGACTATTACTCGGTAACTACTTATGCCTTCTTGTCCGTGAAAGTGTTCCTTTTAAATTCATTATATGTACTACTACCGCGATTTTTTTCACATCCCCAGTAGTAGCCATTTAGCCGGCAGGGGGGGGGAGACACATGACTCGAACAAAAATTAGGCCTTTAAAGCCCAATATCTCGCAAACGAATCACTGATTTGAAAAATTTTGGAAAACCCATAATAGTTTTGAACGAGCTATCCAACGATACCCCACACCATGGGTTTAACGAGAAAAAAAATTACATCCCCGCTTTAGGTGTACGGGAGGTACCCTAAAAAAAATGTTTTTTCAAGATTTTATTGTACTGTTTTGTCGGCGTGATTGATTAATATACCCATGCCGAATTACAGTTTTCTAGTTGTAATGGTTACTGAGCTAAGCCGAAGACGGACAGACAGACAGACAGACAGACAGACAGACAGACGGACGGACATGGCAAATCTATAAGGGTTCCTTGTTTTCTACGGAAGCCTAAAAATTGACAATTGACAACATTTCATATTTTTGAGCCCTAAATTTTATTGGTTCTGTGTATTTGGTTTAAAAAGACAAATACGCTGATAGTTTATTTATTTCTCTAGGGTTCGTATTTAATTTGTCATTAATTTTTCAATATTTACTTATTCTAAAAGGGCGTAACTCCAATTCTACGCAGGAATAGCCTTTACCTTAGTCTTACCACGATCGAAAAAAAAAGTGATCTGACATTGACAATGACATCTGACTTTGCCATTGTCACTGGAGTAGGTATGTGGTGTGTTGTTTGTTTAAATTGTACTATTTGTTAAAAAGAAACAATTTTATTGACGAATTTGGCTGTGATAAGGGATACCGATACTTACTGCATTATATAAATACGACACCTTGCATTCACACGGATCTTTGGAATTACTGCTCGACACCACTCCGCTTTATTTTTATACGGTACATGGAAGAAATGTTTGTCCGGTTTCTTCAAAGAGTTATTGTTACAACTTGGCACGAAACAATACTTGGTGTACTTAGGAGGAGTAGACACCTCGTCGATCCACGCGGGTTTCTCCATAGTAGGCAATAAATCCCTATAATATAGAATCTTTTAATTTTATTTTACTTCCTTAGGTTACAGTCGTTAACATCGATAGTAAACAATTTACGTCAATGTCAAATTCAAATTTGTGACAGCAGAGCTTTTTTTTTCTGTAACATAAGGCACAGGCTATCCATTAACTATGTCGTAGAATGGGTAAAATTAGACCATATTTTTAATTGTTTTTTAACTATTTTATTAAGCTATATTTTTTTTTTATAAATACAGTATAGTGTTCAGGGGGCAATATGCTTTTGAATCATATATTCATTTTGAAGTGTTTATAAAATGAAATGTTGTCAATTAGATCTACCTAATGTACTACGTAATTACAATGCGTTACGTGACCTGCAGAACTTTGCTTAAGGCGCCGTAGGTTCAGCGAAGTTAAGCGAACAGAGTTTTTGAAACAATATAATGCGTCTGTTTATAATAATATGGTTTCAAAAAAATACTAATAGTAATCCTGAGGCTTTTCTGCAGGGAAATCAGTGCTTCGAAACATGATTAAGTAAATTTCGCTCGATAGAAAAAAAATCACAAACATAGGTCTAAAACACACAAAAATACACTTAGAATATTCGTAACAAATTATGGACAAAAGCTATAAATATAAAAATTGCTACTAAAAATCGACAATATCATGTTTGAGGGAAATCAGTGTTTACATTTTCATTTATTTAAACAGCCAAAAAATTTAAATTAAAAAACATGATATCCGCGCTTCCAAGCACGCACTTCCATGTCGCTCACGCTTATGCTCAGTGAGAGGGAGATAAGACCATGAACCTACGGCGCCTTAAAATAAAAAGGTTACTCTCGTCCATGAAAGTTTGGATTGCGTCCTCTTGTCTCAGCACTGTCGATTTAATCGTGCATGCTCTCGATCCTATTGTAACAGGAACCTTGGATCCGTAACAACCATGAGTCTTGGAATGTCAAGCTAACACTGGTTCATCTCGAGCGATCCACTTAGTAAGGGTTATAAATAAACAGCTCAGGGGCCTCCACGGGGACCCTGTCCTGCATAATTGTGCCCTAACAATGTGCGGACAATAAAATGGTGACGAAGACTAATTAAAAAGTTTAGCACCAGGGAACGTGATTAAAATTCCATAACGACGCATGCACGGACTGTGTGGTGGCCCATGGGGATCGTATCTATAATTTAAGATTAGAATAATACTATTGAAACCAATCAATTTGAATCGGGCGTTACTTTCCGGAACTCCATGATATGTTACGAGAACAACATTCCTTTGTTTTTCCGCTAAAAACGTTCTTGTCTATCAACGAAGATGAGATGCAACTATTTGCGTATATTTGCGGGCGCATTAACCGCATACAATAATACGCAAATAGTTGCATCTCATCTTCGCTGATAGACCAGCACGTTTTTTAACGGAATAGCAAAGGAATATTGTTCTCGTAACATATCATGGAGTCACAAACACTATTGAAACTGTTAAAATTGCATATAATATGTGGGAGTTGGGTATATTTTGATGATTTAGAACGTTTAAAACGAACATTTCTGCTGTGGAAATTAACCAGCAGAACACCTGCCTCCCATGACGTCACTTGTTGTGCCGCTTTGCAACCAGTATAAAACCCCGCCCCCAGCTCGACGCCGGTCACTTTGCTGGTTGGCCCTCTGGCCAATTACGCACAAGGCAGTTCGAAGCAAAAGGGTCCTGCGAGGCCCGGCTTGCAGTAAGTCAAATCAAAAAAAAAAAAAAAATAGACGCCGGTCACTTCCATGCCGAGCAAAAGGGTCCTGTGTGCCCGGCTTGAAGTATATTACAATAAAAAAAAATAAAAAAAGACGCCGGTCACTTGACTTCGAGCTGTGGACGAGTACGATGGCTTATCGATATTGGTTGTTGTGCTATGACTATTTTCAATAATAATTAATACTATAAAATTGCAAAAAAACGGACCTTATGGATTCGTCATGTCTGTCTGTCTCTCCGTCCGTATGTCACAGGCATTTTACTCGAAAACTATAACGTGTATTTGAATACAATTTTGAGGATAGGTGTATTTTATTAGCCGCTACATAGTTTTGAAATTAAATTACTAAAAAAAATTTTTTTATGGGTGCACTCCATACATAACACTGAAAGTCAAAAATAAAAATTAATTGCACGCCCATGTGTGGCACATCAATCGATAGGCCTTTTAAAATAAATATAAGGTTTCTCAGCAAGTTTTATCATTAAGTGAATAGAGTCGGAGATAAACGCCCCGAAAGTCACTTAAATTGTGTCCCCCCACCTCTAATTTTTGAACCGTGTATTTAAAAAAAATATGAAAAAAATCATGGACAAAAGCGCGTTTTTCAGCGAATATTGTTTTGAACAAGATCGGTACAAAGGTCTTTGAGATATTTCTAAAAAAACTGCCTTTTTTAAAGAAAAGGACGTAAGTGCCATAAGATTTCAGTAACGATACGACCTTTTTAATAGGCACGGAACCCTTCGTTGTGCGTGGGCCGACACGCACTTGGCCGCTTTTTATTCTAGCGGGCAGCTTAACCTTTTTGGCGGGAAAAGAAATGTACTTGGCTGCTTGGGACAGGAGTTGGATTTGGAAAAAAAAGCGGGGAGTGAAGTAGCGGGGTTTTATGGTAAAAGATTTAAAATAATGAATTATTATTGTTATTGATATTCTCGAAGTTCAGTTTAATAAATTAATAAAGATTTAAAGATTTAAAGATTTTTATTGAACTTGATAACAGGTATACCGAATAACAAAACATTCGTAATCGGCTGCAGTAGTCAAAGACTGAGTCGCAACGATTACGCCCACCTCGGGACACAAAGGACTTAAGTTCTAAAACATTAATTGTGTTGTTCTGATGTATAACCAGATTATATATATAGACAGATATAGACTAGTAATTACATGCTAACAGATGATGTGGTAGAACACAATGCGAAAATAAATCTACTACACGTTTGTGTGTGTGTGTGTGGGTGTGGGTGTGGGCGGGTGTGTGGGTGTATGTGTGTGTTTATGTACCTGTATGGATCACTAATGGCCAGAAATAAGGGTTTCAATTTAATCTTTGGTTCCTGGTGTTCTACCGACGAATCTTATGCTGGCTGTACACACTGGACCAACGTTGGCGCGTGAGCAGAATGCAGCTATGCGTTAGAGGAAGAGGGCTTTTTCGTACACTATTAATTGAATTCACTAATTAGTTAAACACGAAACTCTTACCCCATATTGCTAACCTTTGTTATGAAAGACACATTTTTATTTCAATCGTATATTAATAAATAAACGCCCATACAAATGTCGTGATAGCCGTACCAAAATACGTCGTATAAGGAAAACCTGTTTCCTCCGTCAAAAATACTGGCGCAGCGTCCACTCCCGTTGGTGGTTGTAGTCCAACTAACCAGTCTATCGTATGATCGTATCGTAAAGTAAATGTAACGGTGGGACGATAGAAAACCAGATTTTAAGGGTTTTGAGCTTGGGACAACTACTAAAACACTTCACTGGTTTTAATTATTCATGCATTAATTTTGAAAGATACTTTAATGAATACGCTAATAAATCTTCTTTATAACAGTACAAGTTGTTTATTTATACGTTGCCGTAGTCTATAGTTATGAATTTTTGTTTGAGCAAAACCGCAAGTGGGACACGCGAAAAAGCGGTGGATTTCGCTTTTTTACGATTTCAAAATACATTTCTTTCAGAATCAATTAATATTTAAATATATTTTATATACATTTTAAGTATTTTATAATACACGGAATACAAATATATATGTATCAATACTGCATTTTAAACTGACTTGAAATTATAGCCGTGGGACAGCAAAAACAGCTCGTTTGAAAATTGACCCTAGT
The DNA here is from genome assembly GCA_947578815.1 of Epinotia ramella. Taxonomy (NCBI): domain Eukaryota; kingdom Metazoa; phylum Arthropoda; class Insecta; order Lepidoptera; family Tortricidae; genus Epinotia; species Epinotia ramella. The sequence goes on along the minus strand of OX388201.1, from coordinate 5,397,300 downwards.
ATTTCATACTTTCTCAATTAGTGCAATGGTGCATACACTTGATTATGCTATTTCTCAATAGAGAACAATTAAATAAAAAAAACAAAACATACATATTTTTGCAAAACTCATACCTGATTGGGTTTCTTTATGTATGAAACCCTTTTCCAGGCGGAGATGTCAAACACCCAAATAATATGGTAAGTCTGATATTCTGCTGTCATTTTTAAAACTGAAAAGCCGATGGAAAACTTTGTGAGCAAACATTATTTCATGAACATTATTTATAAATTCTCTTAAGTACTTTACTCGACGTTTTTGTAAAATCGATTCGACTCCATTGTAAAATTATCGACAAAATGCATTACCGTGTTCTCACGCTTCGAATGTAAATATGGCCGCCATAAGCCGTTTGACGTGTATTCATCGGGCGGGATTTACGCCTCAGAATTTGCGGGATATTTTAAAAGCATTAAAGCACGCTTTTATGACTTCGTAAAAATTAATATTGAGAAGTCCAGGTACGCTTACAATAAACTCCATGAAATACATGATTTGGACAGGTTTGGCATTCAAGTGCAAAATTACAACAAATTCGGGATAGAGTCTGGCCAGCGAGTCGTGACAAAAGCATTTTTTTTCGAATTCCTTATATGGCAACTATTTTACCCACATATATTAAATCAAAATACAAAATAGAAGACAACATTGCCACGAAACGGTTCCATCTCAGCGTTGTGCTGGCCTGGTAGCCAGCGCTGGTCTTCCGATGTAACCATACGGTGATTCCACGGCGTAACATTCATTTTACACTCGCACAAAATAATAATAATATTAATAGTAATATAAAACAAAAACAATAACGTAAAGACAAATAATAAAATTTCCGAACGCAACATAACCGCGCCAACCGGCCAACTAGCGCCAATATGACAGCTGGATGCTCCCGGCAACTAAAACGTCAAACAAGACAGACATGTGACGCGGGCGCAATGCCGATTTGACAGGCCAGGCCATATAATTATGGAGAAACAAAACAAATATTTCAGCTATGCTATTAAATAAGCTGTCAGTTATAAGTATCTGTTACGCCGCCACACATTCCGTGTTGTGTGTGTGTTGGGACACGATTCGCTGGACATACTCTACCGATAAAATTATATTTTGAAAGTGTTATCGCTAAAAGTGTTTAGCCCATTCAGCCCCAATCATCTTCTTTCTGGTCTGAGTCTGAGTCATGACAAATTACACGAATTTTCAAAAATGTATGCTTTTCGCTACATATTGAGATTACTCTACTATGGACTTTTGATATAGGTACTTTCTTTTTAACTGTAGTACCCTTGTAAGACCCACAGATCCCCCGCCAACCCCTCAGAAGCAAAGGATTTCACCCTTTGCGCTGCTGATTTGGAAAGATACCAAATTACCATTAATCTCCCTAATATATTGCAATCTCTGCTTCAAAGTTGACACCAATACAAACCTACCTGATACCTAATAAAAAAATACGTATCACATTCACTGTAAATATTTTGGCATATATTCTAGGATATTTCAATGCAAACTTTTTAACAAGCCGTCCTTCACTAAATATTGGAGCTGACGTGTGCAAACGATATGTTTCATGCGATTTTCTATTTGCTTTCCCTGAGCGCCGGCTGTCGGTTGCACGATTAGGTTTAACTGGACACAGTCGCCATGGGACTGCACGGGACAAAACCGACAACGAGAGAACAATAAACGGTAAAAAAGTACACACAATTTTTAAACCAACGGCCACCAACGCCATGTTTTTAGTCACGACTTCGAGCGGCGGCGGTTTTTCTAATTAATTTCGTATGATCCCAACTAACCATAGTGCGTTGCGCATCTCCACCTCGCAATAAAAAGATAAAACGCTAGCCGCGCCGCAATAGGGGTGTCGACTCGAAAATTATTCTTACTCAAAAAGCAAGAAGGCCGAAAGGCAAGTGACGAAAATCCCATTCAGATATCTCAATTAATTACGAAGCTACAATATTGCTTGTTAGAGAGAGAAAACGCAAACAGTGTGTGATGTCACGTTACGGGAAGCTGCCGGGGGGCCGCGTCGACGGCGGTGCCGAACACGATGGGCAAGCACGGCACATTGCCGTCTATTAGTGACGCCACAATCTTCCAGCGTCATCGTTTCATATGAAATTGCGTTTTGTGGATAAGGGACAGAACATATCCCTTCTTAAAACTTTGGACACTTATAACTTCGTGATTATTAATCCCTTTTCGAGAAAATATGACATTATTGATTATTTTATTTAGTGTCTACACCCCTATTCGTTAGACTAGTAGGAAGTGATGTTTCCGTAGCCTCGAAGGGTCGAATCCCACTAGAGGCAAAAGATTTGTCCGAGCATGAATATTTGTTTCTGATTCTTGGGAGTATTCTATGTATCTGTATTTATATCGATTGAATATATCGTGATCTTGTAGGTATCAAAAACATAGGCCTTATGAAGCTTATTACAAGGTTTGTACGACTACTGAAAGATTGGCCCGTAATATTAATTAATTAATTAATCCTCCCGCAAGAAGGCTGTGAATCTTGTACTCCGAATACTGCACACGTGCTGCAGCCTGCACATCTATCATGGGACGGCCGCGACATACTCTCGATTTTTCTCGCACTATACCTCTTGTTGTGTTCTAATAAGAGAGAGACGGATAGTGCGAGAAAAATCGAGAGAGCTCGCGCGCCGTCCCGTGATAGCCGTGCTGCTAGATATAGATTTCATATACTTATGGGAAAAGTTGCGATTTCATCTTTGTGTTCATATAATAAGGTAAGTACACCATTCATTCATGTTATGGTGGCACTCCACATGGCGGTATCTGCCCAAATATACGGGTTGTATCTGTTTCCTTCCTACGGCAAATGATAGGCAACGACACAAGTATTCAAGTATTTATTGCAATCATGTTGTTACAGTACGGTACATAGTTGACATGTGTTACAGTAAGTCTCAAACATGAACCCTGTGAGGGCATCGCAATGTTTCTAAATTAAGTTACAACTAAATATATTTATAACATAGTTAGTTAACAGAGCTAGGCATAATTTTTTGGTTATGTTATTGTATGTGTATTAGTGTATCGTTGTGTATGTGTATGTGTCGTTGGATTTGTATTTATGTATTTATTATTTAAATTATTAAACTTATATATCTACTTATGTGTGTACAGATATGGTTTAGTAGCAGTAATGTTTATGTATTGTTTAGAGTTTATCGTAAAAAATAAAAATAAAATAAAATATAGAGAATATCTTTATTTCATTTCTTTATGTATTCCGGTATTCTATGGTATACTTTTACTGACATGGATAGCTGACTAGATAAATGCAGTTTCAATCGGGAAGTCGGTTCACAACGCGAACCCGCAACCCCAAGTGGAATGCCACCATTACATATCCAATAAACAAAACTCACTCGAAAAACATGACGCTTCAACTTATTTATGCATATTTAAACATTTTTTAATACACCAATATTAAAAACGGATGCTGTTTAACCATAGAAAATCTACCGTCACTTTTTCCTATTCTGTTAGGGTTACGCGCAGAGCAGCGCAAGGGATCTAGCGTAGGATGCACAATAACAATAAGTAACACAGTAGTAAACACGTTTTGTATTGTATAACCGTTCTTCCAGTACAAACGTCAATCAATGAGTGATCTATTAGGATTAGGAACACGTCAACTCAAAATACCTACTGTATAGAATAAATAAAAACAGCCAGCAAGTAACTTTGCTTGTGATACAAACCTCAACATATTCCCTACTAACTTTATACCAACAGTGTGTAGAGAACGCGCTCACCAACCTCAGCGGTGCACGCGAGCTGGCAGGCTGGAACGCCGCCGCTGTCAGCGCGCGTCTTTTGTTTTTTTTTTATAAAAAAATCTTACTTGATTGTTGTTCGGTGTCAGTTGTCAGTTTACGTTTCTATACTATTTGTGTGTAGTGTGTGTAGTAAACGTGTAAATATTCTGTGCCTTCTACTGAGTATTGTGAATAGTGTAGAAGTTACTTGTTTGTATATTTTGTGAGTATGCGTCGTGTAAATAAACAGAACTCATTGGAAATTTTATTGGAAGAAAGTTCTAACAGGTGACAAATTTAACTCCGATATCAAACCAATATAGAATAATGTCACGCGCCTATTTCAACGACTTGACAATTGTCTCCTAACAATGACTAAGTAAGTACCTATGAGTCGTATAATTCTGGGTCTACAAGAAAATTATATTAATTACTGGCTACTTATCGACGTTATTCGTTTACTCTTCGACTCATTAATGTACGTACAAACGTGTTACAGACAACGTTCCGAAAATATCAATACACATTCTTTATTGATACTAACTAGATTTTTTTTTAATGTTGTCTGTATAGATATTGGAGAACGCGACTGTACATAAATTTTCATTGTCAGTTGAAAATCGTCAAGGTTATGAAATGTGAGCCCAATAGAACCCCTGGTAGCTGTCTACCAGGGGTTCTATTGGGCTATTATTTTCCGCAACATCCATAATACAAGTTGTTTAACTAATTTTAATATTTTCTCGCTCACGAGCGGGCTCTAGCGTAAACTCGGAGTGCATTTGAATATGAAAATTTTGTTGAAAAGTAATGAACTTGTATTAGGTCATGTAAGTGTACAAATTGGTAAATAAAAATGGAACAGGACGTGAAAGCGTAAACTTTCCAGACTAAAATGTTCTAACAAAGTTAACTATGTTAAACTCATTCATTTCAAAGTCAGGCTTTTAAGGCTAGACCTGTCTATCTAGGTGTGAAGTGAAAATTGGCCATAGATCTCTGACGTATATTATATCGACAACTGAATAATAGACAAATGAATAATAATAAAATAGAATTAGCCTTATAGTTAGCTCAATAAGGCTTGTGTTTATCGGTACCTACTAGACATGAAGTGTCATTATCTATACTACCACGCGTCTTCGTCCACGTAGGGCTCGTTTTCGTTGAACTTGATTACACGCACACGACAATAATGCATTAATATGTAATGCACTATAAAGTATATATATAATGCTTATCATTATGATTAACAAGTTTCCGTCAAAAAATTAATTTTTGGTAGGTACAAGCTTTTATTGCCACTGTACTTTCCTGTATACCATCATCAACTATTGATTGAGACGATTCTAACGAGCCCAAACTCGATGGGGTTATGTGGTTTTATTACAGAGTTCCTTAGGCCACCTTCCAGCTCGATCATCAGATCAGCTCCACGTCATCATAAGTAATATTGCATTGTCACGCGATTTGCATATTCTTGCAAGATTTCAGCTCAATCGGAAACCGGGAAGTGGATCAAATTTAACTTGCAAGATTTGATTACGGACAACGGACAGGTGAAAGTAAATAAAAGCTTGAAAGTAACAGTCATGGCTACTTTATACCTTTCCTCAATTTTACGGCAACAAATAAATACAAAGAATTTCTTCAACAACACAAACAATTACGAGTAACAAAGTTAATGAGACTAAACATTGTACCATACTCGCTGTCTGTGTATTGAAATGGTTTGAGAGTCAGTAGGCCGATGGTTTTTATAGACTGAAACCTATCGATCCTTAAAGCTAAGTCTTAATTTATTAAGTCAGTTCGGTATCACTACGAGGAATCATATAAATACATGATGTTATAAAATAATTATAACATGAAATTGTTATGTATTTGGGTCAATCAACTATTTCTTGTTGTTAAACTGCCCCGTTAGCCCTTAGACAAAATTACAGTTACTTAGAAAAAATGTTACAATACGGACTTCTAACGTGCCTTGATGGTCCATACAAAAAGGCGTTATTGACAAGAAAATCCCACATTTGGTGCTATTGATATAGAACCTATTAATCGCAGTTTATCCACCAAATTAACACTTTTAGTGGCAGGACCCGCTATGTGGGCGGCGCTCTGCTCGCAGGCGATTTCCTCTTAAAACGTTTTTCCCTGTGTTATTGGCCACAAAGTTATTGGCAGTGAATGTGTTAAGCAATGTACTCGTAGTCCGAAAAACTTTTGTGTGAAAAGTGCATCGTGACGTTTATCCTTAACGGTCCCAATAATGAACTAAATCATCATATATATTCGAAGATACTGAATTACGTCCACTTCACGCCCTGTGAGGGTAACCACATTCAATTACACAACCGTATATCTCTCTTTTGCGTTACTTTGAATAGTTTGAATAATGAACTTTATTCTTTTTCGCCAAAGTCGATTATTCAACGGTAGTTGGTGATGTAATAAGAGCTTTCGGATGTGCCCGGTCGAATTGATGTCTTTCGCTTTATATTCAACTTTCTTACACAAGCGTCAGGAACACGGTGAGCAATATTTCTGCCTAATGGGACATTCTTTACAAAAAACTAGCCTGGAAATGCTTATTCGGAAAAGTTTTTATATTATCGACATCAAACATGATCACAGACTCTTTAAAATAGAAAGGAATTGATGCATAGTATGAACTATTTTTTTCAATTAAAGTTGATCGAAGTCATCAAGTGTGGGTTGCACCAAATCGTCTGTAATCTTAATTCGATTACAGATAGAGACAGAGAAAATCTGAATGTATGGAAAGTTTGTCAAATTTCTATGGAATGACAGCTAACGTCGCCATATTTAAAGATGATCGGCCTGTAATCATAAGTTCGTGCAACCCGCCCTTAATGTTTTAAGAATAATAAGTATCGTATGACAATATAAAAAAATCTCGCACACTGATTTCAGTGGTCGTCTCAACAAAACATTTAGGGCCGGATTTTTCAAAATACGTTGGATGAAGTTCCATAGATTATGCATTAGGACATATATACAGCGCGTAGGACGATGCGTCTCTAGCTGTCAACTAGAGACCTTAATAAAGGATCGACATCGCGCTTGTCATTCTTCTGGAGTCGCAAGCGTCCTTACGCAATGGTGTCTACTTACAATCTGACTGGGCTATAATAGTTCCTTCGTAGTATAATAATTTTCTGTCAAAAATTTTATTGCCGACTGTACTTTTTCTGTATACCATCATCAACTGCTTATTGAGACGATTCTAACGAGCCCAAACTCGATGGGGTTATGTGGTTTTATTACGGAGTTCCTATGGCCACCTTCTGTCTCCATCATCAGATCAGCTCGATGGTACAGTCGACTACAAAGAGATCTATACGGCCAATATTACAAAAATATGTACACACGACCTTAATGTCAAGGCAATACAGTCGTGTATACATATTTTTGTAACTTTGGCCGTATCGATCTCTTTGTAGTCGACTGTACCATAATATTGAATTGTCATCCAAACTATACTTATACCCAAAATTTCAGCTCAATCGGTCACCGGGAAGTGGGTCAAATTTAACTTGCAAGATTTGACGGACAACTTACATACATACTTACATACGAACAATTCAAGTTAATATAAAGCTTGTATAAAAAAGGGGTATTTTTTGAGGTAAAAGTTGATATGTCCTATAATGCTTTAAGAAAAGTTACGCTTTTCATCTGGCCCCGTAGCATGGATGGCGTTATCACGCGATAAGTGACAGGATAGGCGCGTCGTCTCGTTCTATCGAACGGTGTCAGCCAGGGACGGAAGCTCTATCCTGTCACTTATCGCGTGATAACGCCATCCATGCTACGGGGCCAGGTGCCAACATAAATATTTGCAACTGGCTTCCGAATAGGCTAAAAACGGAATGCGATCCGAATGGACGGTTTTTTTGGAACCGGAGGTTGGAAGTCAATGCCTATTGCGGTCGCGCCGCAGGACTCATATATTATTCACCAGCGACCGGTTACACTTAGGGTTGTCTCGTGTTCGACAAATTACTATCGGCAGTCAAAATCACAAAGTAAGGTATAATTCTATTTTCTTAATGGCCCTGGAGTATTTTCGTTTTTTGATAACAAAATATACTGTCGGATGCAATAACGAGTGTGACAGCGAATTTGAAAAATATGCCCCATAAGGTCAGTTTGGGTATTACTCCACGCAAAATACGGTTTTGAAAAACATTATTTTATAATAGCGTTTTTTTTTGTTGATTTCACTTGAAAATGTTATTCTAAGATGATTTAGTCAAGAATCCGACAAACTTTCCACCCGGAAGTAATTATGTAGATTTAAATGAAGCATGCATTATCTTTTTTTGTACGATTTATCTTGAATATTATAGAGCAAATGTAAATGAACCAAAATAAAGACAAAAACATTTATTAATATTTTTACTGACTTTTTAGAAGCCAGTTAACTTATCATTTTTTCGATGTCTGAAATTTTGTCGGATTTTGTCGCTGGGTAACTATTTAATTGATAATATATCCGTTATACATAAAAAATAAGCTATTATAAATTATTTCCAAAATTGTCTTTTTTCCATACAAGTTGTCAGTTCATTGCCTGGACTATATGTGCTCCACCAGGGAAAGTGCGCCTCATTCATCATTCAGTCATATAAATCAATATCAGCACTTACCCCGGGGGCGCACTTTCCCCTGTGGCGCACATACCCGAACTGACCCTACCTATTAAGACGTTATAAAAATTCTAAATTAGTGTTTTTTGCATGTTTGTAGCGTTTTAAGTTAGTAACTTTGTATGTAAACGATAATCTCCAGTATATAGAATGGGGCTTAGGAACATAAGCTACATTTTAACCCGCGGCTCGGCTTTCGTTGTATGTAATATGCGGGCGGAGTCGCGCGTGCCACTTGTTTATAAATATTAATTAAAAGCAGAATGTTTATTCAAGTCAAAAGGAAGTGTAATTATTTTGTCAAAGAATTTGTATGTATGTATGTAAGCACTTTATTGTACACAATAACAGGTTAAAGAATATACATGTCACACAATAGATCAAAGTACAAAGGCAGGCAGGGAATTTGAAGTGGGTAGTGGGATAATATCTGTCTGTATATGACAAATATTGTCATAATTAATGCGGCCATGACATATGATTTGCAAGATCCCCTGCTGTTACCGAAACACCAGGTATTGTTTTTCTATCATTTAACTTATGCTCGCCAAAAAATATATCGGAGCAGAGCCAACCCTAATAGTTCGCGTGTCCTATCAAACAGCAGCGAAGTGCAAGGGATTGAAAGAATCGTTTAAACTGGATGACGTATCGGCCCGGGCGCAATGCTAACACGAAATGTTTTATTTTAAGCTCCGAGGTTTTTGCACGCCTTTTGAAACGTTCGAAGGACGTTAGTAATATGATTTGATTTGTAAAATATTTTAACGGTATAAATATACATAAAAAATCTTTTAGTACCTACTTAATATTACTCTTTGCTAGGAACATTCCGCTATGGCCAGCACGAATGGCCAGTTTATATTAGAGGGTTTCTTATTGATCATGTATTTATGAACTCGAATGTACATTAAACAGTTATTTATTAGTAACGGTATGCTGTAAACTTACTTAGCCGTTACTTGATTGAAATACCTACTACTTGCATTTCTACAGATTGTATGTCAAGATATTTAGCGCATCAACGCCGTTATTAGCAGAACAGTTGATATAGATACAATTGAAGTCGTAAGTTACGACTCGTAACTACCGACTAAATACATACACTTGTGTCAATAAACCTGCCTCAAAATCAGTCAGCCACGAATGTTTATACAAGTTCCCTGTAATCGTCCTGTTTCCTAAGAGAAGTACAGTAGCGGTTGCTTGGTTGAATTATTAAATTCAGTTTTATGTTTTTGTTACAAAAAATATAGGTAGAACCAAGGTAGAACAATAATTTTATTTCACGTTAACAATACACGCTTGAGGCAGCCAAGGAATCATGCGACTTTTCCGCAAACGCTATTCATTTGCGAGTTGCGCCGGGGAAGGGACACCTACGTTACAAAAGTGGGGTAATCAACATTGACACAAAGTCGGCCAAACAGCATTAGTCCGCTATATAGAGATTTACGATACAACGACACGGGAACAACATTTCGTAACTTGTCCCTCGTAAATTATTTTAGCGCTCCGACGCGGATTTTGAAGTCCGGAATACATTTTATTCATCATCGTCGGTGCTTTTTAAGAGCCTTATCACACTTGCGATTTGCGAGCGTGTTTTCTATACAATTATCAGTCGCGGCGAACACGCTGCGTGATCGCCTTCATACAAAATACGCTTGGAAATCGCAAGTGTGATAAGGCTCTAAGGTGCATGAGTTTTATACATAGTTGCATCCAATGATGTAATATAAAAAAGAGATACGGTGTCTGTATACGAAATTCATAAATGGCCTCCAAATCTGACGGCATACGTTTCCATTGACGACTCGAAGTCTCGAAACTGAGGCAAGTTGGTGCAATTGACTCAGTTGTAGTGTGCCACTTTTGAGGCGCTTATAACCTATCCATCCCTTTTTTATATTACATGCTTAGTTACATCCATACAGTTAGGTACTATTGCGGTCTTTGACAGCTTGGAATTGGTTCGTTTATCTAGGACAAGAGATATTAAACTAACATTATTTGTTGACATTATGTTATGTCAAGTCAAACTAACACTGGCACGAGGCATAATTTATCAATTTGGTAATTGCTTTAATAGCAATCGCATACACGATACACGGTCTATAATTACCCATAATTTACCATAAGTTCTTGTTATTTCAATTTATTGAACGAGCGAGCGGAACGAAGGTAGTTCTCCGTTTCAGCTTGGGCAAGAATGCATTCGTATGTCGGCCGTCTATCCGGCTGTTCTCTTCTAAAGTGGCCGTCAATTGAATTTGCTAACTATGTAAACAAACCGCCATCATTATCATCATCATCATCAGCATATCAGCCGAAAGACGTCCACTGCTGGACATAGGCCTCCCCCAAAGAGTGCCAAAGTGACCGGTCCTGCGCCACCCGCATCCAGCGGATTCCCACGACCTTTACCAGGTCAGTAGTCCACTTTGTGGCGTCTTACCCACGCCGCGCCTTCCGGTACGTGGTAGCCACTCGAGAGCCTTTCCGCCCCAACGGCCCTCGGTCCTATGTGCTATGTGCCCCACCCACTGCCAATTTCAATATGGCGGTTTGTTTACACGGTTAGCAAATTCCATCGACGGCCACTGTACAGGTCGCATTTCTAACCTGAATCTCGTGAGATTTTGTGAACAGGTTCAGTAATTATAAAACTTTTTTTGTCAATTCAGTTTTTCGGGTTTTATTTTAATTACAGCTCACAGAGCCACTAGTTTAGATTAGCTTTTATACATTGCTTACTAGTTTAGATTAGCTTTCATACATTGCTTACTAGTTTAGATTAGCTTTCATACATTGCTTACTAGTTTAGATTAGCTTTCATACATTGCTTACTAGTTTAGATTAGCTTTTATACATTGCTTACTAGTTTAGATTAGCTTTCATACATTGCTTACTAGTTTAGATTAGCTTTCATACATTGCTTACTAGTTTAGATTAGCTTTCATACATTGCTTACTAGTTTAGATTAGCTTTTATACATTGCTTACTAGTTTAGATTAGCTTTCATACATTGCTTACTAGTTTAGATTAGCTTTTATACATTGCTTACTAGTTTAGATTAGCTTTTATACATTGCTTACTAGTTTAGATTAGCTTTTATACATTGCTTACTAGTTTAGATTAGCTTTTATACATTGCTTACTAGTTTAGATTAGCTTTTATACATTGCTTACTAGTTTAGATTAGCTTTTATACATTGCTTACTAGTTTAGATTAGCTTTTATACATTGCTTACTAGTTTAGATTAGCTTTTATACATTGCTTACTAGTTTAGATTAGCTTTTATACATTGCTTACTAGTTTAGATTAGTTTTTATACATTGCTTATTAGTTTAGATTAGCTTTCATACATTGCTTACTAGTTTAGATTAGCTTTTATACATTGCTTACTAGTTTCGATTAGCTTTCATACATTGCTTACTAGTTTAGATTAGCTTTTATACATTGCTTACTAGTTTAGATTAGCTTTTATACATTGCTTACTAGTTTAGATTAGCTTTTATACATTGCTTACTAGTTTAGATTAGCTTTTATACATTGCTTACTAGTTTAGATTAGCTTTTATACATTGCTTACTAGTTTAGATTAGCTTTTATACATTGCTTACTAGTTTAGATTAGCTTTCATACATTGCTTACTAGTTTAGATTAGCTTTTATACATTGCTTACTAGTTTAGATTAGCTTTTATACATTGCTTACTAGTTTAGATTAGCTTTCATACATTGCTTACTAGTTTAGATTAGCTTTCATACATTGCTTACTAGTTTAGATTAGCTTTTATACATTGCTTACTAGTTTAGATTAGCTTTTATACATTGCTTACTAGTCGGCAGCGCCCTTGAATAAGATTAATTGCTACTTCAAACCCTACGTTACACATTCTATTTTGATTTCAATGTAAGTGACCCCCAGCTGTATGAATGAAGCTAAGGCATATGTCCAATCGGCCCTTAGGCCTAGACAGCGCTTAATCACACTTAACCCTGACTCTACCCTAGTTTTATTCGTCGTAAAGATTTTTACAGCTTCCGATCACCTCGTGTCGCTGGAAGCCATTCCCGATCGGCAATAAACTCGGCTCGCGCGAGTTTTCAATGAAGGACATCGGAACAATAACGAGGGATCACGGGTTCGGTTCCCGGATGGACATCAGCGGGTTTTGATTGGACCGAAGCCCTTTCCGATTGCTTGCTATTGTCCGGGCCATTTTGGAATTAAGGGCTCGAAGAAATGAAGGTCTTAAAAATATATCACGTGATGTGCACTCACTCGATTTGTGTTTGTGATCCGGATCATTTGGGAAAGCCAACATCTGCTGAAATACAAAGAAATACGACGATCGGTTAGTCTAGTGGGTAGTGACGCTGCCTACGAAGCTGAAGGTCCTGGGTTCGAATCCCGGTAAGGGCAAGTATTTGTGTGATGAGCATGAATATTTGTTTCTGAGTCAAGGATGTTTTCTATGTATTTAAGTATTTCTATCTATTAAATATATCGTCGTCTAGTACCCATAACACAAGCCTAAGCTTACTATGGGACTAGGTCGATTTGTGTAAGATTGTCCCCTAATATTTTTATTTTTATTTTTTATTTAATACAAATCACGAAATTATCATGATTCATTGAATTCTAAATCGTCGTCGGTACTCCGTTAAAACCGTCATCGTCATCTTGAGTCTTTGTTTTAATACAAAATACCCACTTTAATCCATACTAATATTATATGTTAGTGCAAAAGTGTGTCTGTCTGTCTGTCTGTCTGTTACCTCTTCGCGCTTAAACCGCTGAACGGATTTAGATGAAATTCGGTATAGGTACCTAGATTTCGTTTGAGTCCCGGGGAAGGATATAGATAGTTATCTCGGAAATTATTATTATGGAGCTACGTTATAAACGAGTTCCACACGGACGGAGTCACGAGCAGAAGCTAGCTTACCATTATATGCTGATATAAACATGAATAAAAAGTACTTAGGTACATGTTAAAGCTTACAATTATTTTTGCAATCGAATGGTCACGTGAACGCAATCAATTCCATAAAATCACGTCCATCGGCAAATTACCGAAAAAATATCCGAATGCCATCTCCCGGCGGAACCACGCGTCACCCCGGAAAAAATATACACGCACACGCATAAATAAACACACAGGAAACACGCAATCACCACGAGGGACGGAATTATCCATTCATCGCTGTTAACGGGGACAAAAACCACTTTAGGGGAGCTAATTCTAAATATTGCGATAATCAGTGGTCATTCCCCCATCGCCCAATATGCTATTTTGTTGTTATTACTTTTTTTTGATTTACTACCAAGGGCTGAGAAGTTACGAATATTAGATTTTCCTAATAATTGCCCCCCGTTCTATCGAATTCAGGGGGCTATGATTAAATGCATAAATCTCGTTTAGTATTGTGCGAATTTCATTTCCAGGGTCGGAGATTCATATGACCTATTGCGAATGCCATCTGTCAATGTCCACAAAATTGCGCACTTCAATTTAAAACTCAAGTTTGTTTCAATGACAATGATTTCGCACAGCTAAACTGTGGAATGGATTGTCGCCTGCGGTATTTCCGGACCGATACGACCTTCAAACCTTCAAGAAAAGAGCGTACTCCCATCTTAAAGGCCGGCAACGCACTCACAACACCTCTGGTGTTGCAAGTGTCCATGGGCGGCGGTAATCGCTTACCATCAGGTGATCCGTCTGTTCGTTTGCCTCCTATATCATAAAAAAAAAAAAAAAAAAAAAATGAGCATTTCAAATTTGCTACCCTTCAGTAGCCAACTTTGTTTTCGCATCGTAAAAGCGAGTGGAGAGTATCCAGTATTAACTTACAAGTGTAATTGAGTTGTCCAAATCTCGTTTATTTCACGCACAGTGGGCACCAATAAACAAACACAAGAAACAAAAGTAAGTCATTCCCGGGATCACCCAGGGCATCGGCTAGTGACTTTGGGCCAATCAAAAGTTGGGCCCCGAGTGGCGATAGCTGATTTGTGCCCGTTTACCGAACTAACTCCAAGTTACGATTAGTTCTTGTATTGTTTACTTGCACAACAAACGGTCAATTTGTCGGGTCCACGATTAATTCAATTCTGTCCACTTGGACCTCAATTATAACAGTAGCGCCAAGGTTCCCAGATACTGTTCCGAGAGTAAATTAAAAAAAAAACCGTTAGACAGGTAAGTAGTAACCATTAAAAAAAATACAGTCAGCGATAACTATACTTAAAATGATATAGCTCATAGCCTTATCATCCTCCTAGCGTTATTCCCGGTTGTGCCCTAAAGGAGCCCGGGGTCGGCTTTGACATCTAATCCCAGATTTGGCATAGGCACTTGTTTTCCGAAAGCGGTTGCCAAGTGCCATCGGACCTTCCAACCCAGAGGGAAAACTATACCTTATTGGGGTTAGTCCGGTTTCCTCACGATGTTTTCCTTCACCGAAAAGCTAACGGTAAATATTCCGCACATAAGTTCCGAAAAAGGCATTGGTACGGTTCGAACCCACGACCGCCGCATGACAGCCGCATGCCTGCACCCACTAGGTTGGACCCTAGGCTATATAAATAGGTTCTATGTATAGGTATTAGAACTCTTTTTTTTTTATAACTACTAGCCCGACTTTTTTCGCATTCCATATAGCTAGTAGCTGTTGATTTTTTTATTGCATTTATTGGTCCGCGCCGGGACGCGTTTTAGCCCACATTCAAATTCCGAACGGAATGCAACGCTTTATTGCACGTCACTTTGATGTGTCACTTCCTGGTGATTGGCGCATCCGAATTTCAAAAAGCATAAAATGCACCAACAGATTGCCATAGTTGGAATGCTGTGTATTAAAACATGAGTTTGATGCAAACAGACTTTCATCGTTAAAATTAGTCGACAATTTCCAGGAGTGTTTTCCTACCTTTTATAATACAGTTTTCGCCTCAGGAAAGTGGTTTTAAAACCGACTTCACTACTTGGATTACGAGCGTCCATCTCGGTTATTATTTTTTAACGGCGCACCGCTCGCGCTGCTCGCTTCATTAGCGGCCCGCATTCCTCTCACGCTCAGCGTAATTTTGTTAACTATTTTTGTGTCCTATAAGACCGACGCGAAATTTCCCCAAGTTACGCTTGCTCTCCTACTTCCTCTTTGTTTAACTTTTCTTATTTCGTATTAGTCCTACTGATTAAACTGGAGCCAAACATAAATTTGTACGTGACCCTGACTTACAAAAAAACAAAAGCACCCAGCACAAGAGGGAAATATAATAGTACCTGCAGTACGAAATAAATGCTCGACATTTGTTTCTGGTCGTTTTATATCTTCACGTTGCTATAATACTTATGCTAGTTTGATATTTTGCGTCAAAGCGAATATGTCTCACTTAGAGTAATGCCAGAGTTTTACTACATCAGCTATAAATTGTTCGCGAGCCGCAAAGTGGAATAAAATGTACATTAGTTGTCATTTCCACGGCGAGCTTATGTGGCGATGGGTGGTTAGGGTTCCGCAACCAGAAGGTGCTAATGGGCACACAGGCGGCAGAGAGACAACCCTATTACTAACGCTCCGCTGTTGACTAGCAGTCTGTCACGGGGCTGTCTTTTACTTACTTCATTTTGTTTCGGATTGTCTTACATTTGCCGCATTTTTTTGTGATACAGAACCCTTTGATAGTGCTCTTGATCAATGTTTTATTATATTCCCTTTACCGTTAGTGGTGTAAAGGTTGATCAATAGACCGAAATTCACGACGCATTAGTTATTGTAAATCTTTTCACGCGCACGGGACTAGTCAATCGAAATTTCCGATATTACAAAGGAATATAACGTTTTTGTTAACATTGTTTTAGCAAAAAATATTGGGTGCTGAAAATCTGCAGGAATTTATTCCCGTACCTACCCATCCCTCAAACTTTAAAAATGGTTTGGAACTTGCATAAAGTTAAGTTTGCGTGTTTTATTTATTAATTTAGGATCACCAATTCAATATGTAGCTTAGGTGACATTCTCGGTTGATGTTCACCTAATATTACGATATTATAGATTGACATAAGTAAATTATTTGATTGATGTATATACACAGTTGGCATAAAATAAATTCCTTATCATTGATTTTCTATTAATTTTCTTGTTTTTATCCTTTAGTGGTACTTTCTCCTACTGCATTCGTTTTTTTTTTGGAAATGTTAATATGTATTATTTTGATTTTATTATTTCAAATGCGATGTAATTGTTTACTGAATAAATAACTATGAACTATGATTTATAGGTAACCACAGCTTATTCTGGTATCTAAGAACATACAAAAAAATCAAAAAAGCATGTATCTCCTTATGTTTTAATTAAAAATAATTGTATTATATAACTTTATACCGACACGGGCAACGAGTAGGTGTGGGAATACGGAGTGGAATTAACTAGGAGATATAATGGTGAAACAAAACCAATTCATTTCTCTAACTATATGTCACAACGGATCTGGTGATCCAGAAAATTATATTTATTGTATTGAATTTTTATAAATCTGTTTTAACGATGACGAAATGCACCAAATGATTCAAAGGTTAAAATTCTTGTAAGGCTTGATCTTTATAAATTTTATCCGTGATACAAAAACTCTGATCCAAATCGTTTCAACCGATTATATACTTAATACACTAAATAAATAGCTTTAATTTTACATTAACGGTTAAACGCGGCTTAGCGTACTCGGCATACTTAGCAAAACGTGAGCTTTAATAAAAATGTTTCTTTATAATTTGGTACGTGTGAAAATTCCGAGTGGAATTTTCCGTGGAGGTGTGAAATTTCTCTAGTACTCATGATAACACAATAAGGGGAGTTTATTTAAGAGGGTCGCGCTTTATGCGGTCATCCTGCTGGAAATAACGATGTTTATGCGACAGTACACTGGATGCGTTTGAATAAGGAGATGTGATACTGCAACTGCTTGTATATATACCTACGGTGTTTTACACGGTGCTGGCCACTTCTGCATATTGAATTCATAATATTAATAATATGTACTTACTTAGAGACATGAACAAAGTGTGAATGCAGTGGGACACATCGGGCTCTATATAATGACTATTGTTATAATAATATTTTTAATGTGTAAAATATATAATTTATAAATGCTTAAAATAATTACTTGACTATCCTACGATACCCGACACAATGGGTTTCCCGAGAAATCAAATGACATCCCCACTTCTTACCATACATAGAAAACTTTTTTTTTAAAGTTTACCTACAATTTTGTCGGCTTGATTGATTTATATATCCAAGCCGAATAACAGCTTTCTAGTAGTACGGGTCACTGAGCTAGGCCGCAGACGGACGGACGGACAGATGTAATTTTATAATTTACCCCACCTAGCGTTTTTCCTGGCTGCGCCTTAAAGGAGCCTAGGGTCCGCTTTGGTCAATGCACGAGTTTTACAAAAACGACTGCCATCTGACATTCCAACCCAGAGAGAAAACTGTATTCCTTATTGAATCCCAATGGATTAGACCGGTTTTCTCGCGATGTTTTCCTTCACCGAAAATCTACTGTTGAATATCAAATGATATTTCCTAAATCAGATTTTGAAAAACCGACCCGTGGTTTCGAACTTTGAACCCACGACCTTTCTGGTGGAAATTCGCGCGCCTTACCGCTCGGCTATAGTCGCTCTGATACTAAAGACACACACATTTGATAATTATGTGCGAAAAATTCTGCCCTCATAAGCCAAATACCGGTATCTCAAAATGAAATGTCATTGTAACTTATGTCATGAGACGTAGATTTTAAGTTGCATGTTCCAATGACATTTCATTTTGAGATGCCGCTATTTGGCTTATGAGGGCAGAATTATGCAGCCCACACGAAACCAAACTATTCACATGGTATGCAACTCACTTTAAAAAAATATTAATCAATTACCTACTTTATAATGTTTACATTAGTTGAAATCTCCTCCAATTTAAATTGACATATAACTTAAAAGAAAACACCAATAAATATATCCTAGAAACATAGATTTACCGGTACCTATATTATCAGCCAGCATTTGTTTTTTTTTTGTAATCGACAGATTAATTAAACTATCTCTGCATTGCTTAAATGAAGAAGTCCTCAACTTAAATTACAAGTATAGTAGATTAAGAATTGAAAACCGAGGTGATCAATATTAAAAGCTTACCTAATTTCAACACCTCCATTTTAATGGAAAACAAACTGAAATTTAATTATCTAGCACAAACTTGGCAATGGTGTGCGAATTCTAAAACAAGCAAGTTTAATTCAAACCAATAACGCACGTTCGCGATTTTGCGAGCTAACAGACTAATTCCATAATAATTAGCGCACATATACCTAGTTGAATAAATATGCTCAATACTGCGTTTACATTCTAGATAATAGGATTAGAGTCACTATGTGCTCCGAACTCCGTAAGCTGAAATGTTTCAACAGATGCATAATTCCAATTTCAAGAGTTAATGGTATTATTGGATATTTGGTGAATTTGATAGACCTACACAAAATCTTCATTCAATTAGCATCCCCAAATACTCTTATTTTCAGAAAAACATAGACAACTAAAGACATTCAATTGACTAAAAGTCAATGAATAAAACAAAAAGCATGATTGTTCAAAGCAGGAAGTCATGGCTGACAACACTTTTTTTAACACAATAAACTAAATGCTTGTCCGTATAGTTAAAAATACAATTGAATTGAGAACCTCCTCCTTTTTTTTGAAGTCGGTTAATTAAACTAGAGTTAAACTACAATTTTTAACATGGAAAATATATTGTTTACGTTTTTACTGATAAAAAGATACAAACTGTTATCAGTAAATATTTCATAACCCCGTTAGTTCAGAAACTAAAAACGAATGAAAGCAATCAACTTTAGTTTCATTGATTTGTGTTGACATTTTTAGTTAAGACAAATTCGATTATTTATATTTCTG
Source organism: Epinotia ramella (assembly GCA_947578815.1). Classification (NCBI taxonomy): domain Eukaryota; kingdom Metazoa; phylum Arthropoda; class Insecta; order Lepidoptera; family Tortricidae; genus Epinotia; species Epinotia ramella. Next base: position 5,377,797 of record OX388201.1, on the reverse strand, counting down.
GTGACATTTGTATTAGTGTGATGTGGACTTTAAATAGAGTTACACCCACAATTTATCTGATTTGCCTCTATTGAGAATGCTTTGAATAGTGGAGATGTCCTTCCGCCGTTTGTACTATAAATTCTTCTTTCTAGCAAGAAAGATTAAATAATTCCTTGTAGGTATTAAGGCCAGTCTCAACAGTGGATAAATATATATATTATAATGTACAGATTTTTGGTTCCAGGCCTGCTCAAATGTATTTTGCAAAATTGTCGACTGTAAATACGTTGGACGTTGGAGTGGCTATCTAACAGTGCCCCCGTTTATTTTAACTTTTGTATGCAGTGGGGCAACTAGATTATTTATTTATTATTATATATTTACAAATACCTTACAGACTAACATACATATGAATATATAAAACGTATGAGTACCTAGCACAATATCAGGTTTAGACGGCGACGCGCGGCGCATGTTCTGGGTGTCAAATAACCGGCCTCGAAATCGCCGGAAAACTACACCCTTCGGCCAGAACTCCTCCTTCATGAAGGTCCACAGCTTGTCAGTTGGCACTCTGACCACAAAAAAATCTATGATTTAAGGAAACTATATATTCGCTCTGTCATTACCACGTTATCCACGTTAATCCCCTAGCCTGATCCCCCAGGGGAATTATCGGCAATTATTTTATATTAAACTAGGAAATAATGATAATGATCGGTTATGGCGCTTTGCCGGACGCTACCGCGTCACGCTCGCTTCGCTCGCTCGGCTCGCGCGCTGTAGGGTCGCAGTTCAACTAACAACCTAACCGTTTTTTTTCTCCTGGGGGATCAGGCTAGGGGATTAACGTGGACAACAGCGTCATTACAGCACGTATAGTTAAATTCATCTTTGTACGCGGCGGTATGTTTGCGTGCACATGTAGCTAGTTACGCAGGTTTGATTTGTGTGGCAGTGACGCAACAGCCATCTTCAGGCGGTTAGATATCACACTGCCACTGCATCTCGCTGCGGTGTGCGGAGCCGCGTACAACACGGTTGGAGGTGCGGAGCAGTTTGCGGTACCGGTATAAACTGAGGCATGTGCATACAACGAGAAAACCGTCACTACGCACACCGCAGCGGGATGCGGCGGCAGTGTGATTAACCGCCTTACCATGTCGTTACAGGCGCTCGCCCACAGTGGCAGTTGCAAGCGCACACACTTAGGGTGGGATGGACATTTCGGTTTGCCAATCTACGGGCGGACCGAAATCACACGACTCACAGCGCGCAAATTACGCTCGTCTGACCTCACCCTTGCAGTGACACGCAAAGATGAGTTGATATATCTGTATGATATGAGTACCTATATCAGTCATAATCATGCCTTATGTTATACGCCATCATTAAGCAGCATCCAACACAGGAGCTCCGAAATGGCGATAAGCTTGTAATGCCATCGCTAACTATCCCTATATTAAAACTAACGGGTTGTAAGCGTTTTTACGACCTAGCAGCTGAACGGATGCACGCAGTAAAAGTACAAACAGTACCTCGACTCGGGCAGACTTGACAGCGAGGTGACGGTCGCATTAGCCAAAATTGGCCTCGCCATGTAAACCACTTTCTGTGTCTATCTGCATGAGTTGCTTGACGCAGGGTTAACGTTATAGCATTAAAAATTACACTTGGCTGTCATCACTCATCACATAAATGAATAGGATTTTTTCAAGCCTGTCTGTCATATGGCACCCTAACTTGACAGTGACAGTAAATACACAATTTCCCCCTCATGCCTCATGGTGCTTATGAATGGAAAAAAAATCGCTTACCAAAAATAACTAACCGTGCACCAAAAAATACTGATTTGCTCATCAAAACCAAATTTTGATGAAAATTTAATATTTTATCCATACATATCTGTATTTTTTAGTTTGTTCTATTTTTTGACGTCTCTTTGAATACTAGCCCTTACGAATAAGGATTCGAAAGAAGGATGCGTTTGTTGAAAGTGAACGTAGTGAATATGATATTTATATTGCGGCTAAGCCTCGTCGGATAAGCGGCAAATTTACGATACGCTCTCGTTTCCACGACAAACATGGCCGGTGGACAAGATTTTAATGATACCCATTTCGTGCATAATATAAGTTGTGTAGCGAGTATAAGTACGCTGGCCATTTCTGATAACAAACTGAATTGGGAACCTAGTTGTCTTTTACAGTCAGTCAGCTTGACTAGAGGCTCGGGAATACTCTGGGTGTTGCAGGGTGAGTGGACACCTCAGATGAGATAAGCTGTGTGTCTATACTAGTGACACCTAGATAGGTATATTTGTAGCATGCTACAAATACCCTTTCCCCCTTAGAATGACTATAGTACCTACAGGTTAAATACGGTTTTGAGAAACATTAATTTATATAATAGTTTTTAAATTGTTTATTCAATTTCACCTAAAGTCACCCAAAGGGCAATGGAGAGGGCTATGTTGAGAGTATCTCTGCGCGATCGCATCAGAAATGAGGCTATCCGCAGCAGAACCAAGGTAACCGATATATCCCTCCGAATCGCTAAACTTAAGTGGCAGTGGGGGCGGAAAGGCTCTCGAGTGGCGACCACGTACCGGAAGGCGCAGCGTGGGTAGGCCCCCACACACCACAAGGTGGACTGATGACCTGTTAAAGGTCGCGGGAGTCCGCTGGATGCGGGTAGCGCAGGACCGGTCATTGTGGCACTCTTTGAGGGAAGCTCCTACTTACTGAAAACTTTTACTTACTATGTCAACACAATACATGTTTTGACCAATATATTTGTACGCCGACAGGCATCACATAGTGATACGAAAGCTAATGTAACACCTTGTACCTACATACCTATGTTGAACAAATAAATCTTTGAATCTTGAATCTTGAAGCCTGAGTCCAGCAGTGGACGTCTTTCGGCTGATATAAAATAAAATAAATAAATATTAGGGGACAATCTTACACAAATCGACCTAGTCCCATAGTAAGCTCAATAAGGCTTGTGTTATGGGTACTAGACGACGATATATTTATATGATGATGATGATTCAATTTCAAAAAGTTATTCTAAGGTTTTTTTTTTCAAGAATCCTATTAGTTTTCCACCTGCAAGTTATTATATAGATTTTATTAATAGATGAAGCATTTATTCTCTTTTTTGTATAATTTTTCTTGTATACCAAATGTAAAATTAACCAAAATAACAGAGTATTAACATTTATTATTACTTCAGGAGCTAATTAAGTTATAGTCACTTTTTTGATGTCCGATATTTTGTTGGATTTTGTCTCTAGGTAATTATTTAAATGATGATATACATATCCGTTATACAGAAAAAAACAGCGATCATAAATTAAATCTAGTTATTAAGTTTCATGTTATCAATAAAATTAAATAAATAAATATTAGGAGGTCAAAGGTTGTCTGGAAGAGATCGCTTTAAAGCGATAAGACCGCCTGTTGTTACCATTATTTATTAAGCAAATTTTTTTGTAAGATGTTTCTCTCTTGTAGTGGTGCAATAAAGAGTATTTATTATTATTATCTCTTTATTTACATTTCGTCTTAGACTAGGTTTTTACAATAATTATATATAAAAAGTAAAATATAAAACTATACATACAAAATATAAAATCATTATAAAAACCTAACCTAGGGTGCAGCCGGCAGCGAGGCGGGGCCTAAGCTAGTGGTCCGTTATTATTATTATTATAAGGGCACAATCTTACACAAATCGTACTAGTCCCAAACTAAGCAAAGCTTGTACTATGAGTACTAGACGACGATAAACATACTTATATAGATAAATAAATACTTAAATACATAGAAAATATCCATAAATCAGGAACAAATATTCGTGCTCATCACGCAAAAAAATGCCCTTACCGGGATTCGAACCCAGGACCTCTTGCTTCATAGGCAGGGTCACTACCAACTAGGCTAAAGCGGTCGTCAAATACTGGAATACTATCTGACTATCCACCAGATATGTAGGTACTAAGCTGTTTTCATATATACTGCTCTTATAAAACAAGAGCCACTTACCTACATTTTTAGGTTTCCGTAGTCAACAAGGAACCCTTATAGTTTCGCCATGTCCGTCCGTCTGACTGACTGTCTGTGTGTCTGTCTGTCCGTCTTCGGCTTAGCTCAGTAACCATTACTACTAGAAAACTGTAATTCGGCGTGGGTATATAAATCAATCACGCCGACAAAACAGTATAATGAAATCTTGAAAAATATTTTTTTTTAGGGTACCCACCCTACACCTAAAGCGGGGATGTAATTTTTTATTTCGTTAAACTCATGGTGTGGGTGTTTCTATCGTTGGATAGCTCGTTCAAAAATATTATGAGTTTTGTTATTTTTAAATCAGTGATTCGTTTGCGAGATATTGGGCTTTAAAGCCCTAATTTTTGTTCGAGTCATGTGTCCCCCCCCCCCCTGTGGTGGCTGTGGTGCTAAATGGCTACTACTGGGGATGTGAAAAATTCGTGGTTGTAGTACATATAATGAATTTAAAAGGAAAACTATCACGGACAAGTAGGCATAAGTAGTTACAGAGTAATAGTCGACCAACTTAATGTGTACTTGGAAAGGCCGATTTTCGTACAAATTCGGCCGACGCAACCGCACCGCACGTCGATGTAACTAAGACAGACAGTTAACTACGGAACCCTACACTGCGCGTGGCCCGACACGCACTTGTTCTATTTTATCGTTAATTATTGGACATATATATGATAGCGCCGTTGATTATGTTTTAAATTATTTTTAATGATTAATATTTATTTTGCATTTGCATACAGCATACTCCATTTTAAATGAACTAGATAATTGAATCTTTTGAATACATCAGAATCCAGTGGTAACTTCCTAATAATAGTTTTATAAACAATGGAATAGGATTGATAATCTCATAAGGTTTGTCTACTCGTAATCTTAAGTTTAAACTTTTAGTATTATTTACTCGCTAATATTTGTGAAGTAATTTAATCAATAACTATTCTGATTACTGAATAAAATGTATTAAATTATCAATTGATTAAAAATGTTACTGCCTAGTTGTTTAACGACTCCTGCCCCCCTATTCTGTAACTTGTTTTAAGCTCACCTCAACGCTCACCCACAAATATATCTTGACACCGCGATGCGTAGTAACTAAGCATCGGTAGAGATCTAGACGGGTGACCGGCGGGGTGAGCCGTATTAGCGCTTAGCGAATAACAGCCCTGGTGATCAGCCGATCCCCGCCACTTTTTAGTACTTTTGGTAGTCCTTAAATACTAGCTGCTGTGCCGTTTTTGCTCACTTGACCTGTGAACCTTCGACGAGAATAAACAGCAAGAGATTGTCGTACTATAGTTTATTTCACTTCGCATTCCTCATCGTCACCATATTTTTGCCACCAGTGAGTTTGAAAACACTAAGTGTAAGGCCTGAGTGGACGCCCCGCTCTGAGCGGGGCGTCGAGCGTCCATATAAATTGCATTTGTTTTATATGGACGCTGCACGCCCCGCTCTGAGCGGGGCGTCCACTCAGGCCTTACACTAAGCTGTAGTATCTTACTTACCTCTACTGCGCCTCCACATGATGGATTATCCTCCTGCGCTAACATATATATATATATATTTTTATATTTTTATTGAATTTATAAGTTGGTAAATAATGATGGCTCTCATCCTTCAGAATCCAACCTCTTTCATGCTGGTGTTTAACTACTATTTAATATAATTTTCACATAACGATCACCATACTTCTGGCCCCTATTTTCTTTTGAGTAGTATGCTTGATACCTCGCACGCTTGACAGGTACGAGTAGGTGTGGCATGTATGTATGGAAACACAGGTTTCACTTAAAAGCAATATCAGCGGGTACATTGTCCATACGAGGTAGACACCGCTAGAAATCTCTGGGGTACAAACTGATCGTTTTCAATGGTGTCCAGTATAAGTGTAAAGTTATATGTGTTGTGGAGAAAATGTAGCAAAAATTGATATACTGTAGAGGCTTATTCCCTTAAAAAAGCCACGTCTATTTGATGTATTTGATGTTAAAGAATCGTATCAAATACACTTTTACAGTACATATGGTGCTACTTTCCCGCACTAGTGCGGAAAAGAGCACTTTTCGTGCATATGTCGAAACTTTAAAGAGCCATATGTACAGTAAAACGTTGTACGATATACGTGCGAATAGGTAATTCGCAACTCGTGTCGATTTAAAACACTCCCTTCGGTCGTGTTTTAATTTATCATCACTCGTGTATTTCCTATTTTCGGCACTTGTATCGTAAATAACTATTATGCAGCACGGGGAGTGCCCCTAACAAATTCGTTTACAAGGTTTACACGTTTAACAGGCCCGTTCACGTTATGGGTCGATTTGTCGCTTAGTGTCACAATCATTCGCGTCTTCTGCATTCTCGAAGTCTCGCTCCATGTTTCAATAACAACAAAAATAACCATCTGAATACAAGTGAGGATTCCATTGGTACCTGGCTGTTGGTGGCGCACACTTGACCGTATTTTGATCGCGATAAAAAGCAAAACGCCCCTCAAAGGGGAAAGGTTCTTTCGAGTGTCGTTGCGATAGTTTTCGTATAGAGGCCGCTACTACTGGAGCATGCGATATTTTTCATGAATGAAAAGGAAACGTTTTGCCGTTATCATCGTTTAATAATAACTTCCTATTAGTAGGTGTCTCGCCTCTTTGGCTGTTTTATACTAGATTACATACATAAACTCACACCTGTGAATATTTGAAAACGTACATATTGCGCGGCCCGCGGTAAAGAACTTCCAAAACAGGCATACATCTCAGTTATGTTTGTTTTTATCCAATAAACACTTACATGGTGCTATACAATTTATGTATATATTTCCAATATTAATATGATAATTTCATTAAAACGATCGTCAAATCTCATTACCAGTCGTGTCCCAAAACCCAGAATTGAACGATGTTTGTTCATGCAATTAAATTGTATGCACTGAATCTTGTATTGTTTTAGGCTTTTGGATACAGCGTTAGTGGTTTTAATAAAAATATAAATTAAACATCTTAAAGAACACGTTTAGACTATTTGCTGTATGTTTGAAAAATGTCTCATCGTGTACCGCTAATTACCATTCGTTGATCTGAACGAAACTATAAAAGAATAACAACGGCATATATCGATGCTGACTCCCGACACGGCCATCCAGCTTAGTCCGTATTAGCGATCCGAGTAAGACGTACGTGTTTCGGAATGATTTGGCGCCAATTACGTACCTACATACCGTCCGGAAATTCGTTGGTCCTGATTTTTTTCTACCCACCATTAGTATTTCAGGTAATTCTGTTAGAATATTTAGACGATTTCATATTCTAAACTGCATATCATTGGGTTGTTTTTGCATTAGAATATTTTATATGTTGCTAGGTATTTTAATTGATACGCAATAATTACAAAATGTCAATTATCTAATTACCATTTTTTACCGTTTCATTTAACGAACGGTAGTGAGGAATTTAAAATGGTAATTAGTATGCAGTTTTGTTGAGTGATAAATAATTAAACAATATCAAACATAATAAATACGCTAATTAAATAAAAAGCAGGAAGTACAATTGCGAGTCAGCTGAGCGAATCTTGATCGTTCGTAATCATTCCTTTTTATTACGATGAACAGGTTACAGTGTTTTTTGATTTTGCATAACTACCGCCACGTAGGTATCTATGTTTTATATTTCACGTTGCAGTGTGTGTGTGTGTTCATCGTAAGATTCAACTGAAATATCTTAAGCTTCTAGTGTATTCATAAATCAAATATCGATTGAGCAATATCTAACGAATTATAATAAAATGAAACTTATTCCTTATCATTAGCTTAGCTTTGCTTAATTTGGGACTAGGTCGATTTGTGTAAGATTGTCCCCAGATATTGATTATTTATTATTTATCCAAAAATATTAAAAAACAAGGTCTCCACTTCGTGCGACTAAGCAAGTAATATTTTTTATATATTTAATGTATATGTATATTTCAGATGAATCATGCCTCGAAAAAAACTAACTAAAGAGGAAATACTAGCAAAAGCCAAGCTTGCACGTAGGAATCGTTATGCTAAAATCAATGCTGACCCTGTAGTATACGCCTTAGAAAAAGAAAACGAAAAACACTTATCCGCAGCAGAATTAACACAACAACAAGCTAAAAAAATACAAAGAAAAAAATGAAGAGACAATTTTAAGAAAAAGCAAATGCAAAAGAGAGGTATTAAACAAATGAATTGATGACTTATTCAATAAAACATAGTTTAATTTTGGTATATTATTATGTTATACTTACCATTCACCGGTCATATATACCATTCATGTACCCTAATTACCATTTTAAATTTCTTATGGCATTATCTATCGAAGCTCATTACCGTTTATATTTACACCAATTATATACTTACCATTCACCCAGTCTACTTACCATTCATAATATTCTCATTACAATTTTTATTTTATCCCACTACCGTTTGTTAAAAAAATGGTGACTGAAATAATACATAATATATTGTTCTAAATATGGGGCCTTCTGGCATTTCCTCATATGTATATACTTAACTTTAAATTAGATCGACAAAACTCACAATCCGAGGCAATATTTAAAACTTATTTTTTTATCTCGAATATGTTCGTTCTCAAATATTCACCCCTGTATTCCGAAAAAGGGTTGGAATAGCAAGTGAAAATTATTTTCAAGGCTTCTTCTAACAATAGGTCGTGCCCTAAGATTTTTTTACGATGCCATAAATCAGTTTTAGGAGACGAGCACATGTTTGAATGGGAGCAACTACAATTAAAGAACATAAATACCCAAAAAAAAAAATATGACAGTCCTCGCTGGCGACCGAAACGTTTTATATTAATTGACATAGAAGTATGACGTCACAATTTACTATTTGTACTAATCGCTGTATGGAAAATCAAGTAAATTGCAGTATAGGTCCATAAATCTCGTACAATTTTGTTTCTATAAGCGTAAGGAATCTATTTGTAGCTTTTAATTGACTTTAAAAAAAAAATCTTATTGTGATTTCAATTATATTTTGTAATTTATACTTTTTTTATGGTTGAAACATTTAACAGTGGTTCGACAATAGGCCCATGTTCATATAAGGGTGTATGTAGGTACAGTCAGCCTCATATAGTTAGTAGCAGCCAAGGTAGCCAAATATTTCGGTACACGTCTTTATTACTGTAAGAAGAAGGGTGTGTTACGAAATATTTGGCTACTCCGGCTGCTACCTACTAACTATATGACGCTGACTGTACATGTAAGTAGTGTACAAATTCAGTATTTGCGTAAGGAATTGTTTAGAAGAAAACAAAGGGTCAAGATATCAGTTACGTTAATAACAGAAACAGGAGGAATATCTCAATGACGAGCAATGAGTATCACATTTTGACGCCCATTCATTCCATAGACTTTACCACAGTTTCAGAATCGCCCCCACGCTCAAAGGAGGGGTGCATAGAGAGTCTGACAGATCCTAATTGGATCCAACGTACATTTCCCAAAGGCAGCTGTCAGTCATCACTAGTATAGTGTACAGTCATAATCAGATATATCGGAGCGGCCAAAGTGCTCACAATTATCTGAACACGTCTCTAATGCCTCGACAATAGAGACGTGTTCAGATATTTGTGAGCGCTTTGGCCGCTCCGATATATCTGATGGCGACTGTACCTGAACAGTTATGCATTTGAGATTATATTTGAAATCCAATCTATTCCTTTTAAAAAATGGGTTCACGCTTGAAATATGCTGATGGAGTGCTTCCGTAATGACGTGTAGGTATTGCGATTATACGGCCTCGTTTAGGGGCATTTTCATTTTCGTCACAAAACTGACACTGAGTTTTTTTTTTTAAACATCTTGCGCATTTTTTTTTAAACCCTTATCCCGTCAGTCAGAGTCATCAGTCAAAGTCAAAATACCATTCAGCATTTAACTCTATAAGTATCATTAGTAGTTGGACAATAGGGCGTTCAACGTGTAAAGACAGGCGACGCAACGCATGCGGCGGTGCGAAATGCGGCGCGTATAGAAATTGTCGACGTCTATACTTAGACACTCCTGCAGTGTCATATATATATGTGTTCGGCGATTTATTAAGCCCGCTTGATCGTAAACATCCTCGTATATACGACGAAGCACGTCAGTTGAGCTACGATTAAATCATAAAAAGTAATATCATGCCATCGTGTAATTTGCGCTTTCTCAATTTATCACGCTTAAATTTAAGGTTTAGAAAGACTCGATTTTTTTACGAAACAGGGCTTTACTTATTGTGTTTTCACTTCTAATGCTCGAAAAGAGTGTCATATTAGAATTAGCAAGTGAGACTAAAGTAGTACATTTTACCCCTGAGGAAAATATATGTATAAATATTTTCCCTATTTTATAATATTTATGTTTTTTCCATTTGACTTGATTGGTCAAATTTTTTTTTTTTTGATTTTTTTGAGATATTAAATTCGACTAATCAGGAAACAGAATTCATTTCAAGTATTAGGTGTTTATTATTTCCTAATTCACAATCATTAAATAGTACCTACATTATTGTCGAAGCAAGGGAAGTAGGCACTTGCTGGCTGAGTATTACTTTTAAACGGACGACCTTGGGAGTCCGTTTAATTTAATACGAAGCCAGTAATTGCCCTTCCCGCTGAAACGAAAATAGTGCTTTTCTCAAAAATTGTGCAAGAAAATAAAATATGCTTTCTGAAAATGATGAGGCATACTTTTCTTCTCGCCACTTCATGTAATTGTCGTACGCCTTTAGATATTTGTCTTTTGGCTTTGCAGGGAACAAATTATCAATAACTGAGCTTGCAGCTTGCTTCTTTTAAATCTGGAATCATTTTCACGTCTATTTTCAATATTTTCCGACAAATAAAACTAGCCACTATATGTAAAAACAGAATATGTTTTGCATTGCCGCCTCTTCTTTTTTATAATAAGTTGGAAGTGTATTTTTCTTCCCAAAACGCCATAACTTATTTGAGACAGCTAAAAAGCCGTGATAGGTCACAGCTACTGATCTTCCGTTTTGGCTGTTTAGGACCTATACCTTTTTATATATGGCCGTTAAAACTTTTTTTTAAGTTTGTACCTCGACAAATAAGGCCTGCTACACCCTGGCACGGCCTGCGGTGGCGGTCAAATGTAAATTTGACAGCTGAAGCCAAGTTTACTATTGACCGCCGCGGCCAGGCATAATTGTTCAAGTATCATTATTATTTTATCGCGTTATACACAGTGATAACGCAATAATATAATAATGATACTTGAACAATTATTATTTTTCTTCAATTCACACAATGCAACTGATCAAGCAGAAAGAAGTAAAGTTATAACTAATAAAACTCTTTAACTTCGTTCTACTTTATACTTAAAAATAATAGTCAATACCTCTCTCCATAATTTCAATTTTGACGAGACATAATAATTGAACTTTTTATATTATTCTTCAATGTAAAAAATATTGGCAGTAGGTAAGCCCCTTTAATTTACTTAAAAAGCAAAAACAGTTCAATTTGCTATGGAACTTGCACTTACTTTCTTAGTTACCATATAAAGTATCAAGATTAGGACGTCATACTAATTCAAGACGTTTGATACATTTGACTATGATATTACTGTTGGCATAAAAAAATTGCCATATGAAAAAGGCTCACCTTGCCCTGGCCAGACTCTATCCATATATTTTGGTGCCTGTTGCTGTGGCCACACCGAAGTCCCGCGGGGGCTCGTTAGGCGATTACCAGTATAATGTTTTCGATTTTGCGATAAAAAAGAAAGCTCGGTTATCTGCCCACGGACAATTTACTGGCGCTAGGGCGGCCCGCTGCCGATAAGTGCGCGATAAAATATAACCACAGTGTGTACAAGGGACCACCCAAAAATATATCCACGGTATGTACAAGGGAACAGCCAAAAAATATATCCACGGTATGTACAAGGGAACAGCCAAAAAATATATCCACGGTATGTACAAGGGAACACCCAAAACTTTAGAGATTTCTCGTGAAGTAGGTACGTTTCGACAAATTATAATTCAAAACTTAATTTTTTACAATTTGAACATTAAAACAGAGATGGTTTAATAAAAAAAGTAGATTAGGTTAGAACTTTATCCAGAGAAATCAAAAATTCATTCAGTGGAACATGGTTATGAGTTATGCAATTAGGAAAAGGTCATAAAAATTACTCTTCAAAATTATGTAGTGCTCTATAGACGCGCACGCGGGGCAATTTCGTCGAAATGAAAGTCGTGAATTCTATCTCTATATTTTACTCTGTCTCTGTATTTCCTTCTCAAGTCTTTTTATAGTTAACGCTTTAAGAAAAAAAAGGGAATGGAAAGTAAACTGATTAAATTAACTTAAGTAAAATGATTGAAAAGACTTGAATAATAAAACAAAACGCCATAAATGATTAAACCTTGATATCATTATCATCACGTCTATTTGTCGAATCACATAAGTATCGATGTTCGTCCCTCCCTGCTTCGCCTCTCGCGGCGGCTCGTTATGTCTCTCCGAGGGGCGCATTATATTTGAAGAGAAAAGAAATAGGTACCGAAAATTGGCCTAATCTGCACCTCGCGCGATAATCTTTGCTCCGGCACGTAAATTTGGTGGGAAACGGTTTTTGTCTCGTCAATGAAACAAAGTTTGAACACTTGCAATTATTTAACAAGACTGGCACTTGATGTTATGTCTAGTATAGTTTAGGCTAATTTCGAATCTACTTGATATTGAATCTTGTTATAAAAAACCGGCCAAGAGCGTGTCGGGCCACGCTCAGTGTAGGGTTCCGTAGTTTTTGTAAAAAATTTTCAAAAATTATTCATCCTATCAAGTTCAAAATAATTTTTCTAGAAAGTTTTTATAAAGTTCTACTTTTGAGATTTTTTTCATATTTTTAAAACTTATGGTTCAAAAGTAAGATTTTTTTTTAACTTCTGGAGCGATTATCTCCGTAAATATTAACTTATCAAAAAATGATTTTAGCAAACCCCTATTTATTTTTAAATACCTATCCAACAATATATCACACGTTAGGGTTGAAATGAAAAAAAAAACCTCCCCACGTTACGTATAGGGGAGTACCCTAATAAAATAAAATAAAACAGTTTTTATTTTACCACTTTCTCGGCGTGATTGATATACATATTAGTACCAAATTTCAGCTTTCTAGTGCTAACGGTTACTGAGATTATCCGCGGACGGACGGACAGACAAAGCGAAACTATAAGGGTTCCTAGTCGACTACGGAACCCTAATAAAATATGCTACCGAAAAGTGGCATAGCATTTTTTTATCGCACTCTCATCTCCCATAGGCATTTGCGTGGACACGACAAGACATATTGGGCCATAGGGGCCACTGATAGAGCAGTACTAAGTAGGTACTGAAAAATCCTCACTGTGTCCCGAAAAAAATGCTGCCCAGCTATAGGTACTTACCGTCTAAGCGTCATGGATTGTTCACATTGGTGAACTACGGGTAACAATAGACCATATAATTTCAGAGGCCTCTTTGAGCTGCCCATCACATGATTTCTACTTCTTCTCTCCTTCTTTAGCGTGCATGCGCCCACTGTTGAGCCATCTCTCCGTGCTGTTATTCGCTACGCAATTTCACCCGTCACGCATAACGAAACTAGACCTCTGCCTGCGCTTAGTTACTACGCATCGCGGTGTCAAGGTATATATGTGGGTGAACGTTGAGGTGAGCTTAAAACAAGTTACAGAATAGAGGGGCAGATTAGCTGTAGCTCGCCCCCCAGAGCGGCCCTGCTGTCGTTCTTATGTCGCCTGACTGAAGCCGTGGGCCTGCCGACCTGTCTCTTGAAGCTTGGCCTCCATTCCACTACGTGTTTACTTCTTTCGTCGTTACGACAGATGTGGCCGGTCCGGCAAGTAGCAACACGATGTCCGATGTAATCTACTTTGGTCCTTTGGTAATTCCTACAACAACCGATATATCCGGGCCGTTCCATTCTGCCATTTGTTAAAACCCTATCACTTCACCCGGCTTTTCTATAAATCTCCGTCTGTTCGCTCGGGGCGCAACAATTGGATAACAACCGCCTGGCGGCTCGCCAGTGCAGTGCTATTCACAACTTGTTTCACTTCTCACAGCTCACCAATAATACATGTTGGCACTGGGATTCGTAACAACAGCGCGTAACCCAAGACCTGAGTTACACTGGTTCGCCTGACTTGGCGTGAAGCGTTGTGACTAACAGCCCAGTGCGAATGTGTGAGCTCACGAAATGATACTACCATGCGATTCACGAGCTCACCGTACTACTCATCTCTAGTGTATATTGACCCCCACTATTATAAAAGGCTCGACATTTGAAATTTTCGTGAAAATTAGTTGTTTTGTAACCACTTTATACATTATAACGTAACAATTTATGCGTCGGAAAAAATATATCATAAGCTGCAAGATATGAGAAGGAACATAGTTTTCGTAGAAATCCATTTTAACAAAACAAAGTAGAGAAAAAAAAATCTAAAGTCACCCCTATTTTCTCACCTGTAACCATTTTACTGCTCCATCTTTTATCAGAAAAAGATGAAATTTTATAATCTTCGTCATAAAATAATGAACAAGAACTTAGTTTTGTTACTTTCTTAAATTTCTTAAAAATTTACCTCATTTCCTGAAATATTCCGCCCAAATTGCTAACGCTCCCCATTTTCGTCTATACGCTCAGTGCGGGACGAGTCGCGTTGCATGACGGACCTTGACACAGGTTGCGCTGCGACCAAATAATTTTGTTGCGCAGAGTGGACAATGTGATTGTGATTCGTAAAGTAGGTACCTAATAAACATTTACGTATAGTTTAGTTTTTAGTATGAGATAATTTTGCTGCATAGAGTGGACAATCTGTTTCGTGGTTCGTAAAGTAGGTTCCGTAAAACTACACAACTATAGTCCGGATTAGTCTGATTTCAAGTTTGAGATTGTCTCTTTCATTCATAAAATGACACATAAAAGGCTTGGTAATGTTTTTAGATAAAGTAAGACGTATTAAATTAATAAATATGAATGAGATTAAAAAATATGATTATTATAATGATAATGACTTACTCTTTTTTTAATTATATTGGACCATATTGTTGTATTTTATGTGGCCAACTATAGGCCAGATTATTATTCGTACTGAAAACGCGTATTATGGTTCATTAGGACTATAATTGATATTTAAAAAGAAATATTTTCCAAAGTAATAGTATAGTGGGGACATATTTTTTAAACTTAATCAAATGACAAAGATCACGTTTCAATTATGACAAATATCACGTCATGACAACGATAATCATGCGACCCGTCCACCCTTGCATTGGTAACGATGCGCGATGACGCGTCTGTAATCTTACCTTAGGTACTTACTCTACGTAACGCATATTTCCATAACGCAAGACAGTTCCGCGTTCACGTATTATTGCAGCGGGTTGCGCGGGGAGAGTTAGAGGCTCCGCCCATACGCTCAAGGACTTTAGCGTGTGTACAAGCCTTGAAAGCGCAATAGAAGTTCAGATTAGACTGGTTATCCTGGCGCAATTCTCAATAAGCATCTTTAATATCAGCCGCTCGGAACACTCCATTAATCGATCGAACAAGCCAATGAAAACATAACTTTTCCACTAACCTACATTAGACTTACATATATTAAAGATTTCGGATTTTAAAGTGTTTGTAGACTTTGTTCTCCGTTCCTAGTATTCTACGTGGACTTTAAATGTCTTTAAATAATGTGTGATTTATCAATAAATAATATAATATTTATAAGCTCCTCCTGCTCTGGCTCTGGAACAAGCTGTTGAAGTTTCCCCAGGGACTACAGTATCGGTAACGCGTATGCATGTTCTCTTGAGTTCAAACGTCCATAAATCACGGGAGTTGCTTACAACCGGGCCGTATGAATGTTTACCACCGACGTCGCATATAAAATTAACTGAGTCAATCTAAATGAATCATAATTAAAACGCCTAAGATACCCAAATAGCAATGCAGTTTACAGGAAAATAAAATGTGTCTTCTTTGAATGGACGAATTACCTACGTTGACTTGACTGAAAGTGCAAAATCCATTTAAATGGCGGATATTATGTACGGCAGAAAAATATTTATTACGCCCATACGTTCTTTTAAAATTGGCTACTACTTTGATTCCAGTGTGACTATTACTCCTGAATAAAAAAAGGCATGGCATAGCACCTACAGTATCAAGTTACATATGTACAGTGATCCTGATCAAGGTAGCGTGGGCTACATAGAAAGAGCATATTTTTTTCTAAATACATACATACATACATACATTGATTAACGCCTTCATTCCCATTAGGGGTAGGCAGAGCACGTGAAACTTATGTTCCAGTGCTACTTTTAGCATAAATGAAAATATCGCAGTGATAGGTTATTTTTACTAAACGGGACTTAATCGCGTATAATTAACTTCTCTGAGGTCTCCCGACCTTTCGGAAGTGAAGTTGAACATGGTTGTTGTCCCGTTTAGTAAAAATAATGTGTGTGAATCGTGGAAGTTTAAAGCAGAGCTTCACACTCCTTCATTAACTGTATGTAAAAGCTCCCGTTGTTATGAACAAACATTTTAAAATGTACACCAAAGAATCCTGAATATAAAAAGGCCATGTAATATTTCATCACTTATGCAAAATGGATCTCAAATGCAAAATAAAAGAGTTATTCGCCACATTTTACGGCAGTGCCCTGCTTAGGATTCTCTTAAAAGTGTAAATAAAATACTAATGCAGGACTCGCCAGTGTAATAAAATACTAATGCAGGACTCGCCAGTGTAATAAAATACTAACGCAGGCTAAATCAGCGCATTTTAAATTTGCGGCGAGTGTACGCTCGGTGACACTGTTCTATTGAATGAATGCTTATTTATTATTCGTAGCAATAGAACAGTGGTGCCTAACCTTTTCAATAACCCCTGTGGTATAAGAGGGAAACATTTTTTTCCACCAACTTATTAGGTAACCTATTACACTCTATTTATTTTAGACAGCAACTCTTGTAGCCCCCTGTTTTAACCCCATGGAGTAGCTAATTAGCTTCGGAACATCGGTTCCGAAGTTAATTAGCTACTAATTAATACTAGTTAATAATGTATCGACATTATTGGTAATTACGTCAAACCTTCCATCTTTCACCCTAAACTGTAAGGCCCTCCGAAAAGCGAATCGCAGGTATTATACTCGTAGAATTGATATTGCTATCTATTGACTTACACATAACATAACATAAGCTGTGTCTTCGTCATAATATTCAGCACTTCGTCGCGCGAAGAGAGCGTTTCCCTGTACCACGATTGTAAAAAGAGATTTTTACGGTCTTCGAGCGGTGGGGTGCGGAGTGCGGAGGGCGAGGGGACGTGGTCGTATGTTCTTATTTGCGACTGTACGTGACCGCAGCTTTGCATTTCAGTTAAATGTGTGTGTCAATTTTAATAATGAGAAATTTAATTACTGAGTTTCTTGTTAAAGATAGTTGAATGTTCTTTTTGAATTTATTTTATTGTCTGTATGAGTTAGACAATAAAATGAATTCAAATTAGATTATTTTCAAGATATTTCTTTTTTAACACATATGTTATTTATAAAATTTTACCATCAAATTCGTCTTCAAAAAAAACTGATGAAATTTTGTTCTACAACAGATAAGAAATCAAATATTCAAATTGTTCTGTAAATAACCAAGAAAATATTTTGAGTCTCTCCAACAGGATTTCAGAGGCACCACGATTAAACGTATATCTGCCGGATAGCATACATTCCATACAAGATGCACGCAGGGTAGGTACATTCCGTTAAGTGAAAAGACAATCAAATACCTTAACCCTGGATTCCACAGTAGGTCAGCTTTCTTTAAGTGAAGTCAGAAAATGTTTGGGGAAATTACGGAGGAAGTTAAATTAGTAAATGTAATTGTTTATATTTTATTAAACGAAACTCAACAATAACGTAATCAAATAAAGAACAATGTGTTGTTACTATTTAATGGACCATGCACCTTATAGCTAAACCTTGCAAAAAGTATTAATAACACATCCTGTCTCGAGTTCGCAATTTATAAATAAAATAAATTATTAAATCGATAGATGAATAAGTTAATACGGGTACAAATGTGCTTTACCATCTTTCTCTTTCAATAAAAATGGAAAGTCACAAGTGTACGTACCTAGAACACTAGCTACAAATGAGGAAAGAAGAGTAAAACTTGCCCGGGTTTACTTCCGTGCCCCCATTACCATTATTTAACTCCAGTGTCGTTTCTACGAAAGAACCGTGGAATTCACTTTAAAATCTATATGTAAAGATCTGACCCTACATTTGTTACTGAATGTAACGAGAGGCTTTTTGTAAGAGCATCCCGTTAATCATTTTCCATTGTCTGATATTTTGCAATATCATTTTGCATAGTGGTTTAGTTTTGATATATTTTGTTTATTCTACTATTTGTTAATTGTAACTTATGCATTCTTTGGAAATGTATGGACTTTGGAGGAGACTTTTGTAAGGATTAAATAGATTCTAGATCTCTATATGTTCTACTATAAATCAAAGTTGGGTCTGATCCGAGATCCGTTCGAAGAAGCGACACTTTCTAAAACCATATAAAAACCTACTTATTTACTTAATCGAAAATAAATTAGTTGAAATTGAAGCTGAAATGCATTCGTAGTCACAATAAGGTTAACTAACTAGCGAGAAGCTAGTCTAGGTTAGCGAGGACACGTATCACATTGCGTATAGCACAGATTAGACAATGATAAAAAACGATATTTCCCACATCTATACTCCTCGGACAGTCAAAGATAAGTGCGGCTATTAAGTACCTTCTAAATAGTTACATTGTTCACTTTCCCTCCGTAAAAACCATTTTAGAATATCGACATATTGGATACTCGAATCGATAAAGCTCAAATCAGCTTACATTAACAGCATATTTTTGCTAAAATGGTTTTAGGCACGACATTTCACCCTCGAAGATGATAGATAGATATTATAACCTGAGTTTTATTGTTCTCTTGTCATTAATATTTCAATATCAAAAACATGAGAAAATCAGCGATTTCCGAACAAGATTATTAATCCGTCGATATACTTCAGACTAATTGGAAGCGATAGTAGAAAATACGAAGCCTGTACGCAGCCTGCCATAGTGTACATGTAATGATTAATTAAACCTGGCAAGCACACGTTACGTATATATTGGATACCGTAAGTTACTCATTAATATGAAGCAAGAGAAAATTAAGTACAGTTCCGAGTTACAGATTACAGATAAGAGTCTAACAGAGGCTACCTTAAACCTAAATTGACACCGTCGGTCGTTTCGATTTGTACATCTTACGCGAATTAAACTATAGCACATGGCAGATTTCGCAACCTAAACAACCGAATATCTTAGATACTCGAGCAATTTGTCTGCATTGCTTTTGCAACGCAACAAATGTTTTCAAGTGCGTAGTTACGAAATGTGCCAGGTGGTCGCAATATGTTCATATTTTACAGTAAATTAACTTAATATTATAAATATGACGCCTACTGCTCGGTGCCAGTGATCCACTGGAGGTATTTGAAGGAGCGCGATTAATATTATAAATATGACGCCTACTGCTCGGTGCCAGTGATCCACTGGAGGTATTTGAAGGAGCGCGATTAATATTATAAATATGACGCCTACTGCTCGGTGCCAGTGATCCACTGGAGGTATTTGAAGGAGCGCGATTAATATTATAAATATGACGCCTACTGCTCGGTGCCAGTGATCCACTGGAGGTATTTGAAGGAGCGCGATTAATATTATAAATATGACGCCTACTGCTCGGTGCCAGTGATCCACTGGAGGTATTTGAAGGAGCGCGATTAATATTATAAATATGACGCCTACTGCTCGGTGCCAGTGATCCACTGGAGGTATTTGAAGGAGCGCGATTAATATTATAAATATGACGCCTACTGCTCGGTGCCAGTGATCCACTGGAGGTATTTGAAGGAGCGCGATTAATATTATAAATATGACGCCTACTGCTCGGTGCCAGTGATCCACTGGAGGTATTTGAAGGAGCGCGATTAATATTATAAATATGACGCCTACTGCTCGGTGCCAGTGATCCACTGGAGGTATTTGAAGGAGCGCGATTAATATTATAAATATGACGCCTACTGCTCGGTGCCAGTGATCCACTGGAGGTATTTGAAGGAGCGCGACTGCAGGGGACTCGCGCGGGACTCCAGAGCGTAGGGGCGTGGGTGGTGGTAGTTTGACTGCTCTCTGAAATACACAAGTATATAAATTATTAACATGATTACACAAGATTATTCTCCTATTAATACGATTAGGCTCTCTGCTGATTGGACGTCATAAATAATACGTATGTATTAATAATATTACGTGATAACTTACAAAATCATTTTCCCTTAGATTAATCCCGGTAGGATTTGCACGCAGAGGTTAGTGGGGGATACAATTGCTATTCCCACTTTTGCATCAAATGTGTTTAGTTTAGTAGTAGTAAAAGTTTTGTCTTACCTAGGTTCAGCTGAGGGACGGGCGTGGTAGGCAGGCACGTTGGGGTTATGGTAGCCCTTGGAGTGAGGCGCGTTGGCCGGCGTCAGGGTCTGCACATGCACAGGCTCGTGCTCCGACAGGATCGGCCCGCTGTAGTTATTTGGGTTGTACCGGTCCACCGACACACCGCGCGGCCGCTCCGCCGCCGGCGCCTCCGCGGTCTTCGCGTACGAACTCATCGGTCTGTTACGACCCAAAGTATTACTCTTTGCCCATTCCTGGGACTCAGACACCAACTCGGATTCGAAACTCCTCTCGCGCCATGACTGCGGCCGAAGGGTCTGGCTCCAGGACGGGGTAGGTGCATACTTCACTGTCGGGGCCTTCGCGTAGTTAGGCTCCGATTCCCATGGCGGATTCACGGACGTTTGCTGCGTCTGATATTGAGTCTCGGACGTCTTTTCCGTAAATTCCCTGAGCTCCTTGCGCCATTGCGGCTCCGCTGGCTCGGCCGGCTGCTCGTTGTTATCGTAATAATATTGTGGCGATGGATCGGGTTGAGCTTGGTACTTATTTTCAGCGGGTACGTAGTTAGATTCTGGAACGGTGATGTAACGTCTTTCATATTCGCTATAATAAGTTTTGCGACCTGCTTGAGAAGGAGGTGCAGCGACGTTTACATGTTTAACAAACGACTGGTTTGGCGCCGGAGGCACGTAGGCCTTGGGAGGGGGTTTGGAGAATTTGGGTTTCGGTAGGGTCGGTGTCCATCCTGGGTGAGCGTTGGGACTGAATGTGTTTGTCGTGGGTGGTGGTTGATGCACATCGTTTCTTGGTTGGTAGAAACTTGCCGTAGCAGGAGCCACGTAGTTGGAATCCTGCTCCCAAGGAGGAGGTACATACGAAGAAGAATACTGCTGAGAAGAGTTCTGATAGCTTTGCGTGTCGTGAGCCGAGTATGATTGGTTAGATTGAACGTTAATGGAGGGGATGGTGTCAACAGAGCTGAGGTTATTGTTGCTCCAGCTTGAAGGCTGGGGGGTGTACGACGGGTAACTGTTCTGTTGGTAAGTATTTGACACTTTAGAGTAGTCTTGAGTACTTTGAGTGTACGAAGGTTGCGGCTGGGGCTGAGGTTGCTGTTGGTTCCACAGTTGGCTTGCGGGAGGGGCAGAGGTAGGCGTCAGATTATTATAAAGAACATTCTCACTTCTGTTCTGCTGGTACCACTGAGAATTGGAGATCGTACTCGGCTTAACATTGCTCACATTGACCACCTCAGACTGTGGTTCTTGAGACCACTGTTTTGGTTGTTCATAAGATTGGTTAATAGACTGGTTGGTGTACTGGTTGCTATAGCTATTTTGATAAGCTTCAGAACCTGGCATCTGACGTTCTGTGCTCAGTCTTTCTAATAGCAAACTGTGTCGCCTCTCTGTTTTTGGTGGCTCAGGAGTATATGCAGGTTGATAAGGCTTTGATGGCTGCGGGGAAGTAGATACCCTCTCACGATTGGGAGCAAAGTAGGTTTTCATCGTCGGAGCACCAGATTGAGTAATTTGTTCGTAGGTTTTGTCCAATGTTTTTGTGGTGCGGTTGACAGTTACAATATTTTCTACTCTGTTGTATTCTGTTTGCGTGCTTAGTGGTCCCGTTGACGAGGTAGTATTTTTGAATATTTCAGTATTTTCAGTGTGAGTTTTTGTTACGGTTTGAGGCTCTCCAATAGGCTTGATTTCGACGTCTTCCACTTTTTCAAGCGGAATCGATGGTTCTCTTAACGGCACCTTAGGTTCCGGTTGCGGTGCTGCCTGTGCTAGTTCCTCGGGTTTTTCTTCCTTAGGTTCTGGCTTATCTTCTTTCGGTTCCGGTTTTGGCTCCGGCTTGGTCTCTTGCTTTTCAACGGGAGCTGGTTTAGGTACGTCCTCCTGCTCTGATTCTATTTCTTCTTCTGTGTATTCCGATTCTTCATCTTGTTCTGTAGGTTTTGGCTCTGGTACTGTGTCGGGTTTTGATTCAGATTTTTTAACATCTGATTTTACTTCTTCCTCGGCTTCTTCATATTCTTCTTCGACTTCCTCTTCCGCTTTTTGGGTAACTTCTACTGATTTATTTTCTACGGGGGTAGCTTTTTTAACAACAACTACTTCCTCTTCCTCATCCTCTTCGTCTTCCTGGTCTTCTTCTTGTTTAGGTTCTGGTTTCACCTCGGACGCTGCAACAGCTTTCTTTATAGCCACAATTTGCTCTTCCTCTTCCTCTTCTTCTTCTACTTCTTCTTTTTCGACCTCGACTTGTTTAACTTCCACTTTTTCAGCCGCTTTTACAACAACTTTCGTCTCTTTAACTGGTTCAACAACTTCTTCTTCTTCTTCTTCTTCTTCCTCCTCTTCTTGATCATTGGATTGCACTACTACTACTTTTTTAGATGATGTAGTGACTGTACTTTCTTCTTTGTTTACAGTTATTTCTCTGTGCCCATTTTCTTTAACAACCACAGGTTTGGCCTCTACCTCTACTTCTTCTTCTGCATCTTCTTCCTCAACCTCCTCCTCCGAGAGTTCCTCTTTCGGAATAATTTTCGTTTCGGTTTTAGTCTTGATAGATGTCTTACCATCGGTAGTCGTTTTGGTAATTGTCTTGGTTGTTTCTTCTACTGAGCCGTCTGGTAAACTCTTTGTCATGACTTCAACCTTTGTTTCAACTTTAGTTCCTGATTTTTTTGCCGGTAATTTGAGAACCAATTCCGCGTCATTGTCACCACTTTGATTTCCATTTTGTTCTTCGACACTTGAAGCTGACTCCCCAACTTTCGTTTCTTTCTTAACTTGCTTTTTTATCACTTTCACTTGTTTCTGAAACATAAAAATAGTTATGAAATTAATTCAATACAAAATAATTGAAACTAAAACTGTTTTATTGCTATACCGCATGAAAAATAATTTGTTAAAAATTAAATAAAATGTAATATTTTTACTTTTTAAACTCTAATTGAATGCTAAGAATCTGATTATAATGTTACAGGTCATTGAATTATTTTAATTAAAATATTTTCCACGTATTTTAAACATGACCGTTTTAAGAAAAATATATTAAATATTGGAAAGTACGTTCATTTGAAATCAGAAAGTAAAGAACTTTAACTCACTATATTCTTAAACGACAACCTACACATGTTCTTAAGATTTTTAAAAATCTTTAACATTGTATACTAAGTACGCATAACAGACAAGATAAACACATAAATATATATAAATGTAATATGTATACAGTAATTTTACATCAACCTGATCATCACTGCTCTCCAACAGATCTTCAGCAGGATGACTTTTTAGGGAATCATGTACCGTTATATTCACATCAGTATCAGGTACTGTCACTATAAAGTCTAATGCCTTGTCTTCTGAAATGTCAACAGAAACGTTTTGTTCTGCTTTTACTCGCAAAGCGTTTTCACCTCGTAAAGACATGTTCACTTCGGTTTTACTATCGAAAGTAATTGGTTCAATATTTACGTCTGTTGTACTATTGCTAATATCCTTAGATGCAGGTGTTTGGAGAACATCACTACTATTAGCTGAGGATATATTTATATGTGCAGAGCCGTCAAATGTCACATTAGCATTTGTATCGAGTAAACTTGGCGTGAGTTCTGATTTTATACTATTAATCGGTTCATTTGATTGTATTATTTGTTGATCATAAAAGGACGTCAAACTCTCTTTATTTTCCGGAATCTTATAAATTTCTGGAGCTGTAGTCAAATATTCAGCCTCGTAACACATTTCGGGTAAAGCTGGCGCTGTATACCCATCACTGCCATAGCTCGTCCTTGTAGTACTGTTACTTGGCGAATAACCGTATTCAAACATCGATGCAGGTCTGTTATTATATGTGTTTGTTTGGGGAAGCTGCGGCGAAGTTTTGTTTACATTATTCTGCAGTTGCTCAATGCGTGCCTGAGGAATAGATTGAGGATTCATGAATTGTGGCACTTGTGGAGCCTTCTGGGCTTCTCGATTCGGATTGCTTCTCGACCTCAGTAATGATTTAGGGTTAGCTGGCAAAGTAAAACCGGCGGGTAAGACTTGCACTGGTAAGCAACTAAAATTAGGCACAGCAACTGGAGTGGAGGGAGTCGGAGGCGACTGTATCCGCTGCACTGGCACCTCAGGAACCCCCTGGTTCATGGCATTCCTCATGAGCCGCTGCGCCATGCGCTCGGACTTGATCTGCGAGAGGTCCAGCCCGCCCGGGAGGTACGAGAACGGCTTCCTCTCTCGGCCCATCGCGCTGTGCAACGCTGACGGCGGATTCATATCGCTGAAATAAGTTTTCCTACATTACAATCGAACTTATGTGCGTCTCGTTTATTTTACACAGCTTATGGCCAGTATAAATATTCCAGTAAAAACGCCAGAGGCATCGAACGGACGTATACAATGGCAACCATTTGGCAATTTGACAAAACAGTAGAAAATAGATATGAGTTACTCACGAGGTCCGATGCTAACCGCACGATATTATATTTACTTCCTGTGTGCAGGGCGGGCGGTTTCTCCGCTCGCGTGTGACACTGTAGCACTTGTATCGCTTTTCACATGGTCGGTTTATGTGACAGGTCGCGTATATTTGAGGCGGAACAGGGAACATGCAGATATGAATGCGCCGAGCGGTTAATTTTAGCGCGGAGTTGTAAACGGGCCGGTACGTTTGAATCCGGGAGGCGCGAGGCGGCGCGTGCGGCGATGGCCGCCTACTGCCGTCTGCGCGGACCCGCCATGTATTTTGGTCGCGGCCCCAATATTAACGGACGCCTCGTCTACAATTTGTCTTGAGCGAATCGCCACAACAACCGCCGATACTTCCGACTTCGCGATTATTATTTATCGCATTTCTGCGGCTCCATTCATTCCCATTCCATCCGTCACGTTATCAGCACGGTTCGGCCACAATAAAAAAGTGAAAACGTAGCCTATGGGCGCGTGAGTTATTTTGGTGCGCATTCAATTTTCAGAAGGTCGGTAGAATCGACTGCGTCGTAAACAGCTGCTCGTTTCTGGACTTAATTGATTGTCGTTGGTGATCATCGGATGTTTTAAATTTGTCAAGATTAAAATATTAACTTGTAGATATTCCTTATTTGCGGCAAGCTTATCAAGGTTGACACTCGGCGTTAGGTTCGAAGCATTTTCAATTCATAAAGAGCATTTTTGATGTCGAAATTAATCTAGATTTAGTCTAGAGGTTCATCCACCTTAGACGAAGAAATGAGTTGATCCGCACTAATGGAGGAGCGGACTCTTTATTTAAGCGAGTAAGATTTAGTGGGAACAGCGGCGAGGCTGCCACTGTTAGTCTTGGCTCTCCACCAAACATCTGATTCGATGTTTCCTAGATTCATTGCACATTAAATGTTTGCATTAAAGAATATCAAGTCTGCACGAGTATCGTATTACGATTATTTCCATTCATTTTAATAAAGATCTTTTTTGTTTGATGCAAACATTGTGCTAGGTATAATAGTTTCGAACTGTAGTAAATAAATAAATAAATAAATATTAGGGGACAATCTTACACAAATCGACCTAGTCCCATAGTAAGCTCATTAAGGCTTGTGTTATGGGTACTAGACTACGATATATATAATAGATATAAATACTTAAATACATAGAACACTTCCATGACTCAGAACAAATATTCATGCTCATCACACAAATATTTGCCCTTACCGGGATTCGAACCCAGGACCTTCAGCTTCGTAGGCAGTATAAATATCTGCTTGGATTTTATGTGAATATGCCGTCGTTTAAATATTACTATTATGTTTACATTTTTGCGATTGATGTATTATTTGTATGGATTCGAGCCGGTAAAGGACTTAAAATCTGTCATGTCAGAATGCATTAAACATATATAAGTATGTTTGCAGTGGACAGTTCTCTATCGTGTAGATACTTGGCGTTATATAATCTGAATAGCAGGTGACATACCTAATCTGCTACTATTAAATAATAGGTATGATAAGGTAATATATTTAAAATAGTGAAAAAAATAATTATAAGTGGTTATCCATAATAAACATTCATGTTTTTTTTTTAAATATACATACGGACACAGAAAGCGTGCATATAGATCTTGATTCCTGGGCATCGAGGCCTATTTCGATCACTTACATAGAGTAGGGCTGGGTCATATTTCTCGAATCCATCTATAAATCTTGACGTTAGGTTTATCTTCCAAAATTTATCTTTTACTTGATAGGAGTCCTTGGCACTGTTATCCAACTTAACTCAAATCGAGACAAACTTATTATTTATATAAATACCTAAGTACGTAAATGCGCATATCCCTAATAATACGTTTCCTTTTTGGCACACGTGTTGTGCGACAACAGCTTTCATAGTCAAATCGCGTATAATCATAAGATATCTCGTGATGACAATAGTATCATAAACGTAAACGGTTTAATGAGTATTAATGCCAGTCTTACACGTGTGACTCGTACGGATTCAGACAAGGGAGAATCAATAATGCACGTTATAAGTAAATGAAATTATTGGTGTATAAGAAACCGTATAAAATGTATAATGTATGGTCGGCGACACAGATGTTTAGGTACACGTTCGCACCTTATATGTATGAGACTTCAGAATTTCTGCTGCCTGAAAACTCCAAATTCAATATCATCAGTTTTATTTTAAGCCTTTCATATTAGGCCTAGTTGTAATTCTGTTTGACGCCGTCGGGTTATAAATTGGGCTAAATATATACATCCTTAAAAGTTCCACCCTCACCTGTAATTGAAGAGGCGACATTGTCCTCATAAAATATTTATTAAGAGTTTCGTCTCAAATTCTAATGTTTTATTGATAGAAAGTCCGACCCCTTTGAACTTCGTCCTAAATTGAAAATTAAAGAAATATTGAAATGGAGACACCGGACTTGGAGGGATTCATAACAGAAAGCCGTTACGGCTGAACGCACACAAATATAATGCCAAAGCAGTCTCAACTAATTTCAGCATAAAAGGTTTTGAAGCCAATCACTCATTTCATTACATAATTACATTGCTACTCTAAGTTAGGCATCCATTAGTTTACAAAAAAAATTTACATCCGAAAAACATGATAATTTTAACTAGGCATGTGATAATGCTTAAAAAGCCACATCAGTTTCCAACCACACTCCTATATAAAGATGCTGAGGTATTAAGTGTCCGCAAGCTCTATATCTTAGTAACCGTTTGCAAGATTCATAAACAAGTCCTATTATCTGACGACTACGAAAACATGCTAGAAGAAAGAATCTTCGCAATACCAGTGGCAAGGGTGCGTTCGGTCTTTGCTCGTCGGTTCGCAGATGTTGCGCATCCTCGTTTGTATAACGTGGCAGTTAAAGCCTGTGACATTAAACTTCTAACCATCCGACAGACTAAATTTAAAATCAGAGAATGGTTGAACGGCTTGGAATACAGAGAAACTGAAAACATACTACGAGTAATATACTGAACATCCCTGCATGCGCATACATATACACTCACACTCACCACACACATACACACACATACTAACACACACATATTCTGAAATAGCTTAACTTTTCTACTCCAAATATTATATAATGCAATAACTTTTTATGCAAGACAATCTACCTGAATGCAATGTTGCTTATCGAATATATTAATTACTGTGTGTGTATTATTGTTAAATTATCTCTAATGTATTTAAAAATAATAATAATAATGCACTCTCGTGATTTTATAATGTGGTGTCACAGGACAGGCTTAGCCTAGTGTGAGCCACTTCTTTTTTGTATGGCCATAATATGTGAATGTATCTACTCTGAAATAAATTTTTACTTTTTTACTTTTACTTTTTACTTTTAGTTTGCAAAAAAACCAAGGTATCGTAAAATGCGATAAAGTACTAATAAGTGTGTGAAAACATATTTAACGGCACTGAGGTTTGCAAAATATTTAGGCAATAAGCTCACCAGGTGACGTCCTGTGATCGGTGCACTTTAAGGTGACGTCAGTAAGAATTCATACTTTGGTGATTACAGAGTATCAAACCATTAATTTCCTAATGGACATTTAAAAGGCTTTTCTGAATGTCAAAGTATTCTGAATGATTGATTGCAGTGATTCTGATTTCCTAATTCTACCTTATTTGGGCAATCAGCAGCGGCTAAACGAACGAAATCA
This sequence comes from Epinotia ramella, assembly GCA_947578815.1. Taxonomy (NCBI): domain Eukaryota; kingdom Metazoa; phylum Arthropoda; class Insecta; order Lepidoptera; family Tortricidae; genus Epinotia; species Epinotia ramella. Next base: position 5,348,994 of record OX388201.1, on the reverse strand, counting down.
TAAAATAATGTATAATGTTGCCCCGTAACTAATTATACTTTGGACCTCATAAAATTGTTATATTGCTAGATTAGGTTCTTATAAAGTATATAAGTGTAGTATGTAGTGTGTACAGGCATATTTATATTAAAAACATGTATTATCCAAAAGCTAAGCCATAATGGCACACGCGACAAAACCTTCTTCAGTATTTATGAGACATATTCGTTTAATATCGGTTTTCCGGCAGGTTGTTCGGGCTCGAAGCCGGGACTAGCCATGTCTTTAATAATTTACAAGAACTCTCGGAAGGGCCTATTAAGGGCAGATTAAGCGGCCCTTTGATTTTGTCCCTCTGACGTTGGATGTTGGATATTAACAACAGTTTAAGACGACGTGTAGGTGCTTCATCGAGGTTTTTGAAGTTATTTATTTACCCCCGACGCCGGGGTGTTATAAGTTTGACGAGTTTTGTGTCCGTGTGTATGTCTCTTGGATCATAAACGAAAAGACCGATTTTGATGCGGTTTTTTTCGTCCTATAACTGACGTGATCGAGATGTTTGTTAGCTAAGTTAAAACAAAATCCGTTCAGCCGGTTTTGTGATATTGAACTTTGAAATGAAAATGTCGGGGGATTTTCAACTTTTCTAAGTTGTTCATTTTACTCTACAGTCACTCTTACAGCTCAATTTTTTTGTGTTATTTTATGTATATGTTTACCTTCCAAGATACGTTATGTCCAATAGGTTTCTCAAATGAAATAACTGGGTATTTTGAATAGAAATTAAAATTTTCTAACATACTTACAGTGACCTCAGTAGTTGAAGATTCTCCGTTAGTCGCCATCCTGTTGACAAGAAAAGAACATGTTTAAATTAATTAAGTACCAATTTAAACTAGAACATATAATATAGCTCATTTCATTAATCGGTTGAAAAACGATGGAAGGTAAAGTTTTTTTAACCTGCTTTGATGGAACTCTTTGCGTTTGGTGGTCGCATTACTTACGAAGAAACCCTTTAGTCAATTCCGGATGTTTTTAATAGGCGGTGACTGACATTCTTATAAAATTACCTTTTGACATTTCAAAGATAGTGAGGCAGTTTCAAGTGATGAAATGTGGACACGTTGGACAAAAGCACTTAATTTTTTTCAGGTAGGTACTACATAGTACATAGCTTTAACAATTTCCCTGCCAAGAATCGCTCCGCGCTACGCTCTTAGCCGATTCCGTGGTTTTCCTCGTATGTAGTGGAAAGCGATCACGGCGTAGGAACAAGAAATTTTTAATAGGAACCAACTCCTCAAAAAATATGGCTCCGGAGGAGTTGGTTCCTATCAAAAACATGAAGCTGTTCCTGAAAAAAAAAATTGAACCTTTTGTGCGGCGTGTCCACATTTACGACATTTTGTTCCAGCAATCTGCCCCACCTATACCTTATCAGACTGTAGTCGGAACTGGGCATACGGCAATTCATAGTGCATGAACCACAGGACACATACTAGTACTAATATTTATATTCTGATTTCTTGTATTTGTTCGTTCGCCCCGAAAGGTATCGAGTTCATCCATTCTCATAGACAAAGTTTTATTACCTAATCGCATTACGTTATCTACAATTTCTTTGAGCAGATGGTAGTAAGAAGAAATGGAAGATCGATCGTTCTTCACCAGCTACGTAAAATGTGCTTAGCTCATTTTATTGCAACTAGTGTTTTTATAAGAATGTTATCTTGCAGATGTATTTCACTCAGGAATATTATCACCTATCCAGAGCCGAGGCAATAATTGTGAGTTTGTCTTTCATCTTCAATATAAAGAACTTTGTATTAAATTTGTAATATCTTGCAAACTCACAGGATGTATTTTTGGCACTTCATAGAAATATCGTTTTAATGTATTGTATACTACCTAGCTGCCCACGCGGCTCCCTGCGCAATACCTACGCAGAACACAAGCAAAGCCGGGAATAAAATATGGCATGTATGTCTCTCCTATATAATCCAATTCAGTTTACCTTACCTAGTCTAGACGGTCATTATAGGTGTTTCCTAAAAAACAACGAATTATAACTGGTTTGCAGTACTTGAGAAAAAAATTATGAGTCAGTGATTACCGCAAAATACAAACTTATGCCCCCACAAACATTACCCCTTTATTATATAGTAGATATGAATACCATTTCAATAAACAAACAAAGTGAAAATTTTAAAAATGTATTGCCACGAGCGGGATTTGCGCCCACGACATTTGCATAATAACTTCGCGGTAGATGTCACCACTAGCCTAACCTAAGGTGTATTTAGAAAAGTGAAGGGATTGAAAGATTCGTCACTACGAGCCAAGCCCATGGTAGCTCAGTTGGTTCAGAGCGATGCACGGTATGCAGGGGACTTGTGTTCAAATCCCACTCGTGGCGATTAATCTTTAATTTTTTCCCTTGATTGGAATTTTGATATCAGACATTTCTGCTTAGTAAATATTTATTGATTAGTATGTCACTGTCACACATAGAGCTATGCGATCGCATAAAAGTAGCGCACGAACGAACGAGTCAAAATGCGTTGCGAATTTACTACTCGAGCTAGTCGTGCGACAAATATCTACACATGATACGCAAATTGTTAAATAATGAGGCTGTCATTAAACTTGAATATAAAATTGGGTCAAACCATCTCACTGACGGACATAAATAATGTCAAAAGCCCACTTGAGCGTGCTTTTAGCAAAAACAAACACCGCACTCAAACCACGAATAGACGCTGGAAAAATCTAGATCAACGATCGGATTGAACACCTTTCAAGCTAATCGCACATGTCAAGAACATTAGGCACCGATCCAGCGCCGAGCATTAACCCCGTACACCACCCAGCCGCTGGAGTTCGGTGTCAATAAAACTACTACTTAATTTAAAAAGTATATATGGCAAACTACAACATCAACTAACACAAATCGAACTTTACCCATAGTAAGCTCGATAAGGCTTGTGCTTATGGGTACTAGAGGACTGTATATTTAATAGTTATAAACACACATAGAAAACATCCGAGATTCAGAAACAAATATTCACGCTCATCACACAAATATTTGCCTTTACCGGGATTCGAGCCCGGGACCTTCAGCTTCGTAGGCAGCGTCACTACCCACTAGGCCAACCGGCTGGCTGGTAATTTCTGTATGTGGCGTTGTTTCTGGTAGTAACTAGTAAGTATGGTCGCCAGAACCCACAAGGACGTGCTGTGTTGAGACTGAGGAATCCTCAAATAATAAAAGGTAGCAACGCGCATCTGACTGGACTTGCAAGCATCCAAAGGCTATGAAGAGAAGGGGTCAAGGTAATTTAATAACGAAAAATTGGAAGGCATTATACGTGCGATCGAAACGTGATTATTTTCCGTTTTGCAGTGGTTGTGCGTTTTACAAACAGTATGTTTCAGCGGGTACAATAGTCTAACAGACACTGTTTACATTGTGTCTATTGACAAATAGAAATGTATTTTAACAATATTATAATAGAATGTCTATAACCTTAATGAAAAGTTACTCCCATTTAAATAGATCGAGTCCGCGGTATCGGACAAATCGTTTCAAAACATTTCCCGAACGTCTGATGAAATTCGCTAGAGCGCTCACACGGTGCAGTAACTTGTGCAAAATAATGTGGGAGCGTGGAGCCCGCTCGAAAGGAAAATTGTGTTCATGTGACAAGCCGAGATTCCTGACCATTGCGCGCATAATGCGGTGCTCGTGTGCGCTAGTAGTGCCATCTGTGACGTCAACTCGAAACTGGGAAGTTTTCCGCTGTTTATATAAACACTAGTTGCCGGCGCGACTTCACCTGCGTATAAAATATAGCCTATAAACACCTAGATAGTCCATTACACGAAGGTGAAAGACTGTTTCAAATCGGATAAGCGGTTGCGGAGATTACCCATTACATACATACAAACTTATAAAAGTTATAAACTTAGAAAGCTACAATCTCACGGACTTTTTCACATTATATAATATTAATATCCATCCATACTAATATTATAAATGCGAAAGTGTGTGTGTTTGTTTGTTTGTTTGTTTGTCCGTCTTTCACGGCAAAACGGAGCGACGAATTTACGTGATTTTTTAAGTGGAGATAGTTGAAGGGATGGAGAGTGACATAGGCTACTTTTTGTCTCTTTCTAACCCCCCACTTCCCTAAAATGGGGGGTGAAAGCTTGTATGGAGCTACGATATAAACGAGTTCCACGCGGACGGAGTCGCGGGCAGAAGCTAGTAGGCTATAAATGCAAAACTCAGTAAGAATTCTAAGCCTCCAGAGACACACAGTTTGTTAAATGTAATCTAATCTACACTCGCGGTCAAAGAAACCGGGTCAGTGACGAAAACCTCAATATTTTGTAAATCTTTGGTCGTATCTGCAAGAAACTAACTCTGTTTTATAGAGAATTTAATATCCTTCTAAATCCAACCTTCAATGTTCTACGTAGTAACTGGAAAAAGGTTTAATTGAAAAAAAAAGACCAATTGGGTACTTATTTGAAATTGCGTTCGTTTTACTTTTGCTTGTTTTTAAGCAATTATTTTCAATCTGTCAAAGAACTATGATAAAAGGCTGTCATTGTTTTATTTTGTGGTCATTCTTGAATGTCTATCATGCCGCTAACACGAGATGAATGTACTCGTATCATCACTATGTTAGAAGAAGGAAGAAGTCAGAGGTATACAGCGAGAAGAACAGGTGTGTCACTTTCTACAGTGCAGCGAGTCCTCCAACGTTACCTACAAACCTTAGAAGACCAGGAACCGGCAAAACAAGATGTACTACAGCTAGAGAAGATCGATTTATTGTTACAACCATGCTCCGAAATCGGCACCTCACAGCAGTTGAAGTGAAAAATCAGCTTTTAGAGACCCGAAGGGACGGCATCAGCGAGCGGACTGTCAGGCGGCGGCTCAAAGAAGCAAATTTGACCCCACATAGGCCGGCCAATGGCCCAAAACTTGAAAGAATACATCGAACAGCAAGACGACTTTATGCCCGCGATCACAGATACTGGGGTGACGAAGATTGGGCAAGAATTTTGTTTTCCGATGAATCCAGATTTATGCTCTATGCAAATGACGGGCGGCAAAGAGTTTACAGACGGCCTGGTGAACGTTTTATTCCAGCATGTTTTGAGGAAAAAGTGGCGTTCGGCGGTGGGTCAGTCATGGTTTGGGCTGGAATCTCTTCAGAGAGTCGCTCGGAGTTAGTTTTAATAGAAAATGGATCATTAACGAGTGCAAGATATGTAGAAGAGATTCTTAATGAGCATGTCGGCCCATACTTAATTAATATGGGTGGAAATTCTATGTTTATGCATGACAACGCCAGGCCACACACAGCTCAAATTGTCAGAGATTATTTTTTGGAGGTTGGTATCAACTGTATGAACTGGCCCTCGAGGAGTCCGGACTTAAGTCCGATTGAGCATGTATGGGACGAGCTTGGGAGGCGTGTAAGAGCTCGAAACCCCGCCCCAGCTACACTTAGAGACCTGAAACAGGCGTTAGTGGAAGAATGGGACAATATCCCGCAAGAACGCATAAAGAACTTAATAAACAGCATGCCGAATCGTCTAGAAGCTGTAAGAAGAGCCCGAGGAGGCAATACGAAGTATTAATTTTTATTTTTTGTGTTGTATGTGAAGTACCTACTGCTTATTTTTGTACGTAAAATTGGTTGATTTTTTGTTTCCTATGTAATTTTATTAAACAAAAGAATTACGATTCCACCATTTGATGTTATTTAATTCAGTATAAAATTATCTACAATATGCAGTTTAATTCATGTCCCTAGCTTTATTATTTTAGGAGATATTACAAATTTTCGTACTGACCCGGTTTCTTTGACCGCGAGTGTATAATGATTACAATACCAGATGCTGGAACATTTTTTTTTATTAACTAAGTACATTACAGTTATAATAAGCTGTTCGAAAATAAAATAAATATAGTCATAGGTATAGGCAACATGAACTATTTTTTTTATTGTTCAGTTTTGTTATTAACTAGGTACTATAATATAATATTAATAGTATACCTAATAGTAGATGCATAATATTATAAATATGTATGTTTGGATTTTTAGATATTTGTTACTAAATCACGCAAAATATGGAACGAATTTAGATGAAACGCATAGAGGATTATAACCTTGATTGAAACATTGAATACTTTCTATCCCGAAAACTAACCCTCAACGGAAAGAAATTGGGGATGTCGTTTTTTAATACGAGGACGAAGTGGCGGGTAAATGCTAGTATAGTCTAAATCTCGTATAAAACCAGGGCAGATAGCATCCAGTTTCTAATATTAGTTAAGGTCACCCGTGTAACAACGTCTCAGCTGACTGGCAGCTATTTATCAACAATGTGTTTCAAAGAAACTAAGCTTTCAACATGTTTCTATTCTGTCTGAAACTAATAATATTCAGATACAACATATCTATAAAATAGCTCACTGATGTGTGCTTTGTTATGGCGATACAATGTGATGCGCGTATTTACAACAGTACAGCTATCAAATGACGGCCGCGAGATACACTATCCGTCTCTTTCTAATTAGGACGGTTATAAAGAAACGCATAGCTAGTCTATGTCGCCGCGACACAGCTCGAGGGCCGTCTTGTGATAGCTGTGATGGATAGTGTATTTCGGCAAAAAGAAAACTAGAGTTACAGATTTCTGTTACAACGTGTTTGTCACTTGATTTTCTTAAATATGTCGGAGGTAGTTGTCATATCGTAACACATAATAGGAAGCGGATTCTAATTAAATTACTTACTTGCTTCACTAAAATCATATTATATTGATTTTCTGTTTGATGGACCAACTACCAAAGTGATAATTATTTGGATGGTAGTTTGTCTTATAGTTTGACAACTATTCCACAGGTGTGTTTACCTGCAGGTTCCGTTCAAATCACGATCGATTTTCTTTGTTTAATTGAGACACGTTTATAATTGATTCTTGGAACTTTAGTGTTTGCCATTGATAATTAGTATTGAGATATTTGATTACTTGTAATGCAAGCGACACTAATTTAATTGGTTTGGTTTAATAAGGAGTAAGCGCTTGGTGTCATGATTTGACGCCATTGGACAGTTGTCGTGGTGCGAGTGCAGAGTGGGGTTTTGTTTTGACGGGCTTATAAATACAGGCTGCAAAGACTTTGGCGAAAATCTTTAACATTGGACTCGTATTGACACTTGCACCCGACAAAACTGTCGGTTTACTTTATTACGCTAAGTTGATATAAGTGAATAGAGAGGTTGGGAGTGTGGAATTAAAATTGGATCAATGCAAACTCTAGTTATTTCATTGAAGATGGGCGACCCCAATCCTGATAATGTGGACCTTTCTACGTACGCCCCTACAAATATATATACAAACGCTGTATGTGCAATTTTCAAACAAAATATAAAAGTAAAAGTTTTCAATGAAGAAAAACGTCGTGAGGAAACTTGCACACATCTGCGAAAAAAATCTATACATGTGAAGTCCCCAAACCTCATGGGCCACTTATCCGCAGAGAGAAGGCTATGCCCAGCAGGTGGAACTTTATTTAGGCAAATAATGTTAATCTTAAACACACGATTTATTAGATACTAGAGAGATTTATTTGTTAGTCGATTCAGTAGCAAAGATCATTATTTCAGACGGCAAAAAAAATATTTTCCCAACCGACAGCAATTCCAGTTCCAGAAAACACTGATTTCATGGGCAGCGGAACACGACCTTTTTATAAACTTTAATAAACTTGAAACAATGTCAAACGTTCGTAATTTTTTCATGGCCGCCTAAACGTTGGGGGGACTTCAGGAAGTAAACTTGTAAATCTTCTGAAAGTTGTTCCAGAAGATTTTCGCTTTATTTTTCGAGATATTCTACTTTGTTATAAATAAGATTATTTTTGCCGTCTATGCGGAGACATTAATAATGTTTACGTTGCTGGTACAGTCTCGGGGTGCAAGCTGAGGCGTCACTGTAACCAGAGCATGCGCTAAAATAAGTTATCTCCTGAAACTTTATAGCTCTTCTAACTATTTACTAAACGCAAACTGGAAGCAATGTTTATGTATTAAGAAAATAGATTTATTGGACCAAAGGGAATACCATCAATAGTTTCTTGTTCAAATGAATGTAGCCCAAATAGAATTTTGCCCAGTACGAAATAGGTTCATATTTAACCCATTCAGGGCCAAGAATCGCTACGCACTACGCTCGTAGCCGATCCCGTGGTTTTCCTCGTATGTAGCGGAAAGCGACTACGGCGGTCTGACGCATATGTGTCGTCATTGGCCCTGAATGTATTAACTACGTGCAAAGTGAATATTAAGTATCTGATTTAAAATAATATCAAAATTTTATATGATAATCTGACTATTTTGTACAAATTTAATACATACATGACGTATTTTCGATTGGTCATATTTTTAGAGAGTACGTAATTCCACATGGGCGTGTTTTTTAGTCTTATATCAGGTACGTCATTTTTACTTTCAGGGCATAATAAAATCTTACCATTATTTAGGAAGACAACTTTCCATGTCCAGGATTTTCAAATTGTCATTAATCAGATTCGACCAATAATTTCGAGTTGTCGTCAATTTTTCACTTCTGCTGTCAATGTCAGTAAATCAGAAAATATTATAACACTGCGGCTTTGAACGAAATATAAATAGATGTAGATTTTATCCCATTGGCAAAATGAAAGACATTTTTAGATTTGAAATCAATATTCACGTTTTTCCTGAAATATTTTAACAAAGTAACATTCTGGAGTTATTAACGTTTTAGTGTCAGAATACTCAGAATATTTCCTTATGTACAGTTAATTAAATAACACAGTATGAATTAAGATACAGAACATAGATTTTACCAACGTTTTAGTAACACTGCGTATGCACCCTGGGATAATAATAAGTTCACAATTTTATTCCCGAAAATAATAATAACATACTTTATTGGGCACCACAAAGAGAAAAAACTATTCATGCTATAATTTATTCATGCTTATGCATATTTCTTATTTGTGCTTACATGGGAATTATATTCACATTCTGAAGGGCAATAAAAGTGGGTGTAGTCGCAATCGCAACGCGAAAGTCAATGCAGCGCGCGCCAGTGCCGCCGCGACGTAACTTGTAGTCCTGCACATGCCACAGTTATCTGATGTTGATGCGCTGTGCTGAAGTCACACAGTGTGCTGCAACGACTTAAAACATTGCGACTTGACCCACACTAATCGTTATTAAAATAAAATGAGAACCATATAGAGTCGATGTCTCAACAAAGAATCACATACTATGCAGGTTGCAATCTGGATAACTTTACACCACCACTTGTACGTCAATTCATAAAATGCAATGTACTTGTACGTATCTCGCTCTACTAAAACAGTGCCAATTCAATTTTAGGAAGACAATAAACAGATGAAGAAGATTTACTACTACTTCCTCAGAATGTAATAAATAAGATACATTCTGCCACAGCAAAGTGATATTTACTGTAAATAATATTGCTGAGATATCGATATGCTTAATGCAGTCGATGAAATGTACCACATGCCATGAAAGTATTTGTAAAGTAATCTAACTCACGTGAATCAGGGCCACGATTCCATCTGTCGACGTCAGAAGGAGGCATTCCTAGGATATCGCTTTTGTTCCATGACTCTTATTCTGATTTTGAAAGAGAGATACGTGAAAGTCGCAGAAGTAGGAACATAGCATGGATTTGAGCGTGGATTTTATCTCGTGTAAAAATTCAATATTATTTTGTCATACACAATAGCTGCCAAGAACCATACTTTATAAAAGTACAGATAAAAAAGTACAATTAAGCACTATTATGTTTGGTATTGTTCCAATGGGGATCCCCTTCATTGGCATAATTTTTTTTAGACTAATATAGTTTCGCATAATTGATTTGGCATAATTTCTATTGGCATAATAATACTGTCGCATAATAATACTTTGGCCTACTACTTTGTTTGGCATACTACGCTAATAGCATAATTTCAGTTGAACTAATCTGTATTGGCCGAATACATATTACGCATACTATTGTTTGGGCTAATAATTATTTGGTATATCTGTTTTGAAGCATAATTTCTGTTTTCTAAATACATTACATAGCATGCATTTACACTTTTCGTGGACGCGGATTATTGGGTCGTGCATTATCAGGGCGGATAAAAATGGCTTGTCATAAGCGAACTCTGTCTTAGGTCGGTTAGGTTAGGGTTCACTTGTGTTCCTCAGACCAGAAATAGACACCCCGCGCAGCGGGGTGGCGTCGACTCGCTGGAGATTATTAGTCCGCAAAGATGACCGTCCCAATGTACATGGATTATCAGGCTGTACATTATTGGGCCGTGCATTATGCTTTCATTGCTTTGTGTACTTATGCGTTTTCTAATGATGCCAAGTAATTATTATGTCTTTTTGTATTTATGCTATCTGATGTTAGTCTTTGTGATGATTATGCTATTTTCGTTTATTTTTAATTTTATGCCTAAAAATTTATGCCATAACATGATTAGGCTTAACGCTAATTCGGCTATAAAAAATTATGCGTTATTATATTATTCCAAATGATTTTATGCGATCCAATAGAGAACCGTTCCAATGTTTCTCAATATAGTAAGACGACTTTGATTTTATTGATGACAAACAAGACATTATTTTTACAGTCATCCGAGCCGTTAAACACCTTATTAATAGCCTGTATACATTTGACTGAGTTCCAAAATATAATGCTGCTGCATTCCGACACATAGCACGGGTTAAGGTTATTCGAGGTAAGCGTGCTATTTCTATAAATATATTATATTAGTGCTTAAAAATAAAGCCCTAATTCACACACGTCCATTACCTCGCTCACAAATTCGTTTGTCTTTATTTGTCACATTAACATTTGTGTTTGTGAGCAAGGGGCGTTAATATTATTAACCCCCGAAAGAACGAGAACAAGACAGAAGACAATAAATAAGAACTTCGTGTAGAGTAGCAGTAGTGTTTTAGGAGTTTAATGTGTGTATCTGTCTGTGGCATTGTAGATCTCAAACGGATGGACTAGAGCGGTTGTACTCTCGAGTCGTTTTGTTTGTTTAATTTTAGTTACGGTGATGGGGTTTGTGGTTAAACACTGGAGCATTTAAAACGGATAGATTGATTATAAAACTTCCATAAAATTTGTAGATACCCACTTTATATTGACCTTAAGCATAATAGCTATAAACCGTTGATTTGGCATATTCTGTTTAATATTGTGGATATCTATTGAGAGCGGAAAAAATAACACTTAAATCACTGTATTCATACTTAATGCAAGAAAAGGAAAATAATTACTATTTCCAAGGTATGTATTGAACTCAGACATGCCATCAGCCTATCAGTTTATGTGAGTTGGCACTGATTCATCCTAGAGTATTAAAGGCAATTTATTCATAATTTATTGATAATCGATCGTTTGGTCAAGATCGATGCTCTGGCAGCTACCTCGCACACTCCAGATAAATTTAAAATGTCATATGTGACGATTAACTTCTACCGTCTATGCACCTTTATATCCTAGCACTTTAGTTGGCATCTGACCGATATCTGCCGGAAACGCCAATTGGCTGCAGATCATTGGCAACTCTTACATGAACTTGAAATATTACGAAATATTTTGGTCTCTTGTGGTTTTACTACGTAAATAGTAGGAACGATAAGATTTGTTTTGTTTGATGCGTAAACTTCCTTTAGCATAAAACTCCCCAATGAGGACAGATTCGACCAAACAGCAATAACGAATGAAATCTCCTGAGGTTAATTAACCTGTTAAACGTCAACATTTTATGAAGTTATCTTAAACATTCTCTATTTTAGCTGACGCTGAACACGGAGAGCTTGACGCCAACCACAGTCGCCTGAAGCTCGCGCGGCGTGTCGCACGACATTACGCCTGTGCGTAAACGTAGCCTAGTCTTGTTGTGAGTGACCTCCATGGTGCAACCTATAGGTACAAACGCCAACACTGTTAACTGACCATCCTGTTTTTATATAGAACCTAATTACAATGCACATAAGGTGCACCGATGGTCAGTTAGCTGTGTTGTCGATAGTACCTACTGGCTGGCTGGCGTGGCGCAGACATCGCTGACAGCGAACATCTTTTGTTTGTAGGGTTCCGTAGCCAAATGGCAAAAAACGGAACCCTTATGGATTCGTCATGTCTGTCTGTCTGTCTGTCCGTCCGTATGTCACAGGCATTTACTCGAAAACTATAAGGTGTCGTTGAATACAATTTTGAGGATAGGTGTATTTTGTTAGCCGCTACATAGTTTTGTAATTATATTACAAAAAAAATATTTTTTTATGGGTGCACTCCATACATAAAACTGAAAATCAACAAGTTTTTTTTTCATTGCCCGCCCACGTGTGGTACGTCAATCGATAGGCCTTTTAAAATAAATATAAGGTTTCTCCGCATTTTTTTTGATTAAGTGTATTCACGTATATGTACGTATGTATCAAAAAAACCCGACCCAGAAACCAGTCGGAGATAATCGCCCCGAAAGTCACTAAAATTGTGTCCGTCCGTCCCCACCTCTAATTTTTGGACCGTGTATTTTAAGAATATGAAAAAAATCATGGACATATAGGGCTTATTAAATTCTTTCAGCAATAATTGTTTTGAACAAGATCTGTTCAAAGGTTTTTGAGATATTTCTAAAAAACTGCCTTCCTTGGAGAAAAGGACGTAAGTGCCATTAGATTTCAGTAACGATACGAATTTTTTAATAGGCACGGAACCCTTCGTTGTGCGTGGTCCGACACGCACTTGGCCGCTTTTTTATTCTTGGTTTGTATATTTTCTTTCTGCTTTCAGTTGCTGTTGTGGTGGTTTTTGTTGTTATACAAATGGTTTTATTGACGCACTTTTTGAAATTTACATGATGTCAATTTTCTAAGGTGTATTCTGTATTCGTTTCTTGTGTAGGTTCTCCACATATTGTTGTGGCGATATCGTGTAAGTATGGGATGGAGAACGGTAAGTATTTACGACCAGGAGATCAATTTAGTTCCTAACATTGGTTTAGCATCCCAATGTGTTTGACGTCCTCGTTCTGATCTTAGCTAAGACCGGAGGAAGCGCACGACACAGAAATTCGAACGCAATTTGAAGTAATAAAACCAAAATATCCGTTCCGATTGAAAATAATTCGGTCAATATGATCACCTCCCCGTCGAGTATAGAGGACGAAAGGCGCAAATTCCCGTCTGGGCTCCAGACATTCTTGGACCTTCAAGTATTAGTTAATCATACTCGTATTAACTCCACCGAACCGTATTCAAAGTTGAAGCGTAAGCTATTTTAATTCAATTTGAACTGACTTTGACCTGGCCTATGCGTAAATATTACTAGTCCTCTATTTGAGCGGCGCGGCGCCCAAGCCATTGCCTGTCAATTTGCCCGATAAATCGCAATATCCTGATGAAAATAGAATAAATAAGAGCCTCTGTAACAAAATAAGATTGCATTGTCAACCGATTCTACTTATTTTAACAAAAAAATATCCAAAAAGACCGCGAAAAGCGTCTGATTTAACTTGAATATTTATTTATGGCTAGATTGTACAGATAGAAAAATCTAAATGTTGTTGTTGGCGGTAAATTCAGGATACTGGAACCAATTGTTAGCCAGCGACGTATAACTGCAAATAGTAATTTTCAGGTTGCGCGGTAAGAAAACTCACCTATTTTGATAAATGTATACGTATATCCGTAAAGGAATACAACGAACAAACATAAACAATTATGTGTATTTCTCTGCCATTTATAAAGGCACTAATTCAAATGAAACGTAAAATAAGTCCCCCAAAAACTCCTTGCTCTATGGCCCATAAAAGCACTGTTTAGCGTGCCGTTATGGTTCATACATTTTTCATAACAGTACATACTGTTTTACCACGATGAAAACACCAAACTTTTAAAAAAATCGGTCCTTATATTGCAGTGGTACCAACTTCTCGAACAAATATTATGAATTAAATGTTATTAGATTCATTAGTTACTATTAAACATTTGTATAACATAAATTATTTACTAAAATAAAAATAAATGATTAAGTATTGTGTGTTTAATATTCCATCGCATACGCAGCGCCAACAGTGGCCCAAGACAGAAACTATTTTACGATGTGCCCGGTATAGAGCTAGGAATATCGACGAATGCGTTGCTCTAATCGATCTGCCGTATTGTTTATCAGGCACATCGTTATAAGCCTGGCCAACTTTTAGGCATATCATGAAATGGCGGCGTTTCACGATATGCCTAGGAATTTCGTGATCTGGCGGATTTAACGATCGGCCGCCGACATGTATAAGTTTTACAGTACATATGGTGCTACTTTCCCGCACTAGTGCGGAAAAGTGCACTTTCCGTACATATGTCGAAACTTTAAAGAGCCATATGTACAGTAAAACGTTGTACGATACACGTGCGAATAGGTAATTGGCAACTCGTGTCGATTTAAAACACTCCCTTCGGTCGTGTTTTAATTTATCACCACTCGTTGCGAATTTGCTATTTTCGGCACTTGTATCGTAAATAACTATTGTATTATGGATTATGCATGGCTTGAGGATATGACACTTGTATGAAATTTCTTAGATTGACAGTTCTGACATGTTAACACATTCAGTGCTGGAAACCCGACTAGCACCTAAGCTGTAGGCACTTTCCGCTACTTAGCGGGAAAATCACGGGATCAGCTACGAGCGTAGCGTGTAGCAATTGTTGCCAGCGAATGTGTGCTTTGTGCGTGTAGGCGCGAACACGGGGCGACAAATATCATAGTCATACCTACGTATATATACCTACGTCAAGTTATATAGGGCATCTAAACTGATCCATTAAAGATTAACCCTCCTATTGGCCCTATTATGCATAAAACTTAAAATGCCTTTGACAAATAGAAAGTGTGTTGTCCCTTTCTTACGAACACCAATACCAAAGTAAAAAAAAAAACTACTTTTAACGCTATTTTAACAAAAATATGTTATATGAACGTTTATAAATACGGCCATAAAAATATAACCCACCCCATTGCTATAAAAAATATATATATATAACCATATACATAACTCAACCGGTGTTTAATTCACGAGTAAGTTTGTAATCCGGCCGGCATTCACGGAAAATTTGGCATCCTTACTAAGCTAAACCGCAGAATGAAGTAAATTCCTTAGATTCACTAAGTCCCGCCAGACGCTAATAGCCGCTGGAGCAATAATAACCGAGCAGATAATAACTATTGTACACACATTTCAGTTGGCCCGGTGCCTGCTTCGAATGATTTCCCAATATTAGACCGTGTTCAAGGAAAATGTACAATCGCGGATTAAAATCAAAAGCGATTATACTCCTTATTGTTTTTTTTTGCTAATTGAGCTATTAAGAATAAGAATAAGAAATATTTATTTCACAAAAACACGTTACACGGAATACAATTATCAATGGGTCCTGAGCTAGGACTCCCTGTGTTACAGGACCCAGTAGAGTGCAAGCTTACAATACTAGTTAACATGTCTTCGTGCAGGGCTAACAAACGGGTATACAATACTATATATTATATATTTTGCAGGTAGATAGCTACAATAATTTAGTTTTAGTTCTGCCAGTGTGTGTGTATGTGTGTGTGTGTGCATGTGCGTGTGCGTGTGTGATTGTATATATTTGGAGTTATTATTTTAAGAAGAAACACAACGGCCGTTTTTCCATACAAACGTAGTCCCCTGTTTTCTCCCTGGATAATGGCAGTAGAGCAATATTTTTTTTTTCCATAAATCTATGGCTACTATTGACATGTTCCTATGTTTTCCTTTTCTTCATAAATTTATTCTTAAAAGAGATATTAACCTTCAAAAACCTAAAATAAATGCCAGATTTTCCGCTGTGTTAAAACATCCAGAAAACAATTTTGACTAGATTATTAAAAAAAAGGAAAACATAGGAACACGGCCAAAGCCTTTCTTTAATTATTAATAAAAAAATAGTTAAATAGGTCAAGTTTTGGAGAAGAAATCAGGGGACTACGAAACGTTGATTTCATTTACTTTTAATAGGTATTTTCGGTCCAAGCTGCAGTTGTCTCTATCGCGCTCGCGCTCGCTTGATCAGGCAGTGCGCGACAGCAATACATTTTATAAATACCTATTTCTCAATTATCTCGGTCTTTTTTTTTCCTCTTAATGACTTCAATGGACCTTCCGTACAACGTACGTTAGGACATCTCAACTGCCATTTTCTATACAATAGTGACATCTAGATCTACCTGGCTTACGTAGAAAGCAACACTAAATAATTATACGAAATAGTTTGACAGTTCATTTGCACAAATTTTGTTAAAGCTTACATCGGAGGGGTAATCATGTAACGTTCCAAACGCTCGATAGGACAATTTAACTGTCATTTTTCCATACAAAAAGTGACATTTAGATCTACCTGACGCGCGTACGTTACGTGATCGACCTGCTGATCTACCTAAAGCCTGCTGCACACACTGGGCTAACGTTGGCGCGTGAGGAGATGCAGCTATGCGTTAGAGGAAGAGGGCTTTATTTCGTTCTCATGCGTTTGCATAGCTGCATCCTGCTCACGCGCCAACGTTGGCCCAATGTGTACAGCCGGCATAACGTGGTGCGTACAATGCGTTACGTGATCGACCTGCAGGGCTGTTATTATCGATATTACGATTTTCACGGTCTGAACGCGTCGCATAAATGATTGAATTGCACAGAATTTTAGAAAAACGTTCTAAACAAATTCATTATCATATCGCGATGCGTCCATATTTTTATTATGTACAGTCGACTACAAAGAGATGTATCCACTTTTAGACCTTATTATAAAGCAATAAGGTGAAAATGTAGATACATCTCTTTGTAGTCGACTGTACAAAGTTTTTAATATTACACTAATGTAATACATTGAACGTTGTGTACGCGTCACGTCAGTGCTGAAGGTTACCATTCATAATGAAACGCCACATGCTCGCAAAAGCAAAATGCATCTGCAATTATAACTGCAATGAAATAACACTGTTTCTGCCTCATTGTAAACAAGATGAAATTTATATCGCGAATCGTAATATTATTGTTTGTTTACCTACTCCATAAACAACTGACACGTAGCATACATGTTTTTTATGTAAAAAAATATTTAAAAACATTCATTTCCGCGTTAGTTTTTTTTTGTTTTCCTGTGTTGTCTAAGGATGAGAGAAAACATACTAATGAAATAAATCAGTGAATTGGTTAAGAATTAAGGTTTATTTTTCTTGTTTGTGTATACTGCGTTCGTCTATATCTCGAAAAAAAATGTTTTAAATCTACTAGATAGACTACATATTAGTGGCTTTGTGAGCTGTAGAAATAGCAAGCCAGTTTTTTTTTAAAGTTATTCGGCGAATAAAACTATCATCATCATCATCATCATATCAGCCGAAAGACGTCCACTGCTGGACATAGGCCTTCCCCAAAGAGTGCCAAAGTGACCGGTCCTGCGCCACCCGCATCCAGCGGACTCCAGCAACCTTTACCAGGTCATCAGTCCACCTTGCGGGCCTACCCACGCCGCGCCTTCCGGTACGTGGTCGCCACTTGAGAACCTTTCCGCCCCAACGGCCATCGGTTCGGAATAAAACTATATAATTAACGAATGTGCTCACAAAATGTAATGAGAATTGGTTTAGAAATGCGACATGTAGGAACAACGGGACAGGCGCCGGCCGGACAGACAAACGATCTTCGGCCCAAGCTGAAGCATACAACTTCGTTCGCTTCGCGCGCTCGTTCGACAAGTACAAACTATGAACGAGTAACCTGCGAGTACCACCCACCTAACACTTTCACTGCCGCGTCAAGGAAGTCGGCCACGCACCTTTAAGTTCATTAACTCTTGGCAAGTTTACGTTACCTACCTGTCTCACGTGGCTGGCCCGGTGCCAAGCCGTGATAATAATATTATATTATAGGTGATAACGGAATGAATGGACAACGTTTATCTCCACAAACTGGAGAAGATGAGAATTTCGTACTATTTTTGTTATTGTATGTGTATGCGGAAGCGCTCATAGCCTCACGGCGCCTGCGAGTCGGAAACGATAACGCAGGTTAAGCAAAGATGGCAGCGGTCAGTCTTTGGATGGGTGACCGCCTGATGTTTGAGTGGTTAATATAAATGAGCGCTTCCGGGCTTTGGAAGGCACGCTAAGCAGTTGATCCCGGCTGCTGTCTATGACAGTAGTCGTTAAGCCGAGTTAGAGGCCTTCGGGCGGCTTAAGAACTTCTAATAGTCGAGTTGCCCACTCGCTTGGCAAAGGGGGGACAACTGTTACTCGCGTCCGCAGGAGCTACCTACCACAACCCTGCACGTGTCCCCTGGTTGGTACTAAAGAGTGACAACATTAAAGGCCAAAATAATATATGCCATACGATTGAATAAATAAAATTGTATGTGTTGGTTGTTGTTTCACGCTTACACCGCTGAACCGATTTACATGGCATTTGGTGTGGAGATACTGTAACCATTTATTTAATAAAGTATGTACAAGATGATAATTAACATTCATCATCATCATCATCATATCGGCCGAAAGACGTCCACTGCTGGACATAGGCCTCCCCCAAAGAGTGCCAAAGTGACCGGTCCTGCGCCACCCGCATCCAGCGAACTCCGGCAACCTTTACCAGGTCATCAGTCCACCTTGCGGGCCTTGGTAATTAACATTAACTAAATTAAATTCAAACTAAGTTAAATCTAAAAAAGGTTCTCGAGGCATTGTAACGAGGATGCTGGCGGCATTTCCTCGCTGAATTGCAATGCTCATGCGTTGCGCGAGAAAGCCGCCAGCTCTTCGGTCACCAGTTACATCAACCAGACGTTTTGTAGTGTTATAAACTAAAAACTAGGTCCATCCCGTAAGTCCATTTTATATACCTAATGGTGAAATCGGGTGTTCAGTTCCAGAGATTAACCCCTTGCAAAGCAAAATTTAAAAGTAAGACTGACCGCCAAGTGTTAACTGTGCTAACGAATTCTGTTTACGTTACTCGTTTACGTTCAGTGAAGGTGAACGATTTTTAGCACATATAAAAATATTTATAGTCGCAAACGAAAGAAAATACGCGTAAACTTATACAATGGGATATAAAAGGGGGAAGGCGGCTGATATCCAGACTATATTCATGCTACAGAAACGAGCTGTACGCTCCATATACGAACTAAAAGCTCGAGATTCTCTCAGGGACAAATTTAAGGAGGCAAACATTCTTACTGTAGCATGCCAATACATTCTTGAGAATATCATGTATGTGCGGAAAAACCTTCATGAGTTCAAACTCAACAGTGATATCCACGACTACAACACCAGAAGTAAAAACAAGATCGCAGTGAAGGCCAGTCGTCTCCGCAAGCACGTCGTTCGTGGGGAACTGCATACGTTTTTACAATAAAATACCTACTGAAATTGTTAATTTACCGTACAGTAAATTTAAGTCTCATGTTAAGAGTAATTTGCTAAGCAAGGCGTATTATACTGTCAACGATTTCTTAAACGACAAAAATGCCTTTAAGCCAGTAGTAGTCTGATTCTATTAGGAATATACCTAAATACATGTAATCATTATAAGTACATACAATGGGATATAAACACATGTAATCATTATAAGTACACCTAAACCATACTAAATACATGTAATCATTATAAGTACACCTGAAATAACTGTACCGTTTTATGTAAGAAGAGAGCACGTAATGCTGTTTCTCGCCGAACAAGTCGCTTAATCTTTGCTATTATCAATGTCCGGTGGCTTGAATATGTCATGCTCGCTTAAAGGGCTTTGCTTACGGTGGCGTCGTTGATCGGGTCGCCACCTTCCCTAACATATGGTTGAGGGAGGCGATGGCTGAGATATGCGTCATACTCGTGATCGGGTGTTGTTTGTGGAGTCCGGACTGTTCATGTTTGCAAGGGCATAGTACCTAATTAACTACTTAAATACTAGTGTTATTATTATTATTATCGTATTGACGAGAGACAATTCTGATCTTGACACGTTTTATTGTTATTGACCCTGTACATCTCTGACAATATAACATTAATGTTCCTTTTTTGTTTTGACGCTTAGAGACCGTATACATCTCTTAGAATATTAGAATAATTATTAATTGTATTTGGACGCTCAGAGACCTTATACATCTCTGGAATACTGAATAATATCATTAACTTCTGTTAATGCTGGATACAGATCTTATATCGAATGTAATGGTCATATTTTGCAATTTTGTTTTGTTACATTAACTTAGTGACATTTAGTTTGTTAACCTTTTATATATCATTTTAAATGATTATTGTGTAAGATTACTATTTTATTGTAAATTACCGTTTGACATGTAAAGTGCCCTTGTGGCCTATTTGCAGAATAAATAATTGATTGATTGATTGATTGATAAATGTATATAATGATATTGCAAAGAATACGGAACTTTGACGTTAAGCACAAACAAGATTTGCGAGGTATATATGCGAAAGTTAAGAGGTAATACTACGCGACGCGACAACTGCAGCTCAGAGTAAAAATCCGATACAGAAATCATCAAAATCGAGGTTTCGTTCTCGACTGTTTCCTCCTCCAAAACTTAACCAATCTTAACGAAATTTTGGAAATTGAATGGGAAGGAGACATTCTGTGTCGGACCGTTTTGATTTTTGTGCTTATTATTATACGATTTGTATACTAGGCGTCTGTTTGCGGTCAATTTATTTTGGCGTTTTAAGCGATGTTTGAAGTAGCCTAACTTCTATATAATCAAAAATATCCAATAAATAAAAACGTACCGACATAGATAATGATGATATTAATTTTGTATAAAAAAATTATTGATCTAGGTTCAAAAACCAGGGAGGAAACAGTCGAGAACGTTTGTATGGAAAAATGACCCATAGCATTCCCTCTTAAGTAGATATTTAATTTATTCCCGTTAATTTACACTGTATGATGTTATGGAGATATGTTACGTTTTTTACTATAATACGGGACTATAGTCGATTTAATTCCCGTGATTTTCCATTGTGCGACTATCACAAAGTCCCAATTCCAGCACTTCCAACGCGTCGCGCGTTTTACGAATCGCTGGCGCACGACGCTACATCATTTGAATGTGAAATATCCAATTTCCATGAAACATCAAGCATTAGCCTAATCAGGTAATTGCCTCATTTCAAATTACTCCTGGCATACGGATGTCTGTTTATTTCATATGATTATTGACTAGCGTTCTGATATTCTGTATCACACCTAACTTAATATTATAATATGTGAATGTAACTCTGTCTGTCCGTTCACGCTTAAACCACTTAACCGATTTGGTTCAAATCTGGTATGGAGATAGTTTGAGACCTTGGAAGGGACTTAGGATAGTCCTTTAATCCCTTAAGGTGA
The DNA here is from genome assembly GCA_947578815.1 of Epinotia ramella. Lineage (NCBI taxonomy): Eukaryota > Metazoa > Arthropoda > Insecta > Lepidoptera > Tortricidae > Epinotia > Epinotia ramella. Next base: position 5,327,477 of record OX388201.1, on the reverse strand, counting down.
TTAACGAGTTTACGCGGACGAAGTGGTGGGCAATAGCTAGTAGGTATGCGTATATATGTATAGGTGAAAAACTTAAGAGAGGGCTCTTGTATTTAGTGTAGAGGAAATTTCCGGATAGACATTTGTGTTGTTTGTGTTACACAATTTCAATAACAACATACAAGGTCACAACTACATACAAGGGCCGTCGTCATATCAACCGAAAGACGTCCACTGCTGGACATAGGCCTCTCCCAAAGAGTGCCACATTGACCGGTCCTGCGCCACTCGCATCCAGCGGACTCCCGCGACCTTTACCAGATCATCAATCCACAGTTACACACACGTACAAGGGTAGTATTTCTTAAATGTTATTTACCTATATGTACCTACGTAATGATGGTTAGTACTACTCCGTATCTTTTTTCAATTTATAACAAAACCTTCTTTAAACAAATCGCTTTCAAATAATTGATCATTTTCTAAAAAAAAAACCTTAATTTTATTAGCATTTAATCTGACTTTTCCCTTGAGGATTCTATTCATAAATACGTATTTTCATTTTAAATTACATATTTAAGGCAGAGCACATGAAAATATAATTTTAATGATAGGTTGATAGTCTATGCCCCACAAAATACTGCAACCAGTCCCATAGTCGACTCGTATGACACCCACGTGAAGAAAAGGGGAGGTGCTATTTTGAACCAACACTACACGGGTTTTTATTTATTTATAAGCAAGTATAATATAAATTTGAGTTTTGTTGTTTTCACTTTACATTAGAGCGAGATTAATTTGAATGTCAAGATGAGGTCGCTCGAAATAGATTTGAAATTAAACCGACGTTGCGAAATGGCGTGTCATAGAAAGTTACGGAGCCGCCCACCAGCACGAAAATATCTTATAAAATCGGCGGAGTGGGCCCGGTTTCGAAATCTGTATTAATCATTAGCAGACTAAATTTACTGCCATGGGAAATATTGCCATTTAATTTATATCTATCTGATTTTTTTTGTATCCATTTATAAAGCTCGATAAAAATGAGTAGTCAAGTGGCAAGTTAATTTTGTACATAAACATCGATGTTATTGATACATTTATTATTGCGCTGGATTTTAGCACTTGATTCGACACTGCTTGCCTTATAAATATCTGTAACTGCTGAAAGTCATCTTAAATCCACCGGCAATTTTGTATACAGATTCATATGAGATCAAATTGAAAACGAGATCAAGAACACTTATTCTCGGCGCCGTAAACAAAATAACGATTTCTATTTAAAGATAATTCCGAAAGTAGGGACTCCCAAAATTTCATGAATAATCCGGTAAACTGACGCCCACTTCAGGATTAACTAGGTAATGAAAGTAAACCTTCCCTTAAAAGTAGCAGTGAAGTACTTCCTTAAAAGTTGATGAGATTTATTGTTGTGAGATGATGGGGCGGGGTGCCAGGAAGCGAGGGCGATGACTGATAAGCGTATAATGGTGATAATGACATTGTAGGTAGCACAGGTAACAGACCTGACAGTCGGCAGCAGCTGCGCACGCGCTCGCACGCTCCTCCACCGGTCCCACTAGTTCTACGCAGTTCTACGCAACGCCAACGGACGCTATTTTTAAATTCGCTTATAATTTTATTGTTTAGACGAAATTCTAGAGACGAGAAGTGCGCGCGCCGGTCGCTACACAAATGCCAACTGCCAATAGTATCGCGTTCGCGGCTGTTCGGACCTTAGCCAGGGCCGGCTTCCTTACCAATGCTCGCCGGTTCTCCAGGGAATTACACAAATTACTGTTTTTGTTAATATATTACCATAAACAAACTTAACGGGCAAGCCCTCGCAGATCGCAGGTACAAAAAAATCCACCTTTTATTCGTTTCGGTATACAATTGAATTATGAAAGAAACAAACTCAACAGTTTCCTAACAGGCAAAATTGTGTTAACCAGAGGGTTACACCTAAAGGTGCCTTGTGTACCGTGATAACGATAAGACAGAACAACTGTCACTATAAGACATTATTAAAAATAACATTTCGGTTTACTTCTATATTATTTAACACACTATGATTGATGAATACGTCCTTCTGATAAAAATATATTTGTCTCAAAATCAAATTCGGTTCAAATTATTATTAGAAAACTTAACTATAATTACATCTTTTCAATAGAAATTATATTACATCTTTTCAATAGAAATTTGAAGAGCTACGACCAATTACTACTGTCTTTTGAGTCGCTCCAATCCAATTAATCTTCGTCCAAGTCCAGAATCTGAATTAAAAATTCCAGGAGCCTAATGATCTTTCAAATGCAGCAAAGTTGAAGCGGGTTCAGCGCGGAACACGGTCATTTTTCACCACTGCTGTCAATACGGCTGCAGACTGGTTTAGTAAGAGTGCACTCGAGAAATCTTTTATAATAGCTGGTAATTATATCTACACAATATAGTGATAGTTTTCCGTGGCATGTAAGATGGTTAACTATTTGTGGAAATAATACGAAACGTTGTTAGTTAATTGATGAATACGAATAGTTAAGCGCGTCACAACTGGGCTGACTTGTTGAATGTTGTTAGTGGGTGCACTAAACGATCACTAACTTTATTGCAATTAGGGTGGAAGAATGTCAATTGGAACAGCATAAAATAATGATTATTTAGGATCTGAAAACTCTTTATCCTAACTTCAAATTAGAGAGTTATTATTTATCATATGTAATATTATACTTCTTGTCTGTTTTACTGGGTCACTTCCATTTTTACAAATTGTAACTCCAGTCGGCTGCAGTGTATATCAAATATCAGTGTATGGATCCCACCTTTTGTTATCCTATAATAATAAGGAGAAGGAGGAAGATTTTTGGTGCGTTAGTTGTTTGGGGTTAATTCCGTTAGCTACTAGTACTCATTTAATTTAAAAAACTTAACCAGTGTATAAAATGGACCTACAGGACGGACACAGGCTATATTGTACCCCGCGGATTCGCTTGCTTTTAGCAACGGCTAAAAGCAAGCGGCGGTTTTGCTTTTTTTTAAGTTTTTACTTGCTTTTATTTTTATACACGGTCGAAGCCGCACGAGTAGCTGGTATTTGTATATATTGGATACGGATATAGCTTACTAGCTTCTGTCCGCGACTCCGTCCGCGTGGAACTCGTTTTTATCGTTACTCCATACAAACTTTCACCCCCTTTTCACTCCCTTAGGGACTGATTTCCGGTATAAAAACTATTCTATGGCCTTCCCCGGGACTCAAACTATCTCTATATCAAATTTCACCCGTACAAACTTTGCATCCCTATTTAACCCGCTTAAGAGTGGGTTTTTCCAACACCCTAAAATTACTTTTCTTGTATTGTAATAAGGAGTCCATACACAAAGTTTCAAGTCACTCACTTAAAATTTTACTCCATCCCCTTACAAAGTTTCAACCTCCTTTTTACCCTTGAGGGTAAAATTTTCAAAAATCTCTTTTTAGTGGATACATACGTCATATAACCTACCTAATGTGAAAAAATCAGCTTTCTAGGTTCAACGGTTTGGGCTGGGCGATGATTTAAGTGAGTGAGTCAGTCAGTCGGGACTTTTTTGTTTATATTATATATATAGATTATAATAAGCATACATTTTGTATCTTTTTATATAGGTTATGTTAAAAGCATGTAATTTGCATTAAGATGAATTCTTGAGACCTAAATTTACGATTATTATGTACATTAATGTGTGTAAACATGTGTGTATGCTATTATTTACTCAAGGAAACGTGTGAAATACGGCAGTTTAAAATTAACTTTTCCAGAAACTCTGTGTAGACCTTACTTTGTAAATACTATTTTATTTACGTTACACTACAAAGTAATAGGGCTTGTCAGGTTATAAATTAGTATAACTAATATACTTAGGAGACATTATTATTAGGTGCTACTCCAGTACTAAATATGCTTCCTCCCATAGAAAACGTTTTTGACGTATATGTATGTGAATCTTCTGCTACCTATAATATAATTTTTAATCATAGGTACGGTGCGTAGCCAAGCGTGTGGGAGAGGGACAAACTGATCGGATCGGATTCGAATTGAAAAGAAATTGTTAAGTGTTTAATACGGTATATTTAACAACAGTGAAAATTAACTATCTTTACATTACCAATAAACAAAACTTACTTTAAAGAATTCTTACATACATACATACATACATTCACGCCTTTATTCCCAAAAGGGGTAGGCAGAGCACATGAAACGTATGTTGCAGCGCCACTTTTAGCATAAATGTGGGTATAAAAGATCGACAAATTGTGATACGATATTGCAGTGATAGGTTGCTAGCCCATCGCCCACAACACACTTCAACCCTGGTCCCTTAGTCGACTTTTACGACACCCACAATAAGAAAGGGGGTGGTGAAATTCTAACCCGACACCACACGGGGAATTCTTAAAGCATCAAAATCAAAAAGTGGGCAATGAAAAAAAAGGGGCGTCACTTGTCTAAACTTTGCTACAAACTTCATAATAACAGAGCGGTTTTGACGTTTCATAATATACATATAGAGCTTTTTAGGGTTCCGTACCCAAAAGGGTAAAACGGTACCCTATTACTAAGACTCCGCTCTCCGTTCGTCTGTCTGTCTGTCTGTCCGTCGGTCACCAGGCTGTATCTCATGAACCGTGATAGTTGACAGTAGAAATTTTAACAGATGATGTATTTCTGTTGCCAACAAATACTAAAAAACAGAAAAACCGTTTTTATAGATAATGGTACGGAACCCTTCGTGCGCGAGTCCGACTCGCACTTGGCCGGTTTTTGAATTTGAATGGCATAACGACATGTTTACTATATGACAAATCATAAAAATTGCCTGTTTGAAGCTCAGACCAAGAAAAAAGTTATATTTTCTTTGTCTTGGGTTGAAGAGGACTTTTTTCATTAAGGGGCTCCCATACGCCAATGACCTTCGATCTGAATCCCTTAGTTTTATAATGTTTTTTGTAGCTTATTATAAATATAAATAAATATTAGGGGACAATCTTACACAAATCGACCTAGCCCCATAGTAACCTCAGTAACGCTTGTGTTATGGGTACTAGACGACGATATATATAATGCATATAAATACTTAAATACATAGAAAACTTCCATGACTCAGAAACAAATATTCATGCTCATCACACAAATATTTGCCCTTACCGGGATTAGAACCCAGGACCTTCAGCTTCGTAGGCAGCGTCACTACCCACTAGGCTAACCGGTCGTCAAAGAGCATTATGCTAACAACGGCTTTAAGCAATATAGTATCCCATATTTACTTCAAAGTTCATTGTTTTCGAGATATTTGGCATCAAAGTTGAACAATTTTATAGAGACGTCAAAGACGAACCCAAATATGTAGATTTCGTATAATAATATGTTAGATATTTCACGTCAATAGAGATACGAAAAATTAAGTATTCATTTCTTTCAAAATCCGGTACACATAAATGGAGATAAAAGATTGAAGAACCGATAGCCGTTTTACTTATAATTCTATCTGTAGTGCAAAAGTACGAGATACGATTCAAAACTTGTCAAAAATCAAAACCGCGGGTAGCCCCTAAAATGAAAAAAGGGGATGTAGCGCAAATATCACTATTACTTTACAAGATTAGCGATGACTCGGACTATCGAAAATAATGTCAAAGTAGACACGGTCTATACAGGGTGAAATAGTATTCACCGTTCAAATTTTGGGAGGTGATTCGGTGGGTCATCTCGATCAAAATTGGATAGTAAGTTGTATCGAAATCGCACAATAAAAATTTGAACGGTGAATACTATTTCACCCTGTATGTGCAAACTGTGAACTGTAAAATTTAAAGCCTGAAACCGAGACAAGGCCAATGAATTTCACTGTTCAACGTTAGTGGTACCTGAATAAATAACTTTAGTTACTTTAGAACCTGTGTAGGCTTACGCCCGCAACTAGCTAGCCGCCATCGCGTGCGCATAGGCGTCGATAGCTGGCTATATATGTATACGAATAATTCATACTGTATACAAAATCAACAACAATTTTAAATTAGCCTCGAGGAGATGATGATATCTTTTGTATGGGGGACAGCAAACGTGTCAATATGAACTGACTATCGTCATTAAATCCGACCTGTATTTGCGCATGTTCCTGTGCTTTGAAACGTGTGAAAAGTAAAAAGATATTGAATTCGCAGTAAAACGTGATTTAGTACCATAAATTATTCTCACCCCGTCGCATAAACTTATCTCTTAAACATTAATGTCTCGCGTTAATAAATGGTTGAATATATATTTTACTATGACAGTAAGTTGACACAGCACATTCATAATCGCGATCATCATCATCATCATTATCAGCCTATATCTGCTGGGCACAAGCCTCCTCTCATCGATGAGAGGAAATGGGCAATTGTTCCCACTCTGGCCCAGTGCAGATTGGGGACTTCACATATAACTTTGGGGTCTCTATTGTTTCCCATAAAATTTAAGATCCGATTTTTTCAGTCCATAACGTTTTCCACCATAATTTTTTCTAGGCATATTGTCGAGTCATAAAATTTAACAATATAAATTGGAGTTCCAATTTTTGCAGGTCATCATTATTGTTAGTCATAAAATTGGTTAGCCATAACATTCAATATCCCGGTGGTATGCAATTACATAATGGTAAAGGCAATAATCTAGTTTATAATAATTCTTGTAAGGTCTTTTTTCGCAAGTCATAATGATTGGTAGTCATCTGATTAGTTAGTCATATCTGATTAGTTAGACATGTTTTCCTTGACCGAAAAGCAACTGGTAGATATCAAATAATATTCCGTACATTAGTCCCGGATAACTCATTTCAGTATATTTCCCAGGATTCAATCTGAGGCTCACATTTCGCATCCAAAGATCCTGGCCTATTCCCACCACAGTGCCAGCAGCAGAGAGCAGTTCGTGAGCTCTCAGGTGCCTCCGATCTTTGGAGAAAAAGTGCGAGCACATTCCCTTTGGGTCAGCACAGGCGTGCCCTCTGTTTTCGGTATTATTTTCGCTATACGCACCGCCACTATGAAAGTAAAATGCAAACACATGATTATTTAATCGCGTACGAACTCGCCGGTGGCTGCAAGCTGATGCGGTTGCTGTGTAATGCCTAAGAAAAACACTCCGGCGCCGCTCACGCCCTGAATTTATAACTAAGTTATGCGCAAAGTGAACATTCATACGCTTTAAAAAAACTATATTGCCACTTTTCAGGGAGTATTATCGATGTTGTTACATCTTTAAATATTTATTAAATTTAAAATTTACAACAAATTCACTGCTTTGTGTTCTGTAATGGTAGATAGTATTAAGTTATAGTAATATTATTTAAGTAGTTATTTTATTTACCTGCATGCAATAAATGCGCGCTATTCAAGGCAAGCATACTAAATAAACATTGTAATTACCTTTATCTACGCACATATCATTAGTGCTCTAAAATGCGTTCTGAAACCGTAGGAAATGACCAGCATTATTACAACCAATTTTACTATGAGAACTTTCTTGTCTGTGGTAGTAGGTAAAATTACAGTCTGTGGTATTAGGTAAGTACAAAAAACAGATTTTTGTAAGGTTATGAGTTTAAATTTGGAACAGCTGTCAAAACTCAAGTGGGTATCTATTCTAGTATCCATAGATATTAGAACAGTTATCGATGCGAAACGTCAATTCAGTATGTTTTTAAATATAAACCGCACGACATTTGATCAAGAGTGACATGAGAATAGGGACATCATTCGTTTGTCTATGATTTAAAAAAACATTCGTCTTGACGTAGGATCAAATTGCCGCCATTACTTTTGTCATTTCTTTGTTGGTTTTTGCTGTTACGAAAGTAGAATTGTGAAAAGTTGTTTGTAATTCACATTTTAGTTGAAAATATGAGTAGTAGTGACTCCGAGAACGATATGCACACTCCGCCGGATATCGTAAATGCAGCCACGATTGCAACAAAGATATTTTACAGGTAGCACTATAGTAGCAATGCAGGTCATTTTCCTACGGCTTCTGAACCGATCTTAGAGTACTTATGATATGTGTGTAGATAAAGTAGTGTATGCAACTGTACATAATTTAGCCTTAAAACACTCGTGTGATCCTATCATGAAACTCGCTGACGCTCGTTTCATAAAACCACACTCATATTTTAAGGCCTCTGATTATGTATCAGTTGCATAAACTACTATTTCTTGCGTAAATATTAATTATGTTTTCAAAATAATGTATAAGTATTATAGACCCGTATTGTCTATTTAAAAAGTTTATAATGAGCGTCTTAGCTCACTAAACTGTTGGCAGCTATATGTTTTTACTATCTAGGATTTATTTTAACGTAGACTAGACTAGTAAGTATTGTAAAACCTTTCATTATATTAAAAAAATTACACTAACACAAAACACTACACTAAACACTATGCTGAGGCAAGCCCCTTTTTAACATCACATAATGATAACTGTAGGATTAATTTTAAATTAATATGTTAAGTCTACTTTTAAGGTTCCCATGTAACTTGAATTGTCATGTGATGTTGAATAAAGTTTTTCTATTCTATTCTATTCTATTCTATTCTTTGTGTTCGGCATTGCTTCCTGTTCGGCAGATATCAGCGGTCCGTCTGCCCGCTGTCCGTTTCGGTGACGGTGGCCACAATTCAGTAACCTCTTTTGTCCATCTCCCATCGTTGCTCCTTGCCAAGTGTAATACTTTAAGTGTAAAATGTGTATGAACAAAAACACAGTGGATAAGATTAGTACAGGGTCGAGGAGAGTGGCGTATGAAAGTAAAGGAGAGGCTTATAAGTACTCAACAGTGGGTGGATACGGGCTGAATTGATCGATATAACATATGTAATACTACATAAACATATATTAAACATCATTGTTTCCTAATCACAGTAGGTACAACAGAGTTACCAAAAATACTCAAACAGTCATAACGCCGAATAATCCCGAAGATCAATATTATGAAAGCTGCAACTTTTCAATAGGCGGCCATCTTGTGACCTTGCTTCTTTTATCGCAATTTATTGCCGTTCCATGCGTACGCGCAGCCAGCCAAGAATATAATGGCGAGTATTAACAACGCGAGCGAACCCGGAGAATATATTCAACACGGTATTTGACAGATTGTCAAATCTGCAACTTTTATTAAACGTTACAAACGCTCTGATAATACGAAGTTTGTAGGAAAATACTTGCTCGTTATGTCACGTTTTTCTATGGTCGAAGAGCGCCCATTATGTATTTTTAAAAAATTCAAATTTAGTAAAATTAATTCGAACCATTATTTTTTCCGAGTAGTTTCGTGATTGTAAGTTTATTGGTACTGTAAAAATATGACTCATGCACATGTGCATACTTGCAGTCCTCACCTACGGTGTACAGAATTGGTATTTGACATCATCTCAAAAGTACAAACTCGGGGTTTGCCAGCGAGCCATGGAGCGTAGCAATCGTAGCATATTAGGAGTAAAATTAGATTAATAGATCGCACCCGGAACACCACGCTGCGCTTCAAAACCCAAATAGTCGACGTTATTCGGAAGGCGGCCAGGTTGAAGTGGGACTGGGCTGGTCATGTCTGTCGCATGCCAAGTGAGCTGTGGGCCAAGATCGCCACTGAGTGGCAGCCCGACAGCTCGAAACGGAGACGCGGCAGACCCCGTCGGAGATGGTGAGACGAACTAGACTCCTTTTTAAAAGAATGGCCGGAGACTGCTCAAAATCGTGATGGTTGGAATAAGAGGCCCTTGCCCAGCATTGGGACACCACAGGCTCATAACGTAAAATGAAATAATAATTTATTTTTGTACCTGTGACTTCTTAGATGTATTTTTTTGTATTTGTTTAGTAAGTATGTACCGTATGTAAATATGGTATCCACAACACAAGCCTTAATGTTTTTGTAGCCTCTAGTACCACTGGGGTTAGATGGGCCAGTGGCAGATTAAGTCCGTAGACCCGAGGCGGTAAACCTGAGTGACGCCTCCCAGTCAGATTTTTTTGTGTGAGCAAATGGACCTCTTCCTTTTTTTTTGACCAGAGGCAAGGCCGCCCCTTTCCGCCCCCACTGACAAGAACGATTCGTGTAAGATTGACTTCCATCTTACAGAAAACCGTACTACTTGCTCTCTAGGTAGGTATTTACAAATTTATAAGTGTGTTAGTGTGCATTTACCGTAAGTCGTCTAACAAAAATTATTAAAATTAAAAAAACAAGTGCACTTTTCAAAGGAAACCCGTGGCGATAGTTATTTTTCCCACAAGGATTAGGGACTTTCCACCATAGTCAATGTTTCAGAGCGTTAAATAACGCGTATCGTTATTGGTTTCTAGGGTGAACATAAGCAACTACCCAATTTGTTATTTCACTATGGTAACCAGCCAAAGTAAATTAAATAAATTCCCATTTTTTTACTAAAGTTTACAAGCAAGGCTGCACCCAGTTAACGAAAGTGGTAACATTACACTCGTAGCCTCGTAGCAGCGTAGCGCGTAGGCCGTAGCAAGTGTATTGGCTTGTACCGCTACGTGCAACCGACCTCCGCTACGCCGGGCGCCGCAAGATAACAGGCCCATTTCGGAACCCTTTTTAAACGATGTCTGAAGACTAATCTTTGTTGTCCAATGGCATCATAACAATAGCCAATTTGGATGTACTAATAATTAGGCGAGATTGGTATATTTATATCGGAATTGGGCAATGTTGAAATAGGTCAATGTCACACGCATACGTTTCGTCACAAAATTGACAGATTAGACGAGACGTTAATATGCGTTTAACCGTACGTCTTTAAAGAAAAAAATATAATTAGACAAACATAGGCGTTCGTTCCACGCACACCTAGCTAACGTTTTATAATGACTGCACGAAACACTAGAATATCAAATTAGAATGTGAAATGTAAATATCAGATTGACCTCCAGGTTACTGTTACGACAATTGTCATCACACAATTATGACAATGACAATTTATCTCTCATTGCATGGCAGTAGTCAACCCAGAAATATACAGAGAATGATCATCTCTAGGCCCTTGCCTAGTCGGCATTTTACCTACACGCGATTTTTCAGTAGGACAATATCGGGCCACCTACTTACCTATGGCAATTTACTTGCGTTATCAACAATAATGCTGTAACACGTACACTATTCAAGCTATTAGCGTAGCTCACCGCCAATCACGAAACACACGACTCAACTTGTGTGAAACCGACCTCACTTTAGACTGAATCCGATCAAACGCGTCAAATCCGTTGACCAATTAATCAGTTTAATTAAACGGCAGCTCATTTTTAGCCTGTATTTAACTGTTCTGTAACTAACTAACTAACTAAAACAGTAATAACCCAACACATTGATCGTTCCCAGTTCAACCAATGATCATGGGCTCATTCGATTCGAGTACTAATGGTTGCCTAAACTAGGAACCATTTCGAAATTTAAAATGTGATATATCCGGGGAATCTGATATGCCGTGGATATCGGAGTCCGTACTCTAATTTATACCCCTCTGATAATCTTCACTTTAATGTATCATCATCATCCTATCAGCCGAAAGACGTCCACTGCTGGACATAGGCCTCGCCCAAAGAGTGCCACAATGACCGGTCCTGCGCCACCCACTTTAATTTATGTCGTTCAAAAACTTCCTTCCTCCATAGAAATTGCGGCCGCGTTGTCGTCCTATAATAGAAGGCTGTTATTTACTACGAGACACAATAGCGTGCCCTTCTGTGTAAGAGCTGCAGTCAGTGTAGCATTGTCATTTATGTGGGATTTACTTTGTGTCAATTGCCAAAAATAAAGTTACTTACCTTCGCTGCGTTGAGCTTCCTTAATGACTTTCATCATAATAAGGCCAGTAGTTTAAAAGGTAAAGCGTGAAAAGTTAACGGACAGAGTTACTGCCACATTTATCTTAAACTATTAAACGAGCAATAGTTGTACCTATATATTATTATGGTATTCCTTCATTTGCCCGAATTTAATTTGCCCAAAATTCATTCACAGGCCATAATTTAATTTACCATAATTTCATGTGCCGTAACTGTTATTTACCATAACATTCATAAGACAGAATTGTTATTTTCCATAATATTCATATGCAATAAAATCATTTGCCACTTCATCATCATTTGGATCGCTGACGCGACGTTGCCGCTCCGTCGACAGAGTTGTGCGGTTTTGTATGTAGGCTGCAAGCAAGCGTACACGAAGCGTACAATGACGAATACGCGTCGATGCAGCGACGCTTGCGTGGACAGTAGGCCGTAGTATTAAAGCCGGGAAATCCATGGTTTTTGCTTTTGTTGTTTTTCGACCCCAAGTGGGCAAAATCAAATTATAATAGGGGCAAATTGAATGTTTGTTTACAAAGTTACGACAATATTTAGAGTATTTTATGGCCTTCTGTTTATTTTATCCATAAGATTGATTTAAGTTGAAACAAGCTTCTGTCAAAAAAATCATTTTTGGTGCAAGCTTTTATTACCGACTGTACTTTTCTGTATACCATCATCAACTACTCATTGAGACGATTCTAACGAGCCCAAACTCAACGGGGTTGCGTCGGTTAAGTACTGAATTCCCATGGCCACCTTCTGTCTCCATCATCAGATCAGATCGATGGTACCATAATATTGTATTGTCATCCAAACTATACTTATACCCAAAATTTCAGCTCAATCGGTCATCGGGAAGTGGGTCAAATTTAACTTGCAAGATTTGATTACAGACAGACAGACAACGGGACGGGTGAAACTAAATAAAAGTTTGTAAAAAGTAAGTGATTCGTTTATAATTTTAGAATCAAATAAATCCTGTTTAACACTTTTTGTAAGATTTTAATTTTGTTGCTTGGACGACAATGCTATTCGTACTAAAAAGAATAGGGAATATGCACTGTTTTTTTTATATTTTTTTCTCAAACATGCAATGAAATATTGACGTTGTGTTTTTCATAATGGGCTTCGAAGTGTCACGTTTCGGGCGCAGCGAGACGAGAGACCCGTAATGGCATTTCATACAAAATTAGGCCTTGGCCTGCAAGATAGTCTTTTTTAATTTCCATTCCACAATTTGTGGCACAGGATCACGGCGTTCAGCCATGAAAATTAAAGTTTGATTTCTTGGAGTTTTTTTAATTTATTTCATTGCATGTTTGAGAAAAGCACTATACATACCTCGGCGTGAAAAGGGGTTGCCAGCCTCATAACTATCCGACCTCGCTACGCTCGGCCGTCCGCTCGGCCGTCTATATGTACTCGGCCGGCAACCCCTTACTTCCCGGCCTCTGTAGTAATGTACTATTCATGATAGCTTATATCGTTTTATTACTGTTAAATAATATTCAGCACCAAAAATGTAAAATGTAGTATAATATATTGTTTTTATAAATTTCAAACTTTTTCAGGCGTTTTAAACGCCCGCCATTATGGCTCGCTTGGCGCGTGACGTCAAAGTCTATGACAACTTAACAACAAATTTAACCTACAAATTGTTGAATTCTTGTTCAGTTGATTTTGCTTGGATTTTGCAATCACCATGGAATAAAACAAAAAACCGAGTTATAAATATTGCATATAGTGCCAATGTCTAAAAATACAATACGGAATTCACCCGATAAACAGTTTTTCCTCGTCCCGAGAGGCGCGGACATACGAAGAAAGTGGTGTGAAAATATGTCTCTTCATATATATAGCATAACATCGTGGATGTTCTCAATGTACAATATATATTGCTAAATGAATAGAGTAATACTTATATTGCTAAATGTTTTATTACATTCTACTTAATAATGGCATTCAAATGCATCACAATATTATAACTAAAACATAAACAAGACAACTGTTTATTTTGTAGGTTATGTTATGTTCTCTCGCCTTCTAGAGAGACTAATCCATAAAAGGCAAAGAAGATCAAATAAGCGTAATATTTTATACGTAAATTACCTTGCAGCTTTTACTCCTTTAATTTCAGCAGACGTGAAATCCGGATTTGACGCCAAGTATGTGGTCATCGTGAATGCATCAATTTTTGATAAATTATCGGATTGCGTCTTCACATAACCGCTGTCAGTTTATCTCACAGAATAAGTGTAACAATTTGATATTGAACAATGATAATAAATACAATGTCAGAACGTCACAGTCGTTACGAACACAACAAGCGCTTCGCTTTTGACAGTGATATACACAGTATAGACTTTGACGTCACACTCGACTGACGCTCCGTTTCAACCGCTTTGAATTTCCCACATTTTTTTTGCACTTTTCAATAATTATTTTAACATCGAAAAAGGAATAAAATTAGGAAATATTGATAGAGACGTAATGAGGATTCAAAATAGTACCCAAGAAAATAATATTACCCTCATCTGTTTCAAGTGCATATTGCCTATTGCTTTTGCTGGTTGATTATCCCCGAGTACCTACTGAATATTATTTTTATTTAAACATTATTTTTCGAGATTTGTATTCTGGGGATTTAAGAAGACATAGAAGTTTGTATGCGGAGTAAATAATACATAAAACGCACCATAAAACTCTTACTCTAAATTACATTCTCCAACAAAATTTGCAACATTGTCCCTGTCAATAAACAAACTCTTAAGATAAACAATTTTTAACGAACACTTTGGAAGTAATAAAGCATTATGGTCCCGCTTGCTCCGGCCTCCGCGGAATCCTCTCGCTTCTCCGTAATATCCTAAGCGAGGCACCATTTTATACACATAGGCCGTTTTATATACGCAAGGTAGAGCTGACTATAAAACCGCCAAGTTTCATTAAAGTCGGATTAGGCGATTTACGTCGACTTGAAAGTTTATACAATGTTTTGTAGACAAATAGAGTAATCATGTTTAATATAGGACTTCGTTTCGAGTGGGGGGTTTTAATTCTGTTACAGTATGCGTTATGAAATGTTCTGAGATGTGGCCATAACCCCGGCAAACATACTTTCTGACGTATTAAAAAATATAATAAACAAGGGCAAGACTTCATTTTCGTAAATCCCAAAAACCGGGCTAAGATCGACAAGACTCATACACAAGATCGGTACCACCGTTAATTACTTTAGTACCACCGTTAATTACTTTAGTTTAACATTTGTAAGCATGGATATCAATAAGATCATAATAATGCCGTATATAACATGTTTATTATTTATGTAAACAATGAAAATAAACCACATGCTGGCATGAAAAATAAATGATATCTATTCGCCGCGCTAATCTGATCCCTTGAGCAGCGGCGTGATTCACAAACTTGGCTGCATTTCGCTCGCGCGCCAAGCCTTATGCTACAAAATTGCTGAGATATTTGCCTATTCTCTACTTAAGCTGGGTTACTGTGTTACATGCAGCTTGCAGCCCTCTTGCATCTCTGAAAATTCCATAACATTTCACCCGAGTTTATTTTATACACTGTTCAGATATAACTTAACCGATACTAAGTAGTATTTAAATGATCTGGGGGAATTTCTCGTTGAAGAATTCTAGGTAGTAATATTAGTATTTTTGTCACAAACTATTATATCATATATAATACATAAAAAATCTTTTTTAGGGTTCCGTGCCCAAAGGGTAAAAACGGGACCATATCACTAAGGCTCCGCTGTCCGTCTGTCCGTCCGTCTGTCACCAGAACCGTGATAGTTAGACAGTTGAAATTTTCACAGATGATGTATTTCTGTTTCCGCTATAACAACAAATACTAAAAAACAGAATAAAATAAATATTTAAGGTGATTCCCATACAACAAACGTGATTTTTTTGCCGTTTTTATAGATAATTGTACGAAACCCTTCGTGCGCGAGTCCGACTCGCACTTGCCCGGTTTTAATTTTTGTTGAAATTAACTGGTTTTTTTTTATTACTAGCTGGTGTCCGCGGCGTCGTACGGGTATATTTTATACCCTTTGTCCTATTCTGATGTCTAAGCTAAATTACTGGAAAGTTTTTTCAAAATATGTGCAGTAGTTTTTGCGCGATTGAGTAACAAACTTCGAAATATCCAAATGTTCACATTTATAATATTATATATAGTAGGATTAAAACTTAAATGTCTATTGTCTACGGTGTGCGCTTACCATGGTGTTCGTCATACCTAATTGTTTTCTACCATCGCAGTATTTAAAAGTAGTTCCTGTGTGAATAAATAAAAATATACCTAAGCTCAATGAGGTGTGATTTGCTAATCGAGAAATATCTATACCTATGGTTCCTCAAACTAACTCGGTCAGAAATAATAAAACCAAACTAAACTAGTAACCGCGTTATACCTGCTACCAAAACTTGTATACCCAGCAGTAAAATACGGGCCGAAATGAACATAAAATGATATCTCTCACAAAGACTGTTGTTTCGGTGCAGAAGAGACGCTAATAAAATATTTGAATGACAGATTCCATCTTTACCTATCTTATACAATTTTACACCCTATAAAAAATAAAATAAAATAAAAAACATTTGCTTCAGAGCATGGCTCCATATAATATGTTAGTAATAGAAGACAAACAAAAAATAAAAAAACCTTACCCCTTAGTGTTAGAAAATACATTATTTTAAAAGAATGAAATGAAATTAAATTAGAGAGAGAGTGAGCGGGAAGGAGGCTCGCACGTCAGATCCCACTCCATGCGGGTGGGGGGCCTCCCACATGGAGCTGGATCCAATGTGCCTGGACGGGGCACTCCAACCTTCCAGCCACAACTGTTAGGATGCTGTTGGCAACTCGCTTGCGTATTATGGCATGAATATATGACCTATATGATCTAGATAGAAAGCTTATTTTCTATTTAGTTCAATAAATAAAGGCACTCCTTGTGTAAACGTCACGTTTCATGCCTAGCGTTTTTCCTGGTTGTATACTAAAAGAGCCCCAAATCCGCTTTGGCACCTAATCCCATGATTTGGCATACACGTTGAAAAGACTAACACTAGATTGGAAGATATTTTTGTTGTCGAAAACCTGTACGGTAATAACTAGGTACTTACCTAAGCTAGGGATAAAATTGGTCTTTAAAAGTATTTTTTGTCCATATCAAAATATTTCGCACAGTCATACAAATTTAAAATAGGGATGATGACTTAAGATTTTTTTATGATGTCATTCGAACCAGTTTTTGGAGAGGAACAAATGTTTGTATGGAACAACTACAATTAAAGAACATAAATACCCAAAAATTAGAGACAAATATTGACGTCGCTGACGGCAGCGCAAAACCCTTCATACACACTTCATACTCACAATTGTACAAAGTTGTAAATTGTTGTTTCGGTCGCGAAATACTGCGTTTAAGTACATAGTTGTCATACAATGTTGTTTCTATAAAAGCGTAAGGATTCTATTGGCAGCTTTAAATTTACTCTTGGACAATTAAAAAAATGCATAATCTTTCTAAACTTTCAATGTTCATATCTTTTTATGATTTTAATTATATTTTATAATTTATACTTTATTACGATAATTTACGTTATCTATTTGAACATGAGGCATCATGCCTATTATCTTTGAAATAACATTTATTTCATAAAATTGTGACGGACCATTCACAAAGTGGGTAGTCTAGCTAAGAATTTTTGTCACTGGATCACCTATTGTTCCAAAAAAAATGTATATGATAAAATTAACAGATTCTTTGTCACTGGCAAGTTTGGCGAACTATAATATTAGACACACTTGAAAAAAATAGCATTAAAAATATATTGTCTTTACTCTCGATTACTAAGGGTGGGTTACACTAAACCGTCTGTAATCGTAAGCGGTGATGGTTAAACTAAAAAGTATGAAAAGTTTGACAAGTTTCTATGGAATGACATCTGTCGGCGCCATATTTAACGTGGATCGGTCCGTAACAAACAGATCAACCACATTATTTAACTATTGTCATAAAATTACTACTAAAAGGTAGTGGTGAATACTGAGTAAAATTAATAGAATTCTGTGGTCACCCAAATATCAACAAATCAATTTTATTGTGGCCGGCAAATTGTCAGATGTGTTCAGAACTTTGAGATGATGACAATCCTTCGCACGAAGTACACGGCGTACGCACGTATCTCACTCGTTTAGAGAACCAACTCTAGATTTCTAATGTTTTTATTTTTCTTTTCATGTTGGTCCCGGTGTGACGACGATCTATCAGCGTCGTCATCAAGGTCGAGCGCGGGAAGCCGTGACGCCACTTCATAACCAAAATGCGATAAACATCTCACAACTGTCCACCCAAAAACAACCTTAACCCGTTCAAATTAAGGTTTTAAAACCGTAGCAGTTTCAATCGGCATCGCGCTCTTTTGTTTTAAACGAGCGACGTATTTTCGGCGCCGATTACGTAACAGATGCTCTTTTTCGAAATTCGAATTGTTTTGTTTCTAGCACTGCTAATTAGCAACAAGTTTCCGTCTATGTTGCCAGTTTCCGGAAAAGCTGACCGCTGAATTTCAAGTGACGGGAGCAGTTGGCTTAATGTATGTCGCTGCCATTGCTTAAATCGAAGACTTGCGCAAGAGACCCTGTGCATTACTGGTACTGGCAATCAACAGTCAATTTTATTTACCTGAAAAGTATGTCAAACATTAGTATTAATAAACGTATATTGGTTACCAATATATACAATACAATTTATTTTATTTCATCTCCTCCCACGCACCTCTTAATTTATTTCTTTTAAGGGGCTCTCATACGCCAATGACCTTCGATCTGAATCCCTGAGTTTTCTAATGTTTTTTGTAGCTTATTATATTAACAACAACGGCTTTAAGCAATATAGTATCCCATATTTACTTCAAAGTTCGGTGTTTTCGAGATATTTGGCATCAAAGTTGAACCATTTTAGGCCAAAAAACTGGTTTTCTGGTCATAACTTTACTGTTAATTGGTTTAAATTAAAAACCGTCACACACAGACAAACCCAAATACGTAGATTTCTTATATGTTAGATCTATGACGTCAATAGAGATACGAAAAAAGTGTTTTTTTAGACAATGTTTCAAAAAATCATACAAAATTAAGTATTCATTTTTTTCAAAACCCGGTGGACCAACCGGTGGTGGAGACAAAAGATTGAAGAACCGATAGCCGTTTGATTTATAATTTTATCTGTAGTGCAAAAGTAGGAGATACGATTCAAAACTTGACAAAAGTCGATGAAAACCTCGGGTAGCCCCTTAATACTAGTGTCATCATTGGCCTTGTAAATATAGCTAAGATAGTCTAGAGAGGATCTATGACAGACCAAATTGAGGGATCCCAGATCACAGCACCATTGCACTGACATCTGCGCGTGACCATTCACATGGCGGGCGTTGGATCAATCTGATCAACGAGAAAAGGACACGATGACAAGATCTACTGAATACCGGTCGACTGATCATCATGATGACGATGTATGCAAATACTACCTTAGTTTTTTTTTTGTGAAGTATTTAGATGTTTGACATAGTCTGTACAGGAGCATAACACGCAATGACGTACAATTAATGACGTGCTCACGCCCACAGCTTTATAGTGCTGTTCCACATAGTTCGGCGTGAAAAATAGCTGTTGCGATTTCTTATCTAGGTCACCAGTGCTTTATCAATATATTATACGATTTATGGCTCGTAAAAATTTAACTATTTTGCAAAAAAAAAACTCGTAATCTAGAATAGATTCGTATTGTAGACGCGCTATGCCTTTTACTGATTTCACTTTTATTTCTTAACTAGCTTCTGCCCGCGACTCTGTCCGCGTGGAACTCGTTTATATCGTAGCTCCACATAAACTTTCATCCCCCACTTCATCCCCTTAGGGGGTGATTTCCAGGATGAAAACTATCCTATGTCCTTCCCCGGGATTCAAACTATCGCCATACCAAATTTCATCGCAATCGGTTAAGCGGTTTAAGCGTGAAGAGGTAACAGACAGACAGACAGACACACTTTCGCATTTATAATATTAGTATGGATCTCTCACTTATAAAAAATCTTAAAAAATCAGCCAGTATCAAACTAAACATTGTTCTGTTACGAATGATCTTCTATACCCGCTCGTTAAAACTACTCGATTAAAAACTCTTTATAGAATCGTGCATGTTTGTAACAAACACTAGCCAAGTATTTTAAAAAAAGTCCCTTCTGTACCGGTTATTCACATAAACTGTGCAAAAACGTATAGTGATGTGTTCAATTAAAAAAAACACCTTGTTCTACCACAGATAAAATTAAGTAAATACATTCATTTTGTAACTTATTAAAGAGGCTAGCTTTAGTGAAAAATTTGGAGGTGTCGCTGACGTGAAAGTAATTTTTTTTTTTTTAAATAGTAACTGTATTTTTTTTTTCTTTTTTGTATCGCAATATATCCTATAATTGATGTCATATATGTTTTTACTATATGCACATTATACGTGATGCACGTCAAAATCGGTTGGCTAGAAAAAGAAATATTGAACATTATACATATTGAATATTGAACTATAAACTTTTGGGGGCTCATGCTCATGTTTTGCATACTATATAATACCAACTAAATCTATAATACCAACCAAAACTCGCCGGGGGCAAATTCACATAATAACGTCAACGTCAAAAGTCTGACTCTCTTCCTTTTTTTTAATGGCATGGCCATAGCGCTGTTCTCGCGTTCAGCCATCAAGTCTATTTGAGTTTCTGCAAGATTACACGCTGAGTATTTGTCACGATACTGCACGGCTATCACAAGACGGCGCGCGAGCTCTCTCGATTTTTCTCGCAATATACGTCTCTTTCTAAGTTGTCTAATAAGAGAGAGACGGATAGTCCGCGAAAAATCGAGAGAGCTCGCGCGCCGTCTTGTGATAGCCGTGCTGGTTTGTCAGTATTTATATTTATCAGCAATAAACAGTATGTATTAAATCAGCATAGAACGGGCCTTTTATAAACACTAATAATCAAGCGCGTCAATATTAAGGCGGTATTATAACTTCGTACTTCGCGCCTTCAAGTTGACATTCAGCCAATATAGAACACAGAAATTATACATGTTTGAGAAAAAGTATTTTCCTGTATGTTGGCATACAGGAAAATACTTTTTCTCAAACATGCAATGAAATATTGACGTTGTGTTCTTCATAATGGGCTTCGAAGTGTCACGTTTCAGGCGCAGCGAGACGAGAGACCCCGCATTTCATACAAAATTTGAGGCCTAGGCCTGCAAGATGGTCTTTATTAATTTCCATTCCACAATTTGTGGCACAGGATCACGGCGTTCAGCCATGAAAATTAAAGTTTGATTTATTGGAGTTTTTTTATTTATATCATTACGTGTTTGGGAAAAGCACTATACAGCCTCATAACGACCGGTTAGCCTAGTGGGTAGTGACGCTGCCTACGAAGCTCAAGGTCCTGGGTTCGAATCCCGGTAAGGGCAAATATTTGTGTGATGAGCATGAATATTTGTTTCTGAGTCATGGAAGTTTTCTATGTATTTAAGTGTTTATATCTATCATATATATCGTCGTCTAGTACGCATAACACAAGCCTTAATGAGCTTACTATGGGACTAGGTCCAAGAGAAGAAATGCGTAAACTCCCACCACATTACCATGCAAACGAAGTCGCAGGTACAGCTAGTTAATAATAATTATGATGCTGATGGGACTACCAATAATAATGCGACTAACCAACAGACTCGTCATTGACGGATTTCTATTGTATAACGTAAATTACCTAGCCATACAATAAGAATACAGTTAATTATGTGGTTACTTTTGTTAAACAAAGTAACGAATTACATGAATAAATAGTTGATTACCTATGAAGAATTTATTTTCATCTACCCTCGTATCTTTCCCAGCCTTTTTTTTTTTTTTATGATATAGGAGGCAAACGAGCAGACGGATCACCTGATGGTAAGCGATTACCGCCGCCCATGGACACTTGCAACACCAGAGGTGTTGTGAGTGCGTTGCCGGCCTTTAAGATGGGAGTACGCTCTTTTCTTGAAGGTTTGAAGGTCGTATCGGTCCGGAAATACCGCAGGCGACAATCCATTCCACAGTTTAGCAGTGCGAGGCAGGAAGTTTCTGGAGAAGCGCACAGTTGAGGCTATATATTTATTTATTAAAACATGTAAACATGACATTACAGTAAAACCAATGCGTCATGAAACGAGATATATATAAAGTGCGTCCAACAGGTCAATCACATTGTACAAGAGTCAGGTAGATCTAAATGTCACTTTCAATATGGAAAAATGACAGTTAAATTGTCCTAGCGCGCGTTGGGTAGATCCAACTGTCATTTTTTCATATAAAAATTGCCATTTAGATCTACCTAACGTACGTACAATGCGTTACGTGAACGTTACGTGATCGACCTGCAGGTCATGTTAAGATGTAACACATTCACTGCCAAGAATCGCTACGCGCTACGCTCGTAGCCGATCCCGTGGTTTTCATCGTATGTAGCGGAAAGCGACTACGGCGTGTGAAAGTGTTAAGCGCATGCAATTTCCATGAAAGTACTCTTTACTGTTTACAAATCGCTAAGAATTCTATAAAAATCTTGAAGTTGCTAAGTACTTTCTTATTGCAAGTCTTCCAATAATGTTCTCCATTATATGTCTACGTTATTATCTCTTCTATACCTGGGGCCGTAGACAAGGTTACAATCGACAAGCGCTAACGCTAATCAAAGGTAATGTCCTAGCTGCTGAACGTCTAGCAGTAATTGTATTATTTGCCTGACATGTTATAACTTTGTAACACTGTGTGTGTGTGTAATCAAATGTGCTAAGTCTCTTCCCATTTTTAAAACTAGACTTAAGGATCACTATTTTTCTCTTCCGTAACTAGTAATTCCTACCTGGGGCCGTAGACAAGGTTACACTCGAAAATCGCTAACGCCAATAGAAACTAATAAAATGTAGGGGAATGACAGATGCCGACGAAACACTTTTCGTTAACATCTGTCATTCCCATACATTTTATTCGTTAGCGTTATCGCTTCTCGATTGTAACCTTGTCTAGGCCCCCTGTACTCTCAAAAAATATCTAACTTATTTCACAGTGGTTATGTAAACAGTTATTCCGGAATGTGTTACATACAAATTTGTTCCTCGTCGAAAAATGAAATGTTTTCCAGTTTTCCATGAAGAAAAAAGTCCTGCTTGATAACTGGTTCAACTACGATGAAAAATATATTCCGCGTATAAAACTATATTTTTCCCGGTATTTTATGAGGTTAAAATCCCGTTAGGAAACCGGGTTAGCTACGGAGAATATTTTTTCCTAATAGAGAGCCAGTTATCAAACTTGATTATGTACGAAGGATGTGTCCTTGCAGGATCTAATAACGTTTAAAGTAATAAGTTATCTATGCTGCTACAGTAAGTAATATTCCATCGTAGCGATCGAACCATCCAGAATGGAATTCGTGGTTCCATCGGACACCCTGAAAATCTAATTTCTTAGTTTGATTAGGAGAACAAGACTTAGAAAAATCCCCACTATCTAATCGAACAAGCCAATCGGACGAAGTGGCCTTTTCGAGGTGGCACAATATGTGCACAAACAAAAGATCAAATATTTGTAAACATGACTTCATTGTTAAGGCTCCTGTACACATTCGACCATCATGGTACACAACTAAGCGTTAGGGGGAAAACACACACTTCCATCGCATTTTCACGGATAACTGCGTCCCTGTCCCGCGCCATGATGGCCCATGATGGCCATGATGGGTGTAACAGCCTTTTAGGGCATAACCTTTGAGAACATAGGTACATACGTAAAGGTGAAAATACATAAATGATGGTAATAATCAAAACCGTAGTCTCCGTCTGTCCGTTTGCCCTGATGAAAGAAAGAAATATATATTTACCTATTCACAAACACACAGGACAAACTTAACAGAAAAAAAAACACAATAAAACCACATAAAACACAAAACAAGTGTGTCTCTGCGGCAGTGAACACTGGCTCAGCATTATGCTCAGGTGGCAGACACCTACAGCACTGATTATCAGCATTTACCGTTCCAATCCCGCTGTTCTCAGCATTTCTCAATCGCTTGTCGTGAAATTATGGTAGCAGATTCGATAATTATATGGATTTTTTGTCGATTCATTTAATGTTTTTTTTTGTTTTAAAGACAGATTCGTGAGAATTACAGCTGACAAACCCACTAGTAGTAAATATAATGGTCAGTGTTACGGGTTGGTGTTTGCTCAACGTAAGGTGTGCTTCACTCTGTCACGAACTTCTGTTTACAACAGCTATTAAAGCGGCACAATCCAGCGATCAAAGAAGCGAGGCCGGGCGTGCAATTCGACTTTGGTTTTGACAGCTCGTCATATAGCTTAGTTTAACATATGGCCAAAACAACACAATATTGGCCATTATGTTGATTTGAACTTCCTGTTATTACCTAAAATTTTATGACCTAAAAGTGTATTTTACTATGATACATAAACATCCATCACAATATAATAATATGTGTTTCTTGTTAAAAAATATTTTTTAATTACTTAACTAATTACTCAATAGGGGTTTGTTAAGTGCTATGAATAATGACGTTTCATTACTAAATGTTACTGACACTATAGGTGTCTGTCTGGGTTGAGTTTTTATCTGCGGAGGACAATAATTGTGTTCAAATATCGTCAAAATCAAGCTAAGAATGTTTTTTTACACGCGATGATGCTGCGTGTAAGACATCGCTACTTGCCCCTAAAGTGGCCATATGATCGCCACGTCATGAACATGCAATACAACTATTCGAATAGCGTCCCTGGACGGGTTTAACGATTGTGGAAATACGATCGGGCGCGCTTTGATGGCGCGGTCGCGGCCGAGAAATCCTTGGTCGTTTATAAAAATATGACGCGACAGCGACTTTTCATTAACGATCATTAATAATGATTTTGGTTTACAATTTTAACTGGCAAATTAGGTTAAATACGAGTCGGGGTCGCGCATGTAAGTTTCCGTACCAACATAGCTATAGTAGGTTCTTCTCGATGGTGTGAGTGAGTGGGCATGCTCCCGGGAATTCCCGGTACTGAGTTTTCCTCTCACTCAGTGAGCGAACGGTTCGGGACTTTTTCTTTGCTCGGCTATTTATATTCCATGTATAATGTGTACAAACGTTTACTTACTTACTCATCCTTGACACAGAAACAAACAATCATGCTCTTTTCATACAAATTCAAAAGTCATTCGCGAAAAACGCTTTCCGAAATTATGCCGCAGCAAAATTGTTACCTTTACAAAATAACTGTCGTTGCAACAATTCAATTAACACAAGAGGCTTATATATATTTCAATTTGAGCAACAAAAGTTACCGTCAAATAGATTTTATCGTGATTAAAGGCGAAAATTGATTGAAAGGGTTTATTGACAGTTCGGGCTTGATTGACCAGAACTGTGGTACGAGTACAATGGTATCAGTGCAATTGTTTTCGCGTCGGCTCCAAATTTTCTCTTAGACCCCTGTCCATCCTTCATGAAGGACTCATAAATACATGCGCTTTGAAAAGGACTAACTATAGGTAGACGCCTTAAGTCAGTCCTCGCCAGCCCGCCCCGTCCCGTTATCGTCGTAGCCACGCGCCCGCGCGCCGCGCAGGCGGAGCTTGAGTTAAACGGTCTATCTATGGTCATAAATATCTACGCTTTTTTGCATGCAAATTTGAACTGTAAGCACTGAACATGTAACAGCAGCTAATCTGTGAAAAAGTTTCGTTCTATGAGAGGACGCTGGGAGATTTACCAGTAACTATAAATTGGAAAAGGTAAGTACTTGGGTAAACTAGCGATAAAAATACTTATTTATAAAAAATCTTCATTTTTCACTGATATGAAAAGGATAAGTACTATTTACACTTGCCCTAGCAGATATTTGCATAACGGGAGCTGCATCTCTCCGCCCATTCCCAGTAACATTAGCCAGCGTGCCGAATGGCTATAATGCTAAATCACCTTATAAAAAATAACAGCAGAGACTTCTGACAAATTGTACGATGCAATAATTTTTACTTGTAGATGATTATGTACTTTACCTATTACAAATGTTCTTGCAACCTTCTATTCTAAAAGACCCGACATGCTGGAAAAGTGATGTCGCGAATGGAATATATTCCTGAAAAATATTCAACTCTCAACGTTACTTTAAAATGTAGAAAAGTGCTTCAAATCTAAACTTTACTCGCATAAGTTACTGAGTGGTTGTGATGTAGGTACCTATCACACATTTCAACTGAAACTTCATCAACTTGTCGTTGCTTTATAAATATGTCCGTTCATAATAAATTGGAACGGTTCCCGTATAAAATTCGACCTTATCACAACTAGCTACATTCCATTGGCTAGTGAATGTCTAATTTTAAAGTTTTAGATTCCACCGGAACTCTTTACTAAACAAGTGACGATTTCATAATAAAAAAGCAACAGACGTTAATGGCGCCTCCATTTTTCATCTAATAATTGAATTCAAGCCTAATTTAATTATCATTGCATCGCGCTCACACAGACTTGGCTATGCGCAACCGTTAGGAGCAAGACGATTCGTATATCATTTCAATACGTCAAAAGCGTGCCACAGGAACTATGTGGTTTAGTGACCTCGGGAATTCGAAAATATATTCTTGTTTATAATCTAGGACGAAAATAGCTCATACGAGTATGTACGACAATTCGGGTCCGATCGTAATAAGACAGTGGGTATTCCGTCATATTGTAAACGAAGTGTTACATATACGAGCGCGAACAATTACGACACCGGATCTAACAGATATACATTTATTGAACGACAGAGCGAACCGAACGAAGTTCTTTGTTTCAGCTTGGGCGTAAATTCTTCCGTATCTCCAGCGTCTCTCGGGTTGTTCTCCTCTAAAGGTTACATTTCTCAACCAATTCTTGAGATCATTTTTGAGCAGGTTAATAATTATATAGAACTATAGTTTCCGCCGGCGACTTCGTCTGCGTGGACCCGGGATAAAAACTATTCTTTATTTTAATCCAGGTTATAAACTACCTCAATCCATTCAGCTGTTTTTGTGTGATTGAGTTACAAACATCCTAACATCTAAACTTCCAAAAATCTCATATTAGTAGGATTTTTTACCGATTTAGTTTTTCGAAATTCAATAAAGAAACGTTCAACAGCCCACAGAGCTACTAACTAGTATATAATTTACTTTTTAATATACTCCACGCCACCCAACAATTGTTCTATCAGATTAAACCCAAGCCTTTAACAAACTGGCACCAAAATAACGCGGCCCGATAGTTGGGACGTTAATTAACAATTTCATGAGCGAATGGCGCCAGATTATGAGACGGATGACAATGCACTATTACCTGTATTGATGCGATGGACACTTGATTCACTAAGAGGTAGTTATAGATAGTTTCATAAGCCGCTGCGTTGTCCGTTAAGACTCGAAAGAGATTTGTTGTAATAACAATATTAAAACTGCTAAATGTACCCCTTGCTTGCTTACCAAATATTTAAGCCCACAAGTATATAAAGTTTAAGATAAACGAATAATGTTGTCGAATTTGATCGTTAAGATCAATTATGTAATAAATAAAAAACCGGCGAAGTGCGAGGCGGACTCGCGCACCGAGGGTTCCGTACGAACCTGTAGGTATATAATATTTTTATTATTTGATGTAACTAAAAATTGACGGTTTTCGCAATTTTTCCTTTATCTGTGCTATAAGACGTTGCTTCGTACCAAATTTCAAGATTCTGAGTTCACGGGTAGGTTTTGATTCCGTTGCGAGTTTCGAAAATTGGCGGAAATTTTGCAGCATAAACGACTGTAGCTTTTGTTTGCGTTGGCTTAGAAGTTTGATTTTTTCACAGCTCCAAGAGACAGTAAACGTAATTTTTAGCTTGATACCTCCACGCGTTCCTGAGAAAAAGGGTCTTGACAGACGGACGGACAACAAAGTGATCCTATAAGGGTTATATAACCCTAAAAAGAGGTAGATACGTTGTCTATATGAAATTCCGTGTTTAAAAATGGCCACCAAATCTGGCAGCTAAGACACGTTTATACGTGTCCATTGACGACGCGACATTGAGGCAAGGTCATACAATTGGCTGAGTTTTAGTGTGCCACTTTTGTAGTGCTTATAACCTTATCTACTCCTTTTTAGGGTTCCGTACCTCAAAAGGAAAAAACGGAACCCTTATAGGATCACTTTGTTGTCCGTCTGTCTGTCTGTCTGTCAAGACCATTTTTCTCAGGAACGTGTGGAGGTATCAAGCTGAAATTTATATCAAATACTTAAGTCTATTAAATTGAAATTCATGTCAAATACTTAGGGCTATAGGACCTTTCAGATGTAGCAAAACCAAACTTTTATGTCAACGCAATCAAAAGAAATAGTAATTTAAGTCGCATATTTTGAAACTGAGTACTCGCAAGTGACTCAAAACCTAAAGGGTACTTCCCGTTAACACAGAAACTTGAAAATTGGCACGAAGAAACTTCATATAGCACAGACAAAAGAAAAATTACGAAAAGTAGACATTTTTAGTAAAATCATACAAAAACATATTTTTAAAAATGTTAAACTTAATCCTTTTTCCTCGTAAACGTGTGGAGGTATTAAATTGAAATTCATGTCAAATACTCAGGGCTATAGGACCTTTCAGATGTAGCAAAATCAAACTTTCATGTCAACGGAATCAAAAGAAATAGCAATTTAAGTCGTATATTTTGAAACTGAGTACTCGCAAGAAACTCAAAACCTAAAGGGTACTTCCCGTTAACACAGAAACGACTATATTATAAAATAAATGATGTGGTTATATATATTTTTTTTTAGGATTACTAAATTTCAATTTATGCTCCCCCAGCTTTCCACATTGTAATGTTACGGATTCCATTTTCATTTAGTAATAAACTACAACTTTTGCTTTTATAGGTTTGTACGGAACCCTCGGTGCGCGAGTCCGACTCGCACTTGGCTGGTTTTTTTTATATTACATCATTGGTAAAGATACTAATCTCAAAAAATAATAATATGGAAACGTAATCGTAATATTAACTACTGGGAATCCTTATCAAAACTTGTTCTAAACTCACCTAATTGGTATTATCACAGATTAAAGAATACAAGTACAGATACCCAATCCCATAGAGCAAAAGCGTACCGTCCTAATGTAGGCAATTCTGTATACAATTTTAGTCCCGTAGCTACACCAGTAGATGCAGTATCCGAGCTACCACGGCTATGACGCTGTCAGCCTTTAGTAATACATTGAGATATCACCAGATGGCGTTGACTTCCCGGGCAACAAATAGAGTTTTTTTGATTTTTTCGATATAAAAGTAGTATTTTAGAGACAATATTACACATCACACAAAAATATACATAACCAAATGCTTAGAGCCTGTGGTTCCATAGAACTTTCGCGACCCGTGATGGCGCCATCTAGTGACAGTGCCCAATAATACGTAGCAAGCTTGAAAGCTGACTCGTATAGTACGAGTTACATGGATTTAGTATCAATTTTATTGCATTTACTAAACTTATAAAATATACCTTTATTGTATGTGCGAAAGTATGTTTGTGATATAATTAAGGTACGTTGAGTTTATTAAGGTGTAAAAATCATTCTATCTACACGATTACTGGTTCAAATGTTTCGCTCGGTACCTGTGTCGCCATCTATGAGTTCTTTTTAGTATCAATTTTACGTTGTTCTAGATGGGAGGCCATGGTATTATTCAGAGTGCGAGACAGCTTTTGAGCTACTTGGCAAAAAAACTTATCCTAGACCTAAAATAAAGGAAACCACGGTAGAATTAAATAAAAAGAAATCGCCAGCAGAATACAAATGAAGTATAACGAATTCATTGTCCTTATTAATGGCGTAATAAAACAAACACAGAGGTTCATTTAGCAAAATACGTGGCTACTTAAACGTAATTGCTTCTTTTGTCCTCATTAAAAACGATGTACAGCTCACAAATATGATTAGGTTGGTCTACAAACGAAATTATAATAGCTCTAATAAGCCAAAGCCAATGCGTCAATCCGACCTAAAATCCTATTATAAGAACAAAATTTGTATAATTATTTGTTTGCTTGTTTGTAAATGGATAACCATCTCTGACGGTGAGATAGGTAGGGGAGCAAAAATCGATCCAGTCCGGTTTTATTAATTTCTTGATACTAACATAATTTTTGTATTTATATGGATACCCGATGTCCGAAATAAATCATTTTATTTTATTTATCTTTTCCTGTTTACGGAATATTCGTTTTACAGGCAAAAGGCGAAAGACCCATAGCAACTTGGTTTACCAGGAACCTAGACTTTATTTATCCATACTATTAGGGCCGACTAATCTCAGATTAAATCCTAATTCAAGTTTGATAAACTGGGACTACTTGAAAAATACATAAACCCAAGATATATTTAGATTAAAAAAAAATCTCTCTATAATTAAAAGGTAACGTATATCACCAGCGTTTAGTATTAAGGAGGTGGAAAATTAACAATTTTCATCCCGAGGTCATAGAGCTTAATGTCTCGCATAGAAGCCGTAAAGTGGTCCAGAGCATTAAAGTAGTATTGGCGTTGTTAGATGTAGAAATAAAACTGCTGGCTTATATTTCCTGCTTCCATCGCTAAGGTGGATGTCTCACTGCGCCGCATCTCCGGACGAAGGTGCGGGGTGACGATTTTCTCGTAATACGCAAGTATGGTCAGTTCGTCATACAACGAGAAAATCTTCACCCCGCACCTTCGTCCGGAGATGCGGCGCAGTGAGACAACCGCCTTAGCGATGGAAGCGCCTGCTTGCATTGTGTATTATTTATGTATACAGGATGATTCAGGAGACGTGAGCAGGATCAACCCTACACATACAGTTAATGTTAATGGATCGTTTACCATCGTAATTAAGTTAAACGCCCACAGTTTTTTTTTACATTTTGTGTAAAAGTTTCATTCACAATAAATCATGGTCACCCTACACAACTAAAAAAAAATTAACGTTAATCTTACCAATGCTGGTACGACTGAGTAGCTTATAAACTATTGAATCCGTAGGGTTGATCCTGCTCATGTCTCCTGAATCACCCTGTATACAGTTTAAAAGAAAATCGCTAGACTATAAAATATACGGTGAACAGTACCTTGGTTAATTTACCATGTATTACCTTCACTACTTAAGAGAGCAGGAAATATAAGCCAGCAGTTGTATTGCTACATCTAACAACGAGTACAAAACATCCCAAAAAAAACCGTCATAACACAATCAGAAACAAAACAAATGTGATTGGTGCAGTCACATATATGCGAAGAAACTCAAATGGAAGTGTGCTGGCCACTTCGCCAGAATGCAAGATCTATACTTAATGTTATAAGTTGGCCCGGACTGTAAATGCGATTGTCAATAACAAAAAATGCAGACATAAACTGGATGCAAAAAGCACAAGACAAAACTTAGTAACTAAATGGGTCCTTGCGACATCCATACTAATATTATAAATTCGAAAGTGTGTCTGTCTGTCTGTCTGTCTGTTACCTCTTCACGCTTAAACCGTTGAACCGATTTGGATGAAATTTGGTATAGAGGGAAGGAAATAGGATAGTTTTTATCCCGGAAATTATCACCCAAGGGGATGAAGTGGGGGGTGAAAGTTTGTATGGTAGCTACGATATAAACGAGTTCCACGCGGACGGAGTCGCGGGCAGAAGCTAGTAAATAATAAAAATAGTATAATAATGAATAAGAATGCTGACATTAAACGATATGATACAGAGGCCCCGTATCATGGTCGGCCGTATCCATACTATAATATTATAAATGCGAAAGTGTGTCTGTCTGTCTGTCTGTTACCTCTTCACGCTTAAACCGCTTAACCGATTTGGATGAAATTTTGTATAAAGATAGTTTGAGTCCTGGGGAAGGACATAGAATAGTTTTTATCCCGGAAATCATCCCCCAAGGGGATGAAGGGGGGGGTGAAAGTTTGTATGGAGCTACGATATAAACGAGTTCCACGCGGACGGAGTCGCGGGCAGAAGCTAGTCAAGCAATAAGTGACAAGATAGAGCGTCCGTCTCGTTCTATCGAACGGCGACTGTCAGTGACGGACGCTCTATCTAGTCACTTATCGTATCATTCAGGTAATACAGAGGTCGCAAGTTCACGTCTTGCTCTGGGTTTCAGAAATGAAATGAAATCAATGAAATACATTTATTTGCTAGAATGCAGGTACATGATAATAGTTTGAGATCCATATACATTCTGCCACCGAGTGGCATGCAGTGATTACATTATGATGGATTATTTTTCCATGATATGTATTTGTTCTGTGTAATATATCGTTTAACCCTTAAATGCATGATTTTTTGTATAACTTTTTAATAAATTGAAATAGATGTGTCATGTTGTATAGATTGAGGGAAAAATAAAGAAAAAAATCATAGTATTTAAAAAAACATATACAATATACGATGCATATATACATCATTATGCATTTAAGGGTTAAAATTGGATCGTGTTAACTGCCACGTTAAATTAACACGTAACAAAATATTTAATAAAATAAGTTGTTTCGTTAAAAAGTACAAGAATGGCATTAATGACAAACACATCAGTCACCAAATATTATTATTGACACTACCAATTGGCAAGAAATAAAAGCCATTTTTTAAATGTATAAATAATATGTATGTATAATATACAAAGTGTTAAATTAGCCTATATACGAGTACGTCCCACTGCTGGGCACAGGCCTCCTCTCATGGATGAGAGAGAACGGGCAGTAGTCCCCACGCTGGCACAGTGCGGGTTGGCAACTTCACATACACCTTTTGCCGGCTGTACATATTGGGCCAACGTTGGCGCGTGAGCAGGATGCAGCTATGCAAACGCATGAGAACGATATAAAGCCCTCTTCCTCTAACGCATAGCTGCATCTGCTCACGCGCCAACGTTGGCCCAATGTGTACAGCCGGCTTTTGAATTTCTTAGCAGATGTATCCAAGTTTCCTTACGATGTACCTACTTCCTTCACCGAATATCTAACGCTAATAAGTTTTTCGGAACTTATGTACGGAATATAATTTGATATTTACCGTGACTACGAGTATTCGACAATATTTCTTTATATTCCAAGATCGTTCCTCAGTTAAGTAGGCTGTTCTGCCGTAACACGTCAAAAGGTCTTATATTATTAGGAACCTCGTAAGAAGATACGACTTTTTGCAATAGCGCGAGTATTGTCTTCAATATCCCAGATCCAAGCCGTCATCAACGTCAGCCGATATTGACGGGTGTTAATGGGCTAATTGTTTGTCCGTTTGTATATTCATGGCCGTGACTTGTCGGTATCTCTAATTTAATCAGTTTGATTTCCATTGAGTTGATGTTAGATATGCCTAATTTAATGCGGGTTCGGAATGAGACATAAATATAGTCTCGGTCGTTTCAAACCATCCGTAATTTACGTCCGTTAGACATCTGATTGTGGAGGGATTTTGAAGGTTTTATACAGTGTGTAAATTTCATACGGGCGAATATTTTAACCAGTCATAGTTTCCGACCCTAGTAATCATATGAGTAAGCCATTTTTTTAAATAGCTTAATTAATAAAATGTTATAGCTATATATATAATCTTTGTTCGTCTTTCAATATTCTAAACTTGAACTTTGCACTTAATTCTTGGCTTTTCTTGAAATTTCAATCTCGTTGACAGTTTCACTCTAATTTCCCCCACGACAATACGTCAGCGTCGTAAAATAGAAGCGTAATACTCTTGCAACGACGTTGCAACTGCGTGTAAAAATACTTCGACATCATCATTCAATTTTTTTATTTCACTTCTTGCAGCGAGTGTTTTTAGACTCTTATTACATCAACCACATATCTCCTTTGTATTGTAATGTGTACTCTAGTTCATTTAAGATAAAGATACTTTTAAACAAGTTTAGAATAGTATTCAGTAGATTTGTCTCGTGACATGTGACGTAACAAAGTCCTTTCTGACCGTTTTATTACTTCGATGTTTTTTACAGTGTTCATTCAACTGACATTTTTAAGATTTGGCTAATGTTCTATAAACAATACTATAAAGAACTTCGGGACGTCCTTTGACGTCGTCGGTTAAAACCGTTTGCATCTATTCGTGTATTATTATTTATTAGCTGTTTAAAGATTACTCGAGAGAACCTTAGCAGGGTAATGTGGTGAGTAAACAAAGTGATAAAGTAACTGTAATGTAGGTGCTTGATTGTAGACGTATATACAAGTAGTAATTAAGGCAGAAAACAGACACAATCACATTTAGGTTCTTGTTTTGTCTTTTCTGTTTGAATACAGTTGGTCAGACATGGCACCCTTATTATAGTAGGTATAGATACAAAAATTGTACCCATAATTTTGATATAGGCATCTTTTGGAGTCCAAGTCCATCCAGCATATATTCTGAAGTCTGTATGAAAGTCTGTATTACGCTTCCTTAGGTACTATTTTTATTGACCCTGACAGTTGTGAAAGGAACATGAGTGCGAACACCCTAGGAATACCTACCTACCTATTGTCTAACTTTCTTTACCTATCCTAATCTATTTAGGTTTACAATAATTTAAAAGTTTGTTGCTAAGTAACTCCCGCTACTCATTACAAAGTCTTAACACAACAATCGTTTGGCAAATCTTCGAGCGCAAATTCCTCGATATATTTCTTAAACTAGCGCAAATCTCATTATGTATACTGCTATTTGTTACGCCGAAGCTCAAGTTCTGAAATACATTAGCATTATCATAAGCCAAGTTTCTTTGGCCGTGGTACTTGGACAAACATTGGTATTAGGTTAGGCATTACACAAAACAGTCAAAATAAGGAACAAAAACATGGCGTCTTTACAGTATAAACCTTATTCACTTATGTAGAATAGGTACATATAAATTATGTTTTGTTAAAACAAGTCTTAAGTCGCAACGGCGCTTTACACGCATATATGATTAGTCCACAGAAAAGGATGGAATTGATTCTAAAAACTGTTGTTGTTTTTGATCTGAAAGTGATTCTTCCTATCTGCAATTATTTATTTGGCATTTGCCTTTTAAAAGTTTATATACCAATAGAAACCTATTAGACCGATAATATACAGTTTGATCAATCCAAATGGCAAAGGCAGAAGCTATAAGAGATCTACTTTCAAATTACTGCATTGTATTTTTTTTTCTTTCTCTCGTTTCCTTTTGCCTGGATTTATTACCCTGCATTACAGGGAGACTAGCAAAACCCGTAGAAGTTAGCTGACGATCGAGACGTCACGGTCGCGATCGCCGGCAATCGCGCCGCTGCCAATTTATGCGCCAGGCAACCGCGGTGCCAGGATGTGATTTCAAATTTATTGGACAATGCGAATTCTATTGACGTCTTTGTTAACAAGTCTTTTCTGCTGTTATTTAAAATATTTACTTTTATTTTTTTACATCGCTATTTAGTCTGACAAATAACTTTCATTGTACCTACTGGTAACAATGAAACACATAGCTAACTTTGTAACAAGTATCACTACATAGTCAAAGTAGCTTCCCGCTGTCTGTCCCTATGTATGCTTAGATCTTTAAAACTACGCAACGGGTTGTGATAAGGTTTTTTTAAATAGATAGAGTGGTTCAAGAGAAAGGTGTGCGAAGCCGGGGCGGGTCGCTAGTCTCATTATAAAGGAACTCGAAATTGAAGAAGAGCTCTTAAGTGAGTGTGAAAACTTGTCTGTTAGCAGATCCTATAAATCAGTTGAACAACTTTCGTATTGACTGATCCTCGGCTTAGCTTGCCTTCCAAAGCACGGAACCACTCAAAGTGGCCACATATCCAGAAATTGACCGCGAGATATGTTACTATATGGTATAGCATATAGATTAATTAATCTACATAAGTCAAAAATTTAAGGCCTTGGGACATTTTCCTAGGACCGTTGTTATCAGCCAAATAACAATTTAATACCTTGGCTATGAGCATACGTTTGAAAGAGCGCATGAACTAAGACTCGAAAAGTCTCCAATGCTTACATTACCCACAACCTCCATTACCAATTACCTCAAAAACACATTCCGGACTCCGGCCCTGCCCAAGAATTGTAACAACGAAACAGCTATTCGCCGAGACAAACATCCTTTCCGCCGTCACTTTATAGATCCGTAAATAAATCGTGCGCAGATAGTGTGTAATGAATGTGCCGTCGTTTGAGGGTCGCGTGCGCGTGCGCATCACATCGTGAAAAGAAATTCAGCTTACGATCAATAGAAATAGAGACCGGAGTCATTTGAAAAATAACTCTATTTTCGCGGTAACTGCATTGCAACAATAGGGTAGTTGCCTCATGTTCAAATTGATGATGTATGCTAAATGGATAGTAGACAATCAATCCCGGATTGTCAAGGAAGCTAAAACAGCTAAAGAGGCCGGCACTCCGTCTCATGACAGGAGCCATAACTGGTCATGCACTACTAAACAAAGACCTTTTCACTCTAGGTATTACAGACAGTCCTCTCTGCAGAGCCTGCATGGAAGAGGAAGAGACAGCCGCCCACGTCATCTTGACGTGCCCTGGGGTGGCAGAATACCGGGCAAAACACCTCGGATCACCGGGGTCGCTACCGGAGGCCGTCGGCAACGTAAAGGGTTTGCTAGGCTTCCTGGTGGAACTGGGTTGGCACGAATAACAGTAGTGCCAATAACCCATACGCAAAATAGGCGCTATTATGACGTCGAGTTGCGGAAACCAAGCCCGCGTACACCTATAACCTATATGGATAGTAGACCATCAACCTATTGTGATAAAGTATACATTACAAAATATAATTCAAATCATAAAAAGGTGGACCTTGAAAGTTTAGAAAATATACTCATTTTTTTAGAAACAAAATTGTATGACATCTACGGACCTAAACTCAGTATTTCGCGACCAAAACAGCAATTTACTTGATGATTTTCCA
The DNA here is from genome assembly GCA_947578815.1 of Epinotia ramella. Taxonomy (NCBI): domain Eukaryota; kingdom Metazoa; phylum Arthropoda; class Insecta; order Lepidoptera; family Tortricidae; genus Epinotia; species Epinotia ramella. The sequence goes on along the minus strand of OX388201.1, from coordinate 5,290,493 downwards.
TACAACGATTAGTACAAATTGCTAACTGTGACGTCATACTCCTATGTGAATTAGTAAGAAGCGTTTCAGCTGCCGCTGCCGCCAACGGGGTCCGACATTGACTAATTTTTTTGGGTATTCATGTTCTTCAATTTTATTTTAGTGGCTCCCATTGAAACATTTTTTCCTCTCCAAGAACTGGTTCGGATGGCATTGTAAAAACATCTCAGGTCGCAAGCCTATTGCAGTTTTACTAATATTATAGACTAGCTTCCGCCCGCGACTACGTCTGCGTGGACCCGGGCCAAAAACTATCCTATATTTTAATCTAGGCTATAAAATATCTTCGTGCGAAATTGTATCCAAATCGGTTGAGCCGTTTAGGTGTGATTGAGTAACAAACAACCAAACATCCATCCATCTAAACTTTCGCATTTATAATATTAGTAGGACGTAGGACTGAGATACCTCTCCTATAATGTAATAATTAAATCCCACCAAAAACATAAATGTAAAAAAGGAGAGCCAAGTTCAATACATAAATTATGCTTGGCTGTGGGCTTCGCCGCAATAAGAATGGAGATCTAAATGAGTGCCAAGTTGTATGCAAAATCCAAATATGTATTTATATGAACAATATAACATTATGAACAATTATTAAACTCTATTTCTTTGCTTTATTGGATACCGATAACAATTGCTGTTATTTAAAAATGTGAGATCTTAAAGTAGGTTAGATTTGACTTGGCCAGTTTTCATTACATCAGTCATTTTATAAAGTTATTCAACATATATGTTATAATATATATTTTAATTCTGTTAAAAACTGGCCAAGTCAAATCTAACCTACTAATAAACCTAACCTAACCTAACCCCCCCTATTTTTTAACTTTATTTTATTTTTAGATTTTTTCCTACGTTTACACACAATTACCGAGCTGGATTCCAAATGTCATCCTTCTAGGTCATCTGGAAGTAGTTTAGGTTTAGGTACTATATGTCAGTGATTCATTGCAGTCAGTGCTAAAATTTACGACTTTTTGACCTTCATATCTTTATAACCGTTTGAGCTAGCTTCATGAAATTCGGGCTTCTAGATGTCCTTATCGATATAATTAAACACCCGCAGTTTTATGTGTTTACGTCAAAGAGGTTTTAAGTTATAGAAGGGTCAAAAGTGGCACCAAGTGGTTCGTGTAATATTACACTCGGCACTGGCTAGCCAGTTCCTTTGCTTGAACTTGGCTTGACACGCTACCGCGTGTCTAGATTGTATATTTTAAAATTGACAGCATAATATTCAAAGTTGCCTGGTTTGTTTCAACACTTTATTTCTCATGAAAACATTATTTTAGGTCTATTTGAGTGTTACCGGGAATAATATACAAGTGTCATTAAATTAAACAATTTAGACGGATTGTTGATAAGTTATTCCATTAAGGGTCGCCAGGAGGCGCGACTGAACTAAAATAGAAAAAGAATAGCGTGTGTAGAACGATTTTTTTTTTCTATTATAATTTCTAGCATCAGAAACTAGTTTACAGTACATATGGTGCTACTTTCCCGCACTAGTGCGGAAAGAGCACTTTCCGTGCATATGACGAAACTTTAAAGGTAAGGTAAAGTTTGCTTTACTATTGCCACCATTGCCCTGTTGAATTATTGACGCAAGCTAAAGCAACTCTTATGATGTTGAGACAAGACTCAATCCAAAATTTTGGGCAAACATGACGTTCCATTCTAACATTTTGTTCTTGGTCTTAACTACGAAAAGATTTGTACAGTAGATACAGGTGGGCAATGTTACCTGGGTATTTTTAATCTTTGACATACAAGTCCATAACCTGACATTCCACAATGTTCTGCAAGCTCCTGCCTGAAGCTCCTGCATGTATGACTCCAGTAAAGTCATAAATATAATCTAGTTTCTACTAAAAATAGTAAGGTATAAATACGTATTTTCGTTTATTACCAGATATGGTTAAAATTTGATTTTTGTGCAAAGTTCCCCCTGGTGGCAAAGTAGGCATATTTGATATAGTATATATATATATTACATGTAGGGTACTATAATGTTGTGATGATTATGATGCAATGATGTGTGCACGTAATTACGCATCATACCAAATTTACAAAAATAAAGAAAATTATGTCGGTAACTGTGTTTTATCTGTTTTGTAACCGTATACGTAAATACTGTTATTTTAAATTTTTTTATGTATATTTTCGAGACTTCATATAACTGAAGTAAAAGTGCCCTTAGTAAGGGCCCACTGTACTAACCAAAATTCCCTTCGTTAAAAAAATGATGATTGCATAAAGAACCGATTTATAAATATCTTAAATACAGGCAGATATATACAAATAATCTCACACAAATGTTTTATTTATGATTTAAGACGTTTTTGTTGTTTTATAGCAATTTTACATTTTCATACTCCTAGGAAGGCTGTAATTTGGGATATGGTTAAAATTTTATTCAATCAATTTAATTAAAAAGTCTTATTCTACGAATAAGAAGTTCTGGACAATAGTAATGTTTAAACATTGATTAAAAGATTATGTTAATTCATTTAAAAGGGCCTTATTAGGCGACCGGGTGCCTAACCAGCAATTTCTTTTTTAATAGGTGTTTTTTGTTATAACGCAAATATCATTAAAGTTTTAAATCAGTCTTTAGCAGCCCTATGGATGGCTTTTCTTTATATTAAGCATAAGTACTGTAATTGTTTTCCAAGGCTTTGTAATTAAGGTGGGCCTTATTAGGCGACGGTACCTCGTTAGAAATTAATACTATAGCGTATACTGGTAATGTGTAATTTGTCTTAACAGCCCGTCACGCATGTACAATCAGCCGTCTTCAGGGCTGTTATTCTTTACGCGCCCATGCGTCTCACCCCACCCATCACACCTAAAGAAACCAGACCTCTACCTACACTGTAGTTACTACGAATCGCGGCATCAAGATATATCTGTGGGTGAGAGTTTAGGTGAGTTATAAAAATAAGTTACAGAATAGCGGCGCAGTTGTATTCAGAATTGTGGAAATGAGCAGTTTACGCAATATAAATTTACACATTTCTGTTTTACGCTTTCCTGCCGCCCGTTTACGACGACTGATATAAAATAAAGGTCTCGAAATTCGTGACGTATTGGTTACATCGATTATGATAATGCTATTAATCCGTATAAATCATTGTAATTACACGTATTAAATAGGAATCGGTTTAGTATTTGTTGCGCGGCTTTCTGACTCATTGGACTTCATGCGTGTAAAAACGAACGCGCGCAATACAATTATATCAATTCAATTTTAATACGCTTAGTCAAATACACTCTAGGTGCGAGCGCCATCTACGCGAATTATTCAGAATTTCCACCGGCTATCTTTCCACTATTAGGTATTTTAAATAGTTGTATAGATGGCGCCACTTTATAGACCGAACATTGAGGTAATTGAGATAATTAATACTTGAGATAATTTGAGTTGACAAATGCATCAAAGTAGTTATTCATAAAGCAAATCTAAAATCCAAGGTAGAAGATTCCAATTCCAATGACAATTAAATAAATAAATAAATATTATGGGGACAATCTTACACAAATCGACCTAGTCCCAAACTAAGCAAAACTTGTACTACCCATAGTACCCATACTAGACGACGACGACGATACTAGATCGATACGATACGATACTAGACGATATACATACTTATATAGATAAATAGATACTTAGATACATAGAAAATATCCATGAGTCAGGAACAAATATTCGTGCTCATCACACAAATAAATGCCCTTACCGGGATTCGAACCCGGGACCTCCAGCTTCGTAGGCAGGGTCACTACCAACTAGGCTACATAGGTCGTCGAATTTAAAAAATGTCGACCTCGTTAAAAAATCTCGACCATATAATATAACTTTTATATTTGTAACCTAAGCCTACTGATTAATTGAGATATTTTTACCGGTTCACGCTCTCGGTCGCACACACATTATAATGTTCTAAATATTAACAGCGAATGAGATTTGCACAGCCCCGCTATTCTGTTACTTGTTTTAACCTCACCTCACCGTCAAATATATCTTGACGCCGCGATTCGTAGTAACTAAGCGTAGGTAGGTGGCGTGGGTAGGGGTCTAGTTATGTTAGGCGTGAGGCGCATTACCGCGTCCTGAATAACAGCCCAGCGGCGCCCAGTGGCGTAGTAAGGAAGAGGCCTATAAACAGTGGGTGGACGGGCTGAATAGATTGATATGTAGAAATACTAACTAAAAACTTTCCCCCACCTAGTTGAATACGCGTTTTATTTACTGCACGTGAGCTAACCCTTACAACGCCAAGGATGCCCCAAGTTGACATGTCCTCAGACACAGCGCCAAGAACGTCTATCTATAGTTGTCATCACTAAAAACGCACCACAAAACCTCAACCGGTCGGTTTGTTTGTGAGTGCCATGAAAATTGAATATTCATGTTGGGATTGCATTCGATTTTGGATTTTTTGTGGTAAATCTGTGAATAAAACACTAATACAATTTCATTTTTTTTATTACAAAATTAATTCGTTTATATTATTATTCGTAAATAAACTTACAATTAACATAATACATTAAATTACCCTAAATTATTATTATTACGTATATAAATATATTGAATACGTAGATACTTAAATACAAGATCACACTGACTAGAATGCCACACCCCTTGTCTGCTTTAAGGTTTGGTTAATTTTCAAAACTTCTATAGATTTACTGATCGATAAATCATCTTTATCAATTAATTTTCTTTAATGTTATTAAAAGTAATATTCTAAATAATATCCTGCAGTTTTTTAATGACAACTAAAATTCAGTGCTTGTATTATTATTATTTTGTAAGTATAAAGTAAAAGGGAAGCTGATATTTATTTTATTTCAATCTCGCAAAGACTCTACGTAGATTTTCTTACCTGTTCATATACTATTTGAAACATTAATATATCGATCAGTTTCTACTATGGTAAAAACCACCTCCTTTATTGCAAAAGTTTCAACCAAAAACTATATTCACGACGTCCATATTTCCGGATTTCTGTCTTCCCATTTCAGCGAACAGATCTTTATGATGAAACTTTCATAATATAAAAGAAATGTTGGTTAATAATGTAAAAAAACATGCCCTGGAAATTTCGGAATTACTTTCATTATTGTTGGAAATAACTCGAAAGCATATTAGTTAGTTGAATAAATAGGTATTTATATAGAATACATAATATAATGCATAAATGATATAGCATACACAAATACAGATAGACATAAGCCAATAATATAAATAAATACTATGTATAAACACTAATAATAATAAATATAAAAACATCATATCGTAGGATATGTTAGTGTGATATGTATATTACTTGTTTTATCATGGTTAATCAACATATGAATATTATAACAATTACTATCTAATGGTAACTTACACCAACATAGCTAGAATAATGTGTCTATCTATATACTCGTATCTTAAGTAGGTACTATATATCTATACTACAAAAAAGCTATCAATATTTATTAACTTTGGTTATTAGGTCCATCCAGTAGACCAAAGCCACAAGAAGGGGTATTATCGTTTACGGATTATGTTTTGGTAAGATCATAAAAATAAAGTTAGTCACAAGCCAGCATCTGTTTGGACTAGGTGCCTTACTATCAATAAATAAACTTAACCACAAATAATAATATTTATTTAAATATTCTTTGGTAAGCTAGCCGTAGGCATTTTCACGAGCATTAGTAGAATCACATTAAAAGCCTAATTATAGATTCGATTTTTCGTATTATTTACATAGTTCTTAATAATTAACATTAGAAAATAATCTATTATTAACATATATTATTCCTCTAGTTTATTCAACTAGTTTGGCGTACCGTGCTTATGTACAACATCAAGTATTCATTAAAAGGCACTACCTTTCACATACGGATTTCGATTTATTTGAAGTGTTGCTATGTCATTATTCCACGTGTCGTGTAAATAATAGGTACCCAATTACAATATTAAATGTTAGTATAAGTAAGTAATGAACGTACATACAGATTTGGCGCCCAAATGAATACAAATTAATTTAGATACAAATGTGCACGTAATTTACAATGCTCGAATGCATACATACGCAGATTTAACGCCCTAGGTGGAATAGTGACAAGCCTACAAAATAAATGAAATTATATATTTAGCGCTTTACCACATCTGTTTCATGTATAAAAAATAAAAAAAGTGTTTGTCACTTTCTCTTAGACAAATGTCAAAGGGACAGATAGAGAAACGAATTTGAACAGCATTATAGCTAAAATAGGTTTGATGAACGTCTATGAATGCTATAGGTCAGTGAACCCGTGTCGGTTCTCCATGCTATGTATGTGGTCGGTGTCTGCTGTCCCAGTAATCACCTGCAGTACCCTGAAAGCCTTCGACTGCCGAGGGGGACCTTCTTGCGAGAACTTGTGGTGGAACACCCTGGAACCATGGCGTTCACATTGTTAAACTTAAGTATGAAAGAGGGCTGAGTCCATACAGGAGCCCAAATATCAATAATAACACAACATTCTAATTTGCGCTTAGAACTACGAGTAGTGAGTATGCAATTTAGAATTTCGCTTTGATAATTGGGCTCATGCCGTGATAAAAGCACAAGTAAACTACCCATTTCATAAAGCGTTATGAATGAAACTTTGACCATTATGTTTTCGTATAAACAGGCTTGGAAATGAGAAGATAATATTCAATTTATATGAGTCAAATAATTCTTCGACGCCGCGGCATGAAAAAGATTGAAAAACTGTTCTACGGTATGAAAACAAGTTAATAAATACACAGGTCGTCTTTGAAAAATTATAAAACAGGAACAGGCTTGTAACACTTTTCGCCTGAATTTTCAAACGCCTCCGATGCACTAAGTTCATTAAAATGGCGTACATATGTTTTGTATTGTACCTATATAGTCGGCGCTTTAGGTTAACAAAAAAACAATACGCAGACGACTACTAAATGACATACCCTATCATTAAGGCGCCGTAGGTTCATGGTCTTCTCTCCCTCTCACTGAGCATAAGCGTAAGCGAGATGGAAGTGCGTGCTCGGAAGCGCGGATATCATGATTTTATTTTTTATTTTTTGGCCGTTTAAATAAATAAAAATGTAAACACTGATTTCTCTTAAACATGATATTGCTGATTTTTAGAAGCAATTTTAATATTTATAGCTTTTGTGCATAATTTGTTACGAATATTTTAAGTGTATTTTTGTGTGTTTTAGACCTATGTTCGTGATTTTTTTCTATCGAGCGAAATTTGCTTAATCATGTTTCGAAGCACTGATTTCCCTGCAGAAAAGCCTCAAGATTACTATTCGTATTTTTTTGAAACCATATTATTTTAAACAGACGCATTATATTGTTTCAAAAACTCTGTTCGCTTAACTTCGCTGAACCTACGGCGCCTTAATAATATTTAAAAACATTTCAGGCAGTGAAACAGAACAGGTTTGTGATAGGTTTTAACCTTTTTCATGACATAATCAGTCCTATTTTTTTTGAATATCCACCAGAGATGTGCGAAGCTTTGTTTTCGTATATATGAAAACATTTGTCATCGAAAATTAGGCTTATTTTGCAATATTATTTTTTATTTCGCAGCTGGCTATAATTGGCAATTACCACCCTCTGCGTGCCTTCGTCAAATTGTATGTAAAAAATCGCAATCACCACGGGCGGTCATAAAAAAAGCTTCTGATCGCATATATTTATCGAGTCATCGCATATATTACCGCCGTATTATGATAATACGGACAAAACACTGCTTAGAAAATAGCGATCACAAAAACACCATGTTATTTTTATCTGTGTTAACGATTGTGTGAAATATTAAATGTAGTATAAGGTCAGATGGAGCCATAGAAACATGATTAATGCTTTGTTTAATAGAGAAACAACTATTACAATTATTTAAGATGGTCTTTTTTTATTGTCCATTATCTCACCAGACCTTATACATACGTGTGTTAACTAATATACCAATATAAAATGATGTGACGTAATGTACTTCCAACCATGTGTGTAATCGAATATATTAGCACAACCTATCAGCAGTTACAGCCAATTACGCGTTCAAGGAAACTTCATTAGTAAAGTAATTTAACAAAATTAGAATGTTTGCAAGCGTGATTCTAAATTTAAAGCAAGCGTAACATTGATTAATTGTACAGTCAGAGTATATTAAAGAGGACGCTTAATTAGCGCTGAAAACTGTCAAGTCATATATATATGTAGATCAAGATTAGTTACCTTAAATAATTCGTGGATACAGTATATTTAGAAAAATAAAATGGTAACTGTCCACTTTTCAAGAGAATAATAATAAAATAAATCAGCCTATATACGTCCTACTGCTGGGCACAAGCCTCCTCTCATGGATGATGACGTTCAAACGCCTGTACTATTGTATCAATTGAAAATTATTCAGGTCCATCATGCGTTGTGGTTGGAAAATAATAACCATCCACACAGTTGATCTGTACATTCCTTAACTGTACATCTATTTCAACGATCAAGTCCTCTTGAATACATTTAATCTCGACTGTACAAAAGCGGTGTATAAAAATATTCCGTTTACTTTGGACGAGTGCAAACAGCTCTTCAGTACCGCCCACCGAAGCTGAAAAATGAGCACATAAATATTCTATAACCGGAAAATATGTTCCTTCTCATTTATGTTAGATTATACAACAGGCAGGAAAACTCTGAGAAATAACTTACGGAATGTTACCGTCAATATTTCAAAGAATGGGTATGAAGCTACTACTCGTATAAAAGAACTCTTTGTCCGAGATATTAAATTTGAATGTATTGTGTACTTAAATGAATGAGACGATCAAAGTGTTAACAGTACTTTTCTTTTGATTGAGGTCGTAACATTAGGACAGCTCAAAGTAAATTTGGACATCTAAACTGAAAAAGTAGTGTTTGTTTGTTCAAAATATTAAGAAATAATTGTCCAGAAAACTGGTATCAAAATGTTGTCTGAATGTATTTACCTTCTGTTGGCTCCATCATTGCCGCCTTCAATTTGAATAGGGATTATCCGTGTCTTCGACTGATTATCCTGATTGCTCGCCAAGTGCTGGCTCAGTGTCGGCAGTTCAGGCTGAGACTGTGCATCATCCATCCTCACTAGCTGTGGCGACAGGACTCGCATGATGCGCTGAGTGGGCTGAGAGTACGGAGCTGTTTGCGGTTGTCCATGGGGAGCATTGGGCTGCATACCGATCACTATCCTCAAATGCGGAGCTTGGTTGCCGTGTCTCCCTTGGTCCCTAGTATCTGTACTTGATACCTCCATTTGAATCGGTATAATTCTGCTGCCTGGCGATCCGGGGGCTTCCCTGGGCAGACTTTTTCGATTCTCTGATGGAAGAGTCGACCACGACGGCTGAGCAGTCTGCTGGTATTTAGGAGGACTGATCACATCACGTACATTTCTTTGCATTTCGTTGCTTTTTTTCACCCATTCTGGTTCCTGATTTGGGTCCCTTGGTGGTGTTACCAATTCTCTAGGTACACTCCTTCTATTGTCTAGTGGCCGCTGAACCCATTCAGGGGGGGGAGTTTTCGTCTTTTCTTTTTGTGTCTTCACCCAGGGAGGTATAGATTTAGGACTTTCCGGGCAAAAGTACACAGGCTCCTGGTTAACATACACGACTTCCTTTTGCGGTGGAGTGCTGTTGTACTCTGCAGGAGGATTTTGCCGCCGTGGTGTTACAGGGATAGACATTGACGACTGATAACGAGGTTGTTCCTGAGGCTTGGCTGGTTTAGGTGGAGATTGATTGGCTCTGTTGTTATTATTGTCTGGCCTCCACGGCATATTGTTGTTTTCTTGAACTCCATTATTGTTTGAATCCTGTGGAGTTACCCATGGTGGAGTGTACTGCTGTTGATTCGAGTTTTGGCTTTTAGCCGTCTGCAGCCACGGAGGAATATATGCACTTTCATTGTTATTCGATTCATTAGCCTTCGACGGAGGACTGTACGCCTGCTGGTTTGTATTTTGATTATTGTAAATAGTGTTCTGGCTTTCTGGCTCTCGTGGTTGTCTATTGAGAGTATTGGTTCGCCAAGGTGTGGGATCAGAGTCGACATTTGATTGCTGAGTTTGGTTGTTTTGTAGATTGTTAAACTCTTGGTTCCTTTGACCAACTCTAGGCAGAGTGTGGAAAGCGGGACTGGAGTTAACCGGTGGGCTCTGGTTTTGGAGGTTAGGAGAGTATTGCTGATTTGGAGTGAAGGGGCTTCGGTTTATATGAGGGGACTGGGGGCTATTGCTCATAGTCTGCGCTGGAGATTCTCGTCTTTCCGGCTGCCTCCAATTATTGTTAGGACTAGGAGAATACGGAGAACCGTTGCTTATAGGTGATTGCCCCCCGAAGGGTTGAGGACTCTTGTTAAACTGAGAGTCCTGTCTTTGTAACAGTTCTATAGTAGGCGTTTTTACACTTGGAGAGTTTGATTTCTGGTGAGCATACATAGCTTCTGGTCTGTGAAGCGGGCTTTCGGGTTGCTTGTTTTGGTTGTTGTATGAATAGTTGGTATTTTGAGACGGCGGCGTGTATGACTGGGGCGCTTGGTTCGAGAAGGAAGACGGAGGCATTTTGACCGTCAAAGGGCTCGGAACCTTTTCTATAAATTTTGGCACTTGGCCCATTCGCTGCGCATCTGCGTTTTCTGCTTCCCAGTGATACGGGCTGTTAGTTTTCCTGAGCATCCCAATTGGGTTTTCAGGGATAACAATTTCGGGTCGTTCACCTATTGCTGTTGGTTTCGGTGATTTCGAATTCGCTACTTCGATGAATAGAGGGGGTGGTGGTGGTGGAGCAGGGATACCGGGGGGTGGGGGAGGAGGAGGCTTAGGGGTTCCTTGTGGTGGATAGCCACCGCCGTTGGTTTGAGGAGCATAGTTTTGCTGAGCGTAAGCCTGCTCATGCTCCTCTTGTGACCTCTGCCTTGCCAATCTCCGAGCCATGCTGGGAGTGCGTATCTGGGACAGGTCCAAGCCTCCTGGGGTGTAGGTGAATGGTTTCTTGTCTTTGGTCATCATCGCGTTTTGAATGCAGGCTGGGGGTTCATTGTGTCCCATGGGCTGGAATTGAGAAATGACACAATGCAATTACACTGAAAGAACTGTAATATGTAAAGGTTTTTTATTAACATCCTGCGCAAAATACAGGATTAACGAGCTTTACAATAATCTTTGGAACAAGTATTTTTCTGTATACCGTCATCAACTTTGAGACGATTCTAACGAGCCCAAACTCAACAGGGTTACGTCGGCTAAGTACTGAATTCCCATGGCCACCTTCTGTCTCCATCATCAGATCAGCTCGATGGTACCATAACATTGAATAGTCATTCAAACTATACTTACACCCAAAATTACAGCTCAATCGGTTGAGGTTAACCGGTTCAAAATTCAGTTGCAAGATTAGTCCCACACTAACAAACGAACAAGCCAAGTTAAATATAAGCTTGTATAAACCAAAACATACGTAACCAATACTACAACTACATTAAATGAACATTGAACAATCCCACAACTTTCCGTAGAAAATGAACGAAAACAAGATATAACTTACATTGACCTGAGTTTTCCCGTAGATCGGGATCCTGCCGACGTGCCCGGCCATCGGTCCGTACCTGGAACCACGCCAAACGTTATTTTTACATGACGGACAGTGGACACACCGCTACGACAGTGTTCACCTGCTCTAATTTATGCAATAAGGGCCTTTAAACTATATTCTCAATCGGTTTTCAAAATACCCTTCATGTATGTGATGCTGACCGGTTTTTTTTAATATTATATAAACCTAAAGTCCCCGGCAGTTTAAAACCAATCCTGGAACCCGTCATTTCAGGATATTATATATCCTACTAGCTTCCGCCCGCGACTTCGTCTGCGTGGACTTGGGATAAAAACTAATTAATCTAGGCTATAAACTATCTTGGTGCAAAATTTCATCCAAATCGGTGGAGCTGTTTAAGCATGATTGAGTAGCAAACATCGAAATAAATATCTAAACATCCAAACATCCAAATCCATCCTTTCGCATTTATAATATTATAGTAGGATAAAATAATTTTACTTTATAAAATGAATAAACATTACCAATGAAACAGCAAATTACTTCTAATGTCCCACGGGGACTATAAACCTAACTGTTTTTATATAGCTAGTCTAAGTCTCTCTAATGCTATATTCATGAACAGCAAAATACCTACCTAAGTAAACAACTGCCAACGATACGTGAATGGAAAATAAAGTAAGTAAAGATAAATAGAAGAGATCCGTCTTACCCGTTCTCCGCCATTTCAGTCAGTTGTTTACCATGCGGCGGCCGCAACGGCTACGGAGTGAGATCACAGCTTATTCTTGCTTTTCAGAATCCGGGGCGAATGTGAGCGCCAAGGTTGCCTGCAAAGATTGGTCATTGATTAGCTACGTGAAAAATTTACTAACAAATGCGTTTTAAGACGCTGTCAACACCAAAATGTCCTTGAGGATTTTGGATAGCGCACACACTGTCTATTTGTTTTGGAGTAAACGAGAGCGAGTGTTACTGGACGGCCCGGTTTTTGAAGATAATATTACATAAATATTGAAATAAAAAAAGGTGGATTATTTATGAAATATGACTCGTTAGCGGTTTAGGTATGAATATGTTGACTTCATGTTTTTAATTGCAGACCCATACGTCAAAAAAATAAAGACATAAAACCGTTTAATGTGATTTTACGACCAATCTTTGCAATTATTTTCTATCGAGCCGATTTCGTCCAATTGTGTATCGAGCTCGTCCACGGTCTTTGAAAAATGGTGAATATTAACATATATTTTATTTGATGTGCTGGAACAAATAGTTTTTCTTAAAAAACTGCTTAAACAACATCAATTTCACCAAATTAGGTCTTATCAGCCTCTTAAGATAAATTTTTGGGTGTTGGTAGGTTAGTAATAAGTACTTTTAATCTGAATTCACAGCAAGAAAGATGAACTGGATGTCAATTAAATATTGCAATTGAGGCGTCACGGCAAAACTCACTAAAAGTTTAACAATCTAAATTCATTTATCTTGTCTACGCTTTTTATTCTTTCATAACTGAGTACTACGACTACATATTTTAATATTTACTAGCGCTCCGCCCCGGCTTCGCACGGGTACTATATTATACATATAAACCTTCCTCTTGAATCACTATCTATTATAAAAAACCGCATTAAAATCCGTTGCGTAGTTTTACAGATCTAAGCATAGATAGGGACAGACAGCGGGAAGCGACCTTGTTTTATACTATGTAGTGATAGTGATAGTGATTGATAGACAAGTTTCCATCCTTCAGAATAACAAAACTACATATTTATGAAGTGAAAACTTCTTTAGCGGCGCAGAGTACTTTTTGGGATGGCGAAAAATTGTTAAATACGCGACAGAGTTTTTAGACGTCAGATGCGAAGGAGGTCACTTTTTGCTGCTAGCCGATTCGACCTCATTCAAAACTGAACGCTATTCGTAAGAGTATAAAGCCGTTAAACACTTTTTGCAATAGCATATTCTGCAAATAAATTTGTAATAATACCAACGCGTCCTTCACCGTTTTGCTATTGAGAAAATTCTAATAGTTCGAATTTGGGCGTTATTCCTAAAGAGATAAAGCTTTGCAAAATATTTACCAACGGCAAAAACAAATTGATATTTTGGTCGCCAACTCGCCACCGCCGTCTGCTGTTCTTGCAAATTCGAATAGTTCGAATTTAGACGTTATTCCTAAAGAGATAAAGCTTTGGCAGTGGCAAAGACAAATTGGTATTGTGTTTGCCGCCGCCCCGTCGGCGCGCCGAGCCGGCGGCCCCCGTCGCACCCAACGCGCCCGCGGCCCGTCCGCCTAAATAATTGATAATTGTTTATGCGTCAAATTCATTTTTAGGGTGACACCGTAAGATGTCACGTGACCTGATCGAAAAACTGTTACAATGTTATTGAGTTTTCACTTCTGCCGGCACTCCCGGAGTGCAACCCGGTCTTTTTTTTAATTATTTTTACTTATTTCAAAACATAATTTTCAACAGACTTTCACCCTAGGTTTTGCCTACTAAGTACACGCACTGAATCAAAAAGCCAATGTTGCTTAACGTTAACGTCCGTTAAGTCTTCCGAAACGTAACGCATTAACGTTTAACGAAGTTAACTTTTCATTAACGGATTAACGAAGTTAACTATTTCATTAACGGTGACCGGCTCTACCGAGGCAGAGCTGACTTGTAGACTTCCAAAAATGATGTCCACTCATTTGACAAAGCCTCTAATGAGATTTACATTCCCCTCTGAGCAATCGATTCCGCAAAAACTTGTGCCTTTGCTAATCTGGGTAGGTACATTAGCAAGCAAACTCGGGCTAACCTAATATGCAACTGCGATAACTCTACGTTCAGGAAGGGGGATACATTACTAATTAGGTATTTTTGTAGTGCCTTCAATTAGAATGCATAAGACATACAGAGATAGTACGCAGTCATAATGTTTAGTCACTAAATAGCAGCAGCATGCCAGGGAAGGGATATATGGTACGGTAATAGAAATTTGGCACTAGCGGTATAATTATAGTCGGTGGCTGAACGCCAGGTATAATTTTAACACTAACTACGACTTGCATTCCAGAGACATTATCCTACTTAGTTATGGTCATAAATCTCTATGACAAACAAAAAGGACTGTATAACGTTGTGAGGGTATAAGCTGGATTAGCGGTATTAATGTTTAATACCGCCTAGTGGGTGCACTTGATACTTTTTTATCAGCTTTTAGTACAATGAATTTGATTGTATAACAAAATAAAAGGCGCAGATCAGCAAGTGCAATTTTCGTTGTAATTTTCTTGTTCGTAAATTCTCTGAAATCGATGGGGCTATATGAATACGAACAGTTGGAAATACCGATAAAGAAAAGTGCTGGCGATTTCTTATCTATACTTCATCTAAAACATATTTTTATTATTATACCAAATTATTTACTTACTCCATGAGCACTTGGGAAAAGTCGATGGAAAGAAATAACTCTAGTCTAAATATATATTCATAACCCAGTATGCACACCTCGCCGGAATTAGGTTAAGTTCACAAGAACAGATTCGATTTCTAGTACCAATTATCATCTCTCAACGAAACGGCGGTTGCTTGAATATAATTTGAGTTCACGCACCCAATTTAGATACCTGCGTAGTACTGTAATTAAAGACTGCGTTGCGACTTCATCGTCATTTTAGACGAATGAGCAAGCAGCAAAGCAAGCCTTTTCTTTTTTTCTAAAGTATTTTCAAACAAATAGACCTAATACATTACCTACCTTTACCTGTTTTTTAACACTTCCCAGTCCGCAATATACGGAGGGATGCAATAGTTATTAATGTCACAAGGGAGCAAAATAGTATATTTACGGCGAGGGCGGTGTATTGAATCCTGAACGTAGAGAGGGATCCTACAATAACGTAGGATCCTGAGCGTAGTGAGGGATATAGGTGGTAACGCCCGAGATGAAGATAATTTTACTACTTTGTTACTTAATGAAGAAATTTTAAAAAGATGCTGTTTAAATTACTTAACAAGTTTTAACAAATTTTGTTGATTTTTATTAAAAAAAATGTAATATTACGAAAAGTTCATTCATATAACCGACCGGTTAGTCTAGTGGGCAGTGACGCTGCCTATGAAGCTGAAGGTCCTGGGTGCGAATCCCGGTAGGGGCAAATATTTGTGTGATAAGCATGAATTTATGAATAACTCCACTAATATAAAAAAAAAAAAATTACGTTGTTAAAGTTAAAACTTGAAATATATTCGTTTTAATCGATTGCGATGAAATTACAATCGATTATTTTATTATGGCATATTGCGTAAATGCTACATGCCAATGAATAAATTAAACAAGTAGCTTGAACAGAAAAGTAGCATTTTGATCCCTCTCGTCGTGGAGCAAAACTTACTTTTCCGAATTAAAGGTGTGAAAAAAGTTTTTATTTTGTTGACTAGATACTAAAAAAATGTTTTTGGTGCCCTATACACAGCGCAAATACGAACTCTACGAGCTACGAGCATGATAAGTGGAAACTTAATTTATCGCCTCCCTCCCTTTCGTACTAAACGTTATGGAAACTAAAATAAATAACCGACCTAACGAACAGACAGACATAACAAAAGTGGACGGGGAATTTGCTATACCAACTAGCACTACCAACTAGGCTACAGAGGTCGTCAGAGGTATATTATGGAGATAACGAAGGATTAGACATTAATTTACGACAGGAAAAAAGTGAATACGACGTCTAAAACAACTTTTTAACTTTTCAGAATCACCGGAAAAGGTGCCAACCACGTGCAACGGTTGCAAAAGTGATAAACAAAGTTCCATACCCACCACCTTTCACGCTTAAGTAAAATATTAGCTACTAGGTTTGCAAGATGCTGCTGGCATGACATCAATCACGCCCACGACGGCTCGACACCTGCAGCTGAGATATGGGCCTTTAACTATTTGTCCACGAGTTTGCCTGCGCGCAACTAATGCCGGCTGTACACATTGGGCCAACGTTGGCGCGTGAGCAGGAGGCAGCTATGTAAACGAAAAAGATCGAGTTATAGCCCTCTTCCTCTAACGCATAGCTGCCTTCTGCTCACGCGCCAACGTTGGCCCAGTGTGTACAGCAGCCTTTATGCTTTGATCACGCCATCCAGTGACAGGTTTCACGAAGCTATAATTTTACAATACGGTATTTGACAAAAGTCAAATCAGCTTCTTTTTATGAGACGTCAAAAACGCTTAATTAGTATGGAATTTGTAGGGATTACTTGCTTGTGACGTCACAATCAAACAGCGTCCTTATTGTTAGTTTTTATGAATTTAAAATTCTTACAGTAATAAACATAAATGAAAGATTGATACTTTCCGAGTATTTTCGTAATGTTTATCTGTTGCTAGTGAAAAAAACAATTTATTTTCACTGTCAAATACCCTATAAACAGGCAACAGGGGCCCGTTTCTCGAAGTTTTCGTTTACCAATAAAAGGAGTTGAAAAGGGGTTTCCGCTTGTATTACACGTCATAAGCCTTTGACAAATGGGTCCCAGGTAGGATATATATATAATAGCCAGTCCGTATTGGCCAAGGACCTCTATGTCGCTTGTTTAGTTTTTTGTTTTGAAATTGAACTTATAGCTGCGCGAAACGGGTCACAGTCACAGTAAGCGGGCGGCGTTGGGTTTTCCGTTAAACCATTCAGAGCTAATCACGACACAAGCCGTTTTTCGCTACACGCTGAGAAAACAAAATGGAAGCAGTTAAGAACAGTTGTGTGTGTATGTTGCATTAGAAAGATGCAACCTATAGGTACAAGCATTCTTAATCAAAACTACATTGTTTGAACAAATTCTAAGGCTGAAAGATTCAAAAGCTCTTTTCTATTTGAAGGAGCTAGCGAATCGAACTAAGTTATCTGCTTCAGCTTGGACCAAATTTCTTTCGTATGTCCGGCTATCCAGCTGTTCTCCTTTACAGAGGCTCTAGTAAGTTTTACCGAAACAAAACTTTAAGATCGCGTTTGCGTTTTACCCTCAATTTGTATGGGATTTGACAGCTAAACGCAAACGCGGTCGTAACGTTTTTTTTCGATAAAACTTATACTAGAGCCTCTGGTCGCATATCTCAACCGATTCTCGAGAAATTTTGTGAGCTGGTTCGATTATTATAGAGATATTTTTGTCGATTCTGTTTTTGGAATATTTTTTTTTAAAACACGGACACTCGAGTTGTACACCTCACAAAGCCACTAGTTTTATTATGGACCAGCATATACCTACTACATGCGGATAGAAATCTCAAATCGTGACGCATGAGTCAAGAGCAAAGGCTTGTGAGAACATTTTCAGGCCTTTGTCAATATAGCAACTGTCTGAACCATAGTAGCCATAACTTTGCTAATTCGGTTAATAGTACATTACTACAGAGGCCGGAAAGGAAGGGATTGTCGGCCGAGTACATATAGACGGCCGAGCGTAGCGAGGCTGGACAGTTATGAGGCTGGCAACGCCTTTTCACGCCGAGGTATGTATAGTACTTTTCTCAAACATGCAATGAAATAACTAAAAAAAGTCCAAGAAATCAAACTTTAATTTTCATGGCTGAACGCCGTGACGCTGTGTCACAGATTATGGAATGGAAATTAAAAAAGACCATCTTGCTAGGCCTATGAAATGCCATTATGAACGGCCATTATCTCTCGTCTCGCTGCGCCCGAAACGTGACACTTCGAAGCCCATTATGAAGAACACAACGTCAATATTTCATTGCATGTTTGAGAAAATATATGTTATAATATCCAGTCTCAGTCTAAAACGATCCTAGTGCACCTGTTCGCAAAAATAACCAAAATATTGAGCAACGCATTCCTCACCTGGCCCAGATCTGGCGCTAACAATAGCCCGCTAACTTTCGCTACCTCGGATTCATATTCCACGCGTGGACGAAACTGAACTTTACACGGTTAGTCCAAGGTCGATTTCAATGTACCGTGACTCATATTATATCGTATACGTTGAAACTGGAAGTCAATTCATTCACTCATTTAATGAAATATTAAATTGATACTTACTCCTTATCAAATTCTATGAAAGTCTCAAACGGATGTTTATTAAGGATGTCAACTGGAAGGGCAGCACTAAAATGTTATATAGAAGGTTACTTAATAATAATAAGAAATAGCATTTCATTGAAAGGATATTTGCTGAAAAATTACTGAACATCAAAATATTACTGAGTTCTAGATGTATTTCAGAAGTAGGTACAATAATTCTATTTTACGAGTTGTGTGTCATGTTGCGTCACTCAAGAGTAATGTGAAGAAGTTGTTTCCAACGACTTTGCGACCCTATGCGCAATATCTATGCGAATAATAAGATATTTATTTATTTGTGACGTACTTTTGAAAATCTACCCAGCCCAACTGGATCTGGAACTGGATCCTGCTGTCGGCTCCCTTGCCCTAAGTAGGTATGTACAATATACTCAACTATACTCCCCTCTCCCTGAACTTCATATTAAAGGAAAGGTAAGGGCATTGCATCGGCCAGATTTTACTGATCAGTAACGTTTAATGTGGCGCCGGCAGCTGTCAAGCCGTAGTCAACCGTCAAACTTCCCAGACAATTCGATCTTACCGTTAAAACGGTCTGTACGTAACTTGAAAAAAACCGAACCTAAACCCTTGTGTGAAGAGTGCTCGTGAAACCCCCGCTCTTGGAAGCTCGCAGCATGATTTTTGTTTATGTGCCACGTAATCGCGCACGCGCGTACTTCTAAATCCGAGATTGAGTCAGCGGTGCCGCGCTGACGTCCCCGCACTTTATGACTCTCTGACCTGAACCTGACCGCTAAAACATGTAACAAATAACACGAAAGCGGTCAGATATTTGGCGTAAAGAGGCATTCCACCTTATTGCATGCCTTCATAATTATAATCACGGCGGTTAGCGGTTACCTATCACAAGCTCAAAAAATTGTTTCACCGAATGAGTCATTCGCCAAGATTTTTGTTCTATTTTCCGAAGGGATACTATTTAGAATGAAGGTAGTTCTCATTTGTCTTAACCTTTTTTTTTACTCGTATGTAGTTTCAGCGTTAATTCTTTACTATGTTGTCGAATTCGAGAGCAGGTACCTACCTGCAGGGTGGTCTCATATAAATTTGGTGTACCTAAACCATGTTCGTTTGCTATCGGATACCTCAAGTTTGGTGACATCAAACTGTTGATGATGACCACGGAACGGAACGGATGACCTCAATTATATGCCAATAGTGTAGAAAACAATGCCTTCGAGTAAATAAAACTTTGTCAAAAGACTAATTCAGAGATAATTATGGGCCAAACCAAAGTCAAGATATAGTTAATCTCAAAAAAATAAATTAGGGACGCTATACATTTTTAGCAGGTTTTATCGTGTTTAAATTACGGTTGAACGTGTCAATAATAGGAAGGGAGTCGACTATAGGTATACTCTATAATCTCACGGCTACGAGTAACCATGAATCATCAACAACTCTTTTAGAACTATCGAAAGATTCTCTCATTATCCTTAAGTATTTTTAACCCAGTTATTTTTGGCATCCATTCGATCTGGCACTTATTATAAGAAAATAAAAGATCAGTAAGTATTTTTATCAGTGAATTATTAGTGTTGTGGCGTGTTGTCGTGACGTGGACGGAAGCTTGGTTGTCTAGAAGAGTTATAATGACTTATAATGCACGTGTCGCGTTTGACATAGTGTCTCGGTTAATTATAGTTGAGAGTTGACGAGTGCTATATTTATTAGTAAACCGGAGGAAAACAAGCAGACACCGTAGCCAATAGACGCTTGCGATTCCAGAAGAATCATAAGCGCGTTGACGACCCTTGATTGTTTTGAGGATTAATGCGTTGACAGCTAGAGACAAATGCAATCCCCTCACTCTCATCACAATATATCTGAGGGAGATACATGACACCACATGACTAAAGATACACACGTGGTATTATTATGCCTCTTCTTTCTTTTTATTATATCTCTAATACCATCAGTGCAAGGCGATAGTAAGGAAAGATGTCTTCCCGTTCGTAGAAACGCCGTAAAAGGGAAAAGTTTTTCACTAAAATAACAGTGTCTTCAATGAAGAGTATCAATAATTAATTGATAATTTATGAGTCAATTAGTTATCAGTATTACTCGCTGTTTGTTGGCCGGTTGGCATTTGGCAGCCGGCGGGGAAATCTTGAATTAAACATAATGAGCCGGCGAAAGATTCTGAAAATAAGGTAAACGTCCGAGAGATGGACGCTGTACATACAGTAGTGGGCACTCTATGTCAAAGTGACATGGCTTTTTGTATGAAGAAAAATCCTCTTACTTCGAATTTAACCCATATTGCTGTGACAGAGTGCCCATGCCATATACTAGTACAGCGTCGAGCACTCGGACGTTTACCTTAATACTAACTCTTCAATATTTAATTATTAAATCCCATGTTTGAATTTCTAGTAAGAGGACGCAATACCGAGTCCAAAACATTCCAATTAAAATTCACTACTGCTTCAAAACTACAAGTGATATATTCGCGGTTCTTTCGAAAACCTATTGGTTATTTATTCATCTTAAATCGTCGTAGCTTATTCAGAAGTAATCATCCGTTTTGACTACATGTTTTTTTATTGAAATGACCCAAATGAAGTAGTCATTGCTTGAGCTAAGAGCACAGCATATCGAGCGGGACAACACTTTGGGGGTTATAGTCGCCTTAAATACTGGCCTCTGCCAGGGACACAAACCTTTCCTCATGGAGAAGAGGGAGTTGGCTATACTGCCCTCATAAGCCAAATACCAGTATCTCAAAATGAAATGTCATTGTAAGTTATGTCATGAGACGTAGATTTTAAGTTGCATGTTCCAATGACATTTCATTTTGAGATGCCGCTATTTGGCTTATGAGGGCAGTATAGTCTCCACGCTTCCTCAGTGTGTGGCTCACTTTTAATTCTATAGCATAGAATGATGCCTATTATTAAGCCACCCAAATCCACTTATGGAGAGATTGTTTGTAAGTTGATTCCTTGATTAAGATCAAACTGAAAAATTTAAAACTATTCACCACGAATTTGAACCCGCGAACTCTGCACTCCGTGCTCTGCAGTCTGCAGATTAGTGCCTATTCTCGTAAATAACTCATCCAATTAAAAAATATTTCACCAATATTTAGAATTAAAGGTCCATAATTAGATACCTATACCTCACAGACATCCATACTAATATTATAAATGCGAAAGTGTATGTGTGTGTTTGTTTGTTTGTTTGTCCGTCTTTCACGGCAAAACGGAGCGACGAATTGACGTGATTTTTTAAGTGGAGATAGTTGAAGGGATGGTGAGTAACATACGATAGTTTTTATCCCCGTAATCATCCCCTAAGGGGGTTCCCCATTTCAATGGGGGGGTAAAACAAAAAGTTGGTATGGAGCTGCGATATAAACGAGTTCCACGCGGACGGAGTCGCGGGCAGAAGCTAGTATCATTATAAACTTATTTAAACAAAAACACTAACTGCGGTGTGTTACGCAAAATTATTGAGCCTTCCATGCAACATCAGCTGCAACCACAGGCGCAATATAAGTTTGAGGGTTGGCAACGCGCAGGTTACGGCAACCGCTTACCTTCAGAAGGGCCGCATGCTTATTTTCCTCCGACGTGGTATTAAAAACTAGTTTTTTTTAATCGTATGGCATACCTACATTATTTCGCCTTTAATGTTTGTCAAAACTCGTAGGTTAATACATAGAAAACATTCCCTTACAGATATGACTACTCATCACAAAAGTATTTGCCCTTACTGAAGGTCGACCTGGGACCTCGTAGACAGGGTTATTACGAATCAGGCGATGGGCGTCGTAATATTAGTATTATTGTCTAAATATTTTGGCACGCTATGTAGATTAAACGGCTTGATGAATCATTTGAGGTCTTCGTTAGTCGTTTTTTAATGTGAGACTCGTAGACTTTTATCTATACTAATATTATAAAGAGGAAGTCTGTGAGATTGTAGCTGTGTAAGTGCATGTAATGTGTAAACTCCGGAACCACTTATCCGATTGCAAAAAATCTTATTGTAATATTAACGGTACAGGTTGCCTTCACATAGGTATATCGGTGTGAAACAGGTGCTCATAATAGCTGATTTCGACTCTATTGTCAAGAAGTTAAATCATTCTAAAGTTAGAATGCATGCTCAGATATTTTTGAGCAACCTGAATAGTAAGATATATTGATGACAACTATAGCTAATTCTAAACGTTATTTCAATTACATAACCAGTTATTTCTTTAGTATTCTGGAAGTTTGTATTCTCTCTCAGTTATATTAGTCGTGGCCGCGGCCCGGCCTCGGTTCGGTGCTCAGTTGGAGCTTTTAAATTTACGTAAACTTTGCGATGAATAATCAATTGTGTTGATTTAAATATAAGTCTAGCGGAAAACTGATTATTAAGAAATCAAACATCATTGAAATGCAAATGCATAGTACCGACACAGTTTTTGATGTCGAAGTAAAATCTGAGTTTTATCGGGAATCGGTAAAGTAAGCTTTACATAACTAGAAATTAGTCATCGCCTACGCCACCACAGCAAGGGCACGGCGCGTGTCTACTTCAATCAAATTCAAATAAACGATATCCTAACAATAGGTATTCAATTAATGGAAACATTTTTTTCTTAACCAGTAGTCATTTTAAAAAATCTGTTGTTGTGGCAACTCCGAGAACTTTAAAAGTTTAAACTACTTTGACAATAATCGAAAGAACCTGCCCATCAATCAATATTAGCCAGACAACACAAAGTTACTCTGCATTACTTAAATTATTAAAAAAATAGTAACTAGAACTAGAATAGTTCCGATAATTTTAAGGCCATTCATGAAACTAAATTCAAAATAAACTCACCAACAAATTTGCCAAAAATAATCCAAACTCGGGCACTGCACTAAAAAAATAAATTCAAATTTGGAATAAAGCGTTCGAATTTGAAATGGTAAAGGTACGTTCGTAAACACGGTCGCGTGTGGATGAAGCGTTCGTTCGTTCGGATGCGCTGCCGGGCGCCCGGGCAGTACGCGCCGCGCGGGACGCCGCGGGGACGGTAGGGATGGGCCGGGAATAAAACTAAAACTGTTGTCGATGGTTTTGCGAATCTTAATGACGAACGAAACTAAAGTTAATATTTGGGTCAGTTTTTCTTGCCACTCATAATTATATTATTGATAGGAGTAGGTATTTACTGTAATCAAACTTAAGATCGATGTAGTAACACTAGTAACGTAGGTACCATGAAGTATGGGATCAATTTTAAACCTCGATATTTACAATCAAACAGACTTATAGAGTTTGAAAAGGCGCAGTGTACGCTTTCTTCGGTTGTCTTTAAAACCTCTGCTACAATCAGTCATCGCAAAATTTGTAGCATTATCTTTAAGGCCTAGCCCATAGCCTATCGCTCTTAACTGTATTGATGGCAGCTACTATAGCTCAAGCAGTATACTAATACTAAATAATCTAAGGTACTTAAATAATTGTCTTATACTTCGGTCTTATACAACATAATGTCCAGAAGGGATCCAAATGGAGAAACGGTACCTAAGTATATAAATACTTTGTTTTACTATAATAAATTGCAATAGTTGTACAACTGATCAAAATGTATACTAAGAATAAGTAGAGTGTAACAATCGACAATGGAAAACTAAAAATTCCAGCACTATTCGCTAATAGTTTCGTTCGGGCGCGAAGCCGCAAGCTTAGGAGCTCTCCCGTGATAATTGTCTCCAACTCTCTCACTGAAACGTGAAATGTTCTCCCATCTGCAATGGCGGTTGAAATGGAATAAAAATGTAGTGTTGGGAAGTAGTTTCACTTCTTTTCAATTTACATAAATGCCTTTTGCAATGCGTGAAGAGAAAACATTTATTACAAACAAAAGACTGCGGGCCTAAGATGGTTGCAATTTTATCACTTATCGTTGAGGATAAAACATCCAGGCCCCGTATCAGTATCGGCCTTATCACGCGATAAGTGACATGATAGTCAGAGTCAGAGTGTCAGCCAGTGACGGACGCTCTATCTTGTCACTTATCGCGTGATAAGGCCGACCATGATACGGGGCCAGACATCCGTAACTCTCGCACTCGCATACTTATCAGAAGGTGATGGGTGTCTTACCGACAGCAGCGATAAGTGACTAGGTATATGTCAACCATGCTACGCCCGCTGAATTTGCAAAATAAGCGACTGTTTCTTTAAATGTAAGCAGTAAATAGTCTGTACTGACTTGACTGACAGCTGATAGCTTACTGATACCGTACCGACTCCGCACCACTAAACGCGAAAGTAGCCTAAAGTTCAAATTAAGAACATTGTCATGATTAATAACGTCCAGGCGCGTTCATCCGCCAGATAATAGATCTACAGGATGTATATTCAAAAATAAAAATAAAAGCTGCATTCAACGATTTTCAAAAAAAACTCGTACACGGCCGGGCCTGGAACCCGGTCAAATCTGTCTAAAAATCAGAGACTGGATATAAGGAACAATAAAATTTATAGCTATAAAACTCTGTATCTACAATTGTTACAGAAAGGATCTCTCTATACCTGGGAGGTCCATTTCCGTACATAAAACTATAAAATACGGCATTTTCCTGTAGGTAATCGTAGATACAATTAATTTTGTATTAAACAGTACCTCTGCTAACGAAATATAAATCCAAATTAAAGGAAATATTTAAAAATGTAGTGCTCCGAGCCGGATTCAAACCGCAGGCATTCGTGGCCCGTCGCTACTAACTTGAGACGTTGGTGCATGCCGTAAAGATTGTTCCAATAGCTCAGTTGGTTAGTAGCAATGGGCCATGAATGCCTGTGGTTGCCGATTCGAATCCGGCTCGGAGCATTACATTTTTAATTTTTTCCTTTAATTTGGATTTGTAAGTACAATTGTTCCTTACATCCTGCACTATTACTTTACGCAACTCTACTATTTGGGTGCCCAAAATTATCTGAACATGTACTCTAACAGCTACTATTGTCTAGCCGTGTACCGTAGGTATTTGTTGCGGCGCCCACAGGTGTTCACTCCGATATATCTCGTGGCAACTGTAAGTACCTATTTGTCGTCTAAAAGCATCCAAAGTAGATACAATAAATTATGCTCTACAAGCAGAATCGTGTAATTTTTGCACAACGTCATATATTGATTCAATAGGCAACGTGGTAGTTTAATGTAGGCCCTATTTGATAGATAAGTATAAATACTTGAAAACATAATATGTAGGTAACATCCAAGACTCAAAAACAAATATTCGTGCTCATCACACATATATTTACCCTTGCTTTGGATTCGAACCGAGGATCGTCAGCTACGTAGCCATACCCTAGGCTAAACCGTTTGTCGGCATAAGTGATTTTTAAGGAATAATATAAAAGCATAGATAAAATAAGTAAAAAATAGGTAAATACAGATAGGCGGCACGTGCTATCAGGCGACTATGGAAACGCTCACGTCTGTACATAGGGACTCCTAAGGCCTGGAGACTGACGTGACGTGGCCTGCGGTGGCGGTCAATTGTAAATTTCACAGCTTAAGGACTCGGTCACGACTTATAGAGACGGCGGCAACGGTACACAATAGGGCGCTACGTTCTGATCTCTCGCTTCCATGTAAGCGAACTAGTCTAGTCCGACGACAACTTCTAAGGCCGCGGTCTGGACGACAGCGGGCAGCGGGGCGACAAGCTAAGCGAGCGTTCATAAATTGAACTTGATCAAATGTATGAACCGCCGCCCGCTGAGGGCGCTGAGTATCCTTTAGATCGCGTATATAAGACGAAACTAACATATTCAAACGAATGCTGTGCGTTTTCTTTCACTAGCGTCTAATTAAATGTGAGAGCGCAACAGCCACTGGATGCTGGTGCTACCTTATAATAAAAGTGACATGCAATTATTACACTCAAAAGGTAACGGGACTTAGGTTTCAAGAGACTTATCGAAAATAATGTGAGAAACAAATGTTAGTCAGCGTCCATAATTGCATCGCAAATGCCGACGACACCACCTCCCCGAGTCCCCGCCAACCTTCACGTAACATCATGACATGCGCGATCCATGATTCACCTGAGCATGATTCTGCACCAACCAACCAACATCAGGTACATACCTACGTATTAAGTGTCTACATCATAATACGACTATAATGTTATGATGATATTGATGCTACACAGTTACACTTAGATAAGGTCTTCTCCCAAATTCAATCTGTAAGAATCTAAGGAATATATATTATTTTAACAAATAACTTTACCTTAAAAAACTTGTCTGTGGGGCGGCCCGCAGTTGACACAGATGGGGAAATATAAATGTGTTGTAAGAAAATGTGTGAAGGAGTTGAGGGTAGAAAGGCTACTGATTACGAAATGAAAAACTTTGCAGACTTTCACCAACCTAGATAATAATCTGTGTCCAATATATCGGACGGATCTATTTGATGGACCTGGACTGGACATATGGAAAAATCTTAAATGCACTGAAGCGGCATTTCTTTCCTGTTAACACGTGTAGCTTTGACTGTAAAGGGTTAATTTAATTTATGGAATAAATAAAATAATATATATATACAACGTGTTAATAAAATAACGCAAAACCTGAAAACCGTTTGTTCAGAATCGAGCATAGAATGCGAAAAAATAAAAAATAAAATTTTTGACAAGATTTATTTTTTACATTTGTATGGAGTGTTGGCCGACTGGGACGACCTGCTCCATACAAATGTAAAAAATAAATCGCGTCAAATTTTTTTTTTTTTTTTTTTTCGCATTCTACTCTCGATTCTGAACAAACGGTTGTCAGGTTTTGCGTTATTTTATTAACAGGTTGTATATATATGATATTAGTATAATTATGTCTCGCTGAAGCCCAAACGATTTTAGTCAGCAAAAAAGTACAAAAGTTCAACGGGTATGTGTAGTCGGCTGGACAATGCGAATTAAAAGGTTGTAAATTATTCTGACAATAAAGTCACAATAGATACAATTAAATAAACGCGCCAGAATACAAATATATCCCACTTATGAAACCCACAGAATCCAGCAAAATAACGTCGGGTTAGACGTGAAATAACACGGTCGTAACCGAAAACATATAAACAGAGACGGCCTCGCACTAAAAATACCGCGTTTCGGAATATTCCGCCATCGGTTCACCCGAGGAATTAGCGAATACTAAAATACTTACATTATTATTTTTTTATATTATCTAGTGCCTACGCCAAATTTTGGGATTGGATGCCAAAGCGGACCGCGGGCTCGCTTCAGCACTACCGGGGAAAATACGCTAGGGGGATGATAATTACCTAATAAATAAAACTTCCGAATATACTCGGAGAACATCAGGCTCCAAGTGAGTTTTGCTAGTTGAAAGTATTTTGAAAACGTCAAGATTTAAAAAAAAAAGACCGGGTTGCACTCCGGGAGTGCCGGCAGAAGTGAAAACTTGAATAATTTTAATTTTGCAAAAAAAAATCCCTTCCTCCCCCCTCTCTACCCCTGCGTGCCAATATATCTAATAACAACCTTATTAGTAGTACGCTATAGTTCAACTTAACTCAGCAAAATTGATGAAGGAGACGAAGAAATAAAATACCAATTTGTTTTTGCCATTGTCAAATATTTTTCAAAGCTTTATCTCTTTAAATTAACGTCCAAATTCGAACTATTCGAATTTGCTCAATAGCAAAACGGTAAAGGACGCGTGGACAAAATTAAAAAATATTTGGAGAATATGCAAATGCAAAAAGTGTTTAACGGCTTTATACTCTTACGAATAGCGTTCAGTTTTGAATGAAGTCGAATCGGCTAGCAGCAAAATATAAAAGTTTGATAAAACCAAATGGAATTTGCATTTACGGAAAATGTGTTACGACCTTATACTGTTAACAATAAAGTACAAATTAGAACTATGTGCCCCTAGTTAAACCCCCGTTTTCTTCGAATCTCTCACGGTGTCGAATCCTTCACATCTGACGTCACAAAAATCTGTCGCGTGTTTAACAATTTTTCCCCATCCCAGTGCTCAGCGCCGCTAAAGAAGTATTCACTTCAAAAATCGGCCAGGTGCGTGTCGGGCCACGCGCAGTGTTTGTTCCCGTAGTTGCCTGTCTGTGTTAGTTACATCGAGGAGGGGGGGAGGGGGACACATGACTCAAAAAGTCTTTAAAGCCAAAAGATGGTTATGAGAAACCCATATTATTTTTATAAATAAGCTATCCAATGACACCCCACACTATGGGATTAACACTTGGGGTGGTACCGTAAAAAAACATGATTTTATTCTACTGTTTTGTCGACGTAATGGATTTTTTCTACCCTCTACCGTTATCTGTGATTTATATAGGCTCTGGCTCAAATACAATGACACCGATAATGTCGTCGAAAAACTCTATGCTCTATGGCCCATAAACGCACTGTTTAGTGTACTTTTATGGTTCATACATTTTTCATAAAAGCACTGTTTACCACGATGTCAAATCATCTAACTTTTTTTCAATCGGCCGCCATATTGCAGTGGTACCAACTTCATAAGCAAATTTTTCGAAATAAAAAGTTTTGCTATCAAACATTTGTAGAACATAAATTATTTACTAAAATAAAAATAAATGATCATGAATTGTGTGTATACATATTTTACCAATGATTGGTAATATTTATAAATATAAACCGATCCGATTCGGTTCGGATCCGGATTCCGTTTGGTTCGGATGGCAAGTTCAAGGAAATTAAAAACAAAACAGACCATAAACAAGAGGTGTCCAATGTGTCATATTTCTAATTTCCCACCAAAGTTCCAATTCACAATTAAAAGACGAAATATGATAACTATTCGTTATTAATAACATATTATTAAGATTTGATTCGTGTTTGTGAATTGAAGAAAACTGTGTACGTTCGTTTTAAAATGGACGTAGAAGAAAATAACTGCACCGCTGAAGAAATTGCGTGAGTAGTAATAGAACTAACGGGAAAACTACTGCCGAAAAGTCAAATGCTATTTATTTAGAATTAGTAGTAGAAAAAATATTGTATGCAACGGTGTATAACTTGGTCTTAAAACGCTCGTGGCGTCTTTAATTGCGATGCTCGCCAAGGCTCGCATCGCAACTCACGCCACTCGCGTTTTAAGACCCTACTTATACAACAGTTGCATAAAATACTATATATACCCATGCGGCCCATGCCGAATTACAGTTTTCTAGTCGTAAGGATTACTGAGCTAAGCCGTAGACGGACGACGGACAGAAGGACATGGCGAAACTATAAGGGTTCCTTGTTGTCTGCGGAACCCTAAAATGGACGTTGTTTGACCATTTAAAATAGTGACGTGAACGTAACTAGTCTGTATTCTCCTGCGAACTACAGAGCGTTTGTGACGTTTCATAAAAAGGTTCACCACGCCGCGCCTTCCGATACGTGGTCGCTACTCGAGAACCTTTCCGCCCCAAAGGCCATCGGTTTAACGTTGTACCGTACGTTTAGGCCCAACGGTCATAAAATTTACCTAATTAAATTCATCTCGAAAATAATAATATGCTCTGCTTTAAGCTGTTCCCAGAAGTCCGGATGTTTCGAAACATATTGAGGTTAGGCCTTGCTTGCGCTCACACCGGCGACCTTGCAGTTGCATTTAAACATAAACTTACATTCTGAATCAATGTTTGGTGAAATAAACACATCCGTTTGATCGAATGACTAAGAAGGTTACCCTTTATATTAATCTGAAAACACGTTCAATAATAGTGAAGGTCATTAGGATATGACACGACACGAGACGATAGAATTTGATCGTTAAATCCACGATGAAGCGTGTCACTTTTTCTCATTCCGAGTGCGGGTTGACTAGACCAGGGATGTTCAAACTTTTTTACTCAAGGGCCACACGTGTAGTGTGTTTTGTGTGTTTAAGGTCCACACGTGCACAGTGAGTTTAAGTGGTCTGATTTCCATACAAAACGTTATTTGACATTCGCAGGCTAAAGGCGTGATTTTTTAAGGGACTAATTTAACAAACTTTCATAAATTGGCTTTCCATTTGCGCGAAATTCCCCCTTTTCTTGAATAAACTTGTATAAACTAGAATAATTTGATAAAAATGGTTTTCCCAAAGTATGACGTCACAAACTAATATCTCAAATTATTCTAGTGTGTGGGTAATATTTTCCTAAAAATATTACCTTATTTTGGACAGTCGGTCGTGTAATGGCTTATATTAAAAAGGGGGATGCCTTCTAATAGGTCTTTGGGCAACGTGCCTAGCGGATACTTACTTTACTCTTTGGGTTTATTACTGTCATTCTTACAGTGTTCCATGCTGATTCAACAAT
This sequence comes from Epinotia ramella, assembly GCA_947578815.1. Taxonomy (NCBI): domain Eukaryota; kingdom Metazoa; phylum Arthropoda; class Insecta; order Lepidoptera; family Tortricidae; genus Epinotia; species Epinotia ramella. The sequence goes on along the minus strand of OX388201.1, from coordinate 5,259,437 downwards.
GATATTTTTTATTTTATTCAAGTTTCATAAGAAACAACAACCACGAGAACCGAGCATAAATCTTTATGAAGCGCATCGTAAAGAACAGATAAGCGAAATAAGGACGCCGAAATATGAATAGAATGCCGGCCAGTGTCGCAGGAATTACGACTGACCGAAATAGCGCGGCTCGGTCGCGACGCGGCGCCGTGTCGTGCCTAGATGCCATACGATTATTATGAGAGAATATCTTACACATCGTCCAATGTCATCTTCCAGAATACAGCTCCCGGGCTTTCTTTATAGGAGAGCTTGTAACCATGACCAAAACTACTGACGTTTGTTTTTTCCACGCACGGTTAACACCGCACGCGAACTGTCTCACGTGCGAGATGGACTGGTCGTCTCTTTCTAATAAGCCCACTTAGAAAGAAACGACGTTTAATACGGATGCCCAAAAAAACTGCCTCCATCATTCAGGCAGTTTCGCCTCGCTGAAGCGGTTAGCACCGCGCGCGAACTGTCTCACGTGCGAAATAGACTGACCGTCTCCTTTTAATAAGCACGCTTAGTAAGAGAGACAACGACGAGCAACTCGAATTGTCGACAGCGAGCATATTTCGGATCGGCTTGACCCCTTGGCGCTGCGTAGAGATGTGGCCTCTCTCTGCATTTTCTATCGCATGTATAACGGGGAGTGCTCCGAGGAATTGTTCGGATTAATCCCTGCCGCTTCTTTTCGCCATCGTCCAACGCGACAACATTACCATCCTCACCACTTAGATGGTTGGCAGTCCTCAACTGTGCGCTTCTCCAGAAACTTCCTGCCTCGCACAGCTAAACTGTGGAATGGATTGTCGCCTGCGGTATTTCCGGACCGATACGACCTTCAAACCTTCAAGAAAAGAGCGTACTCCCATCTTAAAGGCCGGCAACGCACTCACAACACCTCTGGTGTTGCAAGTGTCCATGGGCGGCGGTAATCGCTTACCATCAGGTGATCCGTCTGCTCGTTTGCCTCCTATATCATAAAAAAAAAAAAAAAAGAGATGAAGTCTTGTCTTGCACGTGACATTAGCAGCAGTCGCCGTAGCGAACCCCCGCGGACATTTTTTTCAGTAGCATCATCACCACATATGACCACCACCATAAATAACAGTGCAATTCGCGATCACGTCACACCACAGTTCCAGAAGGGTGACCAGGTGCTACTACCCTAGCACCAAAAATCGAGACTGAGTCGGATGATGCCGACGACATTGTATCAATTCTCCTGGTTATAAGGAATCCCCAAGAATTATCCAATCGCCATCATAATTTACACAACGCAGGCAAACTCACCTCATGTGCTTTCCAAAACGTGTTCGAAAATTCCAGTTTTTTTTTTGTTATTTCATATTTCAGACAGACATACCGTCATAGTCAAGTTTTGAAGTAGGTATCTTTAAGAGGGAACACGCCTTGAGTAAATGAGTAATTAGGGAAAAAAACTTATTCTTCTTCGCCACCGTCGTAGTACAGTCAGCATCACATAGTTAGTTAGCAGCCAAAGTAGCCAAATATATCGTAACACTTCCTTATTCCTATAGTAATAAAGACGTGTGACGATATATTTGGCTACTATGGCTGCTACTAACTATATGATGCTGACTGTACGAGTATAAAGAAAATCCTTTCAGCCGTTTTGCTTGATTGATTTGAGTAACAAACATCCAAACTCCCACATCTATAATATTAGAGTAGGATATAACTTTTAAACGGACACAGTGGTTAGTTGGAAAACGGTGTCGACATAAAGCCGCCAACGCTCGTTCGTTGGAATGGTGCCGTTCGGTGAATCGCCGGTATAAATAGTACGGCGCACTATTCCACTCCCAACCCAAAATCGGTTGATACCACCTCAACCAATATCACTGGAGCGCACTCTTAGGGCGGGTCGCGCCATCTAAGCCATCTTACGATTACAGCCCGATCAACGTAAAATATGACGCCGGTAGATGTCACTCCATTCATACAATCAGTTTTTGACAGTTTTTTACGGTTTGGTGCAACAAAAGAAGAAAGAAAGATACATTTATTCACAAACACACAGGGCACACATATTAAACAATAAAATAAACAAAACACATCTAACGAACACAAATGTCAAAGTGACAGATATACTTTAACGCCATTTTAGTTAAAATAGGCTTTTAAAAACTAACCATGTGTATGTTGTAGTTTGCCTAACATTGTGTTGTTTTTTGTTTTAGATCTTTCAACCGATCAAATCACCTTTTGGACAGTTTTTTCAAGACACTTTCGTGTAGCTTCTAACCTTGACGCTGGCATAATTGTCCCACTGGACAGAAGCCATTAACATGAAAATCGATCGAAAATAGGCTTGTAGAACGTTAATGAATACGCCCGTTAGAGTATTCCAGTGTTAAAACCGCCCGCGTCGTCGGGCCTTAGATTCGCCCTGTATGAGACACCAGGCTTCTCTCCCACCACGCATTCGCGTTCGCGATCGCTTTATTGGGTTCGTCCTATATAAGCAACAGAACGGTACAAAAACACGTACTTGCAAATGTAATAGTAGTAGTACTTAGTGTTTTTCTTGCTCGCTTCTCTTTGTCATTGTTTACCTTGTCGCAAGATTTTCTATATTTATTTGTAGCAACTAATAACTGCAACTATGTAATCTTTTTTAAATTAAGTTTTTGCTTTTGTGATACATATTGGAAACTATAGGTCTGATTTGTACTTAACTAACAAGTAATATTATACTTTTGTATGACCGTTTGTTTCATAAAATAAATAAATAAATAAAATCACGGCGCACTTAGAGCCACGATCGTGCCATCCTGCCGGGTATAATGGTTAACTTTTTATCACTTATCGTTGTGTAAGACTTTGGTTACGTTCTGACCTGACAAGGACAGATAGAATCGTTTTTGTCTGCCAAGGTGTTTAATATATGTCATTGACATAACCCCGAGGGGTGGAGGTAGAAAGAGGGGAGATTTCTGCTTACAAATAATTTCCAAATACTTCACCGTCTAGATCAAACAATAGCAAAGGCTATAAATAAAACAGAAGAGATCGTCAGTGACACATTATTTTATTGTATTCCCGACCACATTGCCTTCGACAAGGTTTCGGTTCGCAGTATTTACAAAAGCGGCAAGTTACGTTCAAAATCTGAACAACATAATTATATTAGTTCACAACTTTGGACAACTTTAGTATAACTCCAATAACTGCAGTCAATGATTCTTAATAAATTGTACGACAGACTCCAAACAGCTCGGTACTTCTCTTATAACTGTGGCATGTAGAATTTGACATTATTCAAAACTTCAACATCATTAAAAAACTTACCACATATTTTTAATATCATCTAAAACCCTTTGAATCCTTTTGATCACTATAAAGAGGTATTTTCGATAAACGTTTTTGTGAAAGCCTTCTAAGAACATTTAATGAATAATTGTAATTCCTAAGTAGCGACGCGCACTGCCTTGTCGCGTTCGCTTCGCGATACTAAACAATATATTTATATATGTACTATTTACAACTTGAGTACTCCGATTCTGTACAACTTCATTGGTAACAAATAAATGTAAAATTCCGAAGTGAAACGATAATATCTCAATAGCAATAACAAAATAATAAACAATGTGTTATTTGTAAATGATACATTAATTCGATCAACGAATTAAGCAGCAACTACTAGCCGCGAGTAAATCAAATCGTAGAATAAAAATTACAAAATATCTAAAGTCAATAAAATTAAACTTTGTCATAGACAAAAAGCTCATTTGCCATATAATAATATTTACACGAAATTTTATAAAAAAAGAAACCAAAAACACTATACCAACAGTAACTAGTAAAATCATTCAACACAAGATATCGTAAATCTGCTGAGTAAAAATAATTAAAGCAAAAACTTAAGCCAACTATGACAATCTCAAAATACTTAAAAAGTTTCAAAAACACGTTACACTTTAATATTATTTAAGTCTATTCAAATCGTCTGCGATTCCGTACACAAAATATGTCATTTGTTAGTTCTATTTATTTGAAAATAGCGTACACTCGTCGCGGGGCGCCCTACCTTAACTTTATTCCTTACAACATCACAGATCCATTTTCAACGTCTTCAGAGGGGTTGCAGGCACTTCCATTACCAGACATACAACTTTAAGTGGACCGAATATAATTGTCTTAGGGACTTCCCAACGATAACAATCTATCGATAAATTCTACTTCCTTGTGACATACGTATATTGTGAATATGCAAGATGCATATTATAACAGTATAAAATCCGTACAGGTCGATTAAGAAAGATACCGGTTTTCATATTTCATCAGTGAGACTAATTAACGGAAAACATTTTACGTGCAAAAAATGCCGCGTATAAATAAAACAGTGTCGTGGTGCTTTTAGGTATTAATTCTTAGTCAAAAAACTCTGCTTTTATACGTATACGTAGGTCTATTCTGTACATAAATTGTACAAAATGTGATTGTTATCTAAGCATTTATATACTAAATGTCATACAATTTATCTGAATTGGACTTTGGTGCACAAGGCATTCTTGGTTTTAGTTTTCTTTGTATGGAAATCAATTGAATCGAATAACAATAAAGGAACCTTTTTTGTGCAAGAAACACGATTGGTGATAAAACTCTAGTAATATATTATCATTCGATAGGTCGTGATCAGCAAACAGGTTAATTTCCACTTCCGGGTGAACTCAACATCTACCTATGAAACGTCACTTGGAAATAAAAACATATATCGATAAATTTGATATCGGAAGAAAGTCCCTAGTTAATTGTCATTATTGCCACAAAAGTTTATACAAAAACAAAACGTGTATTAATCTTATACAGTGACAACCAAATAAAAGCTTTGTTTACACCATGACTGTGTGTCAGGGGTATAAATCTACCTACATAAACACGAACATAGATATCAGTCACGCCTTTATGACATTGACAATAGAGCCCAGTACGGATATTTATGTCCTTATTTATCCCTGACTGCACCTCTAGTATACGAATACTAAATAGTTTATACGAAGATAAATCATAAAGAAAAAACTGTATAAGTCCATTACTTGCTTACCGGACCAGCATATCTGCCACTAGACGAAACGAGATCTCATCTGGACTTGAAACAACTTCGTATCCATTTGTTTTGGCCCCTAGTAAATCAATTACAGGGTTACATTTCCAGTCTGGACAACCACCACGCTTTATACTTGATCTTTGTAAAAGTATTGTGAACATATGCTTGTGGTGCACAACCGTTTTAAGGTAGGTATAAATAAATAATCGTAGAAGAGTGCGCAACCCCGCCGGCAGGCACATGCTAAACTATCCTAGCCCGCACCCCGCGCTCTGTCTCTACCTATAAACATTTTAATGTATAACTATCATAAATTACTGTATAACCATAACTCCTAGCTTACAACATTAACTTATCTTACCCTACAGAAAGCTAATTCCCATTTGGCTTCTTTCAAGTTGAACCATAATTATGTCTTGAGATATTTAAACTTACACGACTAGTGTACTTTATATTAAAGAAAATGCCTTATTTTGGTATAGCTGTTAGTAAATTATTATAATTTCACTTTAAAATAAACTCGACAACACTCAGACTCGCTTGAGCAACCGGTATATGTCGAATCATTAAACTAATATCTACCACATATAGGATTTGTGAAAAAATATTATACTGAGATCGCTTACTGTTCTTTAGTTTAGTAGTGTTCCGTCTCAAAACTGTCACAAAACGTAAACCTATGTTAGCGTTATCCTACACGTAAATAAATACAAGACATAACTTAATAGTTCACCTTTCTTTAGACACGAGCGATGCATATCCTAAATGTGCAATGTTTGTTTCCCAATACAAGTACATGTGAGCCATTATAAAAATAAAAATTTGGAAGACAGGGTCCTAAAATGTTGTCGTGCGACGATCGCACGGGAAACTCAACTTAAATGCTATATGGCATAAGGATTAAAGCTGCACCTGTTCCGGTTGACGTGACTCGGAGGGCGGGTGCGGGTGTGAAACAAACTTGCACATGCGTGGTGTCGTGAAGGCCTCAAAAGAAGCCGATCAACTCCTACTCGATGTTGTTCCGCGGCCCGTCGATCGGCATCGTGTGCAGCACCTCGTCCAGCAGCTGCAGCGCCCTGCACACACACACACACAGGTCACACTTGTAGCATTTCGTAAGGCAAGTGAGCGCGCTCCTATTATAATGACGTTAAAGTATAATTTCGTCAAATGCTCTCGCCTTCGTGAAATGCAAGAAGTATAATTAGACAAAAGGGATAACGTTGTCTGGAGTTGTTAGGGTTGTATGTATGTTCCATGTTTGCAGCTTCAAAACCTAACAACATATTATCAAAAAATCACACTTCATGGTTAGCTTGATTGGGCTTTAGAGGATTTTTGAAGTGAAAACTTCTTTAGCGGCGCTGAGCACTTTTTGGGATGGGGAAAAATTGTTAAATACGCGACAGAGTTTTGTGACGTCAGATGTGAAGGTCACTTTTTGCTGCTAGCCGATTCGACTTCATTCAAAACTGAACGCTATTCGTAAGAGTATAAAGCCGTTAAACACTTTTTGCAATAGCATATTCTGCAAATAAATTTGTAATAATACCAACGCGTCCTTCATCGTATTGCTATTGAGAAAATTCGAATAGTTCGAATTTGGGCGTTATTCCTAAAGAGATAAGTCATAAGTCATAAGTATTTTATTAGTAAAGCCAATTTACACGTCATAATTGTAGAACATATTCACATATGTCGTAAAAAAATTAAATATACACGTCAATATGACATAACACAAGTCGTGGCATTAATAATTATTATTAATATTAAGTACAAAATATAGATTATATAATAATGATTACTTTGACATCCTTTTTGTGAAAATCTAAGAACTCGTTATAATCGATAAAGCTTAGAAAAATATTTATCAACGGCAAAAACAAATTGATATTTTGGTCGCCACCGTGCACCGCTATCTGCTGTTCTTGCAAATTCGAATAGTTCGAATTTGGACGTTATTCCTAAAGAGATAAAGCTTTGAAAAATATTTGGCAATGGCAAAAACAAATTGGTATTGTGTTTGCCGCCGCCCGTCGGCGCGCCGGACCCCGGCACCGTTGCGCCGCGGCGGCGCGTTGGGCCCGTCGCACCCGCGGGCCGTCCGCCTAAATAATTGATAATTGTTTATAAATTTGCGTCAAATTCAATTTTAGGGTGACACCGTAAGATGTCACGTGACCTGATCGAAAAACTGTTACAATGTTATTGAGTTTTCACTTCTGCCGGCACTCCCGGTAAGTGTAAGGTGTTTTAGACTGTAGTTTTTTTAGTTGCGTAGGGCACATATTCGAAGCAGCCTAACCGGGAAACTACCTCCACCTTACAGAACATTGTAGCCATAGTACCTCTACTTGCTCTGTAGGTATGCGGTGTTGTGTTCCTCGCCAGAGCACCCGGTGATGCTTTGTATTGAGTGAGGGACCCCAATTTCTGTCTAGCTATTGACACAACAAATTCTCAAATCAATAAAGGGTCGGCAACGCGCTTTTTGACTCCCTTGGAATCGCAAGCCTCCATACGCTTCGGTGTCTGCTCATACGGGTAAGTAATACGAACTTATCATATAACGGTCATAATATACAAAAAAACCACAATGATGACAATGGATTTTTGCTCACTATGTATAAGCTTGTTTAGTATAACGTTCATTGCACATCATGAACGAAAGGTATAATGTCAAAATATATATTTTCGTAGAGTATAATGTACTTTAAATATAATATCAATTGATATATCGATTAAAGCGTATAATATTCATAACACCTAAGGAATTGAAATATTGAAATTAGAAAGAAAGAAAGAAAGAAAGAAAGAAAGATATATTTATTCACAAACACACAGGACACACATATTAAATAATAAAATAAACAAGAAAAGCACATAAAACATGAAAAAAAAGTGTGTCTCTGCGGCAGTGAACCGGACACTGGCTCAGCATTATGCTGAGGTGTCAAGACACCTACAGATGAACCTAAATACCTATTGATTAAATTAAATATTTTTTTGAAATCAAACACGCTAATTATTTTAGCCTAACCTAACCGCCAGCGTGTCGACGTCACCCCGCTTCGCGGGTTCGCGGGGTGTCTATTTCCGCTCTAAGGGACACAAGATAACCCTAACCTAACCTACAAATAATACCATTGTTAAGAGTATTTTTTTGTTTTTTTACTGCGGGGGACTTCGCCTCCCGAGCCCCTTTTGTGATTGGCACCGCTCCCCCTTCCCCCGTTTTTCTAGCTGCCCTAATCTAATTTTATGTATTATAATCCTTATACGAAAATATACTATATGTGTTATGAACTTATGATCGTTATACGTTATGTATGTTATGTCAATTGACCGTTATTCCTTATAAAAGTATTGGTTTTGTTGTTATACTCGTAGCTAACGTTCATTATATCTTGTGAACGTTATTAATATGAAATTATATATATTGTTGTTATATCTCGTGGGACGCACCCATATATATAGTCGTCTAGTCTAGTACCCATAACACAAGCCTTACTGAGCTTACTATGGGACTAGGTCGGTTTGTGTAAGATTATCTCCCTAAAAAATAAAATAATAAAAATGTAATCCAAAGCGTGACGAGGGGTTCAAACGCACTCTACGTATCAGCTGGTTACCTGTGGAGATGCACCTTGACCCAGCACGGCGTCTCCTTGATGGAGGTGCGCGGGTAGTCGGGCCCCCAGCCCTTCACGAACGAGAGCCGCACGATGCACAGCCGCCGCAGGTCGTCCACGTATCAGCTGGTTACCTGTGGAGATGCACCTCGACCCAGCACGGCGTCTCCTTGATGGAGGTGCGCGGGTAGTCGGGCCCCCAGCCCTTCACGAACGAGAGCCGCACGATGCACAGCCGCCGCAGGTCGTCCACGTATCAGCTGGTTACCTGTGGAGATGCACCTCGACCCAGCACGGCGTCTCCTTGATGGAGGTGCGCGGGTAGTCGGGCCCCCAGCCCTTCACGAACGAGAGCCGCACGATGCACAGACGCCGCAGGTCGTCCACGTATCAGCTGGTTACCTGTGGAGATGCACCTCGACCCAGCACGGCGTCTCCTTGATGGAGGTGCGCGGGTAGTCGGGCCCCCAGCCCTTCACGAACGAGAGCCGCACGATGCACAGCCGCCGCAGGTCGTCCACGTATCAGCTGGTTACCTGTGGAGATGCACCTCGACCCAGCACGGCGTCTCCTTGATGGAGGTGCGCGGGTAGTCGGGCCCCCAGCCCTTCACGAACGAGAGCCGCACGATGCACAGACGCCGCAGGTCGTCCACGTATCAGCTGGTTACCTGTGGAGATGCACCTCGACCCAGCACGGCGTCTCCTTGATGGAGGTGCGCGGGTAGTCGGGCCCCCAGCCCTTCACGAACGAGAGCCGCACGATGCACAGCCGCCGCAGGTCGTCCACGCCGATGCCGGCCGCTGCCGTTAGACCTGGACATTCGTATGCAACGATATACATCCATAACATGTCGACTTTTTCACAACATTTTTGCGTGTCAGAAAGGGGCTAATAGTACATTATTTTCGAAGCAAGGGAAGTAGGCAATTGCTGGCTGAGTATTAATTTTAAACGGACACATTGGAAGTCCGTTTAATTTAATACGAAGCCAGCAATTGCCCTTCCGGCTGAGACAAATATAGTGCTTTTGATCAAAAATTGTGCAAGAAAACAAATATATAGGTGCTTTCTGAAAATGATAAGGCATGCTTTTCTTCTCGCCACTTCATGAAATTGTCGTTTGTCTTTTGGCTTTGCACAATCATTTTCACGTCAATTATCTATATTTTCCGAAAAAACAACTAGCCACCAAAATAATTTTGCATTGCCGCCTTTTAATTTTTTTTTAAATAATAAGTTGTAAGTGTATTTTTCTTCCGAAAACGCCAGAAGTTATTTGAGACTAAAGTGGCCGTCAATAGAACTTGCTAACTATGTAAACAAACAATGTATTGAAATTGACATTTAAATGTCAATTTCAATACATTGTTTGTTTACATAGTTAGCAAGTTCTATTGACGGCCACTTTACTAAAAAGTCGCGATAAGTCACAGCTACTGATCTTCCGTTTTGGCGGTTTAGGACGTATGCTTTTTATGTATATGGCCGTTTTAACTCTTTAAAAAGTTTGTACCACAACAAATAATGGAATTTGTATGCAAAATCGAGCCGGCAAGTTTTTTTATTTTTTTATTTTGATGATTTTTTACCTATAAAGTCAACTTTGCCGATCATTTTTGAGAAATAGTACATTATTGTTGAAGCAAGGGAAGTTGGCAATTGTGGCTGAGTATTAATTTTAAACGGATGACTGAGTAATCTGATCTGTGCGTGTGTGATTGAGGAACGAACATCCAAACATCCCTTATGAGTTGTTCGATAGATGGCTCTGAATATGTGTTACAACACGCTATTAAGATTTTTCTTGGAATCATGACCTCAACCCCATACATTGTTAGGGTATGTTCTGGAACTTAACGATTTATAATATTAGTAGGATTTTAAGAAATGTAAAGCAATATAGATATATTTACGACATATTTCTGGTGTTCTGAACCAATTTAGTGCAAAAAATATAACTTTGAACCGATGGTTTGCAATATATGATAATTATAAAAATGATACCAGCCTTAAATTTCTTTTACCTCGCAAAAATATTTTATAATTTATTTTACTTAAATTACGCAATCAAAAATTAAAAGGTTTATGTTTTGTTAAATAAAAAAAGTTTTAATTGAAAATTATAATACAAGGATTGTAATTTACGTCCCTTGATTTTTTTTTCTTTTCTTTTCTCACCACAAGGCAAAGGAGATTTTTTTGCCTGGCAAGACCATTAAACGTCAGAATTCCGCGGAATTTAAAATCAGGGTTTACTATGCGGAAAAATATTTGTGACAGAACTTATGGACCGACTAGGTATTAACATGCTTGGAGAAATGCAGGCTCTGTTATAATATAATAGTTGTATTTATTTGGGCACAATCTAAGTGTTGTCCAGAGTTGATCAGCAAGCTAAACCCTGCGCATTTTCAACGTCTAAACTCATTTGTTGCATCTTAACCCACAGTGTCCCCTGTCAGTACTAACACTTGTTCATGCCTGGGTGCGCGGGCTGGATGTGTCCGGCGACGGCGGCAGCCTGCGCGGCCGCGGCCGCCTGCGCGGTGGCGGCCTGCGACTGCATCTGGCGGTGGCACTGGCGCAGATCGAACACCTGGGGAATAAATGTATATCTTCAATTAGTCGAACGTATCGTTTGGTTTTTTATGATATCAATTTTGCTGTTGGAGAGCTACTACAGCCGAGTGGTGCACGTGACATTCAATTTGGGTGTCGTGGATTCGAACGCCAGCTCATACCAACTTGGTTTCTCCAAAAAACTTATGTACGAAGTATCATGTTTACAGTAGATTTTTGGTCACCAAAATACGTCGCGAGGATCTCAACAGCTTTTAGTTTTCCCCCTGGGTAAGGTTAGATGGTAGACACTTTTGTAAAATTAGGGCCTACGGCAAATATTGTGATTTAGTGCCAAGGCGGACCCCAGGTTCCTATAGGATACAACCTCTTAGTGATTTTCCGATTGTGCCCCAAAGGAGCCTGGGGTCCGCTTTGACACCTAATCAGAAAAAAATGGCGTTGACACTCGTTTTACGAAAGCGACTGCCATTGGACATTCCAACCCAGTGGGAAAACTAGTCCTTATTGGGATAAGACCGGTTTCTTTCACCGTAAAGCCACTGTGATATTTCGATATTTCGTAATAGTACATTGTTTAACGAGGGGCGGAAGTGGAATATTGCGAACAAGAGTCTATCAGAAGCCCGACGCCGAAAGCGGAGGGCTTTTGATGACTCGAGTTTGCAATATTTTTACGCCCGTGTTATACACAATGTTTTTCATCACATTTGCGAGGAAACAAATACATTTTAGATGAAATGAATACAAATCGTAATAAAAACTGCAACATGTCAGTCGGCCATTTTGTTGAATTTGACGTGAGGCGCGTATGGCAAAGACCCTTCTCTATACAGCCACGATTTGAAAACACTTAATAACATTTTACATAGACACTAAATATCTACATATTATCTGTAAATAATTCAGTTAAACATGTTTCAGTAGTTTTTTGAGTTTAAGTTTATTTATAAATACGTTTTAAGACATCGTATTTGATATAAAACCTCTTTGCTTTGTAACTGCCGCATGAGTGACAGATACAATTTAAGAAAAAAACCATTACGCCCGTGGGCGTAACACAGACTATTACAGCTCTGTATGTCTGCGCATTATGAAGCCCTTTTCGAGCAAGTGTGATGAAAATACATTTTTGAAAAAACCCAGTGGTACGAGCCAGATTGAAAGTCGAGTGCTTTACCGCTCGGCTACAGTGGCCTCCTAATGTGTTGTTATTCTATATTATAAAATTTATAAACCAATACTCTATAGTTTCTATACCGTTCATACAACACGTTCGGAAAATGCATACGTTAGCAGGCGGAGCATATACCGTATAATAACATGGTATTTTATATACAGGATGTTATTATTAACCGTCGTAGGGCCGAAGCCCAGTTAATGTATACATTTCAAAGAACTTAAAAAACGGTATTTTTTTTTATAAATATTAATTTTAACCATCCAGCCGAGTGATCGCAGTGACCGCTAGCCGCCATCTTTTGTAAATAGGTACGAAGTCCAACCGGGTGAATGAACTTCGCACCGCGCGCCATACAGGATTTTTCAAACTTAATTACCTTTTATTACTAAATGCTTAACTAAAACATATTTTTTTCACGAATGATTAGTACGTTTTGGATACTTTAAGTAGGCTTCGGCTCTAAAGGTGCGTACGAATTTGAGCGGCTCAGCCTGAGCCATACTCGCCCCGCGCGGCGCGCTGCTCGCGAGCCAAATTGTTGCACATAAACATGCGCGGGTGAGGCAGCGTGCTCGCTACGAGCCGATATTGTGCGTCGTTCAAAATGGCGTCGGACACGATGACAGCCGCGGCTGCGTTTATCACATTTCACCTAATTATAGTAATAAATTTACGAACAAACTCGATTACACGCGCACGGCTCAGCCACTTGCTCAAATTCATACGCGCCTCGCCCACAAACAAGTCAGAACTTGTCGTCCTGTCCGCGGCACGCTCGGATACACGTCCAAATTACGCGAGGCACGCACACTGAAGCGCCTTTGAGCACGGTCAAGAGACCGCCTCCGGGCGGCTCACCGCGCGCCGCTCGCGCACAGCGCGTGAGCGCGTACGAACTTGAGCAAAATAGGTGAGCCGTGCGTGCCTCAACCCGAGGCTGCTCTAATTCGTACGCTCCTTATGACGGTTAAAAAAAAAAAGACCAGGTTGCACTCCGGGAGTGCCGGCAGAAGTGAAAACTTGAATATTTTGACATTTCGAATCGACGAATACCGTAGCAACAGAAGTACCTAAACTATTTCACTTGCAAATTAGCGCGTGAGAACTTATGTGTATGTGTCGGCCGAACGGGTAAGCGCCGCATCGCCACTACGGCATCGGTCCCCCCCCCCCCTACAATAACGTCCAAATTCGAAGTATTCGAATTTGCTCAACAGCAAAACGGTGAAGGACGCGTGGACAAAATTACAAATTCATTTGCAGAATATGCTATTGCAAAAAGTGTTTAAGGGCTTTATACTCTTACGAATAGCGTTCAGTTTTGAATGAAGTCGAATCGGCTAGCAGCAAAATATAAAAGTTTGTGACCTCCTTCACATCTGATGTCACAAAAATCTGTCGCGTGTTTAACAATTTTTCCCCATCCCAAAAAGCGCTCAGCGCCGCTAAAGAAGTTATCACTTCAAAAACAAGTTGTATATGTGGTACCTTGATGCACGCGGACGGGTATATCTTGTGCACGGCGTCGCCGGGCGCGCGGCCGGCCTCGCGGTCCAGGTAGTAGGACTGCACGAACACCGAGTGCTCCGACAGGCAGCGCAGCCACACGTCGCCCTCGCCGCGCAGGTCCAGCTGCACGCCCTTGCCGATGTGCAGTCTAACACACACACACACCTTCAGGTAAACCATTTCCACCATACAGGATATATTAGTCCTTACTCATGAAATTGGCGTTTTTTTTCACAGATATTATTTTGTACGTTATTATTTATTTCTATTGCAACTTACTAATATTTTTTTAATTTCAATATTAGATTATGTAACAAAGGTTTTAAATACTAATAATAGGTTTTAATTTTTTATTTAGTGTTTTAAATTAAAGCTTGAAAACCATCCTTTTCATGTGCTGCTGGTTCAAGTGTTTCAATTACGTATAGTTTTATGATGCGCACTATTTTTAAGTAATTAAGATATGTGTAACGTAGCTTGAAAGTTTTCTATATTCCTACCAAAATTTTGGTTGGTTTGAATTTGACATTGCTGAATAATCCGCAAAATTCAATGTATGAAAATCACAGTTTTCATAAAATTCTCCATACAAAACGCCAGTTTCATAGGTAAGGACCTAATGAATGTCGTCCCTGCGTATGCCTGAAAGGGACGATGGTTAATTAAGAGGGAAGTATTCCAAAGTATTCCAAAGTATTCCAAAGTATTCCAAAGGTATAACTTTGGAATACTACGTACTCATCCATGCAAAATGAGAAAACATTTTTCCACTTGTAAATATTTTCCAATCTCAATGATTTTTTAGTATGTTATGGACACAATGAAATACTAGGTTTATAGGTTTTCCTTTTTTAAGAAATTTATAGGTACCAATTTTTTTTTCAAGCGAATCCTATAAACCACAGATAGATATACATAGATCACGCAAATGCATCTACTTCGCGTGTCCGAACTCGGTCTCAGAGTTGGCACTTATTCCACTCGCGTCTGTTGTGGTAGCCGGTTGTCCGTGAATATTAAGAAAATGCCTTCTTGCAGAATCGATTTTGCGCGGACAACGGGGAATTCACATCATTAATTCGCCCTTGTGACGTCACAGTAGGTAGAAAAAAGTGTCACGGTCGGTTTTCATATAGATTGAGGTGTTTAAGTTATCTAGTGTATATCTATATCTGTGTTATAAACCTTGATATTATTATGCTGAAGCGATCGACATCATAATCAAAGTGATTTGTTAAGATTTAGTTTGTGGAAAACGTTTTCTCCCGAACTGGAAATTTCATATAAAAAGTACCTATTGTCAGTCGCAAGCTGCTAGCTATACTTCCTTCTTAACGTGACTAATTAAGAAGTATTAGAAGACTAATACATTGTTGATGTCTAATGTCATTAATAATTTAGTAGAGTTATATCGGTGACATCAGTTTCAGTACAACTATTTTGACAGGTGACAAACAAGCTGGTGACAAACAAAAAAAGGCCTATACGCGCTGAGGGACAGGAGATTTGACATATACATCCTTGTCACTTATGTGTGTATGTGTGTGTAAGTCCCTCTATTGCACATGCATTCAATGTAAGTTCCGTTGGAGCGTTGGTTCCCCAATGGATTTTTTGGCCGGTTTGAGGCACACATAGCCTCGCGGTGTCGCAGTGAATGTAACAAAAACCAAATGCGATCCCCAGATGAGTGACCTGATTTAGTGGTTACTCATTTAGCTTCCGTAATATCTGTCCAACGTAAATCTATACTAAGTCTGTGAGATTGTAGCTTTGCAAGTTGGTAAGTTTGTTTGTTTGTATGTAATGGGTAATCTTTTGGTACCACTTATCCCAATTTTTTTCACCTGTGATAGATATAATGAACTTTCTAAATGTTCATAGGTTATATTATATCGCCGCGCGGGCAGCTAGAAATATATAAATAAGTTCTATACATTGTTATTTTTACCTTGCGCGTTCGCTTTGTTCTGTTCTGTGCACGTTGCTCAAAGCGCCGAGGCAGAATCTGTTGCCGCCTGAGGGATCCACGTAACCGTCAACCTGTAATACATTAAAGCGTAGGTTTAATCTTATTTTTTCATGATTTTCTTATTCTATTATCGAGCCTCTTTTTCCCAAACTAACTAAAGAAAAAACTAAAATATGCTTTCAGTACTAAGTCTGGCCAGTATGAATTCAAACGGATGCCGTTTGGTTTAAAAAGCGCGCCGTTTGCTTTCTCAGGGCAATGGGCGGTATGGTATGGTCGGAATGCATTGTTCAAATTAAAAATTCGGAATCACTTGGAATTGGAAGGGAATGCTTTATTTAGGCCATACTATAGCTAAAGAAGATTCGAGGTCTAGCCAACACCACATAATATAGGCAATAGAAATACCCTTCAATGAAAATCACAAAACTTATTTAATAATTTTTAGAATTCATTGGATATGATAGACGATTTATTCGTGACCTCGTTAAGATTTCAGTCTGTGACAAATCCATTTAGTGTCAATGTGTAATTTTATTAACTTGTTCTTTTGACTACTTATATTGTGTAAGTAATTAAGCATTACTCAACTGCAATGAGTTTGGGATTGGAATAGCTGTCAGTTCATATAAACTTTGATCTTTTTATATGGCAAAACAGGCGCTTCCAATCCCAGTCTATTTGCACTTTGATAATATCCCTATAACCAGACAGTTTACGACTAATATGAATATACTCACAGTGACGTTGGGTCTGCTGGACGGCACCTTGAAGGTCTCCCCGACCTGCGTGTCCAGCTCGAAGTACGCCACGGAGCACCAGTACTCTGGCGCCGGCAGTTGTGACAGCAAACCGCCTGGGTTGCCGTTGTCTGTACGAAAGGACAAGTAATGAGTTTTTTCATCGGTGTAGTGAGTGTTCTAGGGATCGGCCGAGCCTAAGGTGATACTATCGACAACACAGCTAACTGAACATCCATGCACTTAATGTGCATTGTAATAAGGTTCTATATAAATACAGGATGGTCACTGTGTTGGCGTTTGTATGCTACTTGTCCAATTTCTATACCCAATATTTGAACAAATTTAATTGAACTGATATGATACAGAGAAAGAATATAATGGAAAAATAAGGTCGAGTCGAATCGACTCTCGGCCGAGCGCTAAATCACAACACTAGCTGTCACATTTGCGTTGTGGAACGGAAGTGCAATATTAACTGGCTATGGAAATATAGCAACTATAAAATCTGGATGTTAAGAGATTTTAAATTTGTATCGCCCATGAGTCGGAAATATCCATACGTTGCTGTATTGGTGGGTTTATAATAGTTTGCCACCATAGTGGTATTATTAATAAATAATATAATAATTATATTGCAGATTACAGGAGCTAGAACCTCGAAATCACTCAACAGTTACGAATTATAGCACAAAGTCTGAGGTTCTCAAAATGAATCGGTAAAGAAAGTCACACGAAGGCTAGGTCGTGGAGCATTCCAACCGCCGTTTTGGCTTGCAAATTATCCGCCGAGTTTTGCGAGTAAGTGACAGTTAGATCTAGCAATAAAGTTAATTGTATTTCAAGATTAGTCCATACAACGTTAATACTCCAGGCAAAATACGGTTTTGAAAAACATTAATTTATAATAGCGTTTTTTTTGTTGATTTCATTTGAAAATGTTATTCTAAGATGATTTAGTCAAGAATCCGACAAACTTTCCACCCGGAAGTAATTATGTAGATTTAAATGAAGCATGCATTATCTTTTTTTGTACGATTTATCTTGAATATTATAGAGCAAATGTAAATGAACCAAAATAAAGACAAAAACATTTATTAATATTTTTACTGACTTTTTAGAAGCCAGTTAACTTATCATTTTTTCGATGTCTGAAATTTTGTCGGATTTTGTCGCTGGGTAACTATTTAATTGATAATATATCCGTTATACTTAAAAAGTAAGCTATTATAAATTATTTCCAAAATTGACATTTTTTCCATACAAGTTGTCAGTTAATTGCCTGGACTATAACGATTGTAGTCGAAGCGTGTTTCAGGTAAATAGCAAAGCTAGGGCAGAGAAACCGCTCCGCGAGCTCACGATGTTTAATATGACGGGTGGGCACTGGGCAAGTGGATAAAGCGGACGTACAGTAGTGGTGGTGCTGCGGCGGTGCGTCGAGCGGCGCGGGCGCGGGCGGCGCGAGGCTCTGCGTGTACGTCAGCGTGTTGCTGCCCGTCCACGTGCCTACAACACGACACAACACAACACATCATAATCAACTCTCCCTACACCCTACACGCACCACGAGATGATGGATGTACGTCTCTATTCTGTCCGAGATTTATTTTGTTATATATTAGTATTGTTATTTGTATTGTTGTTCCTGTTGCTTCACAGTGATTCCGTTTCGACTGCTATGCTGTGTAACTATTTTGTAAAAAAAAAAACTCATTCATTACCCACGTTAACCCTTGGACGCCAAGTACGTCTAAACTCAAATAGACATATGTCTGCAAAATACGTTTGCAATAAATTATTCTTATTCTAAAGTGTTTGCGTATTGGCGTGACCGCGGTGACACGAATCTCCATAGGTGATATGGCTTACGCTGACAAAGCTACGTTCATAGTTTTAACTAAATAAGGTTCATATTCACAATGTTATGGAAAAAAACTAGGCGGGTAGGAGTCAATTTCGTACGAGGACACTGTTGTCCAAAAGGCGGCACATTAAATACGAGCTCTCAATGTTGTCCATAAGCGCTTACCATCTACTAGTTTATAGAATTAAATTCCCACTGGCTTGAAGACGATTTAGAAGATTATCTCAATTTAAAAAAAAACCGATATGCTCGGGCCAGCCTACGAATATCTTTAACTTTAAGCTACTGGGGAAGGACGTAACATGAACAGTCGAAAAAGGAAAATCGACTGGCTTTTACCAAACATAATACCGTGTCTACCAATGTAGACATGCTCGATCATTTCGTTCGAAGTCAACCATATACGCACTTATTCTCAAAGCGGTTACCGCTTTACATTCTGTTTCACACTACAAACGACAAAGACAGAGATACACAAACGAATATCGTTTTCGTTTTTATCGCCGTTCAAATCCGTGCTGATCATTGGAATTTGAACCTAAACAGTTGCGCTGTACTCTCAATTCGATTAGCACAGTTTTCCAGGTTATACTAGTCAGAGTAGTTTCCCTCTGGGCTGGAAGGTCAGATGGCAGTCGCTTTCGTAATAGTAGTTTATGCAACTGATACATAATCAGAGGCCTTAAAATACGAGTGTGGTTTTATGAAACGAGCGGCAGCGAGTTTCATAATAGGATCACACGAGTGTTTTAAGGCTAAATTATGTACAGTTGCATACACTACTTTATCTACACACATATCATAAGTGCTCTAAGATGGGTTCAGAAGCCGTAGGAAAATGACCTGCATTGCTACTATAGTGCTACCTGTAAAATATGATTTTTGCAATCGTGGCTGCATTTACGATATCCGGCGGAGTGTTCATATCGTTCTCGGAGTCACTAACTACTCATATTTTCAACTAAAATGTAAATTACAAACAACTTTTCACAATTCTACTGTCGTAACAGCAAAAACCAACAAAGAAATGAAAGAGATGACAACAGTAATGGCGGCAATTCGATCCTACTTCAAGATGAATGTTTTTTTTTAATCATAGACAAACGAATGAAGTCCCTATTCTCATGTCACTCTTGATCAAATGTCGTGCGGTTTATATTAAAAAACATAATGAATTGACGTTTCGCATCGATAACTGTTTTAATATCTATGGATACTAGAATAGAGACCCACTTGAGTTTTGACAGCTGTTCCAAATTTAAACTGGTATCTGTACTGTAATAACATTACAGTACAGATTTTACCTACTACCACAGACAAGAAAGTTCTCATAGTCAAATTGGTTGTAATAATGCTGGTCATTTCCTACGGTTTCTGAACGCATTTTAGAGCACTAATGATATGTGCGTAGATAAAACTAGTATCTATGCCAAATTTTGGGATTAGGTGTCAAACGGGAATAACGCTAGGAAAATGATGACTAGTCAGACTAGTCAACAGGTTACCTTGCTGGTGCTGCGTGCGCGGCAGCGGGCTGGGCTGCGGCGCCGGGCTGGCGGCCGCCGCGAACCCGTTCTGCTGCGAGCTCTCCGCCGACCCGGACGACACGGACAAGGGGCCCGCTGCGACAAATAAATACTTACAATTCGCTATCAATTAGTAGATTGTATGACAAGGGTCTAAAATAAGCCATATTACCACGGGACGGTTATTTTCCTGAACGAAGTGAGGGGAAATCGTTCGAGGAGTAATATGGCTTTTAGACCAGAGTTATACACTCTACTTTTCACTTCGACTGCGAGAAAATAGTAGAAACAAAGGCTATCCATCCACAGTCAATTATAAATTCCACGGCGAAAAGATTGTTCAAATTGCAAATTGGGCGGTATGATTTTTTTAATAAACTGCTTTGACACAGATACAAAATATTGACACCACGAAGAAACGCCTCTGACCGTCTATAGCCGCGTCCAAACGGCCGAGCGCGTCGGACAGCATACAGTGCATAAGATAAAACGAGATAGATAGCAGTCTATCCCGCTCAATCGCATAGCTTATTCCATGTATGCAGTCAACCACGCTTGAACGTTTGGACGGAGCTATAGACTGTGTCAGAGGCGATTTTTTTTTAAATCGTGTATTAGAGAGTAAAAACACCTAATGTTTGAAATGTATTCTGTTGTCTGATTGGTCGATTTCAATCAATATCTAGGTGTATTCTGGTTAGTTGATAGCAAATACAAATGTTTTTTTAAAGAGTTTTGTTATTGGTGGATTTAATTCGGTGAAGCGTTTTGATACTTTTGATTAGTCAAAATAAAATGTTTATAAAACATAAATATGTATACATATTTTCCCTAGGGGCTAAATGTACTACTTTAGCCCCGCTTGCTAAGCCTAATATGACACACTTTTCGAGCATGAGAAGTGAAAAAGTAATAGTATGGGATTGGAGGCAACAGTTTAGCCATATAAATACGTCAGTTTATCGTATGGCATACATTATTTGTGGACAGGTGTGTTTGGCTATGGCTAGTATGGCTACCCTCTAATCCTGTAGGGAAAATGTGTGTATATAAAAATAAGTGTGCACATTCTACACACTGAATTGAATATCCCATCCAGATCAGACTCGATCACATCCAGTTGATGCAAATTCGAAAAAATACACATTTGGTTCTACTTCGAAGATGGTAAATACATCATTCAGCAGCCAGTAGTCTCCCGCTGTTGAAAATGCCTTTTCTCACGAATGTATGGGAATTCTTGCCATTAATACTCAACAGTGTTAAAGAGACTTGTGTCTATGTCCATTTCTCACCTGATATAGTTTGTGTCATCTGTGTTTCAGTCGTAGTCTGTTCCGCTGTGAAGAAGGTCGTGTTCTGTCCGTCGAGGAGCGGCGTCGTGTTGCCCGGCGACATACTGACCGGCAGGGCAGCTGCTAATCACAACGAATGTGCACCTTCTTATCAGTACGTCGATATAAGGTTTAAAATCAAGCAAAAAAATAACGCAATTTACAAGCACTATAAAGGTGAAAAGCAAATTATAGGTGCAAAATAAAATAAAGCTTACAATGGTTCATTCTTTTCGGTAACCACATCGCCCGCGCGTCCATAGTGTCCGGCGGCTCCAACTTTGGCGCTATCACCCTCTGCTGGCTCATGACCATCTGCTGCGGACTAGGTATGGACATGCCTTGGCTGATGTTGGGCATCTGGGGCGTCCCCGGAGACATCTGAGTGGGCGCGGGCGCCATCCGAGGGGACGGCATCTGGGGCGAATTCGTCACCATCTGTGGCGTTCCAGGGCTCATCTGAGGCGTACCGGGGCACATTTGAGGCGTACCGGGGCACATTTGAGGCGTACCGGGGCACATTTGGGGTGTGCTAGGACCCATTTGAGGGGTTCCGGCGCACATTTGGGGCGTGCTCGGGCCCATCTGTGGAGTGCCAGGACCCATTTGTGGCATTTGTGGAGTCCCGGGGCCGGGCGCCATTTGCCCGTGGTTTGAGATCATAGGCCCCGGGGACAGATGGGGCATCTGCGGCCGCGAAGGCCGGGGCCCGTGCGTCGGTGAAAACATGTTCGGAACGCCCTCTGGCGCTAAAATGGAGCAAACAAAAATAATGCAAAAGAAACAAATCCCGCATTGCAAAATAAAATAATCAATAACTTGTTCCTAACTGACCTTCGCAAAATAAAATAAAAATAGGAATAAAGAATGAATAAATGCGTCAATATTCGAATGGCTCAAAGCGTTTGGTATAACAACACAAGTGTCTTATGTTATGGTATATAAATAATATATAATAGAAAAATTCTCAAGCATAATGATTTATTTCAAGTTAAAGTTCTTAGTCTTTGTGACACATGTCTACCCTCCCAGATGAGATCTGGAATCTGTGTCAACTTTCCTTACCTTACGCGTGCTTGACAGTGATGTTGGTCTCATGAAACAGTTGGTATAGATGTCATTTCAGTTCAGGCCACCACCGTCTTTGACTAGACCAGGCCAGACAGTGTCAGCTTCCCTTACCTTGAGCCTTAGATAATGATATTGATCCCCTGGTACTGCTCGCCCGTGTCCACGCCGTTCTAGCTGAGATCGTATTTCTTGATTAGACGAGGCCAGTACTGACGGAGATACTGATCTCTCTTACTTTGCACCTGGTTAATGACGACGTTGGTCCCCTGAAACTGTTGGTAATAGTCTGGTAGAGGTTGGTGTGTGTCCAATGACCAGCTCGCCCTTGTCCATATCCATGCCGTTCTAGCTGAGACTATGTCATTCTTGACTAGACGAGCCAAGTCGGTATCTCTCTTACCTTGCGCCTGGTTAATGATGATGTTGGTCCCCTGAAACTGTTGGTGGTGGTGAGGTAGAGGGTGGTGGTGTCGAGGACTGGCGGCCGCATGGTGTTGGATGGTGACCAACTCGCCCGTGTCCATATCCATGCCATTGCCGCTGAGGCCGGCTGTGTACTCGTCCTTGACTAGACGGCTGGGGCCTGACGTCAGCGTCAGTCCCGATAGATCTGGAATCGAAGACCTAGGTTACAAAATCATGGTCATATCCATCCATCCATACTAATATTACAAATGCGCACGTGTGTCTGTCTGTCTATCTGTCTATCTGTTGCCTCTTCACGCTTAAAACGCTGAACCGTTTGAGATTAAATTTGGTATGGATAATTTTAATCCCGGAAATCATCCCCTAAGGAGGCCAAATGGGGGGTGAAAGTTTGTATGGAGCTACGCTATAAACGGGTTCCATACGGACGGAGTCGCGGGCATAAGCTAGTAAGTAAATAAATAGAAACTAATGCCAGAGGTGACTTTTATGATGTAATTCCTTTGTCTGATTTCATTTTTTGATGAATTTATCTCAAATTAAATTGTACGCACATATATAAAAAATCAGGAGTCCACGATAGAAATAGTAATCACAAATGTAAACAGAGTCACTGAACTCATTATGTCTAATATTGTTATAAAACCTGTTGATTTCCAAACAAACAATATTATACTCAACATAGATAAATATACATATAAATATAAAGGAACAGATATGGACGCTTGACCGTGATCGATCACCCCATGGTGAATACGCATATAACCTGTTTATCAACCTCTTCTTTGAGTCAGATACCAAGTACTAGGATCTCAGACATTCTTTACCTCAGTTCTAGAAAGGTATTATAGATCGCACAAACAAGTATCGTCATCATAAACGATATGATACAGAGAAAGATTAAAGAAAAAATAAATAATATAATGAAATAAGTAATATATATAATAATGGAAAAATAAACCATCAGTATCATATCGTTTAAAATATGATCGGGGGTAACTTCCTCGTTAAAAATAACACGAAACAAAATATTTAAAAAATAATTTGATTCGTTAAGAAAGTATCGTGATCATATCAATAAGGACTCATCACTGTTTCCATGCTAAGACTCAGGGTGTAACAAATACTAACCAATACCTGGTGATACCACCCTCTCGTAGTGGTAGGGGTTGACGCAGACCGAGTCGCACTTGAGGTCGAATGCGAACTGGCAGAACTTGACGTGTTTCAGCTCGTTTTTGTGCAGGTCGGGCCAGCGCCATATACGAGCGTATATCACGTGCGGGAAGCCTTTGCGGCCTGCGACCTACAATGTTACTTAATACTTAGTTTACGATAAAAAAGAGTTGATGTTAGGTCGTATGAGTCGCTGTGTAAAACCTGTAATAATAAGTGGTGATTTTAACGTCGATCTTTTAAAAAACACAGCAGACCGCCGAAAATTAATCATTCTCTTCCAGTATTTTAACCTCTTTTGTGACCCAACCAGGATAACTTCCAGAGAAAAACCCACACAGGTTGGGCATATGCATATCAGCATATATATATAGCATTATAGTTCTGCAGCGCTGCACCTAGGTCCCTCTTGAAACATTCTACATCCAAGGTGGAAATGGTCACAGATCAGGGGGGGTTTACCTATAGTACAGGGGGGTGTGTTGCACCCGGGCGCACGGTCCTAGGGGGCGCCACTTGCCGGGCGCTAGGGTGGATGGTAATGATTGCACCCGGGCACTACATGGCTAGAGACACCTCTGTCAAAGATTACAATATAAAATACAATGACACCTGTAATCTGCCGTCCAAAGTCCTCTGTATTGTGACACACTTGCTCGGATGAGCTCCATTTGTAGTGATAGCTGTGATCAGTGAGTCCAGTTCATCCCTCTTCTCCTTGAGCTTCTTGACCAGAGATTCTATGGCACGTTTCGAGAAGCCCTCGCTCTCCCCACCCTGCCGGTGGCACATAAGGGAATGTACGATGCTGAGGCAGGCATCCGCCGATGTGGGTGCTGTGGTATTCATGGCTGGAAAATATTTAGACATCAGCATAAAATTGCATGAACAAAAAGGTTACAATATACAGTGGAGCCTAGAAAACATTCCTGCAGTAGAACACCCACAAAAGGATGATGGAAAATTCCAATCTATCGCAAAAATAAATAAATAGACTTTCTACTGAAACATTGTAGGGTAAAAAGAAAAACAAAAGTAATTTTATAATACTGTGATACTGAAATTATGTTTTTATAGTTGTTTTGAAAAAAAAAAAGACCGGGTTGCACTCCGGGAGTGCCGGCAGAAGTGAAAACTCAATAACATTGTAACAGTTTTTCGATCAGGTCACGTGACATCTTACGGTGTCACCCTAAAAATGAATTTGACGCAAATTTATGAACAATTATCTATTATTTAGGCGGACGGCCCGCGGGCGCGTCGGGTGCGACGGGCCCAACGCGCCGCCGCGGCGCAACGGGGCCGGGGTCCGGCGCGCCGCCACACAATACCAATTTGTTTTTGCCATTGCCAAATATTTTTCAAAGCTTTATCTCTTTAGGAATAACGTCTAAATTCGAACTATTCGAACTTGCACAGCAGACGGCGGTGGCGACCAAAATATCAATTTGTTTTTGCCGTTGGTAAATATTTTTCTAAGCTTTATCTCTTTAGGAATAACGGCCAAATTCGAACTATTCGAATTTTCTCAATAGCAAAACGGTGAAGGACGCGTTGGTATTATTACAAATTTATTTGCAGAATATGCTATTGCAAAAAGTGTTTAACGGCTTTATACTCTTACGAATAGCGTTCAGTTTTGAATTAAGTTGAATCGGCTAGCAGCAAAAAGTGACCTCCTTCACATCTGACTTCATAAAACTCTGTCGCGTATTTAAAAATTTTCCCCATCCCAAAAAGTGCTCAGCGCCGCTAAAGAAGTTTTCACTTCAAAAATATTTCGCCTAGTTTTTACGCCGGTTCTCCTCACAGCAGACGTTTTCTTTCAGAACCGGTGGTAGTTGATCGACTTTCATAGGTGCATGTAATATGCCTAAATTTAAGAATAAATAACTTTGACCTTGACTTTGAACCAAAAAAATGGGCAGAATTGAACAACTATTAAAACTATGTGGTAAGAGTTCCAGAAACTAGTTAAAAAATTACAATCAAATGCCAGTCTTATTGATTGACATTAAGATACATGTTTGACAGGCTGTATCTGATTGATATAACACCTCTGCCTGGAAAGGGTTAGCCCTATAAAATAAGCAGCAAAATTGGCTTTGTAGAATAACATAATTGTGTACAACCCAAATTTTCCTCAAAATTAGGAGATTAACAGATATTTTTGAACACTTCAATAGTTGTGTCACACCGAACGAGCGGCTCGCCCGAGCCAGTCTAAACGCTCGCCCGAATGCTCGGCCGCATGCGCTCGTTCGGTGTGGACACGCGTTGGGCGAACGCGCGTGGCAAGTCCGAGCCAAGTCGGCTCGGACGAATTTACCTGGGGCCATTAGTTGAGCTCGCTATCGCCATAAAAAATTCTTTCGCGTGTCCGGCTGACCAGCTGTCCCCTCATAGTCGCATCTCTCAACAGATTCTCGTGAAATTTTGTGAGCAGTTCGATATTTAACTATAGGGCAAAAATGCTTTCGTATGTCTGGCTGTCCCCTCTATAGGTCGCATCTCTCAACAGATTCTCATGAAATTGTGTGAGCGCGTTCGATATTTATAGGGCCAAAATGCTTTCGTATGTCCGGCCCTTTGATCTCTGTCAAAAAGCCGACAACGCTGGGTGAGGCGTTTGGCCGAACAAAAGAACCGTCCACATAGGCGGCGGCGCGCTCGACTCGGGCGAGCCGTCTACACTGAGCGCGCACGTTAGGGCGAGCTATGTGCGGCCGAGCCGCTCGTCGTGTGGATCCGCCTATTCAGTAATCTCTTTATAGCTGTTACATTCTGTGTACTTAGTAACCCGTTTATGGGCATTCAATAAATCATTGAGTTAAGTAGCCTGAGTTGTTGAACAACAATTAACTCAGTGTCACTTTTGTAACGAAAATTAAGCAACATAATATATTTATAAATAGAAAA
The DNA here is from genome assembly GCA_947578815.1 of Epinotia ramella. NCBI lineage: Eukaryota > Metazoa > Arthropoda > Insecta > Lepidoptera > Tortricidae > Epinotia > Epinotia ramella. The sequence goes on along the minus strand of OX388201.1, from coordinate 5,232,395 downwards.
GAAAAGGAATTTTGATACAAACTGATTAGCCGTGTCCACACCGGACGAACGGCTCGCCCGAGCCATCAAAAACGCTCGCCCGAACGGTTCGGGCGAGCCGTCAGAAGGCTCGGGCGAGCCGTCAGAAGGATCGGGCGAGCCGTCAAAAGCTCGGCCGCAAGCGCTCGGTCGATGTGGACGGGCGTTCGGGCAAACGCGCGCGGGTCGCCCGAGCCAATTCGGCTCGGGCGAATTTACCTACCTATAACAGAGCTCACGATCGCGATGAAGCCGCACGTGCGCACAGCTGTCGCTGCGACAACATTCATTTTGCTTCTGCATTTAGTTCGAAATCGGAGGAAATGTATTTAAAAAAAAGCCGCAAAATGTGGATGCGCAAAATTTTTGCTAACCGAAATGAGGCCGGGAAGCCCAGCTCTCAGCCCCCTCCTTTTTAGCCTGGTCTTGAACCACGTTACAGCCACCACCAGACGCAGACGATATAGCTCTCATCAGCGACAACCCGGAACAACTACAGACTACGCTGGAACAGTGGCGAGAGGCCATGGAAAGCGCGGGACTACGCATCAGCAGACAGAAGACGGAGTACATGCAATGTAGCTTTTCCAATACAACAGGCAACACAATACTCTTGCAGGACACTCCTCTTAAAAAGGTAGAGTCCTTCAAATATCTGGGCTCTATATTGTCGAGTGACGGATCTCTAGAAACTGACCTTGCAAACCGCATAAACACCGGATGGATGAAGTGGAGGGAATTGTCAGGAGTGTTGTGCCAGAGTTGGGCAAATTTTTATTTGAATAAGAATAAGAATAAAAACAGAATTTTTAATCTTATTCAAATTGATTTGAATAAGAATAATTCTTGCGCCCGTTATTTAGAATAACATGAAGGTGAATAAATCATGCTACTTTTATTTTAAATAAGAATAAAATACGGACTAATTAGTCCACAAATGGGGTTATTCTAACTAACATTTTATTTAAATAAAACGTTATTCAAATAAAGTTAATTTGTTGGTATCGTCGGTAAAATTTTGTGAGTTGATTTACAGACAATGGATTTTATGATAAGTTTGGGTTTACTTGGTTTGTTTTGACGAGTTATATACAATACATTATACTTGGTGACGATGGTCTGATGATGGAGTCAGGAGGTGGATAGTGGAACTCCTCGATAGCTACTTGTATATCCTTCGAGTTTGGGCTCATTTGGTTTGTTTTGGCGAGTTCTATACATTATACGTGGTGATGATGGTCTGATGATGGAGTGAGGAGGTGGATAGAGGAACTCCTCAATGGCTACTTGTATACCCCTCGAGTTTGGGCTCATTCGCTTTGTTTTGTCGAGTTCTATACATTATACTTGGTGACGATGGTCTGATGATGGAGTCAGGAGGTGGATAGTGGAACTCCTCAATGGCTACTTGTATATCCTTCGAGTTTGGACTCATTTGGTTTGTTTTGTCGAGTTCTATACATTATACTTGGTGATGATGGTCTGATGATGGAGTGAGGAGGTGGATAGAGGAACTCCTCAATGGTTACTTGTATACTCCTCGAGTTTGGGCTCATTCGGTTTGTTTTGTCTAGTTCTATACATTATACTTGGTGATGATGGTCTGATGATGGAATGAGGAGGTGGATAGAGGAACTCCTCAATGGCTACTTGTATACCCCTCGAGTTTGGGCTCATTCGGTTTGTTTTGTCGAGTTCTATACATTATACTTGGTGACGATGGTCTGATGATGGAGTCAGGAGGTGGATAGTCGAACTCCTCAATGGCTACTTGTATATCCTTCGAGTTTGGGCTCATTTGGTTTGTTTTGGCGAGTTCTATACATTATACTTGGTGATGATGGTCTGATGATGGAGTGAGGAGAAGGATAGAGGAACTCCTCAATGGCTACTTGTATATCCTTCAAGTTTGGGCTCATTTGGTTTGTTTTGGCGAGTTCTATACATTATACTTGGTGATGATGGTCTGATGATGGAGTGAGGAGGTGGATAGAGGAACTCCTCAATGGCTACTTGTATACCCCTCGAGTTTGGGCTCATTCGGTTTGTTTTGGCGAGTTCTATACATTATACTTGGTGATGATGGTCTGATGATGGAGTGAGGAGAAGGATAGAGGAACTCCTCAATGGCTACTTGTATATCCTTCGAGTTTGGGCTCATTTGGTTTGTTTTGGCGAGTTCTATACATTATACTTGGTGATGATGGTCTGATGATGGAGTGAGGAGGTGGATAGAGGAACTCCTCAATGGCTACTTGTATACCCCTCGAGTTTGGGCTCATTCGGTTTGTTTTGTCGAGTTCTATACATTATATTTGGTGACGATGGTCTGATGATGGAGTCAGGAGGTGGATAGTGGAACTCCTCAATGGCTACTTGTATATCCTTCGAGTTTGGGCTCATTTGGTTTGTTTTGGCGAGTTCTATACATTTAACTTGGTGATGATGGTCTGATGATGGAGTGAGGAGGTGGATAGAGGAACTCCTCAATGGCTACTTGTATACCCCACAAGTTTGGGCTCATTTGGTTTGTTTTGACGAATTCTATACATTACACTTGGTGACGATGGTCTGATGATGGAGTCAGGAGGTGGATAGAGGAACTCCTCAATGGCTTCTTGTATACCCCTCGAGTTTGGGTTCATCCGTATTTATACTTAGGGCTCGCGGTCGTGTCCGTGTTTCGTGTACAAGTAGCCGTGCGCCCGTTTTCGTGTTACACAGCAACGGTTTTATGGCCCGTTCGGCACGTGAAATTCGGCTACGTGTAATTAAGTCACGTGTACCCGTGTAGATCCGTGTCACGGGTTCACGTACCTTAAGTACACGCGGATCCGGTCCGCCAGCGACGTTGAGTGAAGATAAGATGCAGTGTCTCTAAAGACGACGAATAAAAATATATCGTTAGTTCTTATTCGTAGCTCTTTATTCCGTTTCATTCTTTTATTTTTAAGAACATGGACTTTTAAATATTTAGTGAGTAGTAAATAAAAGGAAACCAACATTAAATATAATCAATAGGTAATACAGTAATTAAACGGGGGCTAAAATAACAGAAGTGTGTGTAGTGGTGACTAATGGATAATCACAATGAGTTAAGAATTCTAAACTGTCCCTTCCAAATTCGAAAAAAAAATCCCGCTTATTTGTAAAACAAAACGCGGTCACTTCTTTGAACTTCATGAACAAAACGGTGGTATACCAGGTAAAGCCGAAAGCTACTTATGAGTATTGTTTGTTTAATTACGTCGTTCGCAAACCTTTCGCATCGTTATCTGCAATTCTGCACGTGCAACTCTCCACTTATCTTTAAAAAATACCACCCTGGTAGGTAAATTACAATGAATGACTCAATAATTTTTAAACCTTGAGAGAACTCAAATTATTGAATAAAATATTTATATAGAGATGCAAAATAAAATGTCACGAAGTCTGCGGCTTTTGTTTTTTACTTTCATAGAAGAATATATTTAGGTGTAGTGTAATTAAACTATATAGCGACAAGACATTTAACGAAAAACTTTTTTTACCTTGTTAAGCAGTCGAACAAAAATATGTCACTATCTACTTTGTAATGTGCCGAAACCGATAAGAACTGCAGCTGTGTACTTTTTTGTTTGTTTAGTCCATGCACGTGTTGTTTGCCTGGATTTACCGTCATCATACGTACCGAAGATTCGCAGAAATTTGCTCTTTTGTTTCTTTAGTAGGATTGCCTTGCGTGTTAACATTTTGGCTATGTTATATCCTTAGATAGTAAACTTGTATATATTTTTTTTTTTATTCTACTCTTAATTTAACGATAACTGATTACTGATATTATAACGCTATACGTCGCAGTCTCTTAATTGTATAATAAATATAAGTATAACTAATGGCACTAGATAATTTTAAAATCACAATAGCTGGTTATACAGAAAACAGAATAACGCCGTTAATTACTTAAATATCTAACCATTATAACTGAATCGACGCAAAAAATATAATTTAAATAAAAAACCACATAGAAAAAACCCGTTCGTCCCGTACTAAGTAATAATTAGTAATTCATTAATAGTCCTTATTTGTTTTAATTTTAACTCCAACTGGCGTGGCGGCGGCCCGGGTGTATCGTTCCGACCGGTGCAGACGAACGCAGGTACGGGTTACGTATCTTGGCGTGTCACGTGAATCCGGACGCGAACGCAGGTACGGGCTACATTTCGGTCGTGTTCGTGAAATTCGTGATCTTAGTACCGCCGGGGTTAAGAACACGTAGGGTTCGGCGTGTATCACGGATATCCAGAGCCCTACATAATATTTATACTGAGGTATGGACATTAATCTTATATTAGATAATTTTTTTTACTACACAGGTTTTTGCATAGATTTGCATACATTTTACTTTATAATCTCAATTTAAATTAGTTATCTGAAATAATTAATACAAATTTTAAATGCTTCAGAGGTAGACTAATATTAAGTATTTATACTGCGTCGACCTCAAATAAATAGTACACTATTAGTATAAGTTTTGTGAAAGTAAGCCGAAGGACATCGCTGTGCCCATCTGCGAATATAGTGATAAGCGCAGGTTATTTATACAAGATCATCGTCACCAAGTGTACTTGTATAGAACTCGTAAAAAAAAACATATAAACCTAAACTCAAGGGCTATACAAGAGCTATTGAGGAGTTCCACTATCCACCTTCTGACTCTGTCAAGACCAACAGACCATCCTCATTCCTCACCAAGTATAATGCAAAGAACTCATCAAAACAAACCAAATGAGACTAATCTCGAGGGCTATACAAGTAGCCATTAAGGAGTTCTATTAACCACCTCCTCACTCCATCATTAGACCATCATCACCAAGTATAATGCATAGAACACGTCAAAACAAACCAAATGAGCCCAAACTCGAGGGTTATACAAGTAGCCATTGAGGAGTTCTACTAACCACCTCCTCACTCCATCATCAGACCATCATCAGCAAGTATAATGCATAGAACTTGTCAAAACAAACCAAATGAGCCCAAACTCGAGGGCTATACAAGTAGCCATTGAGGACCTCCACTATCTACCTCCTCACTTCATCATCAGACCATCATCACCAAGTATGATGCATAGAACTCGTCAAAACAAACCAAATGAGCCCAAACTCGAGGGCTATACAATTAGCCATTGAGGAGTTCCACTATCCACCTCCTGACTCCATCATCAGACCATCGTCACCAAGTATAATGTATAGAACTCGACAAAACAAACCGAATGAGCCCAAACTCGAGGGGTATACAAGTAACCATTGAGGAGTTCCTCTATCCACCTCCTCACTCCATCATCAGACCATCATCACCAAGTATAATGTATAGAACTCGACAAAACAAACCAAATGAGTCCAAACTCGAAGGATATACAAGTAGCCATTGAGGAGTTCCACTATCCACCTCCTGACTCCATCATCAGACCATCGTCACCAAGTATAATGTATAGAACTCGACAAAACAAAGCGAATGAGCCCAAACTCGAGGGGTATACAAGTAGCCATTGAGGAGTTCCACTATCCACCTCCTCACTCCATCATCAGACCATCATCACCAAGTATAATGCATAGAACTCGTCAAAACAAACCAAATGAGCCAAATCTCGAAGGCTATACAAGTAGCCATTAAGGAGTTCCACGATCCACAGACATATACAATAGGTATAAATTACACTACATTCAAGATTGTATACGTACTAGTGCCTCTATACCGATACCAAAATTACCAAATGCGTCGTGTTTATCCCCGAGTATCCGTCCGAACTACATTCATATATTATTCATGGTATATTAGTTAAAATAAAAAATCATGATTAGATTTATTTGAATAAGAATAAGTTAACTTTATTCAATTTTCTAACATAAGAATTATTCACAGCGAAATTATTTGAATAACTTTGACGGGAATAAAATCAACATGATTTTATTCATGCGTATTCTTATTCAAATAATGATTTTATTCTTGAGTGCCCAACTCTGTGTTGTGCGACCGACGATTGTGCCCATACCGGTTAAGGGAAAAGTCTACAAAGCCGCCGTCAGACCTGCCTTAACATATGGCGCGGAATGCTGGCCACTGAAAAAGCAGCAGTTACATCAGATGCATGTAGCCAAAATGAAAATGCTCAGGTGGAATGCTGGCCACTGAAAAAGCAGCAGAAACATCAGATGCATGTAGCCGAAATGAAGATGCTCAGGTGGTCAGGAGTGTGACACAACTATTGAAAACTGCTCGAATGTAGGTTGAGGTGGTAGGGGCACGTCATGAGAAGACCACATGACCATATGACACGAAGAGTGCTTAACTTAGAAGCTGGTCCAAGAGGCCGTGGCAGACCCTGACTTGACATGGACCTATGTGCAGCCCAAATAGACCCACAGACAACCCAGGATAGAATGTCCTGGCGAACAATGATTAGGAGAGCCGACCCCAACTGAAATGGGATAAGGCGAGGATAAAGAAGAAGAAGAAATGAGGCCAGGAAAAAATTATTTGATCGGTTGTGTTTTGATGAGAGCGAAGAATAGACGCATTTGTTCGACTGAATCAAATTCAATTGGAAGAGGTATTCAGGTTACGGTGTTTGGGCGAGCCATTCGTCCGGTGTGGACACGGCTAATACCTAATTATCGTCACAAAACTGACACTGAGTAAATTTTTGTCACGCTAAATGGGTATACAGATTATTGATCATGGCCTATTACAAATATGATGTTTTGAAGAAAATCTAGACTTGTGATTACTAGAATGCATTCCTCAGAACCTCGGAAATCATGAAAGAGATTCTAATTGCTATTCATTGGTGTTGGTATCCATAAAATAAATAAATGAATTTTAATCCCATCGTAAACTGTGCATGTTATAAAATGGAAACAAATTAATTGATTATTTGACCAGTGTAAAGATCACTGTTAAATCTGCCAGTGTCCCAAACCCACAAGCCATCACAAATTGTGCCAGTTATAGTTTTAAGGAGCTTTATTTTGTTTATTAACAACTGCATGTAAACAAACTCCAAGGCTCATATAAACAAATAAAACAGTTAATAATAAGCTGCCAGATATAATATACAAATAAAACAACATTCTTACTAGTGTCTAATAAATAATAACAATTATTACAAAACTAGTCTCACAGAAAAAGTGTGATTGAACTTTACACTAAGCAAATAATAGATTACTTGTCTGCACCTGTATCATTTTGGTAGTTGCAAAGTTGAGTCATAGTTTAAATATTCAGGAATTAATGGAGCAGCTATGTTCTTTCTGACAAAATAGTGCTGAATATAGTGCACACAGGTAGTCCACGTGATAAATAGGCATTAACTATTACAATTCCGTACAGCTCCGAAAAATATAATAAACCGTGATATTACAGAATTGCTAAAAATAACAACAATTGAAACTGTTCTGCCTACTAATCTATAGAAATCTAGCTGCCTTTCATACTCGTAAGTGTGCTAACACGTTATGATATAATTACACAACGTTTGAAAGAACACAAGGGATATAAACAGTTCAAGTTCATGATTATAATCAAAGATGTGATAAAATAATACAAAATAGAGAAAATAGTCGTTCAACGAAATGCAGTTCTCTGTGATGCAATATCGGACACTGTAATTACTTACCTAGGCTTTCAATTAATTACACTAGGATTTGGTGTTTGTTTTGCGTTCAGAATTATCACATAAGTCATCGATAAGTTATGAAAATTGATTTCCTCTATTGTGCGATGATACCAAAACAGCAAGCGACATTATGGCGGCGCATAGACTATTGTCTATTGTAGAAATGAGTTAGAATTACATTACAGGACTCTACAAATATAGAAAAAAAAAATGTATGATTTCAAAACGTTTTTGAATAATAATGTAAGAAACACAGAGTACTTAATCACTTCGTTTTATTTAAGTAAGAAAGAGCCTTTGTGTTATAAACTGATGTTATTATTTAAAAACGTATTTTTTTCCTAACTACAAATCCTATTTTCGATTTAACAATTTGTATTTGTGATAATGAAACGAAACGTCACTGTCGTGTTGGGTGGCTGTCAGCGACAGATTTTGACAACCAAAATCCAGTTTTTAATCGTAAAAAAGAAATCAAAACGAGTAGATAATACAGAAATCTTCCTTAATATTAACTGTTTATACATAACTAACATCTAATAAGTTTGGTGTCCATATAAATGTGGTTATTATTTACTGATAATAAAGTGGGTGGATTCCGACTCGTATGTAATTAGGCGGAATTTAGAATTTGTGTCATGCCCGCACAACCGAGGGATTTCACTGATAATGAAAAATGAAGGGGGTCGATAATTCGCCAGCTGATCGCGAAGGAATGACCAATAAACCTCTTTTAACATGTAAGTTTAGATAAACTTACTAATTCCTATGGAGCAGAACTGTTCTACAGATAGCTCCATATTTACATATATTTGTTTATTGTTTAGGTGCTGGGGATTGGAACTTGTTTTGCACGTTAGAAGCTCCGCTAGTGGCCGCGATTCCTCAGGACTCGTGCGAGTGGAGACGGTCCTATGGCCGAGTTACAAAGTCAGTTCACTTGGAGGCTTCTTTTATTAAATATAATCACGATAAAGTGCAATCTGAACTTAATTTACTGAATCGACCGATCTTACACGTTTATTGGACTGATTGTGTGGTGAGTAAGATTATGATAAATATCCAAGTAGGTATTAATTATCTCTTTTAGGTTTGTTCTTCATCCTCCTGTCATTTGCTGTTGAATCAAAATTAGCTGCCCTTAAAATGTCACCTGTGCATATAATGTCTATCCAGAAAGTGCATTTTATGCATAGCTGAAAGAATTTTTGAAATTGGGCTAGTGGTCCCTTGATCTTACCCTGCATACAAACAAACAAAGCAACTACTAAACTACAATGTAGTGTAACTTGGTTAACCCGTAACCTCAATTAAATGCAGAGGATTCTCTAGCCCATGTCGCGCCCAGGTGCAATCATTACCATAGCCCTCTAGCACGCACGCTAGCGCCCGAGTCGAGGCAAGTGGCGCCCTGTTTGTGGCGCTCGGCGCCCCCTTAGGGTGCTACGCACCCCTTGCACTATAGGTAAAGCCGCCCCTGTAAATGGTTGCTAATAAAGCCATAAAAATTTCATGTTTCTGTAAATTTTGAGATTTTGTCTGTAAATGTCTTATCAATATTTGTCTTCTTTTTACATTCTCACTGACATTATTTTACTCAACAGGATATAGAATATTACAAAACCACCCTCAGAGAAGAAATTGAAACATGGCTCAAGCAATTAGAAAAAAAAGGTATAACAGACTGGATGATTATTCTAGTAGAAACTTATGATATTCGGAAAACCAACAAGTTATTACCTAGGACTACGGTTTTGGATAAAATAAAGGGTGAATTTGCCATAAAGCAGACGGAGGATCGGTTTCTGACTGTGATCAATCCTATAAAGTCTGAAGCGAGGAGTGCAGAGTCTTGGAGGGCGCTGGTGGCCAGGATGAGGCATTTTGTACTAGTGGCATACAACAAGGCATTGTTGAAGTTTGAAGAGTACATGAGAGAGCAGAGGGAAAAACGAAATGACCCGGAGTGGGATTTTTGTAAATATTTTATTTTACAGGTGAGAACTTTTTTGAAATTGTTCGATTAGATTTAAAAGTTTAATATAGAAGAACCATAATAGAATAAAACAAAAAATCAAGGTGTTCATTTGTCAGAATAGTTATGTATGGACGTAAAACAAATTGACAGTACTATACACTATTTTTTATCATTAATTAACTAAAGAATGGTTTTTGTAAATGTCACCCTCATAGTGGCTCTCTTTATTCTAAACATTTATTGATTTTTTACGGCACTAAAATATATTATATACTAATCATGTATAATTTATTTATTTACTTACCTCCTTGAAGTTTCCTGATTTTGTTTTCCCGGGAAACATCAAAGAGGTAAATATACAACTTAAATATGCGTATTGTACGATTTAAATAAATAAATTTAATAGTACGGCATACTTTATTTCGCCTTCAAAGTTTGTCACTCTTTAGCACCCCACAGGGAACACGTGCAGGGTTGTGGTAAGTAGCTCCTGCGGTCGCGAGTCACAGTTTAAATGATGAATTAGTAGCCTTAAAATATGTTCCGAATTCCTGTTTATAAATCCACATTACATACACAAGTTCACGGATTTGTAATAAAATCTATTCCAAGTTAATGGAATGTATACAGAACCGTAAGTTAATAACTCCTTTCTTTTCAGGAACAACTAGCATTTGTATTAGAAATGTTAGGTTTGTACGAAGAAGCATTAGTCCAGTATGACGAATTGGATGCATTGTTCTCGCAATTTGTGCTCAATTCCAATCTGACCGAGGGTCCAATATGGCTTGACACATTCAAGCAGCCCATCACCTCGTGGCAGGCGGTCAGACTGACAGCGCGAGTGCCGCAACATCTGAGGGAGCTTATTATTAAGAAGAAAGCTACTCTTCTAGACTTTAGAAGCTATTTGTTTCAACGTCAAAGTGCCATGTTACTGCTTATGTTTAAACCTTGGGAGGTGAGTACATATGCTAAATAAACATTTTTTTATTAAAGGCAAACACAATCAAAATATTACAAAATAAAACTAGAATTTAGTACTAAGCTAAACTTAAAACTAAGTATCATGTAACCCGCCCCACGTCACTCCCCTCGCTCCAGGCCCCAGGGGGGCTAGCACAGCTGACGCCGTGCCGCGACGCGAGTGGAGAAAGATCTACCCTCCTCTTTCTAATTGTGATTGTCTGATTTCTGTGTGAGTGAGACAGGAGACGCTCAGTCGCGCGCGAAGCGACTTGTCAGCAAGTTGTTCTAGACGTACAGGTGAGCCGCATTCCCGCGCTGAACAGCTATGGCTAACCTTATGCCATACGCTAAATGATTTTTTTAATTATTTATATACTTCCCGGTAAATGGCCGTTCAGTAAAATTCATCTATGAAATTGGGCAATGAATAGATAGAATCTAGACTTCTAGTGAATATTTGCCGCTGCCACAAGAAATACTGCAGAATAGATCTAAGGCATAAGAGTTGTCAACAAGAAACATGGAACCAAACCACTAGAAACTAAAAAAACCGTACAAGTGCGACTCGGTTCCGTACAAATTTCCTCGTACCTCGATAATGGATTACCTACTTTAAATAAAGACCAAGTATATTTATTATGATTTAATTACAAATGTATAGTTTTCAGATTTTTCCCTGTACTTGTAGTATACATATAAGACGATATTACATATACATTTTAATTTTCGTTCCCGAGATAAAGGCAGACAGACGGACAACAAAGTGATCCTATAAAGCTGCGTATTTGAGCGGCTCAACCTGAGCCGCCCCGCGCGGCGAGCTGCTGGCGAGCCAATTTGGTGCACATAAAAAAGCGCGGGCGAGGCAGCGTGCTCGCGGCGAGCTGACTTTGTGCTTCGTTCAAAATGGCGTCGGACACGATGACAGTCGCGGCTGCGTTTATCGTAATTCACCGACTTATTACCAAATTGAAGAGAAAATCGCCTCGGTGGTGGATGAAATAGTTGTACAAAAATCGTAATTAATGTGGTGCACATTTACTTCACCAAATTACATCGTTCTGTCCGCGGCACGCTCGGATACACGTCCAAATTACGCGAGGCACGCACACTGAGGCGCCTTTGAGCACGGTCAAAAGACCGACTTTAGGCGTTAATTTTAATTAGAGCAAAATAGGTGAGCCGTGCGTGCCTCAACCCGAGGCTGCTCAAATTCGTATGCACCTTAAGGGTTCCGTTTTTTTCCTTTTGAGGTACGGAAGCCTAAAAACGTTCCCAAGACATATTCAAATCTTTTTTTCTTGAACCACCAGCCATGTCGTCAAACACAACAATAGGGGAGGTCAATCACCTTACTTTTTCTTCAAGAGTTGTAGAATAAGGCGCTTAAGTAGGCAAACTGAACGAATCGATTATGGACGCCCCGCCACTATAACCTACTCTTACTGAATTACTATAGCATAATTGACTTAAAACGCACTGTTTCTGCCAATAACCTAGACATTGACGTTCATCGTTGGCTAGCCATCTGTGAAGCATTATTACCCGACAATTACTGTGTGTAATCGGATTGACATACGCACGTATCCATAAATGGGAAAGTGTGTCTGTCTGTCTGTTACTTACTGTCTTCACGCTTAAACCGCTGAACCGATTGAGATGAAATTTGGTATGGAGATAGTCTGAAACACTGAAGGACATACGATACTTTTTATCCCGGAAATCAGTGAAGTGGGGGGTGAAAGTTTGTATGGAGTTAGGATATAAACGAGTTCGGACGGAGTCGCGGGCAGAAGCTAGTACTGTACTACTAAGCTACTACTTTCGATGGTCGGAATTGCGCCGTAAATCTTGATAGACGGGCCGCTCGAACGTTATGCGAATTAAAATGCAATAAACGTTGCATAGCTGGTGACGAGTCATTTTTTAATGAAATAAGTTCTTAGTGAAATTGTATGGACCTATATAAAACTGTTTGAAGTACCTATGCCTAAAGAATACGAGTAAACTAGGCGAAGGATACAGACGTAGAAAAGACGGGATTCAGGAAATATGGTCGAAGTATTGATTTTAATGGGAGTTAACCACGCAAACCTTGGTTTTAGTGAATTATTATAGTCAGTTGGTATTTTTTACGTCATTCTACCCACGTATAGCGGCAATACCTACCCGCTGCTAGTGACGTAAGTAAATCTCACTTCCTGGCAGGGAAAACGATTAAATTATGTAATTATCACAAGGCGGGATTAATGAAAGCCTCAGATCGGATTTTTAATGTGTTGTCTTTGGCTCGGGCGAGGAATAAAACACCTACGATCTGAAACATTATTTTGTTTTGCCGCCCTTGGTCTACATACCATTGTTATTTTATAGTATACTTAGCACTATCTTATTTAGATGGATTATAAAAGTGTAATTTTACTTTTAGTTACTATGTATAAACTAATTGAGATTTTAAGTCAGGATTACTAGCGCTAACCTGTATACGAGTAGTAAGTTTGTTTTTAATTATTTCGACCGATTATACAGCGTCCGTTTGAAACGAGGGCACCGCAATTAAATTGGAGTTGTTTTTTTCGCATTTAACATTACAACTAAGAGTGTAGGCCGCATATCGTATCTAGAGCAGCTTAGAAATTCCATCCATTTTTTGCCGAACCGAATATTCGGCTGAATTATTTGGTTCATTCATAGTAATGCCTCATGCCTTCATCAGCCGTTCCAAAACACACTCATTTTTCAGAGGTCAAAATCTTGTTGATTTTTAAAGTGAAATGTTTACAATAAAGTTTGTTAAATAACAATAAGAATTAGTTTTAGAATAAGAACTTGACAGAGCAATGACTATGTTACATTCTTGCAACTTGCAAGCAAACACGTGAAAAAATATTCGGTAAATGTTCGGCATTTGAACCGAATAATTCGGCCTAATAAGGAACATTCAAAAACGTGCCGACTATGCCGAATACGGAATATTTACCGAATGTTCGGTGCATCTCTAGTATCGATGCACAGACCCGCATTCGCGTAGATAGGGCCGATTTAAGGCCGCGGTCTGGACGCGAGCGGGCAGCGGGGCAGCGAGCGGACGTCCATACATTGAAGTCGCTCGAATGTATAACCTTTGGATGTACAAGTCCATACTAAAATTTACCGAATTTTGTCAGAATAAGTGTTAAAACCCGCCAACTCCCCTGAGAGCGACTGCACTGGTCCGAAAATAAATTTCTTATGTGAAGTAAACAATATCCCATTCCCGTGATACGTTATTCGAAAACCCAGTAGTCATTTTAATTAACTAAAAGGTAGATTAATTACTGTTTCATGTGCACTCGGATAATTAACGCCACTTTAACAAGCGTTCGAGAATTCGGTCGCATGTCGTTTAATAGTAATAGCTAGTGTTATGACTGTCATTGACAGCACACCCAACATCAACTCTTTTTAGGGTTCCGTAGTCGACTAGGAACCCTTATAGTTTCGCTTTGTCTGTCCGTCCGTCCGCGGATAATCTTAGTAACCGTTAGCACTAGAAAGCTGAAATTTGGTACTAATATGTATATCAATCACGCCGACAAAGTGGTAAAATAAAAATTGATTATATAACCTCCCCTATACGTAACGTGGGGTGTTTTTTTTTTTTTTTTCATTTTAACCCTAACGTGTGATATATTGTTGGATAGGTATCTAAAAATGAATAGGGGTTTGCTAAAATCATTTTTTGATAATGTTAATATTTTCGGAGATCATCGCTCCAGAAGTTAAAAAAAATGTGTCCCCCCCCCTCTAACTTTTGAACCATAAGTTTTAAAAATATGAAAAAAATCTCAAAAGTAGAACTTTATAAAAACTTTGTAGGAAAATTATTTTGAACTTAATAGGATGAATAGTTTTTGAAAAAAAATACAAAAACTACGGAACCCTACACTGAGCGTAGCCCGACACGCTCTTGGCCGGTTTTTTTGAGCTGCTCTATGTAGTTTATTCGCTCGCCGGCTCGCTTAGCTCACCTATATTATATTTTGACCCCGAGGTCTGTAAGAACTACAATACAATACAATCATTATTTATTACTCACCGAAAATTGTACAAAACTACGTGTAACCGGTCAAGCCTAGGCCCAGAATATACTCGTATCATCGGGGTCGCCATAATACTCTATGGCCGCAGGCCACATGGCCACAGCACTTGACTAGGTACCCCAAAGGCGAATGCCCAGAACCTAACCGCAGGGGCAAGGTGCGAAAAGGCCTCTAGTGCGTTCAATTTGAAATCCTAGAGTCCTCCGAATTACATAGGTCAAATGGCGGCCGACGTGGTGTCTTTAGTGGGTAGAAATACCACGAAACCCTGACATTCCCCGGAAGCCAGGAGCCAGGTTGGCTTTTTTCCACGTAAAAAAAGGCCCGAGCAACATATGTTTCCCGCCATCGCTACCCAGATTTTAGGCTGGGCCGGGAGGAATTCCGGTCGCCTTATACTGGTCCACTTCAAAGGGAATTGTCAGTAAGAGCGGTGAATACCGACGCTCCGTTTACAAGCAACGATAATCGACGCGTGAAGCCCGTGGTGTTGTGCGTTTTGCACTGCGATTGCACTCGTATTTGGTTAGGAGCATCTATCATACCAATTCTATGTGTTAATTCTATTGGCGTCAAGGATATGAAATATTTTCTCAGATTTTTTGTCCTAGGTTTGCTAACCGCGTTTGGAAGTAGTTATGTTAAGTTGCATTTGTTTTACTTTTGAGGATTCAATCTTTTTACTGTTTTTCTTATAGGCAATTAATTGTGACGAATTGTATAATTGTTTTCTCAAATTTTGCCTTTAGCGTCTACGCATCATACGTATATAGCGCCTGCGGCCTGTCAAATAACTTGCTTTACAGTGAATTAGATATCTCCAATCAATTCCAGATCGCGTCCCGCTGTCTCAGCACCGTCCACAACACACTAGTGGAGCTCTCGCTCCTGGGCTGCGCGGGAGTGGAGGGCGCGGCTGCGTGCTGGGCGCAGCTCGCCTGCGCTGAGACCCTGCGCGCCTGCGAGCGGCTCACCGCGTCCAACAGGGAGGACACCTGCACCACCACGCAGGCGCCTCTGCTGCACAACGCCAAGGACAAGGTACTTAGTTACACCTACGATGACAGTCTCTCTTCTTAGTCGTGCACTCTTGACAGAGTGGTCGTGGTCATGTCCCGGTCGATTTTTGTAAAAGACCGTGTCATGACTCTCGTGGGATAGTAGTGCAGTGGTTTCCCGTTGCCTTCTGAACCAGCACTTTTACGGTGTATTTGGTCGCCAAGGTTTCTGACGCCTCTTCCGTACAGGTTACCCCGTCGGGTGTGTATGGTTATACCGCCATTGCTCGGTCGCCAAAGCCCCATTGGTTTTCTAGCAGGGAGTACCACAGCAACCAATTGGTTGCCGCCGCCATCCGGCGCGTGCATGTGGGGTTGACAGTAGGGCCGGTGTAGGTGGCATTCCGATCTTCCCTTACTCCTTACGATTTCATTAGTCCAGCTCTTATAAGTTTGGATCAAATCGCTAGATGCGATCTCTCTATCTGTGTGTGTGTGATCTGCCTGTTTCACTATCGGGGTGCAAGTGCACTATATCTTTTGTGATGATAAACAAAGTCATCTAGTCTAATCATCTCTGTACTCATACAAACGTCTATATTTCCAGCTCCACGAACTAGGCAAGCTATGCGGTCTCCTTCCAGGCTCGCCCGAGCCGAGCTCCGAGCAACTACACCTGGTAGTGATGCTATCAGCCGGCATGGGGGACAGTGAAGCCAACAACCAGCACCCGACGCCCACGGATCGGCTGAAGGAGGCCTTGTGCAGCAAGACTAGCTTCCAGCAGTATTATCTGGAGCTGGCTGAGTTGGCTATGGGGACCTATAAGCATATAGGGAGGTTAAGGTTAGTACAGTTCAACGTTATAGGCAGGCTCTGACCTCTGGACAGCTGCACCTAGTAGTGATGCTATCAGCCGGCATGCGGGACAGTGAAGCCAACAACCAGCACCCGACGCCCACGGATCGGCTGAAGGAGGCCTTGTGCAGCAAGACGAGCTTCCAGCAGTATTATCTGGAGCTCTGGGGACCATGTAGGGAGGTTAAGGTTAGCATGCCCTTTGCACCAAGAAGGTCCTAGAAAGCAGAAAAGCCTAAAAAGCAGTTTTATCTGTTGGGAAACAGGATTGACTGAAAAGTGATCTACAATTATTAACATCCGTGAATATAAGTATAAATATCGTCACTTCATCTTGCACTTGAATATGGGGATTTATTCTGAATCTTTCTTGCTTTTTGTAGATTTGCGCGCCTCATTGGTCGGGACCTAGCCGCGTTCTACTCAGAGCTGGGCGAAACCAGCAAAGCGGTAGTGTTCCTTATGGATGCACTGCGGTCCTACGAGGAGCAGGGTTGGAAGGATCTTGCGGCACAGACCAGACTCGAGTTGGTGGCGGCAGCTAAGAAAATGGAGGATGTCGACAGGTAAAAAACATTAAAAATACTAAAGTAATTTCGATAATCAAATCCTACTAATATGTATTCAATGTTTGTTACTCAATCACATTTAAACGGCTCCACCGATTTGGATGAAATTTTGCACGAAGATAGTTTATAGCCTGGACTAAAATATAGGATAGTTTTTTATCTCGGGTGCACGCAGAAGTAGTCGCGGGCGGAAGCTAGTTAGACATAAATAAAGATCACTCACTGGTAGTGGGACCAATTCACTTCCGACTAAATTATAATGTTTCCCCAGAATGACACAATTGCTGCCCGCAAGCAAACGGGAGCTTGAAACTCGCAACCGCAACAGGAGTTTCACTCAACATGCATCCGCAATATTTCCATGATACAGTACTATCGACAACACAGCTAACTGACCATCGGTGCCCTTAAGTGCATTGTAATAAGGTTCTATATAAACACAAGATGGTCAGTTAACAGTGTTGTCGTTTGTACATGTCTATTTTGCCCCCAGCTTATGCCGCTAGGGTTTTCCAAAAACTTACCTACGAAATTTCATTTGATGTAGTGTAGCTTTTCGGTGAAGGTAAACATCGTGAGAAAACCGGTCTAATCTCAACAAGGTCTGGGTTGGAAGGTTAGATATGAATCGTTTTTCGGGTAACTATTCCTTACCCCGGATCTTAGAATTACGTGCCAAACCGGACTCCGAGCTCCTTTAGGACGATGATGATGATGATGACATATTCATTTTCAGATATACAAAGCTCTCTGCTACAATAGCGTGCACTGCCGAATTAGAAATCCTAGTCAGAAACTTCTACTTCGAGGAAATGATGAAATCAATAAGAGACGACCTCTCGCAAAAACCAGAACCTGTGTTAAGTGAGCTCAACGAGTGCTTCAAAATAGTCTCAGCAACCCTACTGCCGTCCGACCGTGGTGTTTATATCACTGACAATAAGGTCCAATGTTGTTTGGTCGTGGAAAGCAATATGCCTAAAGATATTACTTGTACGCGAGCAGCGATTAGCATAGAGACGTTTATGATGGATAAACAGTTGGAGAAGCGGACGCCGGTTAAAAGTTATAAGACTGACTTAAGTGTAAATAATAATGTAGGATCACAGAATAGTTCGCCCAGGAAGAGTGCGCCTGAGGGTGATAACGAATTACCTAATTTAATAGCGAGGTAAGTAATCATATTTCTGATTTATTTTGAGGCTAATCTTCGAACCTAGTAAATGAACTGCTTGACTGGTGTGTAATGAATGATATAAAAATAGTTGATATAACGTAACATTTCATATAAATTACCGTTCGATATAACGATGTTTTATGAAAACTACTGACTATTTACAATTATTATGAAATAAACCTAGCCATAGCTAACATAATTGCAGTTTTAATGAGTATTTAAACACGGAAAGTTATAATAGCTTCATATCTAAAATTGCATTATAACAAACGTTATTTGTCGTAAAGACAACAAAATTATGCTGTTATTAACGCTGTACCTCGTTATATTGCAGTATAAGACTGGACGATTTAAAACCTAAGAATCCCCTGCTAAATCCACTACACATAACCTCACAGCTCCACTACAAAGAAGACAAATCGTTACAAAAAGCGACCGTAGAATGCATCAATCCCAAAGTAACACTCAAGCGCTCAGACAGCAGCAAATACAGAAAACCGTCCGCGACTCTAAGAAGCAATTACGAGAATTCTCTCACGTGCGATAATATCACTCTAAAACCAGGCACGAATGAGATAACTCTAGAATGTATCTCTAAACTACCCGGCTCTTTTAAACTGGGTCAGATATCTCTACTAGTCGAAGAGAAGTTGGAGTTTTTATCCAACGTGCTGACGACTCTTAAAGTGGGGTATGATGTGGTCACACAAGGGGTGAATGTGTACTTGAATAAGGTGGAACCTAAGAAGGACTTGGTCGCTGGCTTGGAACACGCCATGGAACTGGTTGTGACCAGCGGGAGTTCGCATATAGAGGAGGTAAGTGGAACCAAATAGTACAGTCCGTGAGTTTTAGAACAGTCTTTGGATACGGGTGAAATCGATGATTTTTGGCATAGAAAGCGTAAAAGTATAGACCTGAATATTGTTTTATGTGTTCATGTAAAGTTAAATTATGATTTTCAATGATATGACGATAGCATTTCTCAATAGAGGAGTTGACTATGCTGGTCCAGTCTTATTTTAAAGCGACTATATAGGCAGTGCCACCAGAGTTGAGGTCACGCACACAACTACATGTCATATAATGACAGCGGGATTTTGAAATTACTGTTCTTTTTTCGTACAAATTGCAAGTTCAACAGTGAATTGCAAGATAGACCTAAAAGTTTCTTTAAACTATTTTACTAAGTATTATTTACAAAAATACGTAGAATTCAAACAAAACAAGACAATAAAATATTGTTAACTATTTTATTTAAATATTTAAACTTACCGATTCAATAACCTTGTAATCAATCTTAAATAACTAGATGAAGATATACCAAGTGACTATATAGTTTATAAAAGCATATGTATATTTTTTTACTGTTTTTTATTTCATGAAAACCGTTATTGCCTCCAGAACGCAACAATCCTCCTTAAAACCTCCGTGGGCCTTATGATCCGTCTCGCCGAAGACTCCACCATGGCGCGGGAGCTCTCCATACCTGTTCCGGCGAGCAAGCCGTTTGAGACCACTCGGGTGCCTCTCAAGCTATTCGCGAATCTGCAGGTCAAGAAAGAGAAGAGTGTCGAACATACTGTGAGTTGATTGGATATCAATTATCGAATATAACCGCATTCCTAAACGTTCAACAAACCTATTCCAGCTAAAAATACCGTTAACATTTGTTTTTCTTTATCTGTCTCTGACATTTGTGTTCACTGTTCGTAAGAAAGGGACAAAACACATTCAATTTCAATTTCAATTTATTTATTTGCAACCTTGTACAATTGACACATGCAACTTAAAGCTAGGCAATGCACAGGACCCCGCAATGCGCAGGATGCATTTTATTTGTCACTCAATTTATTCAGTGATTTTAACGTGACAAGGCAACAGAGAGATTAGTATTGGTACATCTAGCACTCAATTCAAGTGTCCACCTTTTCATACGGTACTTCCCTTATTATCCGGTTCGACGGACCATATTCTCGTACTGTGATATCTTGCTCCAGTTTCAAGGACCATATTTACACTTTGTATTATATTCTAGGTATGGCTAAACTGCCCCTGGTGGGAGGCGGCAATGGAAGTACCCCTCCACTTTTCCCCACCCATGGTGGCCTCATGGCGACTCCTGACCTCAAACACGAGGAAATTCGTACACGTCACGCTCAAGTCGACGGTCGCCCATCTCGTTCAGTTCGAGCTGACGGAACCCAAGTTGGAGTGCGACGGCAACACTACTGTCTCGGATTTGAATCCGAAGAATGCCAATGATATGGTGAGTTACTTAGTTTAATCAACTGCAAACAGGATTCCCAAGTCGTCATTCTTTACACGTCAGCAGATTTCAATGAATATTTAGCAAAAAGATTAAACAAGACTATGTCCATGCGAATATTTTTTTGAAATCGGATGAGTGGTTCCCACTACATACAAAGTATACAAACGTACGGTCGAGGAAATTGAATGTTTGGCACATGTCAACTCTATTAGAATGACGTTAAGGTCCAAAAGTGCTAAACATTCAATTTCCTACAATCTTACAAACTGTTCCACTTAGCAATATTATTTATTTATTTATTTTTATTTATTTGGGGCATCAACAGCATTACAGGAAAAGAATACAAAGCTTAATAGCTAAATTAGCTAATAAGTAATAACAAAGCCAGTTATAGATGTCCACCGAAATACAGTAAATGGAAAAAGAACTTAAACACAGAGTAATTTAAGAATCGAACTAAAATTAAAACTATAACATGCTCGGTAAATACAAAATAACAGAGTAATTTAAGAATCTCGAATGCTCGGTAACTACAAAATATCATGTGAGTGTGTGTATGTGTGTAGATGCGAGTGAAAATGTATATGTTTTGTATTAGTATAGATAAGCGGACCTTGGGCTCCTTTAGGGCACAACCGGGAATAACGCTAGGAGGATGACGATGATGCATATTACTTTACGAGTAGATAACATCCTAATCTTCCAGGTGGTAGCCTCAGACGGCACAACGGCTTCCTTTATGTGGGAGCTCCTAAAGGATCCCCTAGTGAAAGCGGGTCCCATGAAGGCGCTGTTCAGCGTCCAGTACCACCCCAGTGACGTCGCCGAGCCTTCCAGAACCTTCTCCTGCCCGTTCGACGTCCAGGACTGTACCACGCTGTTCGTCATCAGGACTAAGCTGGAGCCCAGCAAGGGGTCGGACTTCTGCAGGGCCTCGCAGGTGTGCTGTTTGCAGCTCGGCGTGCAGAGGGTATGATTTCCAAGTGTTTTAAGTATTTGCTTGCACACAATTACAGTGCCGCGTCATATGAGCATCCGGTTCGAAGGATCAATTATATAAAATTATTCATAACACCGTCATGGCAGTCCACCTGATTTCAAGACGTCGTCGGCGCTCTTGCATGAATATCAGCGACGAGCAGATAATCTGACTGTTGTGTGAGGTTTATTTATTTAATTATTTATTTAAACTTTATTGCACAAATATAAAAATAGAAGTACAATTGGCGGACTTAATGCCTTAAGGCATTCTCTACCAGTCAACCATTGGGCTAAACAGAAACTTTAGTGGTGCAGGATCCTAAGTACAGAGACTCGAATGGAAACACAAATCAATTAATTTAATTAATATACATACATATATAATGCATACAATATAAACTTACTTATACTTACATAAATACATACAATTAAATGTACCCGAACAAAGATATCATGAGGATCATCAATGTTTAATGGTTAATAAGAGATGCTTACGCAACTTGCATTTAAAGGTGAACTTGCTCTGAGCTTGCCTGATTGATTGATTGATTGGAGGTTGATAGTAGATAAAAAAAACATTATTTTTCAGGTAAACGAAACGGAATTTACATCGCTCATGTATGAGGTCTTGGCTGACCAGACTATGTGGGCTGTGTTAGGAAGGACTGCAGGTAAAGAAATTATATACGCTTCATTCTTTCTTCGTGGCTATTTTTATAAAGTTCATGGGTCGAGGTATATATAAATTTAATCACTTCAACTAAATTTTACATTTGTTTTTTAATCCCGCTCGATTAGGAAATAAAATGGCTAACACAGCGAACGAAAAAACCATAGAATCCTAGCTCCTTACAAATTTCTACCCAAACACGTGCCTAAAACCCGGTATGCGCATGTTCGAACTAAACGGCTGCTATGCGCCGTTTCGACACCCCGCCCCCATACCGCATAATGGCAATGGCACCCATTCTGTGGTGCCATTTTGCGGCGCTACTTAGACTTCTATGGTTTTTTCGTTCGCTGAGCTAACATAGGAATATTAAATAAGTTTCTGTCAAAAAATTCATTTTTGGTACAAGCTTTTATTGCCGACTACTTTTACTGTATACCATCATCAACGACTCATTGAGACGATTCTAACGAGCCCAAACTCAACGGGGTTACGTCGGTTAAGTACTGAATCCCCATGGCCACCTTCTGTCTCCATCATCAGATCAGCTCGATGGTACCATCATATTGAATTGTCATCCAAACTATACTTATACCCAAAATTTCAGCTCAATCGGTCACCGGGAAGTGGGTTAAATTTAACTTGCAAGATTTGTCCCATACTAACAGGGCAAGTTAAATAAAAGCTTGTAAAATAGTATTCCTCGTGTGGTGTTGGGTTGGAATAGCGCCACCCCCTTTTTTCCTGTGGGTGTCGTATGAGTCTCCTAAAGGAACAGGGTTGAAGTGTGTTGTGGGCGATGGGCTAGCAACCTGTCACTGCGATATCACATGTTGTCGATCTTTTATACCCACATTTGAGCTAAAAGCGGTACTGGAACGCAAGTTGCATGTGCTCTGCCTACCCATTTTAGGGATAAAGGCGTGAATGTATGTATGTATGTAAAAAAAAATAGCAAAAGTGCCACGAATTGGTCCTAACGGGAAAAGTGGATCTGCCCATAGTCTCGTAAGCCGAATGTGTTTCAAAGGGTTTTGAAACCTTTGACAAAATAAATAAAGTTAGCGTTTTGTTTATTTGATAATTCGAAAAAAATAAATTCAATCCAATTTTCTATGCAACAAGAATCAAATTGCCTTAGCAAAGATTTTGTATATTGGGACGTACGAGGATTATACTGAATGTCTCCATGAGGTTTGTCTATCTGCAGGCGTGATATCGCTGGAGTCGAGCGCGGAAGCCAATGTTTCGCTGGACGTCATGCCGCTAGTGGCGGGATACCTGCCACTACCAGCCGTGCGGCTCTCCAAGTACATCGCAAACACCAAAGGTAAAAATAACTAGTCAATCGCATTTATTCCATAGAACAGTAAGTTAAGCACACTGAAACCAAATTAACAACTTGGTAAAGAAAAATTCCGTCATTTTAATTTCAAAGTTCAATATCTCGAAAGCGGCTGAACCGATTTAGTTGAAACGTAGCTAAGAGCCGTCTCGATCACGTCAGCTGTTGGACTAAAAAACCGCATTGTAATCGGTTCATTAATTTAGGAGCTACAATGCCACAGACAGACACACAGATACACTCAGACACGTCAAAGTTATAACACCCCTCTTTTTGCGACGGTGGTTAAAAACAGGAACTAAGACACTTGAAGACTATTCAATAAAGTATACAGCGGCACGGCTGTACCATCCTTTTCTAGAAGCAGTTCAGGCCATTTTCGACCCCCCTATAACTTCGTTGTGGATAAAACAAGAAACATTGTATAAACACGGTATATCAGAAATTTCATTCAATTTGAACCAGTAGTTCAAGAATTATAACTAGTCAAAGTTTCTTAATTTTGTCACTCACTCACTGACTGGCTGACCGATCATCAAAACTCGGGCATTTCTAGCAGATATAGAAGCTTCGAATTTAGAATACAATTAGTGTTTAGGGTATAAATCAAGGCAAAACTAAAATATTTTGCAATTCCGGTCCTGTTTTCTATATACACCATCTGTATAAATAAATAAATAAATATTAGGGGACAATCTTACACAAATCGACCTAGTCCCAAACTAAGCAAAGCTTGTACTATGGATACTAGACGACGATAAACATACTTATATAGATAAATAAATACTTATATACATAGAAAACATCCATGACTCAGGAACAAATATTCGTGCTCATCACACAAATAAATACCCTTACCGGAATTCGAACCTAGGACCTCTTGCTTCGTAGGCAAGGTGACTACCAACTAGGCTAAAGCGGTCGTCACACACATAACATTTATGTTTGAGAGAAAGGGACAAACATCAATTTAGGTTTCTCAGGTCTGTTCAGGTTTATTTATGGTGCTTGAGTATCCCCGACAGCTATGCTAGGCAGGCTGTGGATTCTGACTTCGCATACTGGTCGGCTACATCGCACAACTCTGTTGGATACTCGCCCTTAGGGCTTGTCCATATATTACGTCATCGTTTTTTGTCGATTTTTGACCCCCCTATCACCATCCTGTTACAGTAGTACCACAAATATAAGTTCAACAATGTACCTGCGCAGATAGCATTTTTTGAAAACATTTTCACCAATCATAAGGCAGCGCGTTTGCGCGGGTAAAATCTTCAACGCCCATTGGCCGAAATTTTGCGCGCGACGCCGGCACCTTCGGCGCCCGCCATCTTGTCTGGCGCCATGAGCGGGAAAGCACGAATTCACCTGTCATTGCATATTGTACCTTAAGAATAGTGCAACAAAATCTTTATTGAAATGTTTTTCATTCGGTACTTGTCAGCACTCGTCGGCGTGGACGAAGAAGGTTGCCGATGTAACTTATATGTGTGGTACTACTGTAATTCCTTGAATGGATGGTCAGAACCCCCCCTCCCTATTTTGAAATGACGTAATATATGGACAGCCCCTTAGTCCACTGACCTTATTTCCTCTACAGATCCAAAGAAGGACGTGACCGGGCACCCCCGCCTCGAGCCCTTCAGCCCCGGCCAAGTGTACCACGCGGGCAAGGCCAAGCAAGTGCACGTGCTGCCGTCCATGCCCAAGGAACACCTGGAACCAACACTCTAGGCCAGGGGTCGGCACATTACGGCCCGCGGGCCAAGTCCGGCCCGCGAGCCCTTCTATTCCGGCCCGCGTATTAAGAAAGCGGAGAGTTCGGCCCGCGATAGCGATGGGGTATGGCATGAAACCAAAATCTTGGCCCGCACGAATTTATATTAAGTGCAGTGTGGCCCTTGAGTCAAAAGTTTGAAGACCCCTGCTCTAGGCAGTAAACCGTTAAAATATGCGCAGTTCTCAGCGAAAAGGAACCTCAATGGCGCTTGCGCCATTATTCCGCCGTGCATAGCCGCAGTTGCATTACTCACCATCATCATCATATCAGCCGAAAGACGTCCACTGCTGAACATAGGCCTCCCCCAAAGAGTGCCAAAGTGATCGGTGTTGCGCCACCCACATCCAGCGGACTCCAGCTACCTTTACCAGGTCATGAGTCTGTCCACGCTGCGTCGAACCTTTCCGCCCCAACGGCCATCGGTTCTGCGTGCAATAAGTTGCAGTTGTCGTAAGCGCCATCAACAATAGGGTATCCTCCCTGAGAACGACATATATAATGAAACGAGTCAATTAAGTCTTGCGTTTTTATTTCTTATTGTCATTGTCATAAGAGCGAAAATGGATGTACGTATTCCAATATGCTTCAATGCACATTCAGTTGACATGTAAGCACCAGCAATAAGGAACTGTGATTGGAAACTCGAATGTTGTGTCGTTGTAGCTCAGGGCGTCCCTTTCATTATAGACTAGGTAGAAAGGGATTACCGAGTGACAAATGAGAATACAACTTGTGGTAGCAGGAGTCGGCCGTAGATCAGAAAAATTCACATCTTTTTCAGTTTAAGGTTTTGGCCGTGAGTCCTGTAGCATCTTTTTTTATCGTTTTATTGGCTTTGATATTTGAGTTGATAATAAGTTTCTGTCAAACTTTTCATTTTTGGTACAAGCTTTTATTGCCGACTGTACTTTTCTGTATACCATCATCAACTACTCATTGAGACGATTCTAACGAGCCCAAACTCAACGGGGTTACGTCGGCGGTTAAGTATGGATTCCCGTGGCCACCTCAGATCAGCTTGATGGTACCATAATATTGAATTGTCATCCAAACTATACTTATACCCAAAACTTCAGCTCAATCGGTCACCGGGAAGTGGGTCAAATTTAACTCGCAAGATTTGTCCCATACTAACAGGGCAAGTTAAATAAAAGCTTGTAAATAAAAAGAAATAAACTTGTCAAAAGTAACTTTAATTTTGATGTTTCATGTTGAGATAAGGTTATTATCTTGATTGTGGTTATTTCTGCTACATATTTAGTTAATCTATATTTCTTACTGTACCTGAATGTAGCTAATGTTTCATTTATCTTTGGAAAATTATATTGTTTATCTTTCATGTACAATACAACTGCAATATCTCATTTGTTTCAAGTTTAAGTGAATATACAATTTTCGAAATACATATACAAGAGATTTAACTGTATGTATATGTGTATGTATATTTATTGTTAGGACTGTACATCATCGAAAATAAATTATATAAGATACGGGAACTGGCTGACGTTCAATGTCTGTCGTCACCATTTTGTCGGTCAAAAAATGCAGTTTTTAATCGCATATTTGAATCAGCAGCTACATTGACAAACAGAAAAGTAACACTTTGTGAGGACGACATATTGTGGCTTCTCTAAAACAAATGTAATCGAAATAATACAATTTAGATATAAATGTTTAATATAACAAAACCTTGCTCTCAAGATATATAAGTGTTCGGACCACGGAATCGATGTGATAATTCTATGTTTCATATAACTTTACGTGGTATGGCATAGACTATATTATAGACTTATTCGACCTTGACGGTTGGGATTATTGAATGTGGCCCTTTTTATAAAACGGTTGCTGTAATTGGAATGTTCTGCCTAGGATGGTAGAGTTGCTTTTTGAATCACCTACTTTGATGCAACTCGGCCAACTCAAATAATCTCAATTTTAAACTTCTGTACAAATCATTGCCGTATTATTTGGGAAGTATCGTAATACTCAAAAGATGTCATAATATAATAATTGCACCGCTCAATTGCTTATCACCACTTAAGCTTGTATAGCCGATATAATTACGCTTTTTAATAGTAACCAGCCTAGCTAACATGATCGCGTTTATGTTGGATTTAAAGCATTCGTCGCTTTCTACCAAGTATGTTTATGCGAGAGGGACGAATGCTAGGCAGATCTGTAGGTATAGTACCTCTACGCATGAATTCCTATCTGCAAGTGCCATTGTAGGTATCATAATATTTAGTTCACTCGATTCGATTTCGAATATATCAATCGGGTACCCTATTATACTGTTCATTTCGACTGTGTGGGACTTAAGAAGTTCAGACGTTACATCTACGTCGGTTAGAATCCGATTGGCCGTAATCATAAACGTTTACATACCTAGATTCACGCCTTTATTCCCAAAAGGGGTGGGCAGAGGCATGAAACTTATGTTCCAGTGCCACTTTTAACATAAACGTGGGTATAAAAGATCGACAAAATGTGATCGCAGTGATAAGTTGCTAGCCCATCGCCCACAACACTTCAACCCTTACTTAGTCGACTTTTACGACAACCACGGGAAGAAAGGGGGTGGTGAAATTTTAACCAGACTATAAACGTTTATCAAACCTATTTTAGCTAAAATGCCGTAAAAAATCGTTTGTTTTTATCTGTCACTGACATTTGTGTTCGTAAGAAAGGGACAAACACATTTGAATTAACAGAGGTACAGTACGATTACTGTTAGTTAACCACTGACAGATAGTTTGCCTTCATTTAATTTTCAACTTTAAAGTCATACAAATAAAGCAATTTTCAGAATACTGTTACCCACGTCTACCGATTTAGAAATAAGTTAATTTGTATGAGGTTAAAGTTGAAAATTAAATGAAGGCTAACTATCTGTCAGTGGTAAACCCCAAATAATTCTACTATAGGTATTTTAAGTTTTATGAACAGAGCCCCCTACTCTGTTCATCAAGCGTCGATGAATAGTGTAGGTTGCCCGGTTGTCAGTATTTATCCTTCATCCATATTCTATTATGAATATTATAATCAATATTTTCTCACACGGGATATGGTTGACAGGGTTTTTAGTATACGGTACACACAACCTGCAATTATTTAAAAATGAGCTTTATCGTCGTGCGTAAGAGTTAATATTAGTACAACTTACATAGTTACGTGCTAGATGTATTGGTGTTGTTGGGAGTAGTTGAGAAACTTTGTATGGTATGTAAGACTTAACGCAGTAATCTTGTAAAATTTAGACCTTATTTCTTTGCAAGAAGGTTTATAATTGGTCAATGAAGTGTCTTGGTAGCTCGAAATGACTTCTTTGTCTCGCTAAGCCAATTAGAAAAGAGCAGACTTGGCTGTACACTGTATCCTAGTAAGTATAGCAAATTAATTCTTAAATTGTCTGATAATAAAAACGGCTCCCAGAAGTTAACGCAAGGTATATTCGTTTTTAATGCAAGGCTATAGAGTATTTTTTAGCATATCAACCCGATTCCACTTACTACACCTTTTGCGTCACATGGGTGCGGCTGCGATAGGAAACGGTTATCGCTGGAGATATTGGATTAAATTAATGTAAAATATCTCTGGAAGTCAAGTTTATCTTGCGAGGGTCATCTGTGCGAAACTTATCTACTTATCTGGCCTTCCAGATGCCGAGAACTACTTATTATGTTTATATTCCCTGATCGATACTTTTAGAAATATTATTGAATAATACAAAAATAACTTATTGATGAAGGTTTTGTTAAGGTATGTGCAGACGACGTCAATGATATGTTTACACTTTTGCACCTTAATCTTAAGGCACAAAACTTATACATTAGCTTATGTCATTGTCTAGAAACGTTTCATATTGTATCTGATATACCACATCTGTCATCTACACTAGTAGCGTCAGCAGGGCAAACGAACAGCTGTTTGATTATATACGCAATAATAATAAAAAACAAAAATGCATCTTGGACGTAAACCTGAAAGAGAGCTAAGTACGGTAGGGTAGACTCACGACGAAAACTCGTTTTCGATAACAATTATACTGCAAGGGTGTACCCACGGTGGGGCAAGGTGGGGTACTTGCCTCACCCTGCTCTCTGACCCGAGGGTCAGAATTTTTAAGCAAATATAATTTTAGTACTTCAAAAAATGGCGCCGCCGATTATTGGGCCGTACATTAACCGGTACCCAAAAAATTACTTCAGCCCTGCCCCTTAATAAATGCTGAGTACGCCCATTTTATACTGTCAGAATGAAAAATCTAGTTATGGCAATAGACTCAAGATAGCAATGAAGAAATTCCTATGGGAGCTGGGTTTATAACTTTTGGCGTGTATAATTTCAATTCCTTTTTTATAATCTCAACGAAATGCCATTTAATTTGACAACGACTATTATTTTACCTAGTCCCAGGTTCTCGTCTTTTCTATTTTAATATTAAGTTGTACATAGTTTTGGTTTGGTGCTGATAATTTACTGTAAATCGCCACAACTTCGTTTAGGTCCCGTTTATGAATATACAAATTATATTTGTATTAAGCTAACACGTGTCGTTGTAAAAGTAACCTTCTTAGGTGCGAATAAGGTTTGTAATACTGTCAGAACCTCCCGAGAATGTTACTATTCGATATGTTGCAAATTTATTTAATTTTACATTTTCCTCAGGCAGGTTATTTTATTCTTAAGATTGTAGTTAGTTTTTGAGTTTCTGTATATTTTGTATTGTTTAGTCTACTTGATTATATTTTGTTCAATATTTTCAAAAAGCATATTCGAATAGGTAATCCCACAATTCAATATGTCAGAGTGGTCCTGTATCGTTCATAGAAAACATTAATAATGCACTCATACTCATTTATACTTATAGATAGATGTATATCACAGATGGTAACATGTAAACATTTTTATAAAATGAATACTCATTATGTTTAAATAAATATCCCTATTAATATAGGATTTATTGAATTTATTAAGTTAATTTTCTAACTGGCCTGGATATAAAATTTATAAAAATGGCAAATCTCAAGTTAATTCATTGAATGAAACTATACACATAATATTGAGTGCTTTATTTGGTGTTTATCATTATTATATCTGTATTTATTTGTATGAGTAGGCTAGTCATTTAAAAATATACTAACTGAAATTGTATTATGCTATTATTTGTATTAATCCAAAGAATAACTTTGTAGGAAAATGCTGGACAGTACTGTACACATCTTTTTATAGAATAAAATATATCGGTGACTGTTGCTAACGAAGAATGAAAATCTTCATTTCGGAACCTACTTAAATAAATCGATTTTCTACGAAAACGTTATTCAGCGGCGCTACCACGAACTTCCAAAGTCGAAGTTCGTAATACATGCATCCCTGTCACTCGAGTAAGGGAGTGCGAAAGAGATGAAAATACCCGAACTTCGACTTTCGAAGTTCGTGGTAGCGCCGCTGGACGACGGGAAGAATGTAAATAGACGTATACTGTATAACTGGAGATGTATTTATGTTTGATACTATGTATAATAGCTTAGGAATATCAATATAATGTTTATTGTTACATTTTTGTTTCAATATTTAACCTTTACCTGACTTTCTGGCTTTATTCGTCGAGAGATTCATTATCATGATGAAATAGATATTTTCTCAAACTTGCAATGAAATGTTGACGTGACTTTGGTACTTACTTCAAATTAGGTTCGGAAATACTACGTATCCGGTGCGATGAGTGAAGATGATATGTAAAGGAATTTCATACAGCCTTACACACCTAGGCCTGTAAAGCAACCTTCTTATGCTTTTAAACGGAGGGAGGGGGCGCGCGCCAGCTGCCGGCGCGGCGGCGGCGGTGCAGGCGGTGCACGAAGAAACGTATTATTTATAAAACAAATTGACTACTTTTTATTTTTATTTAATTGCAAGTTTGAGAAAAGCACTATACAAATCTCGGCGAGAAACGGGGTTGCCGGCCGCGTATCCCTATCCGGCCTCGCTACGCTCGGCCGTCTATATCTACTTGACCTGCAACCCTTCGTTTCCCGGCCTCTATAGTAATGTACTATTTCAATCGATGCAATTTGTCACAACAACCAACAAGGAGGCAGCTATACTAAGACTAAGAATGAAACGTATGTATTTCTGTCTCTGTTGTGACAAATTGCATTGTTTTGTAGTGTTGTGTAGTGTTTTTGTGTTTTCTTGATTATCGAACTCCAACAACGCAGCACTGCGAGAGAGTGAGATAGAAATGATGCTGCTCTGCTCCAACCTGTTAGGGTAGATTACCCACATACAGTGGCCGGGTCCAATCCGACACTGCACTGTGGTCAGTGACGGAATGTCTGCTGCGGCGCTACCACGAACTTCGAAAGTCGAAGTTCGTAATACATGCATCCCTGTCACTCGAGTGAGGGAGTGCGATAGAGATGGAAATACCCGAACTTCAAATTCCATAGACAAGCATTCATGAATCGATTACATTGTAGAATCGATACCAATTTGCCGACTTTACATAAAAATAAATGAAAACAGGCTCATTCTGTAGCACCAACATCTCGCACAGAATTTTACTACTCCGTGATTGGTTGTTTCCAACTAGATGATAGTGTTGGCTACATTGGTAGCGAAGTATACGTTCCATTGTGTGCGTGAGTAGCTGTCGACGAACCAAATTGATAAGTTTGTTTTGTCAAAAAAAAAAACAATTTATAAATTGAACGGACCTGAAACCATGTGACAAGTGACAAACAAAAATGAAAAACAGTTCAATAGTCTAAATGATACTTAAATCTACGCCGCTATTTGGATGAGTTTCGGTGTTAAAATGAAGTGTATTGTTAGGAGTCTCGGTGGATGTCACACGCGATCTCACTTTGAGGAGGTCTCAGGAATTGAGTAAATTTTCGTGGAGGAATCGTTACATGCACGCAGCGGGAATGACAATAATGGCAGTTTCTGTTGGCGAAATTTGCGAGAACACCAAGCTGGCTCGGGAGATGGCCCTCACGGGTAACTACGAGTCGGCTCTGGTGTACTACGAAGGGACCGTTCAGATGATCCATAGATTACTGGTGACCATCGCAGACCCCACACGCAAATCCAAGTGGCAGTTGGTGAGTTTAATAAGCCTTGTTCTACATTTAAAAATTGGTCGTTGCCGTTTGTGGTATTGTGGTTTGCCTTGAAGTAGGTGACATTACCTTATACGATAAGCAGCGCTAATTAAACTCGAGGAAGGCGGAAGGCCGACTAGTGAATATGTTTGTTTGTGGCTATTTTTATGGCAACCAAGAGTAACAGGTTGCCAGCTCAGTGAAAACCTATGGGTGGCTTTATTACAGGTGTTCATGATATTTGGGATACAATCTTATCAGCTGCGCATATTTATATTTCTAAAAACTACAGATTAATTTACAAATAGGCAGATAAGTATCAGTATTAGAAAAAGTAATTGGAACACTTATTATAATACAATATGAACATTTTTAACTTTTTATCCTCTGAGGTAAGTGGGGTGCATACTTTGTACAAGTACAAATTGTCTTTGGTGCTCTAATGGAATTACCAAAGGTTTCAAAATCACAAGAATCTATTTTAAAGAGGTTATTTCTCTTCTGTCACAAAACTTTGGTGTGTGCTTCTGAATCGCCTCCACTCATTTATTCAAGGTAGATTTTATTATCCAATATTCTTAGTCACTCTGCCAATTCAAATATGGTTATTCAATTACAACCTTCATATTGGTAGTAGACACAGTTAGATGTGGAAAAACTTAATTTATTCACACAAATACTTTACTTTTATTGATTATGTTAACTCATAGTGTAGGTTGGAACTTTACATAAACATACCTCCAAGGTTTGTAACAATAAAAAAAACGGGACACTTGCACGCACTTGCGAGTAGGACTCACCCACTAAGGGTTCCGTACTAAATTACAAATGTATAGTTTTCAGATTTTTACCTGGACTTGTTGTATAAGACAATATTACTTGTCAAATTTCATAGTTCTAGGTCAACAGAAAGTACCCTATAAATTATGATTTCCGTGAGTGTCGAAATATACGTTTTTTGCGGCATAAACGGCTGTATCTTGTTTTTACGTTAACTTAGAAGTTTGATTTTTTCACAGCTTTAAGGGACTGTAGGCCAAAGTATAAGTTTTAATTTCAACTTGACACGTTCTCGAGATCAAGGGTATTCACAGACAGACAGATGGACAACAAAGTTATCCTATAAGGGTTCCGTTTTTTCCTTTAGCGGTATGGAACCCTAAAAATGAAACATGTAAGGTATATCAACTATAATTGATTAAATCTATGAGTCATGGTATAAATGAATAATGCTTTTTCATTATGTGCTTATAATCGGAGCACTTAGTAAATGTCAATAACCAGTATTTATAAACTCTTGGAGAGTCTCTGATGAACTTGAAAACATCCTGTGTATCACTTTTATTGTGAAAGTCATCGGATTACCTTATGATTATGAGACTGTTTCTTGACATACCTGTATGTTGTCCTTATACAACAACTGGCAGTATATGTGTCGGCAAGAGCGTTGAGATGAATGATTACACACAGCTAAATAGAGTATAAATTGCATAAATATATTTTGAAAAATGTGTAAAACCAATAGTGGGAAAAAATATTTTTTTTTTTTTTTTTATTAAGTATAGGTACGCATTTGACCCCTATCTCGCCTGATGGTAAGTGATGATGAGGTCGAGGGTGATATTAACAAACTAGATACCTAATAAACCAGTCCTTATATTCTGATTCATTTAGATTTTAAAAGGAAAATTTGGCATATTATACATTATTATTGTGTATGTAACATTTAAATTATATAATATCCAAGATTCGGACAGACGAGAACAGATATAGCCCTCCGAATCGCTAAACTTAAGTGGCAGTGGGCGGGGCACATAGCACGTAGAACCGATGGCCGTTGGGGCGGAAAGGTTCTCGAGTGGCGACCACGTACCGGAAGGCGCGGCGTGGGTAGGCCCCCCGCAAGGTGGACTGATGACCTGGTAAAGGTTGCTGGAGTTCGCTGGATGCGGGTGGCGCAGGACCGGTCACTTTGGCACTCTTTGGGGGAGGCCTATGTCCAGCAGTGGACGTCTTTCGGCTGATATGATGATGATGATGATGAATATCCAAGATGTCTTTTTTTATCTGTTTGTCTTTTCCAAAAAATAATTAACCAGTATTTCTTACTTGTCAATGTACCCCCACTACATACAAACTTCTATGCAGGGGTGCACTTCTACAACTTTGCTGAGTGTACTTATGAGGGAAATTTCATATGGCGGTGACTATAACTAAAAACATGCCTATTTAAAATTTTATTTTAATGTGCATAAATGTATGAAATGTGCATGTTTATATACACCATAGTTTACTGTAATATTATTAAAAGGTCTTACAGAAGAACATCAGTTAAAAACACTGCAAATTGTAGCTCAAATCAATTAAGCCACTTGAAATTTAATATTTTGCAACGGAAATAATGGCTGTGAGGAATTGCTTGAGGTCAATATACTACTGAATCACTCATCTCTGTAAGCCCACACATGACATTCTCGGAACGTGTCGACAGAGTACAGTCAAGTGTAAAAATATGGGTGCATACAACTTACTCGGCGAGGCATGGCGAGGTAGGGAGAGGTAGGGCACAGCGAAATGTGATCCCGCTCGAATGTGAAGCAGCCCAACTGGGGAAGTACCTCCGCCTTGCAGAAGACCACAGCCATAATAACACTACTACTTGCTCTGCAGTAGTGTTGTGTTCCTGGAGGTGAGCAAGGTCGCCAGAGCTCCCGACGATGCGTTGAGTTGAGAGCGAGGGCATTTGTTCCTTCAGCTGTCAACACGGCGAATCCTCAAACATAACAAGGGTCGGCAACGCCCATGTTACTCCTTTGGAGTTGCATTCATCTATAGGCTGCGGTGTCCGCTTACCATCAGGCGGGCCGTACGCTTGTTTGCCACCGTCGTTATATTAAAAAAATGGCAGCGGATTAAGGTGTCGGTGAGATGGGTCATATTTATGAGAGGATTAAATCGATACATATTTTCGCACTTGACTGTAAGATCCGGGAATCGAACCCACGGCCGACGATTGAGAGCCGCATGCTTGAACCACTAGGCTACCATAGTCAGGTTTAGAGTTACTTTCAATACTTAAAGCTGCAAACGCACAGAGAGCGGTGGCGGGGCGGCGCGGTGCGGCGCGGAGGCGGTACCGGTTGTAATGTTCGAGCTAATATGAAAGGATCCGCACAGAAAACCGCGCCGCGCCGCGCCGCTCTGTGCGGATCCTTTCATATTAGCTCGAACATTACAACCGGTACCGCCTCCGCGCCGCACCGCGCCGCTCCGCCACCGCTGTCAGTGCGTTTCGGCCTTTAATGTCTTGTTCTCTGTGGAAACATTCTTATTATGCCAGAGTCATTGCTTTTGTAAAAGCGAATCGAGAAGAAGGATGTAAGTGCCAACTATACTAAGGTCCCTTTTAAATGACACAAATATACACAAAGCCAAAGTCAAATCATTTAAGGCGCCGTAGGTTCATGGTCTTCTCTCCCTCTCACTGAGCATAAGCGTGAGCGAGATGGAAGTGCGTGCTCGCAAGCGCGGATATCATGTTTTTTAATTTTAATTTTTTGGCCGTTTAATCGTGATTATTTTTTATCGAGCGTGAATTGCTTAATCATGTTTCGAATCACTGATCTCGCTGCAGAAAAGCCTCAAGATTTCTATTCGTAGTTTTTTGAAACCATATTATTTATAAACAGATGCATTATATTGTTTCAAAAACTGTGTTCGCTTAACTTCGCCGAACCTACGGCGCCTTAATGCGATAAAAATGGCACTCGTCAAACAAGATCAAAGATAAACGAAAAAAACATGAATAACATCTAAAAGTTAAACTGATTGCAACTTAAATAAATAAATAAAAGAAAAATAATAATCATTAAATTGTCCCTATACTAATTTCCTATAATTACAAAATTCGTCTACGCTGTAAAAACACCTGTAAAAAAGTGTTTTAATTAATACATGTACATACGGCTCATGACCTCATGAGACACTTTGAGTAATGTCATGTAAGTATTTTAGGATCTCCAACATTATGATAATAATATAGCCTATTTTATTAAATTTTTATTTTTATATACATAAATGCATGAAATGTGCATGTTTATATATGAAAACAATGTATTTAACTAAACCATATTTTACTGTAAAGGTGCTCTTACACGAGCGATAAAAATTGCCGAATTGCCGGAAATTCGGGGCAATTTTGACGTCACGGCCACTTCAAGCAATTCGAATATTGCTCAAAATGGAGCGATTCTAGGCAATACGTTCATACACGAGAAATTCAGTGGAGCAAATTGTAGTCGGCGATATGGAGCAACACGGAAATGAATGGAGCAATATGGGGCAATATTTCCGAAATATTGCCCCATATTGCTCCATTAATTTCGACAACATGTCGCCGTACAATAATTGCCCGAAAAATCGCCCGTGTAAGAGCTCCTTAATATTAATAAAAGATATTATACAGAAGAACATTAGTTAAAAACCACTGCAAATTGAAGCTCAAACCAATTTAAGAATATATGAATATTGATCCTAAATGTCGAACTAAAATTTATTCACGCTATTAAAATCCGTTTACTTGAAATGTTTTATTGAAGAGCTTTACGGGTAATTTGTATAGTATTGGCCTACATTTGTCCACAAGGAAGGCGGCCTTGAGAATGGCGACGATTGTCAATTTAATATATCCACATCATCATCATCATCATCATCATCATCATATCAGCCGAAAGACGTCCACTGCTGGACATAGGCCTCCCCCAAAGAGTGCCAAAGTGACCAGTCCCGCGCCACCCGAAACTGAAATTATGGATAATGACAGATATACCACATAATTATTAGCCCAAACAATGCGAACAATGCGTAATGTGTATTCGGCCAATACAGATTAGTTCAACTGAAATTATGCTATTAGCGTAGTATGCCAAAAATGAAGTAGGCCAAAGTATTACTATGCGAAAGTACTGTTATGCCAAAACATACACACAATAATAGCCTAAATAACATTATGCGATCCAAGGGGATACCATTATGTATACCTAGGACAGACTATCCAGTTAGGTAGGTCCAACTTCGAGAAAGAGGTCAATCGTCGAATCC
The DNA here is from genome assembly GCA_947578815.1 of Epinotia ramella. Lineage (NCBI taxonomy): Eukaryota > Metazoa > Arthropoda > Insecta > Lepidoptera > Tortricidae > Epinotia > Epinotia ramella. The sequence continues at coordinate 5,194,832 of OX388201.1, read as the reverse complement.
GACTCGGCTAGGCAGCGTTCGGGAAGCTGCGGCACATCTTTTCGTCCAATATTCCGCCGTGTCTCAAGCCAGTGATGACATATGGCACTGAAACGTGGTCGCTTACTATGGGCCTCATACATCTACATGAATCTAAAAAAATATACGCGGGTAGATTTGTTACATTTAACTAAAATTTGGTGAGAAGATCTTACTGCCCTTAAATTAATGATACTTAGGTTAAGGCCTATGTAAGTACACTGCGTTTTTTAAACGCGCCGTCTTCCCGCGTTTGGGTCGATAGTCGATACACACTTGATTATATACAAACGCTCGTCGACGGCGCGTTTGAAAGACGCGGTGTGCATAGGATAAAGGCCCTAAGGTGACTTCATTTTACTCGAATACATCGTGGTTACCGAAACATCATTTACATGCCAAAGTGCCTCATTCATTAACTGTTCAAATAATACTTGAGTAGAAGCACGTAGGTACACAGTAAATAAACACTTCACTGACTAACGCAGAGATTTTATCGATAGATACTGACCAGTATTGTATCTCAGTATTTAGCTTTGAATAGGTCAAGCAACTAAAAGGCAGTAGGTAGGTATATTTTCTTAGCAATTATTTGTCACTAGCGCCCCCAACTCCGTCCGCGTGGAACTCGTTTATATCGTAGCTCCATACAAACTGTAACTTTAACTTACGGGGTCCCTAAGGTGATGGTTTCCGGGATAAAAACTATCTCCATACTCAATTTCATCTCAATCGGTTTAGCGGTTTAAGCGTGAAGAGGTAACAAATAGACACACTTTCGGATTTTTTTGTATTAGTATGGATATACATACAATACCTACATGTCTTCGTGCCTGTTCTATTGAACATATCTAATGTTCTGTGGTTAATGACAATTCCTAATTGACACTAGCCCTCTTATTTAAAACTTAACTGACCTGTGTTAACAAAATGTGTTTTGTGTTTTCCACAAACACCAATGTCAAAGACAAACTAATTTTAACGGCATTTTAGCCTGTTAGTCTCCCGTTGAAGCTGTGCGCTGCGCAGAACAACGGTTTGTATTTCTATATCGTATATCAGTTCTATTTCGGCATAAGATAACGCTGTACTTAAAGCCCGCTGAGCCCTAACTCATAAAAAAATAAACTTATTGCAGGCCAGTGTAACCGAGAGAAACTGTTAATAACATGTAATCTATAAGTAAGCCGCTAATCAGGCTCCATTCTTTCACTCACATGACTCAGACTGGCGGATCAAGATTGTATGAGTAAGACTTTGCACAGGTTAGGTATTTGAACCTGAGTGAAACGTAAGCTCTCTATTGTGTGCAAGTGATTTAAAATCTAAATACACGTAACTTCATAGTTTTGAGATTCGTAAAATAAGTATGTGTCAAAAATTGCAATTTTGGCACAATCTTTTATTGCCAACTGTACTTTTCTGTATACCGTCATCAACTACTCGTTGAGACGATTATAACGAGCCCAAACTCAACGGGGTTACGCAAATTTCAGCTTAATCGGTTGAAGGTATCGGTAAGGCTTTAAAATTGAGTTGCATGATTCCACCCGAACAAACAGTTCAACAGATACGTTGCAAGTTATATAAATTATAAAAGCTTGCAAAAAGTCACAAAGGACAGATATAATAATTATCTACACCTATTATACTAGTGGAGGAATCTCCAAAAAATTAAGTGAGACAAAAAAAAAGTCGAAAATCATTTAGTTTAGGGGCTACCCGAGGTTTTCATCGATTTTTGACAAGTTTTGAATCGTATCGTATCTCCTACTTTTGCACTACAGATAGAATTATAAATCAAACGGTTATCGGTTCTTCAATCTTTTATCTCCATTTTGGTCCACCGGATTTTAAAACAAATGAATACTTAATTTTGTATGATTTTTTTAAACACTGTTTCGTATCTCTTTTGACGTGAAAGATCTAACATATACGAAATCTACATATTTGGGTCCGTCTGTGACGTCTCTAAAAACTGGTCCAGGGTTTTCATTTTAAACCAATTAACACAAAAGTTATGGCCAGAAAACCAGTTTTTTGGCCTAAAATTGTTTAACTTTGATGCGAAATATCTCGAACACAATGAACTTTGAAGTAAATATGGGATACTATATTGCTTAAAGCCGTTGTTGTTAATATAATAATAAGCTACAAAAAACATTAGAAAACTAAGGGATTCAGATCGAAGGTCATTGGCGTATGGGGCCCCTTAATCTAATGTATTTTCCTTCTCCCCTCCTCCTCCAATCCTTGACCCCGTGTCATGGTCAGCCTTATCACACGATAAGTGACTGATACCGTTCGATAGAACGAGACGACGCTCTTACCTTGTCACTTATCGCGTGATAAGGCCGGCCATGATACGGGGTCTGATGTACAACTAAGCTATACGCGAGCCACCGTAAGGGACAGAGAGGCTCTTATGTAGCGACTTATCATGAACAACCTACTTAATATGGGCGGGTAATTGTTTGTTTGCCACTACCTCGTCTAAATCCGAATGGGCAAACAAGAAAAAGTGAAACAATGACAAAGGCAACAAATGGCATATCTCTCAATGTCAGGCTTATGAGATTTGTTTTAGTACGACCATCTCGTTCGGTTGCGGTATTATTATTATAGTGTCGTGTCGAATCTAGTTAGTCTGAGTTTAAAATCATAAAGCGTAAAGTAGGTTTAAAACCTTACAGCTAAAGTAGGTTATACTTATAATAATATATATATGCCACCGTGCCTTACCCAAGCAATTTCAAGCGCTATAAAAATTTCGTACGTAAAGAACTCGTATTAACCTAACCGTAATTAACCAGATAGATGCAGTCTTGTGGGGTGGAGGAGACGAGACACGTACCTTTGTATACTGTACCCTATCGTCAAAGTAGGAAGAGCGGGACAGGTGCTTGTTTCCTTGACTGTACTTGATTGGATGTGAACAATTGCAAACATATAATCATTTGCCTCACCTGTTGTTGATGGTAGAGGCACTCATTTTGCTCTTGTTCGCTATTATACTACCGCTCTTAATTTACAAGTATTATACATAATAGGGATGCGGACTAAGATTTTTTACGATGTGAGTTTTTGGAGAGGAACAAATGTTTGTATGGGAGCAACTACAATTAAAGAACATAAATAGTATAAATACCCAAAAATTTAAAGCAGAAAACGCTTCATACTGATGACGTACCCCCGTATGACGTCACTTGTACAAAGTAGTTGTATCGTTGTATGGAAAATCCGGTAAATTGTTGTTTCGGTCGCGAAATACTGCGTTTAAGTACATAGTTGTCATACAATGTTGTTTCTATAAAAGCGTAAGGATTCTATTGGCAGCTTTAAATTTACTCTTGGACAATAAAAAAAAATGCATCATATTTCTAAACTTTCAAGGTTCATATCTTTTTATGATTTTAATTACATTTTATAATTTATACTTTTTTACGATAATTGGATGGTTTACTATTTACTATCCATTTAGCATCACTACGTTATCAATTTGAACATGAGGCCGCATGCCTATTTAAGTTATGGCACTCCAGGTCTATTACCTTTTTAATGTCTTCCTATATTTTAAAGATACCTATGTGACTATTTGTTGTCTAAATTAAAAAATTAACAGCAACAATCTGGAAATGTTACATTTGGCCGACTCAAAGGAGAGAAAAACCGCTCGAAATGTATGTACCTTCTGGGTTTTGTGCTGTGCCTTTCATTTTGATTGTAATACTACGATACTTTCTGCAATATCGCCCTAGATATATCGCAAGGACAGGGTGGTTAGTCAGAGCCCTTGACTCAGAGGCACGTTTCCGTCCTAGTATATTGATAAGTAGTCCAACGTGACAACTAGGTTGGTACAGTCGCCACCAGGCTACGCGGATAAATTGCTCAGAATTACTTATCACCCCACGCCTCCTAGTTTGCGTTGCAACGAATTTTAATTTCCTTAACCTTTCAGGATTAATTACTTAACCTCAACTTTTCAGGGTTTTAGAATACAATCTCCATGATATCAGCCGAAATACGTCCACTGCTGGACATAGGCCTCCCCCAAAGAGTGCCAAAGTGATCGGGCGTAACTTTTTGCTATTTACAAAACCCCTAGGACCGCTGCGCCCGTGTGCAACGCACACCCTGCACCATAGGTAAAGCCGCCTCTGCGGCGCTACCACGATCTTCGAAAGTCGAAGTTCGTAATACATGCATCCCTCTCACTCGAGTAAGGGAGTGCGATAGAGATGGAAATACCCGAACTTGGACTTTCGAAGTTCGTGGTAGCGCCGCTGGGTATGAACACAATCTTTCTTTCATACCTCATAGATACTCGAAACTACTAATAAAGAGGTAAAGTTTGTCCAATGTAAGTTTGTATGTAGGGATTAATCATTGGAACTCATCCGATAAAATAAAAAAAGCATAGACCTTCGGGATGGACTCAGCAAGCTTCGTGGCCTAAACGTGGTACTCCACTGAAAAAGCATACATTATATAACGATTGCATAAAATACTATTCTTTATCAATATTTTGTAAAATTATCAGAATTAACACATTCAGCGGCAGCGCATGCTACTACACGCTGCGCTCGTAGCCGAGAACGTACATTTTCGCCTTTGTAGCGAAAAGCGCCAACAAACAGAAAACCCGAAGAAAAAAAAAACTGACTGGCGGGTCGCTGGCATTGAATGGCTGTGTTCAAAGTTGTTTTGTGTTTAGGCAAGGACTAAACCTGTAAATTTACCTATTGTTGTAATAAAAGTTATTTTTATTCTACCTTTACTAGTTTTTCTTTAAATGTCCCGGTCTGAGTCTCCACACTTATGGCAACCCTAGTGTAGGCTCAAAATGTATTATTACTCCAAAAGAAAGAAGGCAAAAAAATATGTGTAGTGACGAACATCCCATTCAGATATCTCAAAGAACTACGAAGCAACCGTTTAAATATTGCTTGATAGAGAGAGAAAATGCTCGCAGTTAGCGACGTCATAATCTGCGAGCGTCATAGTAAATGACAATCGTTTCATATGAAGGCGCGTTTCGCGGAAAAGGGACAGAATATACCCCGTCTTAAAACTTTGGACACTTATAACTTTGCAATTATTTAAACTAATGCGTTGCTATTTTCTCCATTTTTTATCCTTTTTAGAGAAAATATAGTATTATTGATTATTTTATAATATTTACACGCCTATTATGAATGATTAATGCATCGTGTTAGGGCCCGTTAGAATTGTCTTAATGAGTAGTTGATAGCTGCGCAAAAAAGTACAGTCGGCCCTTTTTTTTATTTAAATATGCAATACTTTGACTTTGTCTGCGAGGTGCAAGGACTTGACCGGGATAAAAACTATCCTATATTTAAATCCAGGCTATAAACTATCTTCGTGCGATCGGTTAAGCCGTTTAAGCGTGATTGAGTAACGAACATCCGAACATCTGAACTTTCGCATTTATAATATTAAATAGGATTTGACCGAAGCATATATTATTTACGATGAAGTTTGAGATTCGTATAAGAACAAAGTGAACGATTGTTTTGTATTGCGTGGGTGCATGTGTTCAAATTGAACACAATACGTGCACAAATAAATACCTACTAGCCTATGACACATTCAATTATGAAATCCTGATTACAACCAGTGAAGTAGGTAGGATATTGAGTGTTAATAAGGCAATCAAAGTTTCTAAAGTTCAATCAACGTTGAACATACGATCCAGAGCCAGTCTAAAAATGTGATCGGTAATCCGATGCCAATGTCAAATATTAATTTACAAAATACATGAACATGTATCATCGAATCGTTTCAAAGTCACACAGTCAGTAAGTACAGTCGACAGAAGAGGTACCTATAAACATCGATCTTAGCTTACTATAGTAGAGGGAGGTATACTGAACGTACATAATTGCCCCTGTGTGCGTAAGGTCATAAACATTGACATACTATGATCAACCGACAAGTCTTCATGAGATATGACTTTAGTAAAGTGAACGTTTTGGCATGCACACATGTTATTAGCATAAACGGCTTCAACCAAACTCGCTTAATTGTAATATTCACACACTGAACGGCTTATACTTATCAACTTACTCAAGCTCGTTTTCGATTCGACAATCATTAAGATCTGACTTGAATACGCTATCACCATTGCGTTCTACCTTGATTCTGGACATGGGACATTGCTCCCGCTGCCCACACCATCGACTATGAACAAACCAGTCAGGCCAAAAAAAGGGGCGACTACGAGTCCATATCTACAATTCTACATATTTAAATCCTTAGTGACTTCAGTCTTTGGCTGTGAACCCATAACACAGAATAAGTCATAGTAGGTACTGTAGGGAAGGTGCTCGGCGGTAGAGTAACCAACACGCATGGAAGTTTTAACACGTTTATTCACTTAGCTTAACAAGAGGTATACTTATACGAGTACCGTGGCTTCGAGGGTGACTGCTTGACATCTTCAGATCTTCTTGTATTTATAGACTTTCCGACAACTTGATTTGAAATGAGAATAGTGCTGTACAGCCAGCACTGTAGAGGTTGCATAAACGACCTCTACAGTACCTAACTAATGTACAGAAGGTCTACTCCCTTAGGGCCTTTTAAGCAGATTGCGTTTTTTTCATGCGCCGTGCAGAGAAGGGGAACGCGCGTCGACAGCGCGTGAAAATAACAGCGGCTAAGTGCGTGTCGGACCACGCACAACGAAGGGTTCCGTGCCTATGTTCATCAGGGATAATGTCGGCTTCTAATGGTAAAAGATTTTTTCAAATCGGTCCTGTTGTTTCGGAGCCTATTCAATACAAACACAAACAAACAATCAAATCTTTCCTCTTTATAATATTAGTGTAGATGTATAAGTGTTGGCCAAAGTACACTATGATTGGTTTCGGTTCGGCAGAAATGTTCTTATATATACAAACACTTGCGCCGCGTCCTTGCAACCGGCATGTGTTTAATAAAGCCACTGTTTTCGTAAAGGTGAAACCCGACAAAAGTTTCACACTCGATCGGGTGTAACGTAAGTCTTATAATCTACGGAGTTGTGAAACCTTTCCGGGATTCTCGCGGCATCGCGATTTCATGAAGGTTTCCTATTAGGGGATTACATTAGTACCTATATATAGAAGTTACCGTTAGCTAGCGTTTGACTTGGAAGATCGGCGTTTCCTTTAATTTGTTGTCGGTGGACCATTACTAGCCGATGGTTTCAAGTGTCCTGCGAGGCCTAAATGTTCAGCCCAAAATCCAAACAGAAATATTGAAAACATGGGACTCTCCCACAATTGCTGACACCTCATTAAATTCCGTCAGCGTACGAAATAGTAAAACATACACGAAATTAACACACATAGCACACATATAGCCCGTAGAACCGATGGCCGTTGGGGCGGAAAGGTTCTCGAGTGCCGACCACGTTCCGGAAGGCGCGGCGTGGGTAGGTGGACTGATGACCAGTCCAGTCCAGTCCGCTGCGGCAGTCCGCTGGATGCGGGTGGCGCAGGGCCGGTCACTTTGGCACTCTTTGGGGGAGGCCTATGTCCAGCAGTGGACGTCTTTCGGCTGATATGATGATGATGATGACCCCAAATTTGACGTCCTTTATCGGGCTTCTAAACGGGCAACATTTTTTACGGCAATGTGTGGCCGGCTAGTATGTGCATCTTGCTCTAGCGTACAAAGCCAGCGTAAGACAGCAATAGTTGCCGGCCAGAAATTGCCGGATAATGTGGCCTGTTTAGAAGCCCCATGAGACACTCACTGCAATCTATGTTACTATTTAATTAGTTAAGTAAGTTATCATAGAATTGTGTATTAGTTAGTAAGCTAGTCTAATACAAATGTATTTCTACTAATATTATATTTTGATCCTAATAACTTGTCAACTAGCTAATCCCTGAAAGGATAAGTATCTAGGAACGCAACTACCAAAGCTACCCACGTTTCAATAATAAATAAATAAATATTAGGGGACAATCTTACACAAATCGACCTAGTCCCAAACTAAGCAAAGCTTGTACTATGGGTACTAGACGACGATAAACATACTTATATAGATAAATAAATACTTAAATACATAGAAAACATCCATGACTCAGGAACAAATATTTGTGCTCAACACAAATAAATGCCCTTACCGGGATTCGAACCCAGGACCTTTTGCTTCGTAGGCAGGGTCACTACCAACTAGGCTAAAGCGGTCGTTAATAAAGTGATAGTCACTATCGTACCTCTACTCATTATTGGTGGAGCGGATTGGCGAGAAACTTTTTCTAGAAAAATAACGGGGTTTAAGTGGACGCAGTCAGGTTAGTTCTTAAGACTGGATGACGTCCGTCTCTACAGAGAAAGAGACGACAGATCGAACTACAGATCACTATTCCAAGAATCGACCTCGTTCAAACGGAAAAAAACCCGGCCAAGTGCGAGTCGGACTCGCGCACCGAGGGTTCCGTACAAACCTGTAGGTAGATTAGTAATAACTTTTAAATTATTAAAAATATTTTTTTTCACTCGTCGACCTTAATGTTTGAATTAAGACTTCGTACACCAAACTTAAATCACATATTTTTTACTATGGAGCTCCCAACTCAACATTTCATAACTGTTGAGACAACTAAAATGAAATGGACCAATCACGTGGCGCCTTTACTGAACTATAATGTATTTGACCAATAGGACGCCGTCATCAGAAAGTCAAAAGGTAATAGACATCAACGCACAAAAAAGAAAAAGTTTGTTTAATTAGTTCAGTTGACTCGTAGAAAAAGTATTGTATACAATAGTTATATAATTAGCTTTTTAAGTCTCGTACCTTAATTAGGCCAGGAAGCTTGGTACTCGACTGAAAAAGCATACATTATATAACGATTGCATAAAATACTATTATTATATGATGTAACTAAAAATATACGGTTTTCGCAATTTTTCCTTTATGTCTGCTATAAATAGACGTTGCTTCGTACCAAATTTCAAAATTCTGAGTTCACGGGAAGTACCCTGTAGGTTTTGATTCCCTTGCGAGTTTCGAAAATTTGCGGAAATTTGCGTCATAAACTTCTAAGCCAACGCAATCAATAGATACAGCCATCTTTTGATTGAGTTGGCTTAGAATTTTGATTTTTTCACAGCTCCAAGGGACAGTAGACCTGAGTATTTGGTATAAATTTTAGCTTGATACCTCCACGCGTTCCTGAGAAATAGGGTCTTGACAGACAGACGGATGTACGGACGGACGGTCGGACGGGCGGACAACAAAGTGATCCTATATAAGGGTTCCGTTTTTTTCCTTTTGAGGTACGGAACCCTAAAAACTAACCTATAAAAAAGAGAGATACATTTATTTGACAACTAAAGTTCTTTAAACCTAAAGAGACCATTTACAATAGTGACAATATATGGAGACAGAAGTGGTTCTCTTGTTTACCTGTCTCGCGAAATGCGGCAGCTGTAGTGACATTAATGCGTTCGGTTGTGAAAGCAGACCGAGTTATAGTGACATAATTAAACGTCCGTGTGGGAGGTCACCGGTTCTTGCCGCAATCGAAATCGAGTTGAGGTCCTCGTTAATCTTTTGGTGTTCCGGACTTCAGAGAGAAGAAAGCGTAAAGCACAAACGGGCCCTTGCGCTGTTGTTGTTTTTTCTTCGTCGATTTGTCGATTTTCCCCGTTCTTTCCGTTATAACCTCAGGTTTCAAATGGGCACTTTGTAGGAGGCCACCAGCAGACTGGTCTATGCTTATCCACACTAATATTATAAATGCGAAAGTGTGTCTGCCTGTCTGTCTGTTACCTCTTCACGCTTAAACTGGTAAACCGATTGAGGTGTAATTTGGTATAGAGATTGTTTGAGTTCCGGGGAAGGGCATAAGGATAGTTTTGATCCCGGAAATCATTCCCTAAGGAGGTGAAAGTTTGTATGGAGCTACGATATAAACGAGTTCCACGCGGACGGAGTCGCGGACAGAAGCTAGTTATCTATAAAAAAAACGTTCACGTACGTAGATCTCACATAGATACGCACAACCAAATCCGGTTATGCACCGTATCTCCACCAGATTGAATATTCGCGATAGCGTACGTCATCTAATGAAAAAGATAATTTATCTCACTTTAGACACACGTTATCAGTGTTATCATTATCACCATCACGCCAAGCTATTCTGTGACTTGTTTTATGCTCACCTCAACGCTCACCCTCAAATATATCTTGACACCGCGATGCGTAGTAACTAAGCGTAGGCAGAGGTCTAGTTTCGTTAGGCGTGACGGGGAAGGGTGAGGCTCATGAGCACGTAAAGAATAACAGCTCAGTATAATGTGTAGATTGTATTGGCGGCCCGGCCGTCTCTGCCGTCGGTGTCTTACCTTAATGACTCTTCCATAAAGCGACTTGTAAACTTGCTGTCTTTATGGTAGTGGCTTACGACGGTTATAATAACTAGCTAGATATCTACAGGTAGGTTTAACTTTCACATGTCTGGAAAAGCAAGTTGTGAAGTTTTCTTTAGCCCTTATATTAGTTAATGCTAGTTTTAGAATTGCTTAAACTCTTGTATGTATGTATGTATTTCATTTTATTTTTCAATTTAGAGATTAATATTCAAACAATTTAGAGGCTTTATATTTATTGTGTTTAGCTACTTCTTCAAATGCTTATGATATGAGGTGGAGTCCAATACTTTTTAATAACAACATTCACGTTTATAATGAGTACAAAAACAACTGAAGAATCGTTGCATGTCGTTAATTAGTTCTACATAGAGTACCTAGAAATATTTGACCTAAATATGTTATCACGGCATATTTTAGTTTCCAACAATGCCACTTACGCCGGTTGTACTAAATTTCCACAGGGAATTACGAACGAGAACATAAAACGGTTTTTTATTCGAACTAAAAGCTGTTCGCCGAGAAATTACAGGGCTACTCTCAATTTAAAACACTGGTTATCATTGCGTTTCCGTTAAACCTTCGCCTTGGTACTGGAGTAAATTGTGCTTCCGTTTATGATACTTAAGATCTGAAGTCGACCCATTAATCATGTTTTTGTCACATTTAATAAAAGCAACAAACACCCTAAGAAATAAAACTTTTATTTAGCCTCTAAAGGGACGTTGTTTTCTAAACATTGGTTGCCAAGACAACGAACGCCGTTGTCCACAACATAGAAGATATGGATTAGTTAGGCTATTATAACAGCGTCAAATTACCATTATAACTCACGGATAATTAACTCTTGAATGTGTAACATGGCTATAAAATGTCATCCTCCAAAAAGTTTTCATGTATGAATTTATGATTTCGTGACTAATCTCCCACACTTCTATACAAAAACTGAAGTTTTTACTCGCCGCTATCAAGTGGTATCGTGAAATTTCCATCATCCACGCCAGCAATAATGAAACGGCCCGCGACTAAACTCCAGAAACGTGTAATTAAAACGTTACACTTTTACTTGGCGGCGGTTTAAACGCTGCACGAGTTCTTTTTACAATTTGCATATTATCGTAATCATGATCACGCGCAGCTGTTTTAATCATCCAGTTTCATCACTGGTTAATCATGTGGAACACGGAACAATTAGACGTTACAAGGAATGTCTGTAAAAACGTTGGCCAATTACCCGGGTCCGGCATGGGTGTTCCATTTAATTTGATTCTATATTGAAGATAATAGACATTAGGTAGAGGAGTGGTGATCTATGACTTGAGCAAACTTTCAGAGATTGAGGTCGCGTGTTTAACCAGGCATCGTTCCGTGTCGATTTACGATTTACAACGTCGCCGCCGTTCTTGAATACATTTGTTTAATCCAGAAGGTCACGGTCCATTCGGTTTTTGCCATGTTAGGTAGAAGAAAGCTTAGCAAAACGTGGGTTGTATATTTGCTGGTGCAATAGCACTGCCAGCAAATAATGCTCCTGGCTGGATACAATGTGGGATTCAAATCTCAAACTTATTCCGCGTAACGATAAATGTCGAGCACGCCGGATAATACCTATGTTAACGATTGCCAGCGGAGACCGGATGGAATTTGGTTGCAACGGCCATCGGAAATTGTATAAATTCCCATATTGGTTCAATGTCTCGAAATTACTCATGCTACTATAATAATACTCAATAGGAGTGATGAGAGAAAACAAATTTTATATACCTACTCGTAAAATATTTAAAATACAACGTTCTTACCTAACTAGGCTCAAAATCGCAAATCGCTAATCGTCAATCGAAAACTTGTTTTACCGTACCCTTGCGAGTATATCGATCGACATAACTTAGGTATGTTAATAAGTTTAACTAATTAATGGTGAACAGTGATATTCAAATGGAATAAAAGCACGAGTACCCAATATCTTCTACCTAACTCGTATATGAAATCTCGTGCATATAGCACCCAAAAAACATTATCCGCATATGTACAGTCGCGGAATGAAAAGGTTGACCACTTTTGGACCTTAATAGCTTTGAAATAAGGCCGAAAAGTGGTCAACCTTTTCATTCCTCGACTATACAACTAGCTCTGGGGATCGCTCATTAGTAAGATTATTAGCATTGAGCCGGCGAGACAAGACGGTCTCGCGTCGCGACTCGTCCTCATCATCCGTGCAATATGACCACTAAATTAGACCCATTCATATGACACGCGCGATAAAATCCTTTACTTATGCTCCTTAAATTGGTCTCGCTTTAGCCTTAATTCACACGTCGCATTTGATTATACGGCGGTAGGCTTTGAGTCGGTTTAGGTCACCTAGTCTAATTCAGTGGCTGGATGGCCGCCAAGCATTTGTTCTTTTGTCGTGCGTCCGTCACAGTCGTTTTGTATTGTCATGCGTGTTACCGTTCGGTTCTGAAGTGTTGATGCCGCGGTGCGGGTCGTTGAACCATCCTCGATAAATAAATCGTATCCTTGCTCTGACGCATTCGGGGTGGCTGCTCCAGTCAGTTGTGCAAACATTCTAACCCAAGTTAGAACCTGCCTGAACTCGAGATTTGCTCGATTCGGATTAAGAGAAAAGCCGTGAGTTAGATCCTGCTCCGATATTCATATTACACAACGGATGCAAGATTCGCGTGGGAACATTTTTATTGTTTGCCTTCAAGATCATTGTGTGCTAATAGTTGTGGGAGATCGAATTTCACTTTTGTGCGTGCTTGGTGAAGGAAGAAATTGACGTATGTTCGCTGCTGACTGGTAATCTCAAGTTTTCTTATTATCTGTGTGTATTGCTAAATATTTATGACGAGAGACTGTTTCCAAGTTAAATATCGTTAAGTTTTATTACCTATTGTACTGGCGCTGAATTGTTTCTTGTGTCGCGGTAAAGTAGGTTAGTTATCAATGAAAATGCTGCTGTCGCACGCTCATTAAATCATGTACGCACCGTTGTCGTAAAACGATTTACAGTTCACTCCAAATTTTGTCACATTATTATTATAACTGTACTTTTACTATCTTTCTTCTAAACTGTACCTTTGCCATTCGCTTTAGTATCGGTTTTCGATTAGGTTTCACTTTGAGTTGCCCCAACAAGGACGTTTTATTTATTTATGCCAGTGCCAGGAAACTTTCCCCAGATAGCCTTTTGTACTCTATTTGGTCATGTATGGTCGTTTACAACACTAGAACACGCTTTAACTTTCTGACAATAAAGCCGTGACATATATTTTTAGTCGGATACTGGTACTATATCATCATTACACAAACAAAGCTTTCCAAAGATGTCAAACAAATTATCAGTCACAAAATCTGGCACTTAACGCTTTCTCTGATGAATTGATGATTTATCGGATACATGTAAGATTTGATCAGTGTTAAGCAAACAAATGTCTCGTCGCCAAGTCGTTGCTACTAACGTCCTCGTTTTAAATGCAGTGATAAAAATTACATGAAATACTTATTGTAAGATATTGATATTACAGTAGAATTATTTGGGGTTTACCACTGACAGATAGTTTGCCTTCATTTAATTTTCAACTTTAACCTCATACAAATTAAGTAGTATTTCTAAATCGGTAGACTTGGGTAACAGTAGTCTGAAAATTGCTTTATTTGTATGACATTAAAATTAAATGAAGGCAAACTATCTTGTCAGTGGTTAACTAACAGTAATCGTACTGTACTTGTATGATGACGTCTGTTCCAAAACTATATTTATAATAGAAAAAGTAACTTTCATCAAAAAAACTACAAGCAATATCATCAGAAAAACTCATACTGCACTTAGGCCCGGGTTTAATTTTAGTTACTAATATACTATCCCTACTATACATTTGGTGAATGACATCTCATATTCATCAAGATTTATTTGATCGTCATCCTCTACTTCACACTTCATATCAATTTCAACTGCTGCCGCAGCTCTGTTGACTTAGTTTATTATAGTGTTGTTTCCGTTGTTCAGGTACAAAAGCAGATGGCGCGCGAGTACGAGCAGCTAAAGGCGACGGTGGCGACGCTGCAGATGTTCCAGCACGAGGGGGAGAAGGCCATCACGCCCATGACTGGCAGTAAGTGTGCACTTCTCTTAAGACTTCATCACACACTAACACGAGCCCTAATGTAACGACATAAGGAATACATTCGGACGATTCGCAAGACCGCCAGCATTCGTTTGTGGCGAAGGCTTTAGGCGTAAATTAGCGCGCGCCTGTCAAAAAGATTTCCATACTTTCTGAAAGTCGCAAGGCTTTGCACGCGACTTTGCGCGGCTTTGGGCCTATGCCTTGTTCTCCGGTTGACGTCACGTACGTCTCATTCTATAGAAATGTAGCTGGACCTCCTGTACCTGATGCTGTACGCGGTTTGGTGGCGATTTTTGACTTTCGAGCGCTCGACTCTTTCACCCGAAAACTCAAAAAATATATAAAAATGCAATTTTTAAATAGAAGACAATTTAAATTTACCACTGGTATTCAATTCTATCTGTAGAAAGTGTGCCTGTAATTTTGACACTACAATCGGATTTACTCGTATTTAATTTTCGAGCGCTCGAAAGTCAAAAATCGGTTCTTTGCGTGTCAACCCGGGAGGGACCCAATGACGTGTAATTTCGGTGTCCGAGAGGCAACCGGATGGCTCGCGGTATTTGAGCTCCCGTAGCGTTGTGGAACTGCCCTGTCCAACCCAAACTAAGCCAATTTGGACTGGTAGACCAGTCAATGAACTAACAACTTGTATGAAAAAAAAAGCAATTTTGGAAATAATTTATAATAGCTTATCTTTTCTGTGTAACGGATATATTATCAATTAAATAGTTACCCAGCGACAGAATCCGACAAAATTTCAGACATCAAAAAAATGATAAATTAACTAGCTTCTAAAAAGTCAGAAAAAATATTAATAAATATTTTTGTCTTTATTTTGGTTCATTTACATTTGCTTTATAATATTCAAGTTAAATCATACAAAAAAAAACAATGCATGCTTCATTTAAATCTACATAATTACTTCCGGGTGGAAAGTTTGTCGGATTCTGGAATACAGCATCTTAGAATAACATTATAAAATGAAATCAACAAAAAAAACGCTATTATAAATTAATGTTTTTCAAAACCGTATTTTGCCTGGAGTATGGAGCGTTCCACAACACTTCGGTTGCCTCTCGGACACTCAACTAGGCATCATTGCTCTGATATACACATCAATATCCGCGATGGCACAGGCGTACAGTCTGATGTTATCAATCAATTCTTAGGAGAAACCTTTTGGCGCACTATAAAACTTCTAACCCTGTATCACAGACCGGTCGTACTGGCCTTAGAATGAAACGACTGGTACACCTAAGTGCACGTTTTTCATGCCACGAATTCCGTGATGGTGGCAAACAACCAACCACTTACAAGGTAAGAAAAGAGTGTTATCTTATGGTACTTAATAGGGGACCTTCTCGATAAACTTGGGCCCGGCGCACAGTGTGGGATTTTTACTCAATTTTGCGAAAGTCTACTTTAATGTTTAAATTATCAACTGTAACAAATGATAGCGAACATTGAAACTCCCACAGTTCTATGTCCCATAGTTTTTAATATTTTCGATAAATCGAGAAACAGCCATAGACATCCATAGAAATATGAAAACTGTAATTACTCACATTTCGTGCCTCTTTTTATAAAGATCCTTATATGTTATAGGTAAACCAGAACTTTGGGAGTATTGTCAAGAGGGCGCTCGTTTTGAATTTTATATAGCAACAATTTGTATAGTGGGGACAATGGAAATTGGCAGATGATTTTTGTTTTATTCCGACAACTTTAATAAGTGCGAAGTTTGATTTTTGGATATTTCTTCGGTTTTTACGCTATAAAATTCGTGAATTTTACGACGTATGATACATAAATCAAAATCATCCAAATCTATTTTCTTTTTTTGTTTTCTTTTTGTTAGGTTTGGTCGTTTAATTCCGCCCTTACGCCCTTCGCTAGCAATTCGTGATACCGATGCATGCGATACACCTAATACACAAATCAAATTATTACAAGACATCAACCAAATCGTGACGACCTGATTATAGTGACATTTGTCCATAAGTTTGAAACTTACCCGTCAATTCAGATGCTAATTTCGTTATGTTTTCTAATGGAAGAAATTTCTCTCCCGCACGTTTTTTTTTCCAATAAATAACTATATACACTATTTACAACTTTTTTCTGTGTAAAATCTAAAACTTTCGGCATGATTATTGCAGTCTAATAATATTTCACACGAAACTAGACAAAGCAATGTTTACATTGTCAATATTGACAACTATCATAGAGGGTAGATGTTGTCTATTATTAAAATTGTTGCCATAGCTAGAAATTAGTACCAACAAATTTCCGTAACATGGCGCACCCTCAATAGATCCTGGTTCACCTTTAATATAAAGGTAGTTTTGATATACCAATATGATTCACTAAAAGTTTGAATTGATGACTCTTACAGGATGATATCATCAATTAAAATCTAAAAATTAAAAAAAAAAATCCTCGATAATCCTACATCGGTCGCATTATATTTAACAACTATTTAATAGTTTATAAAAAGCATTATCACTAGGAAAAAAAAGTAAATTAAAATATCGCAGGATTCGCGAGATATGAATTTTTAAATATTCAAGCACACTAGGTAGGTTAACTTTATTTTCAGTTGGGATTTGGTGTCACTACTTCTTGCAAAATCGTAGTGTGTTTTAAAATAGAAATATTCGTGGGCGCATGAGTTTATTGCTTATAATTGATATACACATTCATGGAAAAGTAGTAGTCGCAAGCAAAACTTTGACGGTGAATAGAAATATATTCGAAATACTCGACTGATTTCTTCACCTCACAAATTTTATAAAGGGCCGGTTTCATGTTTCAATAACTAAAACTATAAAATAACAGAAGATTCACTGTGCTAATAAAATTATTCTTATGTCAAGGAGTGGCTTGTCGACGAATTTCATACCATTTAGGTGGCTCTCTCAAGTGGTTTGCCAATTGACACAAACGAATTTCGTGTATTTTGTGTGGCTGGCTTAATATGTCAGTCACTATGCACAAAATACTAAAACGCGATTGGCAAATCATTGAGATGAGTTCTTTGCCGGTGAATCCCGAACCAATTTTGGGGGTATAATCGTGAACATCATACCACATCACACTCGCAAAACTAAACCCTACAATTTTGGACCTTTTTCGGCGAGCTCTCGAATCTTCGGACCCTTTTATTTCACATTTGTCATTAAAAGACCGCCATAGGAAACAAAAACGATCACCTATACCGCCTTAAGTTCTATCACTTATAAAGTCTACTGAGCCACATACTGCATTCATGTCCGAAAATAACGAAGACTATAATGAAGAATTCATGCCAGTCAAGTAAGCAGAACAGAACCCTCGCTTCTGAACTCTGATATTATTTTCGTTTGAGTGTGATGATAACCCTATTTCCATAGAAATGGAACAAAACCTTAGAAACGCTATAAATCCCAAATCCCATTAGGTAAAATCCTGAAAATTTGAGGCATGGTAGGTACACTCATCATACGTGTGAACCGTACTGGTTCAGCACTCAGGTTAAAACTTTGGATGCAAAGAAACACACAGATCGTCGACAGACACTATTTATTGTAAGACTAATTGTATAGTACAAAATACAAAGATTAGCACAACTACTGTCGATTATGACTGCTGAGGAACGAATGCCTAAATTCAAACGTAAAACGTACCTCACCAGAATAGTACTTGCATGTGATTGGTCGTTGTTGACAACCGTCGACAACGAACGATCTTGGCTAATCAATATAACTTCTTTTAAGATTAATTTCAAATGTAAGATAATCACATGGCATTGTAAATAATGTTAAGGTTATTTAGATATTTATGACAACTCGGCCATCCGCTCCTCAACGAGTCCCTCGTTGTTGACTATGATCAAGTTATATTTAGTATTTCTATGTTTTAAGTTCATTATTAACAATAAATCTAAACAATAAAAATGTATATAAAGACAATTGTCTACATGTCAATAAACTTGTTTACTTAATCAAATCATACTTTTACTTATTTTACATCTCATCCATGACCTTTAAATGAATTAAATGGATATTTCATATTTTAACAAAGTTGTCTGGGCACTGATTACTTTATCATTCCATGCTTTTGCAAATAAATTAGTTTTACCAGTATATTCATTGGAACATTACCCTAACCAGTAAATATACTGCCATTGCTGTTTATCCTAAGCGCCAAAGCGCAGAGCATCTGTTACCTGACGCTCCGCACTAATCCACTTGGACATTACATTACCAAGAGGATCAGTATTTACTAGTCCATTACTCTGACAAGCAAATGATTTGGCTCTTAGGTGATTGAGTTAAAATCATAAAAATAAATAACTGATTTAGGTGTCGGTTACTTGACAACCCATACATCTTTCAAAGCTTTAACTTTTGCCAGTATACCTATTGGAACATTACCTTAACCAATAAATATATTGCCATCATTCTTCATACTAATCGCTAATACGCAGAGCATCCGTTACCTGATACTCAGCGCTAATCCACAAGGACATTACCTTACCAAGTGAATTAGTATTTACTAGTCCATTACCTTGACCAGAAAATATATTAGCAATTAGAAAACTTAAACATGTTACATTAATTAATCGTAATCTTTATGCGTAAATATATTATTAAACATGATATATTACTCAATCAACAATTCGATAAAAGTTACTTGAAATTACTTATTCGCAATCAGACTCTCTATCACTGTCGGAGTCGGTTGATACGGGTTCTTTAAAACAAGCCCATGGGTATATTTTGTCAATGGCTACTATAGCCTCATACTTTTTACTCTTCTTTGTGAGAGGTGTGTCTTCAATTACAAACCTATCGTTGGGAAGCACCTTTTTAATCCGGTAAGGACCCTTACACTTAGGTTCGAGTTTCTTTGACTGACCCTCAATCCCTGTAGGCGCCCTTATAACCCTAACCAAGTCACCTTTTCTATAGCGCTTCCCTACTTTCCTATGTTTGTCATACCGTTCTTTATCTCGGTCCTGTTGTGCTTTAATTAAATTATCAGCACTATGCCTCATATCGTCTAAAGTTTCTCCGGCTTCTGGCGTAATATCGTGTATTATATCATTCATCAACCCTTGTGACGGATTAGTCACATTACGACCAAAAAGGAGCTCAGTTGGTGACTTTTTAGTAGTGCAATGTACGGCAGTGTTGATGCCTAACTGAATGTCTGGCAAGTGCTCATCCCATAACCCATTTGCTTTGTCGTGGTTCATTGCCCCGAGCGCCGCCAAAATAGTGCGGTTGTACCGCTCTACTTGGCCGTTCGCTCGGGGGGTGGCCACTGCATTGAGCACGTGCTTTATACCAGTTGACTGTATAAAGGACTTAAAAGTTTTGCTAGTAAAACTCGTGCCTTGATCCGTTATTAAGCGCGTTGGTGTGCCAAAGTAACTAAAGTGATGTCTAAACACTCTTATACTCGTGGCTGATTTTGTATTGCGCACAGCCGTGAGATCCACAAACTTTGTGAATGCATCGACGATGACAAGGATATACGTATTACCACGCTTGGTACGTATAAAAGGGCCAAGATGATCAGCGTGTATAGTATGAAATGGCACACTAACTTTGGGTATTGGGTGCAGTTCACCAGGTTTGGCGCCACTTGGGAGTTTATGATGCGCACACTCTAAGCAGGCTGAAACGTACTTCTTTACAAATCGTTTCATCTTCGGAAACCAATAAGTGGCCCTCAACCGTGCCAGGGTTTTATCAAACCCAAAGTGTCCGACATCGTCGTGGTTTGCCTTTAACAGCTGCCACCTGGTACCTTTTGGTACGACCCAACGGATAGTATTCTCATCTATAATGCGGTACACGCGGCCATTTACTAGTTTATAGTTTTTGAAAATATCTACGGCCTCTTTATATTTAGAATCACGTAATGTGTCTGCTACATTTTTAATATCTTCGTCAGATTGTTGTACAGTTGCCAACCAATCATCAGTACCAATCGCGAGAACATCCAAAACATGATTAATTTCGTGATCACCATCTATAGGACCCCTGCTTAAGGCGTCTACGTGTGCCATTTTATCACCTGGGCGGTATTCGATAGAACAATCATATTCTAAAAACTGTAACCACCATCGAGCAATGCGGGGTATTAAATCGCGTTTGCTCATAGTGGTACGCAAAGCGTTGCAGTCGGTGACTATAGTAAACGTAATACCCAGCAGGTAGTGTCTGAACCGGTTTAACGAGGCAATGATGGCAAGGGTTTCTAGTTCGAACGAGTGCAATTTTTGCTCGTCAGAACTAGTTTGTCTACTGTAGTATGCAATGGGTTTCAGCGCGCTAGATTCATCTTGTTGTAATAGAATCCCGGCTACCCCGTACTTACTCGCATCGGTGTGAAGTTGCGTTGGTGACTCAGGTTCGTACAATGCTAAGACCGGTCGTTCTACCAAAATCTGTTTTAACTTCTCAAAAGACGCAGTTTCCTCATCACCCCATTTCCAGGTAGACTCCTTCTTCAGGAGGCCAGTCAATGGGCGAGCAATCAAAGCGAACCCAGCAACGAACCTCCTAAAGAAGCTGGCTAGCCCTAAGAATCTCCTAACTTCGTGCACATTCCCTGGAGTGGGAAACTTAGATATAGCCTCGGTCTTTAGCGTACCGGGTCTGACACCTTCCGCGCTAACTTCGTACCCCAAATATTCTATTTTGCTATAGAAGAAATTACACTTACTCATTTTAAGCGTCAAGCCACTTTCAGCTAGTAAACGCAACACCTCCTCCAGTCGCTCCATACCCTCATCAAACGATTTAGCCGGAATTAAAATGTCGTCCATATATACCAAGGCATACGAGGACGCGGGTGAATTGTGGATGATTTTGTTCATCGTGCGCTGGAAAACAGATGGTGCGTTCACTAGCCCAAACGGCATCCTATTATACTCATACTGGCCTTCAGGGGTCACGAAGGCAGTTTTGTGTCGAGACCCTTCAGCAATTGGAATCTGGTAGTAACCAGATGCCAGATCAAGTGTAACAAACAAAGAACTCCCGGACAGCAAATCCAATTGATCTTCAATCCGAGGAAGAGGATAGTGTTCTTTCTTTGTTTTGCTGTTCAAGGCGCGGTAATCTACACACAACCTTTTCTCCCCGGACTTTTTGTTAACCAGTACTATCGGACTAGCATAAGGACTATTAGACTCTCGTATTATACCACTTTCTAACATGTCTTTGACCATATTCTGTACTACTTGGCGTTCAGAGTAAGACAGACGATATGGGCGATAGACAACGGGCTCAGGGTCGTCCAGTTGAATCACCATTTCAGATTCCGTCGTAAATCCGAGATCTTTTAAACTAGTCGAAAAACTATGTTTGTATTTATCCAGCAAGATTTCTAAGGATTCTCTTTGAACTGCTGTTAAATTTCCCCCACAGCTGATTGGAGAACCCCCAGACGGCAACTCATCATCTATGTCTACCTTCCGGATTGGCAAACTCTCAACTAGCGTCCTACTTCGAGTTATTAAACTACCCTTTTCCATAACTAGATCATTACTACCGATATTCTGAATTAAAAGTTTGCCCATCCCTCGTGTTAATTTGTACTCTCCGGGTAATAGGTAATGTTCATGGTCAACAACATTGCGTACAGTTCCGTTTACATACACACTACCCGTAAAGTCATTAGAGGAACTAACTAGAATTGCTTTCAATTCACCACAGCTTATTATTGTAACTTCAGTGCATAAAAGAGGACAAATCATAACAGACTCCTCATTTACCCTTTGGAAAATGACATCGGATTCTGTTTTGACTATTTTTACTGAAGGTCTTTCAGTAAACGTGTGACCTAGCAGTACGGGACAGTTAATTAGATAATCATCTACCACCAGAACCTCGACGTGCTTTTCTACCACCCCTTGTACCTCAATCGTGACACTGGCTTTACCAAGTGGGCTATATGGTACGTTACCTATACCTCTCAACATTGGTACTTCTCCTACCGTCCAGTTTACGGTCAATCGCTGAGCTTCACTGAGACGAACCAAAGTACCCTCGCTTCCTAAGTCAACCAAACAGTCTGATAATTTACCATCAATCTTAATAGGCATTCTATATTTAGCGCTCGATCCACCAGAGCACTCCAACTTTAAGACTGATTTTGGCTTAGCGCTGGTATTTTGTTTAGTCCCTGGGCACTCGGTGTCCTTATGCCCTAAAAAGTTACATTTAGCGCACTGAACTCTAGGTTTTGGGCATCTGAAAAATGGGTGCCCAGTTTCTTTACAGTTATAACAGGTCATAGGTCCTTGTTTTTGTGAGCTAACACCGCTTCTATTATTTGTGAACGTATTATTTAGTAACCTTTTATCCTTGTCTCTTACTTTCTGTTGTTCATTAGTGTTCTTATCTTGCCCTACTTTGACTGTTTTCAAAAACTTGAGTACTAGTTCTGGTTCCGTAAATTCCGCTCCCTGTGCACCTAACCTAACGCCGCGGTCCTCAATACCAGCAATTATACAATCGACCGCGCGTTTCCCTGATATTTCGCAGCGATTAAGGAGATTCATTTTTGCGTAGTAATAAATTTCTAAAGATTCTCCGTAACGTACTTTCTTAGTAAGCATTTCCATCAACAAGTCTGCATAATTATCCCTAGTTGGAAAAGACTCTTTCAACTTTGCCTTCCATTCTTGCCACGTAAATAACAGTGAGGGCAAACCCTGGTACACCATGTTTTGGCTACCCCCGTTAATTTTGGCAGCGCGTAATGAATCACCTGTTTGTCGCTCCAGCCATAGATTTGTGCGCATTCGTCTACTTTGTGAAGCCACGTATCAACCGTTTGCTACTTACATAAAGGGTCAAAATCGGGAATTACATTGTTCAACACTGGAAATTTATTGTGATCGCTATTATTTTTCATACCCTTAAGTGCATCAATAAACTTTTCCATAAACAAATTATTCATTGACTCACGATTCATTGCTTCTGGAGCCGGCGAGGGCAGGCGCGAAGCTCGGCGCCTCAGTGAAGACCTGGATCCATTTGTTGCTTCGCGGACCGGGGTACGGCAGCGCGAAGTCCTGTGCCTCGATGGGTCTTCATGTCCTGCGTAGAGTGACCCGCGCTGCGTCAAGATACGCGAACGTGTCCCGGCGCGCCCTGTACCTGCACGCCGCGAGCTCGAATCTAGAAGTCTTCTATGGTGTGATCGGGACCGCGACCGCGTCGTCGTCACCCGCGATAGTCTTCCTCTTGAGCGCCTGGATCTCGATCGGCGACGGCGACTGTGATGTCTTCCCTCACGTGAGCGCCTTCGCCCACGATCACCGCTACGGCTTCTACTCCGGGTGTCGCCGCGGAATTGTAGTGGCGGTGTCATTGTCTCACGTGTAACGGCCCGTCCATCACGTTCTTGTCGAGAGGGATCGTTAATATTTTCCATATTATTGTGTCCTCGAAATGAGAAAGAAAACATAATGTGTTAAAAAAATCCTAGCCTTGTTAACGTGCGTTAGTAGTATGTAGTTATTACATTTTTTTCACTTTCATAATCAATTCCTCATGTGACACGGCATCAGTGACGCATCAGCGGCGCATCCGTAACGCATCAGTGACGCATCCGTGACGCATCCGTGACGCGTCCGTGACACACCAGTGAAACCAGTGACGCATCCGTGATGTGCCAGTGACGCATCCGTGACGCACCAGTGACGGATCAGTGACGCATCAGTGACGGATCAGTGACAAGCCAGTGGCACATCCGTAACGCATCAGTGACGGATCAGTGACGCATCAGTGACGGATCAGTGACGGATCAGTGACGCATCAGTGACGCGCTTACAAGTCAACATACACGTGATATAAACTTGATAACACACAGTATGACAAATGAGCATTGAGCATAGCACGTACACGGAATACAATAAAATAAGTATAATTGTTTACGTCAGTGTAGAAATACGACAGTGAGACGTTAATGTAAATGGAGTACCAACAGTAATGCCGAATTTAACAATCACATATGGGGGAAGGGGAAGGCGTTTATCACAATAAAAATAAATCTGTATATATTTCTTTTGTATCTTTTTATTTTAATACGAGACCATATAGCGTTAATGTATGTATGCAAATTATTGGTTATTTACTTATTTCTTTAATTTGAAATGGCGTATTTGCTAGCAAACGTTACTGCTTGGTACCCAATTAAATTGAAATTTACTAAACTAACCAATTACCATGCTATTAAACAGGCAATAAGCATTATACCGATATACGTAAAAAAATAATAATAAATGAAATTGTACTAGTACTAAACGGTATATTTGTTTAACTGAATTAAGCATAAGCATTGTAAGCATTCTTTAAAATATTAGAAGAATAAAATGAATAGGAAAGTACTTACGTTTCTTTTACACCTTACTTTTCTACCTTACTTTTCTATTCATTCTGACCAGCCATTTTGTGGGCACTTGTATTCGATCCAACTTCTGATATGTGAACCGTACTGGTTCAGCACTCAGGTTAAAACTTTGGATGCAAAGAAACACACAGATCGTCGACAGACACTATTTATTGTAAGACTAATTGTATAGTACAAAATACAAAGATTAGCACAACTACTGTCGATTATGACTGCTGAGGAACGAATGCCTAAATTCAAACGTAAAACGTACCTCACCAGAATAGTACTTGCCTGTGATTGGTCGTTGTTGACAACCGTCGACAACGAACGATCTTGGCTAATCAATATAACTTCTTTTAAGATTAATTTCAAATGTAAGATAATCACATGGCATTGTAAATAATGTTAAGGTTATTTAGATATTTATGACATACGTCTTTTAGAGCCAAAATAAAATGCGACCGTTAATAAACTTCGTAAAAAATAAAATGATTTAAAAAATAATAAAATATTGATTATCGTCTGGATTATTAACTTTACAGTCTTGTATTTTCTTTACGTTACTGAATATTGTTTCCTGGAATTGGAGACAAAAAGTTTGGGGCATTTTTGGCATTAATTACGAAAATAAAAACACAAACATGTTTTGATGACGTCATTGATCTGGTGTTTAGATTTTTTTTACTTGAAAACTAAACGTGATAGGTGGCTAGGAGTTTCACTATGGACTTTAAATTAGTATTAAGCAGCGAATAAAATCATAAAAAGGTAGTGAACAAAATTGAAGAAAAATCCCACACTGTGCGGCGGGATCTGTTGTACTGTTCCCGCCTACAACAACAGTACAAGCGATATCACGTTTAAAAATGTTGAGTATTCCTATTTTTCTACTTACCAGAATAACGATAACGGGAGTGAGGGTAGCACACGGGCGTTCATTGGATAAAAAGTGGGGTCGTCGCTTCGTACACAATGAAATAATCTACACAATGTACCTACTAAGGAGTCCTTATCTACGTGCAGTGTCATATCATGTTGATTTTCAAGCTCGCATTTCATCAGCTCATCACCATCATCAGTTAAACATAATACAATTCATAAATATATACTACATTATCCTGATGCAATATGCCTGACTAGTTTATGCTAATCAACCTTAGACTGCTGTTATCGAAAAGTATGCCTTCCTGAGGACACTTTTAGTCCTTCTAAGGGGTTGGCTACGCACTTGATACCTATCTTTTACCTAATGCACTCCAAAGTTGACTTACCATCAGATCTCACATTGTATCATAAAGTTTCAGAGAATACAAAAAGCAAAGCATTTGGAATCACATTCGCATCGCAAAGTAACGATCGAGCGTAGAACAAACGCAGCCTTATCTGCGTTTGGTCCGTTTTGTAATCCATTTGCGTAATTTGATTTAGTCGGCGTAACACAATCTGTGCGTATTGTTAAACGAATGAAATCTTGGTGGTAAATAAAAACACTTTACATATGCTGCTGTATGTAGTTGTACGCAAACAGTAACGGCGGAAAAAACACATTGAACAAAAAATGGTTGTGACACACACGGGCTGATACCGAGCCGATTCCATAAGTGTTCCGGTTTGACCACTGGAACAAACAAACGAATGTTTTAAATTTCAAATATATGATACGGAAAACTTAAATTAAATATTTGGATAAAATAAAGACAGTAACACAATAATACAACTGTATGTTGATGCAGCTGTTACAATGCAACAGAGATAAAGTATTAACCTCACTTCCAAGTATTTCAATCGCCGGCGCAACAACAGTGAAGAGCAGCCAGCCAAGTGTTTATAAAATTATGTTCTATACGGAATAACTATAATAAATAGTTGTCATGACCATTTTAGGAAGATACGAATTATAAATCTTGTTATTGCACTGCTGGGCCCTATTTCTCGTAACTATTAGTTTATGAGTTTATTAGTTACTAGTGTAAACCTTACAAGTATTAATATTTCTGTTTCTCATATAATCTAATAGTAGCGGACTAATAATATTATTGGTGTAGTTTGGCTTAATCCACCACCACCCTTGCCATTTGGCCAATTAAAAAAAAAACTTCTCGCGTATTGTTGTTGCTGTCGTTTGACGTGCACTTTTGCGCAAATGGCGGGCTGTTTTAACTCTGAAAAATTATAATAAAATAAAAATGGACCTAAAATTACAAGAATCATTAATTTCGACGACAACGCTTCATTTCTTTCCGTAAGTCGTTCTAACTCAGGCCCAATGACTAGAATCAGTTCTTCCAGTTTCACACTAGACAAGTGGAACCTTTCATTAAATTCAAAGGCCCCTTGAAGTATTTCGTAGTTATTCCTCGGAAGGAAAACTCTTCGGCGACGAATAATTATAATTTCGTCGTCCGAACTCTCGGAATCTGACCACATTTTCGCAAATTAAGCTTCCAATAAATTTAGCTAATATTTTTTACAAGCCTTTTTTGAGCTTAATAGCTTTACGCGTGTAATTTATAAGTGTAATTATTAGCGAACTCTTTTGTGAAACAAAACTGTATTTACTCTTGTTATTATTAGCTAATATTTATTAGTTGGTGACTATAGTAAATAATAATTTACAAGTGTAGCTTCGAGAAACGCAAACTTGTAAAAAGTATTAGCTCATGGACTAATTTTATCAGTCTAATAACGTGCGAGAATAGGCCCCTGGTGCTGCATACTGCATTGGACATGGCCTGTCCCGCAGAATAAAAAAAAAGTATTAAAACTAAACCGTTGTAGCTTGGAGACGATAAAAGAGACAATTTTTCAGACGACAGCTCAGGACGTGACGCACTTAAACGTCGTTCAACTCGCATGCAAATGTAGTCCCACTCATTACGAATATTTGCCAACTGAATCGTGTAAATATAATAAAATACCTACATGCATGTATTTGTTCCGAATAGTTTCCAACTGGGGCGCGCGGTATCGCGGCTGCTCTAATATTCTATATTTCCTCCCTTGCTACGTTTCGCCCTACTTTTGTCGGCAATACGTCATTGAGAAGTTTGCGTAGAGTAGGAGCGTATTTGCCTTAATTACAGGTATCAAGCCTCTATCATTCATTGAAAACTTTTGTGTTATCGTTATTAGTTTCCATCGTTACTAATTTATTGCGCTTACGTAATTTACTCTTTTACGTTTCATTTTCGTTGCACCAGTTTAACAGGACCAAAGTATTTCTCATTACAACTGAAGCTTATTCTGGTGGTTAAATATTGTTAAAAAGAAGTATTCTAAACAAGTTTTTAACTAAACCTGACTAATAATTTCCACCATCGGTCAGCAAGTGCAGGCTTACTATAGAGAATAACTGAACCGCTGTAAATATGTTTCTATAAATTTATCTGATTTATACTTGACCCAGGGTTTATTGGTAGATTGGTAGCTGAAAAGAGTTAACGCAACGAAAGTAGCATCCAAGTAAAAGCCATAAAAGAACGCCTGCCCGGATAGCATAACTGAAAACCTCAATGAAAATTAATTTCCGGTTTTTTGCCATGTAGCAGCCGGTTGGCTGGCTGCGGTTCTTATGGAAATTGAATCAACCATAGCTAATTATCCATGCACGATTCCGACAGGTTAATAGTTCCGTTTGCATTCAGTGCAAGCGAAGCAGTTGATGTAAATACGTTATGGTAATAATGTCTTGTTTATGCACTTGTGTTGTAAACGACTGTCCGGAAAACAATCTGTTTCGGTATCCTATTTTGGTTTCTACGAATGGGTCGTCTGCCAGTCTCATTTGTCTGAACTCTAAATACATTTACAGTGGGTTAGGTTTAGTTTTCATTCCTGAAAAGTGAAAGTTGAAAAATTATAACATACCGAATGCAAGAAAGAAATGTGTACGGTATTGTGCATCCTTATATTATGTTTTAAATTCAAAATAACCTATTAAGATAAAACCTTCATAAGGATGTTATTCAACATTATTGCTGCCGATTAGATTGATTATTTTAGTCGATATGGCCGGCAATAAGGTGTTCCTCGATTCTCACGCATTGAGAACATGCAATTTATGCTTGCCCTGATCATACACGTTAAACTACTGCAACTTTGGTTCCTAACACTAAAATATGCAGGTAATTCTGACTTCAACTTGGTCAAGTCTCTGATTAGCTGTCCACTCATAATTAAGTTCCTCCCACGCTAAGTTAGAACAACATTTCGACATTATTTATGCAGGCTCCAAACTGCGCTATTGATGTGTATAGTGCGCGTTGGCCTTATGATCGTTTTAGTATCGCTAAATCAATTTGTTCGCAATAGGAATGGGAATGAGCAGTTTTAGTTTTTTCTTGTGTGATGGCTGGCTAAGTAATTACCTGTAATTGCATCTATCAAGCGTTTAATCTGATCTGCGTCTGACCTGATAGCAGAATAAATAACGTATTAAATTTTTTTTGCTCCAGATTAAAAACTTATTTTGCGTGACAAATCGTGGCCGCTAAAACACGATTGCAGCTTTCTTTATCACCGCCGGAGTTGTGGGCGTATGGCGTGTTACCATGAATGAAGTTGAAAGAAGAGTGCCACTGACAATTATGCCCAGGGTTAAAGTGCAATGCAAATCCTTTTTATTCGAGCGTTTAGGATTAAAACCAAGTTGTAAACGACTGGCAGGAACCTTTAAAGCTTAGAGTCCATCGTCACCGAATTCTGGTTTGATATTGTTCCTTTCTCCAATGAATTCCGTCCTTTCCGAACACCTCATCATCATCATCATCCTCCTAGCGTTATTCCCGGTAGTGCCCCTAAAGGAGCCCGGGGTCCGCTTTTCCGAACACCTCATATCCGTGCTTAATTATTTAAGTAATTTTAACAATAAAAGCACTGGTTCCTTAGATTATTAGTATATTCGTGGACGCGCGAGCCGCCATGGTGCTCCCAGTGTTGCCAACACGCCCATATTAATTAGGCGCGTTCGGAAATGCCGCTTACAGTTAGTTGTGTCAAACCGTCGGTAAACGTAAAGTTTAGACAGAGGCTCTAGTATAAGTTTTACTGAAACAAAACGTTACGACCGCGTTCGCGTTTAGTTGTCAAATCCCAGACAAATTGAGGGTAAAACGCAAACGCGATCGTAAAGTTTTGTTTCGGTAAAACTTATACTAGAGCCTCAGTTCTTTCGACAAAAACTCATCAGAAGTAATAGTAAACATATATTTGTGCGAAGGTAACGTCTCGGAAACTGATCAACACGATATCGTGCAACGTGACATGATGTATTATACAAAATGCTGATCGTGCTTCGATCGTGGTCGTGAGTTGACTGAAATGCATATAGATGGTCTGTGACCACCGTAGTTGACATTTGCATCATGGGATACTCGAGGTAATATGCTTAGTGCTTAGAATAATAACGCAAACAACCAAGTCAGGCACTTGTCCCACCGCCGGCGAGTAGCGAGTACTCTCATAGTAATTCTTACTCGCTTTTACTCGCGCGAGTAAGAATTAGTATGAGAGTACTCGCTACTCGCCGGCGGTGGGACAAGTGCCTAAGGCTCGAACGTGCGCAAGTTAAAAATTGCTTTATATATGACATCTATTCCAATAACGAAGCTTCTTAATAATCTAGTAAATCTCTTATAATATAACCACTTGTGTAGAAATATATGAGACGAAAGAATAACAAATGGCAAAAGAACTAACGTTCCTCCTGCATAAAAACCTTGGGAGTTGAATCGTGCACGCAATGAAACTGTCGTAGTGATTAACTTCACTCCTCATCATTACTATAAACATGACGACCACGATAGTTCGAATAATGATGTCCTTTTAACACTTGAAAAATAAAGTAGACTTTATTACAATGATTACACAAGGCTCACATTTTCGCTACTAAAAGTTACAAGCGTCATTTTTCCATGGCCTTAAAATCCGATTGAATCTATCGAACGGAACGAATATAGACAAAACCAATTAAGTCTCACCGCCTTAAAGATCGTACGCACGTCATACGCGGGCCGTTCTCTGGCTTTTGAACCGACTGTCAGAGTCGTTTTCTATAGATTTACCTTTTTTCAGGCAGAGGCGTTGTATCGACCACATACTGCCTGAATTTGAATGAGTGTCAACTTTACTTTTGACCTCCACCACAGGTGGCGCTAGTGTGATTCCGGCTTAAAACTTCAGGGATGTCACGTACAGTCAGCGTCATAAAGTTAGATGTTTTTTTGAAAAAAAAAAAAAAAAAAAAAATTTGGCTACTCTGGCTGCTACTAACTATATGACGCTGACTGTACCGCAGTCGATCCTTTGAAGGAAGTCAGTGTTGACAGGTTAAGGGACAATTCAGGGCTCTCACAGGTAATACGATTTCTCCTCAATTATGACCGCCTTGCTCACCACCAGAAATACATCAGAGTACAGTCCGTCCGCTCTAAAAACAAAACCCGGACAGGAGTTAGAATAGTCTAACGGCTCACGGACTGTACCTAGCATACCTATGTAAGTTAAGTAATTATTTGGATTCCGTTGTCCTATGTCGTTATTTGGCTTCCGTGTCTCTTCCCCGGTCAGCCTGCTCCAAATTTGAGCCAGATGACTGCTGTGCACTTCCTCCAAACTTCATTTCACCATCAACGCTCGGTGGTCCAATTTTTCAGTATTTTAAATAGCTTCCTATCATAACTATATGTATATCAAATCAAGCCGTGTAAATTGACCTATGGTAATTTATGTTGTATTTTCATATTATGAAATAAAGAAATCTAATCTAATCGTTGATGTTCATCATCATCATGTCATGTTGCCTTAATTATACAGAAGCCAACAGCGAAGAATGGCCCCGGCCCTAGGTTGAAATGTTAATCGACTTTGACCTTCGATTGGCCGCAGTAATGGACGCATTATGTCAACCGCGGTAACAATGGTCCGACAGGAAGGGAAAGGTTTATCGTCTGCCTATTGAAGGTGCGTTTAACAGGGTTACCATTGTAAAATAAAGACACCGTCCTCCACGGTTTATCAAAGGTGTTTGATGTCCGAGGCCGAAATTTGCAGCCGTAAGCAAGCATAAACTCTACCCTAAGAGCTTTTTAAGCGATTAAATATTAAAAAATTCAATTTTGAAATAGCTCGGTGTGCCATACATACACTGTACTGTACAGACTTCAAACTCGTCAACGAAAATAACGAGAAATCTAATGAAGTCCTTCTACGGCCTCCAGGTAATGAAATTTCCTATTTTTCTTGGAAATTGTGTTTTATAAGAACGACCGTTATTCGATTACGAACTGAATACGTACAAATCACAACCCTACCCCGTCTGTTCAACTAAACACAAAGAAACAAAAGCGAAAAAGTACAAAAGGGCTTTGTGAAGTGGAATCCTTGGATTTTGGGAACTATACCAATATTATAGTCGATAGTGTCTTGCTTGTTATCAGTTACCCGTATACCTTTTTACTCCGTTTTTTTGTAACTGACAATATGCCAGGGTATTCATTCTATAGTATCATTTCAGAGGAACACGAACTGGGTTGAGCGATTCCAAGAACGCTTTGTAAATAATTGGCTGACCTTCCATTTTCCTTAAAGAGTACTATAAAAATCCCGACATTGCAATAGCGAGCATTGGCATTTCATATAAGGTTATTCTTATACTAATTATTCCTCTACTTCGCTTACTTTAACAATATTACGTAGCGCTGGTACAGTCAGTATCATATAGTTAGTATGGTAGTAGCCAAGTATTTCGGTAAACGTACACTTCTTTATTACTAAGTATAAGGGTAAGGATGCCTTACGATGTGGTTACGATTTACGATATACATGTGGCTGCTAATAACTACGACGATGACTGTACGTACATGAATTTAATTAAAGCCGATTATAAATGTGTCTTTAATTTTTAGCTTTTGAAGTAAAATACTAACTAACGACGTTTGGGTACCAACTTGATTGCTTGGAAGGCGAGATAACCATAAAACAGTTCACGGATGCATCTAATTATTTTTAACAAGTTGTTCTTAAATTGATTGCATTTTCAAGGTCAATGCCGCGCCGGTACTGTCGTGGTAAAAAATGTCTAATGTATATTTATTTATGCTATTCCTTAAATTACGGAAACTACAACGAGTTTAGTATTTAGTTAATAGTGAAGTTAATATATGGTTTGAAAAATGTGTTTCTTCTCGTCTACGTGAAGAGGCTTTATGTCGGACATAAAAGCGTACGTCCCTCCCTTACTAACAAATATGGAAGTGCGAGTGGGATGAAAGCTGTATGTCAGATGTGACCATCTTTTTAACCGACTTCAAAGAAAGGAGGAGGTTCTCAATTCGATTGTAATTTTTTTTTTTTTTTTTTTTAATGTTTGTTATCTCAGAGCTCCGTCATTGATGAGCCGATTCGTATTTTTTTTTAATTCAGTTGGATGATGGGATCCATGAGGAATTGAGGGAACTCCTCAATTATATTAGGCACGTGTGTAGTGATTTGGTATTTTCTATTATATCTCGTGTATTTACACCCGGAAATCATAAATTTGGTGGAATAGAATTGACGATGAAGACCACAGATGACTTATGGAATTCCTCAATTATGTACCTAAAAGTACAAAAGTACGTCACAGATTCTGATAAGATTCCGTTGAAATAGCATAGCTAATGAAGTGCCAAAGGTGATCCTTGTGGAATCGACGGAAGTCCTCAAATATTATCGGGCCACATACAGCGATTGGGTTTTTTTCTCTAATAATCAACGCCAAATGCGTCGGTCACTCTCGGAAATCAGTTCATGTGGTAAATTGGAAAATAAATGTGCAAATGTTCTCGTAGCTTGGCGAAGTACTAAATCGAAGTCGGTTAAAACTTTGTTTTTAAAGTAAATTATTGCTTTGAATGTACGGTTATAATTAAAACAAACGTTATTGGTGTTCTATGGTCATTGTCACTGGAACAGTACATGGGACTCTTCAAAACAAAAATGTTTATTATATCTGCTCCTATCGATCGCTCTTCGAATTTATAATCGTTGTCATCGAGGTAAATGGCCCAAGTCAACATCCGAACTTAAGCCAAAAACCTGATGTTAATAAAAACTGTTATGCAATATGGGTTTATGTCACTTTCAATTTTGTTGGCGCAGGCTCTCAAACAAGGCGAGGTAATCGGCCATGACGGACAGATGAAATCGACTTTCCAATTTGCATTATAATCGTTATTAAATGATCCATGTTGTACGCTCAAATGTTATTGGAAGCCCGATAGCGGCTCTCCGCTTGGCTACATTCAGATTAGTCTTTCAAAAGAATAGTAGTTTTTAGAAACAAAACAAACAGGCGAAACAAATACAATAATCGAACTTACAACTAAAAAAAAACTAGTTTTTGATATAAAATTGCTCTCAAGTAATTGCTGCCTTTATAAACCACATGGGTAACCAACTTTTGGCCTTAGCCTGCATTCAAACCTAAAATTTCATCACAAACAAAACATTTCCTTTCCTTTAATGGAAGCACAATTGCTTCGCCGCAACCCGCGAACAATGCAACACTCGATGTTACATATCTTGCGCCTGGGCATGCTCTCCGTTAAATCTCCGTCTCTCTCCCACCATTGTGCAACAATTGGAGAGTGAAAGGGACAATGTTAAGAATGGAGCCCTTCTCCGGACCGAACTGCATTATCAGAACAATCGAATTGGTTATTGAAGGCATATTTGTCACAGCTTTTAGCTCAGCTCTTGCCTTTCACTAGCCTAGATTCGAAAACCCAGGAACCTAACAGTTCGTTATTATTTTAGCGAGTGGTTTAATGGGTAGTTGATGAAATGTATAAGGTTCAATGCAATGGTATTATCAAATTAAAATGTATGGTCTACTCCAAAAGATATGTTTTCACTTCACACCTTAGGATTAAGGTGTGAAGTGTAAACATATCTTTGTAATAATACAATTTATGCATATCTTTCACGTGAACTGTGCATAGTCAACATGAACTACTCCGGAAAAGTAATGAAAAATGCGAACATGAGAATCTCGAGATCGTTCTAGTATAAGTATATAACTAGCTTCCGCCCGCGACTTCGTCTGCGTGGACCCGAGATAAAACCTATCCTATATTTTAATCCAGGGTATATAAACTATCGTCGTGCAAAACTTCATCCAAATGGGTTGAGCCGTTAAAGCTTGATTGAGTGACAAACATGCAAACTTTCGCATTTATAATATTAGTAGGATATACATACATCCTATGACTTTACGAATACTTTACCCGTTTATAAACTTATAAATGTGAATGTGCGTTGTCCCTAAATTATCATAATTGTACAATTAACAGATATCTCACAAATTGCACGCTATTAAAAACGTTTCATACGTACACTACGATAGATATAATTGCTATACGCAGAAAATAATATAGTAGTGATGACTAGGCCAAATGTAAATAGGTCACTGAACGGTAGTGGGACACTGATACCCGCTAAAACTTAGTATGTCATTTTTTATAAACACTGAACCCCACGGTGCATTAATATCGTCCATACAATATTTGTCCTCTTTTGTCATAGTGTGAGAAAATGTATAAGCAACTAAATGATTTGAAATTAGAGCTGTCACACGGTTGTCACAGTAACGGTTATTAGCGCCGATGTTTGTGCGCGTGAGTTGCGGAAGGAAATTACGGGTCAGTCGCGTCATTATAAGAAAATTACATTTCCTTCTTAATGTAGAACACGGTCAAGAAAGTGGCTGACAATAAAACCCATCAACGTTTCTAAACTGGACGTCCAACGGAACGTCATTACTTAGTTAGAGTTTTAAGTGTATTTTATATTTAAATGTAAGTTTATATCACAGTTTTATTGTTATAAATATAGACATTTGAGTAAATTTACGTAATGAACCCTAACAGCAGAAGCTTCCATTGTCCTTTCGGCAGCCATAGTAAACTTCCAAGAAACCCCAAAAACTCTACGTGGAGTGATATTTCCCACGTGTTCCAAAAGAGGAACTTAGACTATTAATCTACCGGCAACACGAATACCAATAACTGCAACAATGAACTCTATTAAAATGTAACATCCCAAAATAATTCACAAGTCATCCGTGAAGCATTAAGAGTTTAAAAAAAGCTAAACGAACGGTATCCCCCAAGCACAAGGTCGAGTTTCGGAAATCACGGGCATTTAGATGAACTGTACCGTACCGCATACTTCTTTTGTTTTGACTATTAGCAGTTACCGTAAGTCCGACGCAGAACGAATCGGTCCACAGGGGGCCAGATTAACTGTAGCTGTGCCAGGATTGCTCTGATTGTAACGAGTTATCTGTAGCTAAACAATTGACTGTACATATTGATATCTTACCCATGCAAGCAGTGAGTATTGCAATATGTTTGTTAATATTTACTTTTTCAAATCATATAGACATTGATTAACTCAATTAACTCCCATAATTAATAAATGAGCTTTCTGCTTTTGATTACTAAACTGTTGGTACATACGCATCGCTTATACAATTTTCTCTACATTATCTAACTACAGACGTGAATATCTGAAGTAAAGATAAGATAACACTGGAATAGATTAATGATTGTTCTAGCACATGTCATCAGCTACCCGCTGCGATGTTATGATATCATATCTAACAGGAACCTTGTTCTAGCGCATCAATAAACGATAACTTAATTACGACTGATAACATACGTATGCTTACACAGAGCACCTGATAACAGTATAAAAGAAGCTCTGTTGCGTAATTATACATATACCCTATTTTATTTCATTGTAAACCCGAAGGTGAATGCACTTACTGCTGTCGTACGCCGGTGACGACCCCGGACCCCGCCGTGTGCCAATATCAGCCTTGTAACCGCCTTTTCACGAGCTACCTTGACCCTTTACTTGTCAACATTTTTAACATCTCAGGTCGGGCTGTGTAGAGCCAATAAAAATGGTCTCTATATAAATGCCAAAACATGCCCAAGAAATGTGTGCACTTAGAATAGAATAGAATAAATTAATTTTGGAACAACAACAGGAATATACATCACATAAGGCTTAAATCTAAAGAAGGAATCTAGTGTTGCTTCAAAAAAGGGGTCCACTAATAATGAGTTGAGACACAGAGCGCAACGACGCTTTTATGCGCTGCCAAGTAGGTATACAAATCGAAAGATATAGACCTCCCCCAAAGAGTGCCACTTTCTCTTTATTATGTTTACCAACTTCAGCGTCCGAAAGGTCCTGAGATTATAGTACATGACCGCAAAATGGGATATCTGTGGCATCACGCAGACCAGAAACAATATTCTGCTATACAGTGCCACTGGCCTTATGAGTCGTCAACTCCACAATTTTCTTCTTTTGTAATTCTTATAGTGAGAAGGGAGGACCGTTTCAAGAAGCTACAGGTTACAGTTTTACAAGTCTTAACAGGTAACACAGAGACGCTTGACCGTTGCTTGACAACTGGCCATTTTACTTTAATTACAGATTCGTTCGTGACTGGCTTAGGCTTCCCATGTATTTCGGCACTGACCACCATTTGTTGCAGATTACGATGACCTCCCGACCCGTGACCAGATGTGGGGCCCGGCGCCGCACGAGCTCGACCCGGACATCTGGCCGCCGCCGCCCGACCGCGACCCTAACGCCTGGCCACCGCCCACCAGCGTCGAACACAAGTGAGTGCTCACACAACACTAGCTAGAGCAGTGTGCAAAACAGAACAACATCTTATAATAATATGTATGTGCCTGGAGGAGATTTCACATTTCTTGAGGTCAACTGCAGTATCCTGCAATTCTTCGAGTTCACAGGATTTGACTAAGAATTGTAGTAACAGCCGATCACAATAGATCAGCGATGGTCGCAGTGATATAAGGGCTCTCACAGCCCGGAAGCCACTACCAGAATAATAATAATATAATAATATTGAGTGAGGCTAGCAGTCCATCAGATTTACTAATTGATCGCACCATCTCGCGTCCGCAGGATTTACCTACCACGACCCTGCAAGTGTCCTCTGATAATGAGCGACAACACTTTCGCGAAATAGGCGCTCTTATAAAAATATCACATGGATATTCGCCTATTCTACAGATCGCCATACGATTACATAAATATTAATCGATAGACAACACTAGCGCAAGCAAAAGCTTCAGAACAAAAGAACGAATCAAACTTCAAATGTTGGGTATTTTTTAAAGCAAAGACTATAAACTCCTAAGCGAAAATGAAGTCGAATAAATCAACACTTATTGTATGGAATCAGGTACGACATACGTAATGGCTTGTTCCACCACCTCTGTGCTACGGATTGTGGTGCCGAATGACAGACGTAAATTCTGGGTATTGCCAAAACTTCATCAGTCATTTAAATGTGACATTTCACAGTTGCTTCATCGTTCCCACCACCTCATCATAGATCCATTTAATAAAGAAGTTCTTACTTATAAATATGCTTTTCCAGAGGTCCTCCGCCGTTGCGATCGGCGCGCAACAACCCTCGCACCGCACAAGCCAAGAAGCCAGCAACGGGCAAGCAGGCGACGACGTCGCAGCGGAAGACGTCAGACGTGCGGAACCCCAAACTAGCACACAACAAGAACCACAGTCACAGTGGTACGTCATGTCATGTCTTTGTACCCTTCAGTCCGCAATACTTCTGTTCTCTTTCATATAGCTATGTGTACTGTTCCTTCTACACAACCATAAATGTCAGAATTACAAACGCATTTTAACGGCATTTTAGCTAAATATATTTGATGAACATTTGTGAATAAGGCCATAAATTAATATCATATTTGTGCCCCAAGCAAGCTGACAATGGCGCCGAGTCAAAATGCCACCTAAAGCTTTCCAATAAAAGTGTTATATCTTTATTACTATCATTCGTCACCTTCATTAAGTCGTCTTTTGCTAAACTTTCTCTTCTTTCATTCTTAGTCCTCTTGAAATTCTCTATTCAGAACTTATGTCAGTTCAAAAATTCGCATAACCTACAATATTCACAACATTTCAACTTTCACAAATTGCAGCAAAGTCAAAAGAGGCGAACAGCAAAGACCACGCAGGCGGCAAAGACAAGCAGGACCGCGACAACAACAACGGCGACACGGACGACGAGAAACACACCAAGGAGGACGAGAGACGGTTCGAGCCGGCCGCGGCCTGCGACGGGGACCTCGTGGACATGCTCGGTGAGTGCGTCATAACTCAACACACAATTGTTGAAACATCATCATCTTCTTCTCCTAGCAGTATTCGGCCTCAGCGACTGCTAATCACTGCTGAGAGCGTCGATGGTGACTCAGGTGACTGACATATCCAATTTTTGCGACGAAAGTGCGGCATAATTATTGTATGACCGCAGGTGGTCTGGCCTTTACCTCATCGCGCTTTTTGTCGGGCTCTACGCGCCGTCTAACTTCGAAATCGTTCACCTGTGTGAACACAATTTGCCTCCACTGTGATCGGCCCTTAGCTAAGGCCTCCCGTCCGGACGGCTGCATATTAGTCCTCTTCATGTGACGTTTCAGCAAACCCTTATACCGCAAAAACTGGCCGCCTTGTTTCCTCTTGCCATTCTGCAGTTCGCAGTAAAAGATGCGCTTCGCCACTCTGTCATCAGACATACGGGTGACATGCCCGCACCAACGCAGCTGTCGTCTCATAAGATAGGCCTCTATACCAGCGACCTTAGCCCGCCTGAGGACTACCGTGGTCCTGACACGGTCGGACCAATGAATGCCCATGATGTCCCGGAGGCATCTCAGATGGAAACTGTCTAATGAGCGAATATGCTTGCGGTAGAGGCACCACGTTTCTGACGCATAGAGAAGATTAGATAAAGCAACTATGAATATAGTGATGACTACTGCAGAAGTTTAACTAACATTTTTTCCCCAAATGATTCATTTCGCCTAAGTTTTAGTCCCATACCTATAAATAAAACAAACCTTACCTAACTGGCTCCATGCGATGACCTTTTTTAAATCCTCGACCACCGCATGCATACTCGTAGACTCAAAAGATTGACGCTGTCTCTACTCATTTGGCGGCCATTTTGAATATTTTGTAGTAGGCGGTGATAGACGGTTACCATTCTTATCAAAGGTTACATAAAACTTTATCAGATCGTCAATAAATTGACCACCAAAATCAAGAGTGGCCGAAACGCTCCATGTATTGCCCGCGTTACCCTGTTTTTCCGCAACAATTAATTGTTGCCAAGGAACAAATTACATATCGAAGTAAAATTGTTGAGCACGACCTTGTGCCTCGATTTGAGATATTTTTTCGATCGATATTTGATTGGTTGTAAATAACTTTGGACAGTACTTTACACAAGCGGGATTACCTTCAAGTGGCCTTAAGTTGGATATCTGTCGATTACATCCGGTTTGTTTTAAAACAGATATTGAATGGACCACACAAGTTCGATACCGGAATGGAAATTTGAGAAGGATTTTCTATAAATGTTTATTGAAAATTACAAATTTAAAGGAAAGTGTGATCGTTTCAAACATAATATCTGGGAAGGATCCCAGGATCAGTAATTCAACAAATCTTAGTACCTCCTACAAAACTTTACAAGGCTACACGGCAACAAAATTGTTTTATTGCAAGAGCGACTGCCATCTACCAAAATCGCAATAACATTAATGTTATAATTTCCAGAGCGGGACATAGTACAAAAGAACCCCAACATCCGATGGGACGACATCGCGGATTTATCAGAGGCCAAGCGGTTGCTTGAAGAGGCCGTAGTCTTGCCAATGTGGATGCCTGACTTCTTCAAGGTAAGCTTGTGATATGTATTGAAATAAATTTTGTTATGAAAGTGACCCGTGATATATTTTGAAATAGTATTGTTATCCGATAATTTGGTCGCATTCCGTATTTTAAAGTGGTGTTCGCTGTGGCAAGTTTTAATTTGTGAAACCCATATTGTTACGCAATACACCGCGTTTTTTATATAAAATATAAGAGAAAATAAAACAATGATTGGAAAACTCGGTTTGGGTTAGATCTAGTCTCATATTAGATCAGTTTCATAAGATTTCAATGTGGCAATAAATTTAAATGAACTCTATACGGAAAAAGGCTGTGGTTTTGAGCACGTCAAAAAATATATATCAAGCACATAAAAAATGGTGTTCTTCTTATTACTTACTTACTTACAGGATGTGAATTAAAAATGACTAACTAGGATTATAATTATAAGACATGCTTCTCTGAAACAGTTCTTCTTTTCTTTTTCACTGTCGTGCTAAACTAAACTATTTATTTCTAGGGCATCCGACGGCCGTGGAAAGGCGTGCTGATGGTAGGCCCCCCCGGCACGGGCAAGACCATGCTGGCGAAGGCGGTCGCCACCGAGTGCGGGACCACCTTCTTCAACGTGTCCTCCTCCACGCTCACCTCCAAGTACCGCGGCGAGTCGGAGAAGCTCGTGCGGCTGCTGTTTGAAATGGTAACTAACTAGTAATATATTGCTCCGTGAGATTAGTTAAACTAGCAGCTGTCGCGTTACAGTGGCCCCCGTCAGAGTTTGGGCTAATTAGAATCGTCTCAACGAGCAAATCGAGCAATGGCATGGCAATAAAATCTTGTACCAAAAATTTAATATTTGAGAGAAACGTTATGACTAATCGGTGCCGGTTAATGTACAGCCATAATAATGCACGGCCAAAATAATGTACAGCCCAATAATCCGCGTCCACACTGTACATGGATTATCAGGCTGTACATTATTAGGCCGTGCATTACCACCCTGAGCAAACTTGGTCCGGGGCAATAATTAGAAGCCAATTTTGTACAAGCTGATAATGCACGGGCCAATAATATACAGCCGGATAATCCATGTACATTGGGACGGTCATCTGTGCGGACTAAAAATGTCCAGCGAGTCGACGCCACCCCTCGCATGTCTATTTCTGGTCTGAGGGACACAAGTGAACCCTAACCTAACCGACCTAAACCAGAGTTCGCTTATGACAAGCCATTTTTGTCCACCCTGATAATGCACGACCTGTACATTATTGGGCCGTGCATTATCACCCTGAGCAAACTTGGTCCGGGGCAATAATTGGAAGCCACTTTTGTCCGGGCTGATAATGCACGACCCGATAATCCGAGTCCACAAAAAGTGGACGCGGATTATCAGGCTGTACATTATTGGGCCGTGCATTATTGGCTCCCTGACTAATGACTGTTCCAGGCGCGGTTCTACGCGCCGAGCACGATCTTCATCGACGAGATCGACTCGCTGTGCTCGCGGCGCGGCTCGGACAGCGAGCACGAGGCGTCGCGGCGCGTCAAGTCGGAGCTGCTCGTGCAGATGGACGGGCTCGGCTCGGCCTCCGACGACCCGCACAAGGTGAGCTGGCCGCGCCACACTAGTGTGCTCGGCTGTATTTCATACAAGTCGCCCAGACTACGAAGCTAGGCGTCACTCGTATCCAAAGATAGCTCAGGTTTGTTTCAAACTGTCAGTGATCATAAGTTACCAGCCCCCATAGCACTAGCACGCTAGGTTTTATGTCCGACATAAAGCATTTGTCCCTCTTGCACTCGCATATTTGCCAGAATGGGACGAATGCTTTATGTCTGACATAAAACTTAGCGTACTAGCCCCACAGTGCTTGTAACATACCGGTATTTATAGGTTTTCTTCGTATTGGTTCCAAAGAACCGGTAAAGGAAAGATACCGGTATTAGCGCTGAACAATACCGGTTCTTTGTAAAGGTTCCCCTACACGTGTATGCAACGTTACCATATATGTATTTGTGTAAATATGTAAGTATTTGTGTATGTATGTAATATGTTTGTGTGTATATAGGAGTATTGTAATTTTTTTTTAAGTTGTTATTTGCACTGCCCACAATCTTTTCCGCTTTGCCTTAAAGTTTGACTGTTAGAGAACGCCATATGGCATTAAGTCCGCGTTTTGTATGATAAGTTTTTCTTTTGTGCAATAAAGTCTAGTTCCCCGTGTGGTGTCGGGTTAGAATAGCACCACCCCCTTTCTTCCCGTGGGTGTCGCAAGAGTCGTACTAAGGGAACAGGGTTGAAGTGTGTTGTGGGCGATTTACTAGCAACCTATCACTGCGATATCACATTTTATCCATCTTTTAACCTATATGTATGCTTAAAGTGGCACTGTATCATACGTTTCAAGTGCTCTGCCTACCCCTTTTGGGAAATAAAGGCGTGAATCTATGTACGTATGTATGTAATAAAGTCTAAATAAATAATTAGAAATGGTATACGAACTCGGACCTTCGTGACACGCACTGCCCCTGCAATTGACGACCGCTTTAGCAAGCAAAGCAAGAGGTCCGAGGTTGGAATCCCGGTAAGGGCATTTATTTGTGTGACGAGCTCGAATATTTGTTCCTTTAGTCATGGATGTTTTCTATGTATTTAAGTATTTGTTTAAGTTGTTAATATAAGTATGTTTATCGTCGTCTAGCACCCATGGTACAAGCTTTGCTTAGTTTGGGAATAGGTCGATTTGTGTAAGATTACCCTCTGAAAAAGAAAAATGTGCAACCAGGTGGTGATGGTGCTAGCGGCGACCAACTTCCCCTGGGACATCGACGAGGCGCTGCGCCGGCGGCTCGAGAAGCGCATCTACATCCCGCTGCCCACGCAGGACGGCCGCGAGGCGCTGCTCGCCATCAACCTCAAGGAGGTGCAGGTGGACCCCGAGGTGGACCTCGGCTACATCGCCAACAAGCTCGACGGCTACTCGGGCGCGGACATCACCAACGTCTGCAGGTTATTCATGTTCAATACCTATCGGGTGCGAGTTAATGTACGGCCCAATAATCGGCATCCACATCGACTATATCTCTGTTTCTTTTTAACTCGTGCAAAAAGAGAGAGAGATAGATAGATGGACGCGGATTATCTGGCCGTACATTAACCGGCTCCACCTATCGTACGATCGCCATCAAATATATCAGAGCGGCCAAAGTTAAATAAGAGCTTGTAATGATAAAATAGAAAGAGCTTGCGTTTATCAACCCTCAAAAGTCCATTATCCAATGAAACCAAACCAACC
This sequence comes from Epinotia ramella, assembly GCA_947578815.1. Taxonomy (NCBI): domain Eukaryota; kingdom Metazoa; phylum Arthropoda; class Insecta; order Lepidoptera; family Tortricidae; genus Epinotia; species Epinotia ramella. Next base: position 5,150,812 of record OX388201.1, on the reverse strand, counting down.
TGAAACCTACTTCTTTCATTACAGAGACGCGTCAATGATGTCGATGCGTCGCAAGATCGCCGGCCTCAAGCCGGAGCAGATCAAGCAGCTCGCCAAGGAAGAGCTCGACCTGCCCGTGACCAAAGCCGACTTCATGGACGCGCTGCACAAGTGCAACAAGTCCGTGTCCAAGGGCGACATACAGAAGTACTTGTCGTGGATGGCCGAGTTCGGCTCCTCCTGATTGTTCTAGAACGGCGTGGTCGCGATGTGGAGTGGAGAAAGACATGGGAAATTAATTGTGATTGATTTGTGTTCACGCTGAATCTCGCAATGCTGGACACCGCACAGGACCTGAATAGAGATTTATCACAATTTAGTTTTCCTTTGGGCTTGATTGTTATATCAGTCTCGCGAAATCAGTTTAGTTTTGAGCCATATCTACAGACTGTGGAGTTGAGTTTTATTTGTAGTTGCATGGTTCTGAGTGTTCTAATCAATATAAAATTATACAGTCCCAATAAGTTTCTTCACTGGGATAAACACTTGAGAATACTTGAGATTCGGGTAAAAAGGAAAAACATAAACTAGACTAAACTGCTGCTGGAATAGACAAATGGCACAGCCCGGCGCTTTCGGCGTCATAATGGAATATTGTCCCACTCCTACAGTATATTATAGTTCAGTCTATGATGGTTCCGGTAAGACCTTTATTAGTCAAAATTAGGTCCCTCAGAACCACACGGAACCCTTCCATGATGTCATTTGTGTCTAAAATTCCGTTACTGTTTTAAAAGTGATTCAATTGCTAATCTTTATAAATTAACTGAAGAGTGAATGAATGTCTGCCTTATTAAATCATAGACGTGTAAGCATTGGAGCAACATTAGGACTATTTCAGTATTAATAAATAAAAGTATAACGTTTTATAGTGGCATATCGAAATTGTTTAATAATAAGTGTCAGTGAAAAGTAGGAATTTTCCATGATCAGGAGGAAAACATTCCGATCCTATTAATTATATTATTTTCAATATAATTAATAGGATCTAACATTCAATATAAAAAATAAAGTCTGTATTACATATTTGGCATTTTAACCTATAAATAAAAAACAGTATTTTTGCAAAATAAATCCATAGAGTTACATAGCACAACGTATAATGAAATTACCAGTGTACAATCATTTTGAAGTGAATGTTCATTCCCATCCTATATAAATCTGCTTGCTAGTGAACCCACAAACATTCGGCGACCGCCTAGCGTAGCAGGTGGATTTTCTGCCCTAGGAAGTATCATGCCTAATAAATACAGGGTAAAAATCAAATCGATTAAATGGAAACCAGTGGGTGTATATTATTTTAAAGGAGGAAATTGGCAAGTAGGAATCGGTCTCCTTCTGTAAGCGAGCATCCATGATACACTTGGTTGTTATTGTTTTAAAGCAGTGATCTTTGTACTTATTAGGTTAAATTCGAGATTTGTTTATTGTTAAGAAATAATTATATGCCATAACTAATTTATGTGTACTTTTTTATAGATTTATATTGAAAAAACGTAACGTTATTTTGATAAGTATGAAATATATATTTGGCATTTATTAATAATTTAGCTCAACTATAAATCTAGTATTGTGTTTTTGAGTTTTTTATAGAAGATTGTGAATAGTAAGTACCTTTATAATGCGCCTATACGACCAAAATGGTTGTCTTGTACATAAACACAACAGACTCTTCCCGCGTCCACCGCATGCATGTGCCTAATTGCTTTTAATATCAATGACATGTTTTTACGAAAATAAATTTGAAATTGTTATTTGTTTACCCCTTGTCTCCCGCTGACCCATATATGGGTCACAGATTTTGTCTCCGTGGGCTCCCGCTGACCCACATATGGATCACTTTTTTCAAAATAATATGTACTCAATCATTTTTATTTATCAAAATTCTAATTTAAACAACAACATGGAAACGTCCGGGAGTTAAATACCCTTGCACTTTCGGGGTCTCCGGGAGAGGAAGGGGTATACAACTGAATGCAATAGATAGTAGCTCATTGACAACAAACGGCGATAAGGCCTGTTTTCTCCTGAAAGAAAAACTTTTCCAAAATAAGAAATCGTTTCATTTCAATTCAATTTAGGGCTCCTAGTTTAAGAATATTATTGTTATTAGTTATTACCTCTAAGGGCCCTCCCACATACCGGCGTTTGTGAACGTTCTCATACAAAATTGTGCGTTGCGTCGCCGCCATTTTGTATGAGATCGTTCACAAGACGCCGGTAGTGTGAGGGGGCCCTAAGATCTCTTAAAAATACATAGTAATAATATTCTTAAGCTAGTAAAGCCTAATGATCATTCATTATTACTAGTGACCCTCTAACCACAATGGATGAATTCAACATGTACATATGTATAAACCTATTGAATGTTTACCATACCTGACCATAAAGTGCCGCTTCCCGCCCGTTACGCGTGCGGAAAATCCACTTTCCTGCCCGCGTATAATTTTGTATTACTTGCTCACCTGGGGCGGTAATAAAGATAGCCCCTGATCGCATATTTATGGCCCTTGACTTCGGATTGGTGCAAATACCTACAATCTGAGACATTGTTTTATCGACCTAGGTGAGCAATATATACCATTTCAAAATGAACCGAAATAACATAGTAAGGAAGCCTATTGTATGTGACAGATATCATTCCAGTTCATAGACCTATAATACTCAGGACGAGCTTTACGCGATGAGGGACGGAAAGGCTTCCTATGCAGCTAAATTAAGAAGTTATCTTGCTGATGACTTACCATAAACAACCTACTTAATTTGGGCGGATAATTGTTTATTTGCCGCAACCTCATTCTAAAGCAGTTGCGGCAAACAAAAAAAAAGTGAAACTATGACAAGGTCAACGAATTATATTTCCCTGTCCGTCAGACTTATTGAGATTTGTATGCTACCATCTCGCTCGGACGTGGTATTACTATTACCATGGCTTGTCCGGAGTATTATAGGTCACAGACCGATCAACGTTAAATATGGCGCCTGCAGCTGTCACCCCATAGAAACTTGTCAAACTCTCCATATATTCAGATTTTAACGAATTGGTGCAACCCACCTATAATCTCAATACAACTCTACCCACCGTTTCTGCATCGATGCAGAAGCGATTGTATGACTACTGAATCGCTTTCGTCTGCTACATTTGAAATACTGTAGAAGTAGGTACAGCTGCAGTTCTCGTCGATGAAATCAAAAAAGTGAGAGGGTCGAAAATCTATTTTTGCAATCGTGTTAACAAATCTTGCGTTAAGAAATAGAGGAAATAAAACCATTTAAATGATGATAGTGTTTCGTTTAATTCCATTAACCTCATTTATATGCCGAATAGATAGCCGACACGTTCGGAGGAGATATGTTCGTGAGTAGGTAGGAAGTATTAAAATATGCTTGAGCAGTATTTGAACCTGCGACCTTTCGGAAACCCGGACCAGCCGTTCTTAAGCATTATGCATTTCAAAATTACGGGAATTAATAATTTTTCGGATATATTGTATCTTGGCTACATATTTTGTTGTTTTATAGAAGACTAGCTTTGCCCGCAACTGCGTCCGCGTGGAACTCGTTTATATCGTAGCTCCATACAAACTTTCTCCCCCTTAGATGATTTTCGGGATAAAAAAAATCTTATGTTCCCCGGGACTCAAATTTTCTCTCTACCAAATTTCATCTAAAGCGGTTTAAGCGCGAAGAGTTAACAGACAGACGAATATTAGTAACTATTATACCTACTTAGTTTTCTCAATTGAAAAAGCCGAGTACAATTTTGCCTTTTAGTAAAAAAATTACCTCAGCCGATTCTTAGGCAACGTTGATATAGGCCTACTGTCCACGACGCGTAGCTGCATAGACGCTGCAAAAGCATGGCGTGCAGCTTTCATGCAGCCCGGCGTACTGACGTTGTCCACGAAGCGTAGCGTAAGCGTATCGTAGCCTTCATTTTCTTTCATTCATGATGATGTCCAACGATGAAGACGTAATTTTGGCTCACTATTATCTTCGAAGTCGCCGTTTATTGGATACATCCATATATAGATTCGAAAGAAACATAAATTGCAGACTGTTCGTAGCTGCAAGAGAACTATCAGAGGATGATAACTTATTTCATTCATTTTAGGACATTCCAGAATTTACTGGATATTTTTCCACTATTTGAACAAACTTTGCAGCCGTTCCCGCCATTTATTTGAAAAAATACAACGTGCTGTCCCTTGTGATGTAGCCCGCCGTATACTCGTAACATACAGTACGGCCAGCTGCGTGAAGCTTGCATGCAGCTTCGCTGACGCGACGTTGCCGCTCCGTCGACAGAGTTGTGCGGTTTTGTATGTAGGCTGCAAGCAAGCGTACAATGACGAATACGCGTCTATGCAGCTACGCTTCCGTGGACAGTAGGCCTTACAATGATGGTATTTTACATCATCCAACGAGTCATAGCATAGAAGTAAATATGAATAAACCTTTTCAAAAAGTATTTTTTATACTCTTCTAAGTTCTTCTAATTTTACTTTAACTTAAGAGGCTCCCATACGCCAATGACCTTCGATCTGAATCCCTTAGTTTTCTAATGTTTTTTGTAGCTTATTATATTAACAACAACGGCTTTAAGCAATATAGTATCCCATATTTACTTCAAACTTCATTGTTTTCGAGATATTTGTCATCAAAGTTGAAAAATTTTAGGCCAAAAACTGGTTTTCTGGCCATAACTTTTGTGTTGGTTTAAAATTAAAACCCTCTGCCAGTTTTTAGAGACGTCATAGACGAACCCAAATTTGTAGATTTCGTATATGTTAGATCTTTCACGTCAATAGAGATGCGAAATAAGTGTTTTTTTAGACAATGTTTAAAAAAATCATACAAAATTAAGTATTAATTTGTTTCAAAATCCGGTCTGTCAAAATGGAGATAAAAGATTGAAGAACCGATAGCCGTTTGATTTATGATTCTATCTGTAGTGCAAAAGTAGTAGATACTATTCAAAACTTGTCAAAAATCGATGAAAACCATACTTTTTTTCTATGGAGCTCCCAACTCAACTAAAAAATTATATAAACATTTGTCCAAAATTTACGAGAATCGAAAGTTGGCCACAACGAACTAGTGGAGTTAATTCACCCAAAACGCTAAGTTTCTTTTTTCACTTTTTCAAAACTGTCACTTTTTCCATATTATTGAGAGGATAAGGTACTAAAATAGGTAATTCTTACACGCTATTATTTAACTTGCAGTATATAAATATGTTAGTGTGTTTAGGTAATTTGACCAACTAGCAACTTCCCAAAGTCCAATAGAGTTGAAGTTTTGTATACTTGTGTAAATCAGATGACTAATGCTATATTATGGTATTTATGGTACATGTATGCACCAGGCCACCAGCATCGATAGCTGCCACAACATAGTGCGCATAGACTGCTTCTAGGGCCATCAAGACGTGTTAGGAATTTTCGCCGGCTTGCTGATCCGATGATAAGAGACGCTACACTACACGTACGAAATCGGCGGACTGTATGCACTCTGCGTGATTTCGGCCCGTGTGGATACGTAAATCAACGCCACTCCATACTAGATTTTTTGTGACCTTGCTTGGCCAACCGCCAATTTTGAAGGTGTAGCGTCTCCGGATGGAGAGACAGGGTAGGCATATCAACTCCAAAACTACACAAGATAGCTCGGGTCACACGCTTATTAAAAAAATCCTATAATTGAACTACTTCAATTTGGTTTCGTGAAACGAGTAAGTAATTGATGACTGCATAAAAGTACAGTCGGCAATAAAAGCTTGTCCCAAAACTGATTTTAACAGTATATTATATACCGCCCATATTGCTCTACCAGGTAGGATGTATGTAATGTTTAGTTGTAATTTAAAATATCATATTGGTGGGTTACAAGCAGAACCAAAGTAACCGATATAGCCCTCCGATTCGCTAAACTTAAGTGGCAGTGGGCGGAGCACGTACGTAGAACCGATGGCCGTTGGGGCGGAACGGTTCTTGAATGCCGACCACGTACCGGAAGGCGCGGCGTGGGTAAGCCAAGCCAAGGTGGACTGATGACCTGGTAAAGGTTGCGGGAGTCCGCTGGATGCGGGTGGTGCAGGACCGGTCACTTTGGCACTCTTTGGGGGAGGCCCATGTCCAGCAGTGGACGTCTTTCGGCTGATATGATGATGATGATGCGAGCATTGCAGTCCTAGCTATAAGATAGAGCGAGAAAACCACGGCCGTTCATCTTGCTCTATCTTACTATAGCTTACAGGGACAGCAATGCACGCTCGCAGGGTGCGTCTTATGTCCGTCGCTAAAAGCTATATGCATACAGAACCTGCAATAAGCTATAGAATATACATCAGCGCGCGGGCTTATGGATCCTCGCCTTGTAGGAGACGCTTCACGGTCCGTAATTGGCAGGAATGCATGAAGGCCGCAGAGTGATTCGGTCCGTGTGGATACGTGTCGGAAGCACAGCTTCCAGCCAAATCAAGGTCACTCCATACTACATTTGCTGTGACCTTGCTTGGCAGTCCTGCCGATTTCGCTCGTTTAGCGTCTCCTTATTACCTATAGAGCAGGGGTTGCGTTGCAACCGGGCGCACGGTCCTAGGGGGCGCCGAGCGCCACACAGTGCGCCACTCGCCGGGCGCGCTAACACTGCATAGGGGCCTTTCCGTCCCTCATTCTGGCTACGTCTAGCTTGTCCTGAGTATTATAGGTGCATATACTGTACTATAAAGGACTACTTACATCTAGCAGCCGGCTCCGAGATAGCATCCTACCAATGGCTCCCATAAGAGAGACAGACCCGTGTAGACAGAATCAGGCTGCACGGCGTCCGGCAAAAATATATACGTATCTCGCTCTTATCATACCGCTTCGATCATGCCGTCCAACACGCTGGAGAACAACGTGTCTTCACACGTTACACTAAAAATTGGTTCCTTCAGATTATACGTTGAAAGAACTTAATTTTTTCAAAGAAATTTTATATTTCACTTCAGAGAACTTAGCTTAAATACAAATATTATAGGTAAGCGCTAAGCGCCGCAAGGCGCTGGTACAGTCGACAACACAGCTAACTGACCATCGGAAATCTAATCTGACCTTAAGTGCATTGTAATAAGGTTCTAGGTTTTCACGGTATGGTCAGTTAGCTGTGTTGTCGACTGTACAAAGTACAACTTAACCCAGGAATACTTAACGAAAAATATCAACTACGCATTCTCGAAAAACAAAACATATTGAAGCTAGGTTGATAACTACCGATACTTATATAGACCCACATGATGGACTGCAATCATCCTGCAAGTTATAAGAGAGAGAGAGAACTGATTTGATGAATGTGGCCGGAATCGACCGTTGACTGCCATCTGACCCGCACGATGGACTGCAATCATTCTGTAAGTTATGAAAGAGAGCGAGCTGATTTGATGAATACAGAATACAGATCTTTATTGGTAAAAAAAACATTTTACAAGTCAATAATGAATGTGGAATGAGGCCTGATCCGCACTGGCGCGGCCTGTGGTGGCGGTCAGTAGTAAATTTGACAGCTAATGGCCGCGCCAGTCTGTGAAGGTGCACACACCAAGCCAACGAACAACTATGTATCTCACTCTAACAAATAGCTGTCACATAAATGCTTCGCGTTCGTTTGTTCAGTGTGTACCCACCATAAGAGGCTTAAGACGTAAAGAGACGTAAATGACATTGGTTTTATTTCATAGCCAAATAAATAATAATAATAATTCAAATAGTTGCTCTTTCTCGTAGCTTGCAGGACGATAGCAGTCCGTCACGCAGCATCGTCTGGCTGCGTCTTAAAACTGTTAAAATTAACATCGATTACCACGGACCATAAAGTAGCGATTATTTCATTTACTATCGATCAACATCAACGAATAACAATCGATACTTTTTCTGTAATCGAAAACAATTTTCAAAGACAAGCTATACTTTTCTCTAAGTTCTCTAAATTTGAAAATGGCGAAGGCGTAATTCTTTTCAGCCAATGAATTCTAAATAAGTCAAAAATAAAATAGTGAGTTAATTCATTAAGAGTTAAACTTCATTTAATATACAATTTTTTTAGTAATTTACAGCCCCAAATACTTTTTATACCTTCTTGAAAATACTTATCTTCAAGCCATTCCGGTCAACTACCGAGTATAAAATATTACAAAATAATAAGTATATTTATTAATAACGTAACAGCAACATCATTTCGGTGTTCATTATTTGATGTTTTTATACTTTTAATACTCAATTTTATTGAAAAAATGTGTTTCTATTTTTCATCTATCTCATGTTAGGAAGTGAAGTGAGCAACAAATGTATTGGCGCCAGCGGAACTTGTCACAAGCTAAAGGCGGCGAGGTTGGCAATATTGTAGTAACTACGTGGTCGCAAGAGTACGAAAATGTAAACATGCACAAACAGTTTTTGATATTTTTCCATTATTGATATTATATTAACTAATTTACACTCTAAAGAACTATTTTTAAGAGAAACAATTGTAGTGATGCATCAGAGTTTATCTATTTAAGTAAAGTTTCAACATCAATTTATTTTCTGTAACCGTAGTGAATATAGGTGGAAGCGTCGTCAAGCGCTGTAGAAATTTCAAGTCCGTTTAATGGCGGACGCCAATAATTTGGAAGTTTCGTGATTCTATTGTTCTGTTTTCAAGTATTTCAATCGTTCATTGATTTGGGAATGAGTTTTGTTATTAGTGATCGCGCTCAAAGTGTTTCAAACGTGAAAGTGCTATGAAATGTTCTGTTTTAACGTGACAAAAGCGCCTGCTAGCTATGTAACCTTTTCTCTAACCTCGTTTACGCCAATGGAGTAGATATGTGATCGATGTGTGTGCGTCGGTGAACGATTTTTCGTCCGTTTCGCGTTATATTGTGCGAAGTTAATCGGGTTATTAGTGATGGAAGTGTCCGCGTCGCGGTTTTGCAATCCGACGCCCGATTTCGACGTAACGTAAGCGAGCCGGTCGATCGCTAGAGCCGAGTGTAAGCAGGCGGCCGTCCGCCACCAGCCGACATGGCTGCAACGCAGGCAGAGTCTCAGCGTAGCGACACGAACGTAGATCAGAGTCCATCGGAACAGCTCAGTGAATCTCGGAACGCTCTATTACAGAACGGCACCGACAAGTCCATCGGGCGCGTTCCGCCCGATGGCGTCGTGAATACAAAGAGTAAATCGCCGATGTCGGGCGAGCCGGGACCGCCGCGAGACGGCGGCGAGGCGCCCGGCCACGACCGGATCGCAGACCGGCCACCGGGCGACCTGTACGGACAATATAGATATCCGGACAGCGCGGATCCGTACTACGCGCAGCGGCCAGGATTCGGCGGGAAACCGCGAGGTCCCCCGCCGCAGCAGCGCTTCTTCCCGGGGCAGCCGACGTCGCAGGCGCCGGGGCCGACGCCGACGCTCAACTCGCTGTTGCAGTCGAGCGGCGCGCCGCCGCATCGCTACCCCAACAGCTACGAGCAGCCGCCGGCGGGATACGGGCCCGGCCCCGGCTGGCCACCGCCGCGGGCCATGCCGCCCTACAATCCTCAAGCTAATCCTTACAGAAATTCAACGGTGAGTCAATCAATCATACATGATAGCAGCATTTGTTGTGGTTGTGTTCTCTTTATCCAGCAGAATGTTCATTACAAAATCAATTCGGGCTGGTTGCATTCATCTCTAGGGTTAGTATTTAATGTCTATCAAGTAGAGAAATTCTTTAGACTCAAAAGTACATATTTGAAGTTGATAAATCTATAAACATCACAATGACACAATTCATGTATTTAAAACTTATACTAGGTACTTTTCAAACTTATAGCGTGGTGATATCCCGAAGTGTTGTGTAGGACATGAAATTAAAATGAGTTTGTATGAGCTCCTCATTTCCAAAAATGAGGTGGTACAATGTCCTACTTCAAATGAGGTGAAATACCATCTAATAAACAAGGTTTTTTTTCAAGTGTAGTGTACAATAGACCGCCAATTACTTCCATGTTCAATATTCTTAATTACCTTCTTCCACTACATACAATATTGTATTGTAGATGGGGGAAAATTAGGCGCGAGTGGCGAAGCTTTGAGGTTTGAGGGATAAATGAAGCGCGAGGTGATGACCATGCAAATGAGGATAGAGTCGGTGCCTCGTGAGGAATGAAGTAGTACATTTTCAAGCGTGAAGTGATGCAACAATTTATTGTAATGAGTATGACAAATGAGGTGCCTCACGAGTGAGTAACTCAACAGTAATCCCGACAATCCCCTTGGTCTAAACTCAACTCTTTAAGTTGTATTGAACCGGCCGACCGGTTAGTCTAGTGGGTAGGGACGCTGCCTACGAAGCTGAAGGTCCTGGGTTCGAATCCCGGTAAGGGCAAATATTTGTGTGATGAGCATGAATATTTGTTTCTGAGCCATGGATGTTTTCTATGTATTAAATATATCGTTGTCTAGTACCCATAACACAAGCCTTATTGAGCTTACTATGGGACTAGGTCGATTTGTGTAAGATTGTCCCCTAATATTTATTTATTTATTTATTGAAATGTTTGGAGCCCTAAAATCTCTATAACTTGAAATATTTAACCTTAATACAGACTCTTATGAGCATATCACAGAATTATTTGTATGTATATTGTCACCTCTATTTTCTCAAATGTATTTTGTTAATTCTCTGTAACTCAAAAAATATTATGATATTAGTATTAGTACTAGTTGAGAGCAATATTTTCTTTTCTTGATGCAGAGTTTAAGGGGCTCCTAGCTCCCAATGACCTTCGATCTGTAACTGTCGGTTTTTTCGTGTTTTTTATAGCGTATCGTATTAAGAACAACGTGATTTACCAAACTAGTATCCTATATTTACATCAAAACTCACAGTTTTCGGGATATATGGCACCAAACTTTGGCAATTTCTGGCCAAAAAACCCTTTTTTGGACGTAACTTTTGTAAAAATGAGTTAAAAATAAATATCTCTCTTGGGTTTTTAAAGACGTCAATAAGGAACAGTTATATGTAGATTTCATATATAAAAGTGCATAAATAACATACTAATATCGAAAAGAGAGCTTTTTAGGACCATGTTTGAATAAATCATAAAAAAATAACTATTCATTATTTTCAAGAAAACTCTCGTGCAAATGTAGATAAAGAATTGAAGAACCGATAACTGTTTTTACCATAAATATATCTATAGTTTTGACGGAGGAATATCCACTCAAACCTCGTCAAAACTAGCCAAAAAGCGCTTGGAGCCCCTTAATGGAAAAAGATCCATACTGATATTACACATCAATTATTTGGCTATATCTAACTTCTAATCATTCTCCCGTCTCCATACCTGTCTAGAATAATAGGAGGAAACATATGGAGAAGAAAAGCAACAGATAGAAAAGAATGGAAATCATTAGAGGAGGCCTATGCCAGAAGGCAAGATGACAGTGTCAATGTCTACTATGACCATATATAGTTATCGCGGGAGCAAATACGATTTGACAGTACTGAAAGATAATGTATGCAATTGCTACACTTTTTAACGACTTTTTTATAAACTTGACAAATCCACCTATTAATAATGAAAATTACACTGATTATCATTTATCACTCCCCTCGAGCCAAAAAACCATATTCCTTATCACGTATGATGGGATGGATGTATACAAAATTATAATGTCCCTGAAAAATAGCAATGCAGTAGGTGTAGATGGCATCAGTACTAAAGTCATAAAGCTTTGTGCAAAATATATCAGCATACCCCTGGCTCACATAATAAATCTATCTTTTGAGCAAGGCTGTTTTCCTGATGATCTAAAGCTATCTATAGTGAAACCGGTATGCAAAAAAGACAACAAGACTCTGATGAATAACTACCGGCCCATCACTCTTATACCAATTATCTCAAAGATTATAGAAAAAGCCATGTTCAAACGCTTATCATCTTTTTTAAACTCCATCTTAAACAACAACCAATATGGTTTTCGTAAGGGTAGCTCAACCACGTTAGCATGCTTTAACCTGATGAAGTTAGTAACCGATTCAATAAACAGTAAAATTCCCGTAGCAGCTATATTTTTAGACCTAAGCAAGGCTTTTGATTTTGTCAATCATTCGCTGCTGCTAAAAAAACTAGAGAGCTATGGTATAAGAGGGAATGCTTCTAATTGGATAAAAAGCTACCTCTCTGATCGGTATCAGTGTACGGAAATACAAAATATAGAAAAAGGAGAACTTAGAACAAAGAGGTCACAATACAACCATAACAGCTGTGGAGTACCCCAGGGAAGTATACTGGGACCTCTATTCTTCCTCATACATATATACGACTTACCACGACATATTAAACACAACTGCATAATGTTTGCTGATGACACGACTTTAATAATCAAGTCAGACAATATTGATAATCTTAATCGTGATATAAATGACGCTCTTGCAGATATTATTGACTGGTTAGATAAAAATAATCTGAAAATAAATATACCCAAAACTAACATTATGCCATTTAGGACATCTAAAAATACTGACATTGACCTTAATCTAAATTATAACAATAAACAAATAGACGAAGTGGAAACAACTAAATTTCTTGGAATCTATATTGACAAATTTTGTAATTGGAAATTTCATGTTGCCTTCGTCTGCGAGAGACTGGATAAGTTTGTATTTGCCTTAAGAAGATCAAGCAGAACCTCGTCGAGAGACTTAGCACTAACAGCTTACCACGGCTATGTGTCCTCTATACTCAGCTACAGCTTGATTATCTGGGGTAACTCCGTAGAGCGCCAGAATGTATTTTTGGTCCAAAAAAAATGTGTAAGAGCCGTGTGTAATACTCACTACTTAGAACCATGCAGACCTTTATTTAAAGCAAGTAAAATTTTACCACTTCCATGCTTGTACATTAAGCAAATGTGCATCTTTGTGAGTGAACACCCTGAATATTTTGACAAACAGAGCACCTTCTATCCTAGATCGACTAGGTATGCGAGCAAATTGTTCTTGCCACGCTCTAGAGTCAAGCTTCATAAAAACAATTCATACTGTATGGCTATCCAAATCTATAATAATTTACCCAATTTCATTAAAGAGTGCCCCACAAATAGGTTTAAAGGAATGCTTACCGAATGGCTACTAGATAAATGTTTTTATTCTGTCAAAGACTATCTTGCCTATAAGCTACATGTCTAGGACTATTTTTTATTTTTTTAATGTAGATCATCCTAATTATAATCATTATGTTTCTGAATGCAACTAATTTATTTTAATCTTGATATGACATTCAATAATTATTTTAATAGTCTGACATAGAAAAGTTGAACTGATTGAATATTATGAAATTGTTCATTTGCATGCCTTTTCTGGTAGAACATAAGCAACAATGTATTTATTATGCCATCTTATCTACTATGTTCTCGCAATAAAAATTTATTGATTGATTGATTATAAAAAACAGTCAAAAACAGAAATGACATTCTTATAGAGAAACGTTTATACCTACGGCCTTAAAATGTATAATTATTTTATTGAATATCAATGCTATATATATATATATATATATATATATATCTTACCTCCGTACTTGACTTGATTTGTACTTAAAAAGATTACCTATTAGGTACGCAACCTCATCAGTCACTTTAGATATTTGTCGTTTTAAATATGCACCCATTACACCAGCGGCAGTCGAAAGACCATTTAGCCAGTTAAAATGGATATTGAGAATTGAGAGATAGTCGAGATTTTTTTTGTCGTATATTACGAAATTCACTTAAGATCAACAAAAAGTAAATAAAGTTGTATTAAATAAAAAAATGCATATTTATTATTAGTTTCTTGGAGGCTTATAATGTGTAGGCAGAAAAGTCTGTTTTTACTAAACGAACAGTCTGTCTTACTACTTCTTTAACAAATTTATATTTGTTCCCGCGATAACGATATATGACTATGACCTATTTAAATTAGAGCTTATGTGTACAAAAAGTTGTTAAATAAAGACTTATATTATTATTAACTGCTATTCAAATGACTGAACTGGTTTAAGAGTAAACATTTTAGTGTGCTCTTCAGACACTGGTTTTTCACCAAACTTGCATAATGATAATTAATTAATAATGTATTTAGTCTAATCACATGGGTTTCGGCAATTTTCCACCCTAAAAACAATAATTACGCTACCGACTCTACCTCCAACCCAAGCTGAACAAACCAAACTAGGCATGAATAGGTATGAAACATGATGTAGCATCCAGGTTCTGACAGCAATTGGAGGAAACAACTAAGCATATCTTCTGCTCCTGCAGATCATTCATGTGCAAAAGAAGTATCAACCTTGGTTAGCTCATATGTAAAGTTGTAAACTGTTAATCGTACCTACACATGATTATATTCAGGGCCATCATTGTACAAATTACATCTATGTAATGATACCAAATAAAGTTTGTACCTCAAACTTTATTTGGTATCATTTCTAACATTCCGAAAATGTGATAGTCCGAAATTGAATTCGCATACTATTACTCAGACCGATTATATTTACGAAAAATTTTGTTTAGCATAATTAGTAGTCGGCATGCTATTGATTGTCCGAAACTTACTTGGCATACTTACATGTTTAGTATAATAATTTTATGCGAATGCAGAAAGCCAATGTGCGAACAGATCACTAGGTTAGGTTAGAACTACAACCATAACAAAAATGAACTGCTACCAGAAAAGTAGGTTAGATTAGAACTGCGACCAGAACAAAAACGAGCTGCTACCAGAAAAGTAGGTTAGGTTAGAACTGTGATTTTCACAAAAACACACACATCATAACGGGAAAATCGACTAGGTTGGAGTGACCACAAATATAATAAAATATAAAAATGCATATAAGAAGGTTTTATTTTTAACATGGATTACATTATATTACATTCAACTAGTGAATTAACCAGAAGCCGCAAAATGATTACATGCAAATTTGAATTTAGCTAAATAATGTTATGCTAAAATATATTTCTGCGAGAATAGTTTTCGGCAAAATAATTTTATGCTCATACTTTATGCGTGGACATGATTCGGAGCATCAAAATTATGTACTAATAATATTTGGTCTAAAGTAAATCTGCGTAATCAGACTATGCAAATCTAGAATCTGCCGTAACAGTTGCACAAGGTCAAGTATGGCTACTAAGATTATGCCATAAAGAATTATTACAAAAAAAAGAATATCAAAACAGGGGGGGAACTGAATTATCCATACTAATATTATAAATGTGGAATGTGTCTGCTTGTCTGTTACCTCTTCACACTTAAACCGCTGAACCGATTTAGCTGAAATTTGGTATAGAGATAGTCCCGGGGAAGGACATACAATAGTTTTTATCCCGGATTTTTTAAACAGTCGCCTAAGGGGGTGAAAGTTTGTATGGAGCTACGATATAAACGAGTTCCTCGCGGTCGGAGTCGCGGTCAGAAGCTAGTTCTCTATAAAATTTATTGAAATGCCAGGTGACTGAATTGCCTTTTTATCTGCCTAGACCCGACCAGTGAAAATACACTCGCGGTCAAAGAAACCGTGTCAGTACGAAAATTTGTAATATCTCCTAAAATAATAAAGCTAGGGACATGAATTAAACTGCATATTGTAGATAATTTTATACTGAATTAAATAACATCAAATGGTGGAATCGTAATTCTTTTGTTTAATAAAATTACATAGGAAACAAAAAATCAACCAATTTTACGTACAAAATTAAGCAGTAGGTACTTCACATACAACACAAAAAATAAAAATTAATACTTCGTATTGCCTCCTCGGGCTCTTCTTACAGCTTCTAGACGATTCGGCATGCTGTTTATTAAGTTCTTTATGCGTTCTTGCGGGATATTGTCCCATTCTTCCACTAACGCCTGTTTCAGGTCTCTAAGTGTAGCTGGGGCGGGGTTTCGAGCTCTTACACGCCTCCCAAGCTCGTCCCATACATGCTCAATCGGATTTAAGTCCGGACTCCTCGAGGGCCAGTTCATACAGTTGATACCAACCTCCAAAAAATAATCTCTGACAATTTCAGCTGTGTGTGGCCTGGCGTTGTCATGCATAAACATAGAATTTCCACCCATATTAATTACCTAAGTATGGGCCGACATGCTCATTAAGAATCTCTTCTACATATCTTGCACTCGTTAATGATCCATTTTCTATTAAAACTAACTCCGAGCGACTCTCTGAAGAGATTCCAGCCCAAACCATGACTGACCCACCGCCGAACGCCACTTTTTCCTCAAAACATGCTGGAATAAAACGTTCACCAGGCCGTCTGTAAACTCTTTGCCGCCCGTCATTTGCATAGAGCATAAATCTGGATTCATCGGAAAACAAAATTCTTGCCCAATCTTCGTCACCCCAGTATCTGTGATCGCGGGCATAAAGTCGTCTTGCTGTTCGATGTATTCTTTCAAGTTTTGGGCCATTGGCCGGCCTATGTGGGGTCAAATTTGCTTCTTTGAGCCGCCGCCTGACAGTCCGCTCGCTGATGCCGTCCCTTCGGGTCTCTAAAAGCTGATTTTTCACTTCAACTGCTGTGAGGTGCCGATTTCGGAGCATGGTTGTAACAATAAATCGATCTGCTCTAGCTGTAGTACATCTTGTTTTGCCAGTTCCTGATCTTCTAAGGTTCTGCCCAGTTTGTAGGTAACGTTGGAGGACTCGCTGCACTGTAGAAAGTGACACACCTGTTCTTCTCGCTGTATACCTCTGACTTCTTCCTTCTTCTAACATAGTGATGATACGAGTACATTCATCTCGTGTTAGCGGCATGATAGACATTCAAGAATGACCACAAAATAAAACAATGACAGCCTTTTATCATAGTTCTTTGACAGATTGAAAATAATTGCTTAAAAACAAGCAAAAGTAAAACGAACGCAATTTCAAATAAGTACCCAATTGGTCTTTTTTTTTCAATTAAACCTTTTTCCAGTTACTACGTAGAACATTGAAGGTTGGATTTAGAAGGATATTAAATTCTCTATAAAACAGAGTTAGTTTCATGCAGATACGACCAACGATTTACAAAATATTGAGGTTTTCGTCACTGACCCGGTTTCTTTGACCGCGAGTGTATATCAGAACATCGGTAAAACTGGAACTAAGTTTCACCCTAACCAAAGGAATTAAGAAAATAGCTGTTGCCAACTTCCGAATGTTAGGGTGATTCAGAAATAAATGCAAGAATATTTTATAAAGAAATGTAATGTCTTTATTTGCTATACTTAACCCCATGCCTACATTTATACTTTTGGTAGGATATAAGAAACTAAAAAATCTGCCGACATTTTTTATAATGGGAATCCCAACGTTTATATTGCAACTTGTGTTATGTGTCGAACTTCATAGTGCAAAATATTAACATCAATAGCAATCAGCCATTTTTCAATTGTATGGCCCCGGAATATAAATGTTTCATTCAAATGGACATTCTGATCACATGCAACATTCTTATTCACGGGCAATTACATTATTTTGATCAAGTTTCACATAAACAGTAATAGTATTTACATACCAGATACCTATTTCCGTAGATTAAACCAAACTTTTCGAAATATAACGTCAATGTCCTTTGTAAAGGACAAAATTAGGTAACTGAATCAGCGGCGCTACCACGAACTTCGAAAGTCGAAGTTCGTAATACATGCATCCCTGTCACTTGAGTAAGGGAGTGCGATAGAGATGGAAATACCCGAATTTCGACTTTCGAAGTTCGTGGTAGCGCCGCAGAACTTATGTTAAAATGTATGAAATATACTTATACTACATATAGGTTTTTCTATGTCCTACATATAGATGTTTCAGTAGCACATAGAAAAGTATGTTTCTATTTTTGGTTTCATGTGCAATGTTTTTAACAGCAATTTAAATAGACATAGCACATTCCTAAATGATTGTCGAGAGATGGTTCAGACTAGATTTGAATGTACACTTCACCAGTAATGACAGAAAACTGCTACTGCCGGATATACTATACACCTTGGTCATTACTTGACTCTGCGAAGCTGTGTACAGAATTATTTTGATATGCAAATTCATGAAAATGTAAGTATTGTCAGGATTCGAATTTCGAATACATAATATCAAATCTATTTGGATAATCTTTTTTTTAAATATGTATGTCGTAAAAAGAGTTTTAAAGGATATCACAAATTTTTCTACTAAATATGAAATGTTGAAATATAAATAAAAATTTCACCTCAGAATCGTTGCAGGGTAGAAATTAATACAGAAATTTTAAAAATTCAAGTTTAAATTGGGGTCGGTCGATCGATATCTTATGTCCTTCACAGAGTACAATGGCAGGCATACTTTGGACAGAACAACGTAATTGGGCGCCGATGTACTTTGTAATGGTTCACATTATCTTGCAGAAACTTTTTTGACATATATTTGATTTGCATAATGATACTTGGCAGAAGTAACGTTTGGCAGAAACACCTTACGCAGAGTATACATCGCAGATTTTTATAATATCGAATCTTATATTGGCATAATGTTGATGAGCATAACTGTCTTCTAAACGAATAGTACTTTTGCAGATATTTTTTTTGCATAATGATTACACCAACACACGGGACGACAGACGGGCATGGCGAAACTATAAGGGTTTCTTTTTTTTTTTTTTTTATTTATTTATTTAAGGTCGCTCAAACATCTAAGGTCATTAGCGACCACTATAGGTATACCACAACATTAAATCGACTTATAATAATCAATTATTTTTAGAAATTTAACAGTGTTTTCTGGATTATTTAAACAATCTTTTAAGCATCCAGGAAGGTTAACAGTTAATCTTTCTGTGTTATACATTGGACAATCAATTAACAAATGTTTGACAGATAAATCACTATTACACCTTAGGCATTGCTTCTTAGTTTCTTTAGTGATAAGATATATATGGGTTACATTGCAATGTCCTATTCTTAATCTATTCATAACTACCTGATCTCTTCTATTATTTACATATGATTTACTTTTATCGAAAATTGATTTCCTTATCTCATATAAGGCGCTATTGTTATTTTTTACCCAACAGCTGTTCCATTTATTTTTTATATTAAGTTTAAGGTACTTTTTAAGGTCTTGGATATTAGAGGTAGTGTAATTACATTGTTCAAACCTCGTAGCCTCTTTAGCTGCGGTGTCCGCCCTTTCGTTTCCGGGAATACCTTGATGACTAGGGATCCAGAACAGTTCTATATCGAATTGTTTATCAATTAGATCGACTAGGTTTTCTCTTATTACATTTATTAAGGGGTCTTTATTGTGGATATTTGACAGTGCCTTCAGGCAGGCCTTTAAAACGTTATAAAATGAACCGGAATTATAACGGTATATTCCGTTAGTGTTCGAAAATTACGTTATAACAAAATCAATATTCTCCATAACGATATAAATACCGTAACAGAATGAATAACAGAACTATATATAATAACGTTATAATATCGTTTTAAAATGCGAGCCGCGCGCTACGGCTGCGCCGTTGCCGCTCTGTGCCAATGCCAACATGCCACCACGTGGGCCGTAGCGCGACGTGCGACGTTGCCGTTATGTTGTTCTAACTTCTAAATCTTATTAATGCTTGTTTACCTCGATCATTTGCAAATTGGTTGTGAATTGTGAATATTTGGTTGGTTGCGACGATAAATGGCGGAATAAAAATGGGACGCAGGAAACGCAACGCTGTCCACAGATTCGTGGACTTGCTCATAAATAAAAAGAAAGAGTGCCAATCTTAATAGCCCCTAGGTAAACACTATTACAATATGTAAGAGGGTCAATATTTTTTATGTTAATTGTTTGTCTCGGCACTAAATCGCAGACTCCCAGTATTAGGACCTATTCCAAACAAGCCCTACGACCGACGGTGTTGCCGTGAGCAAAAAATTATGCATAGGCTTTTGTTCATTAATCGTAATTAAATTAAAATATACTTTTAGTTTCCGACATTTTATTTTATTTTTGATTTAGAGCCATTCCGAAAACGACAAGTTAAATAAAATCTGATTATGAAACCAAAGAATGTGTGAATTTTCGATTCCGGTTCTTCGCCATAATCTGTCTAGATAGGCTCGCGATAGATAGGGGAGACCAAGGACGGTTGGTACACATAAATATGTTTCGATCCTCCTTTTCTTACGATTCATCCTCCTTTTCTAATTAATCCTTAGTCACTAAATATTTATATAAATAACTAGCTGTTGCCAGCGACTTCGTTCGCGTGGAACTTGTTATGGTCTTAGAAAAAATATTGCTATTAAATTATGTTCGGTGCAAGCTATTTATCGCTGTCCCAAACACACTTCTACCATCTTAAAGATATACAAAAACTATCCTATATCCTTCCAAGGGTCTCAAATTATCTGTACGGGAAATTTCATCTAAATCCGTTCAGGGATTAGACCTACGTAAAAGGTAACAGTGCGATGAGTTCGTTAGTTTAAATTGATAAATCTAAATTGAAAACTTCGTTTTTACAAACATAAATATCTTAAGAATCATCAACAGACGTTTTCATACAGTATTAAAGAAAAATATATTTTTATATGTCTACTAAGCTACATTACTGTTATAATAATAAGTACCCAATGTTGATTAAATCTATTCGATTCTGGGAGCATCGCAGTTCTAACCTAACCTATCCTACATTTCTAATAACTGTTCAAATCTGTAAGTCTTACTTTAAAAAAGGTCTTGCTCTCTATACAACCTTCAAACCTTTTAACTCTCTTAGGAGATGAATAAAAAAAACGCTGAAATCGTTTTCTAATCATTAAACAAACGGTCCATAACCTAAGTAATAAATCTATTATTTTAAAAATATCTTGCTCTTCGTATAAACTTTGAACCCCCTAGAAACCCTCTTGGGGGATGAATATCAAAAACATTGAAATGTATTTTTTAGTTTTAAACAAACCGTCTAAAATCGTAGTTACACTAATGTTTTACTTTAAAATTGTCTTGACCCTATACTGCCTTCGAATCCCCTTTAAACACTCTTAGGTGATGAATAAAAAAATCTACTAATCTGCTCTCTCTATTTTAAGACCAAAATTAAAAAATCTTACTTAAAAAATTACTTTTCCCTCCATATAAACTTGGAAGCCCCATTAACGCCTATAGGGGATGAATTAAAAAAAAAACTCTGAAATCAGTTTTGTTGTCTTTTAACATACAGACTAAGACTGACATTAGAAATATCTTACTATATTTTCTTGCTCTCCATATAAACCTTGAATACCGTTTTAACACTTTTAACCCCCTTAGGGGTGGTATTTTTTCAAGATGATGAAAGGATTTTTTTTTCTAATAAGTAATCGTACCACAAAGTTGCCCATCTCTACCTCAAAAAAAATGTTTCTCATCCTAATCTTGCATTAAGTACCTTTTTAACCCCCAGGGATGGAATTTTCTAACACGTTAAAAGTACTAACTGTTTTTCTATTCTAATAAGTAATCTTTCTACAACGTTTCAAATCTCAAGCTCAAAAAAAGTGTTTCTCATACAAACCTTTCACCCCTATTTAACCCCCTTAGGGGTGGAATTTTCTAAAACACTGACAGTCCTTTTTTGTATTGTATTTAGTAATCTTTCTACAAAGTTTGAAGTTTCTAGCTCAAAAAATAAAGTTCCCTCCATACAAACTTTGCACCTCTATTTAACCGCCTTAGGGATGAAATTTTCCAAAACACAGATAGTACTTTTTTCTATTCTAATATGTAATCTTTCTACAAAGTTTCAAGTCTCTAGTTCAAAAAAAAATGTTTCGCCCATACAAACATTGCACCCCTGTCGCCTACTTAACCCCCTTAGGAGTGGAATTTTCTAAAACGCTGCAAGAACTTTTTATGCATCTTAATAAGTAATCTTCCTAGAAAGTTTCAAGTCTCTAGTTAAAAAAAAAGTTTCCCTCATACAAACTTTGCACCCCTATTTAACCCCCTTAGGGATGGGATTTCCAAAAATTCCATCTTGTCCCTTCTTTTTAGTCCCAGTAGTTTCGGCTGTGCGTTGATGAATTAGTCAGGAAGTCTTCTTTTACATATACAGGGTGTAATCGTTAAGTGTTTACAGGCCATAATTCCGTAAATATAGCAGATATCAGAAAACTTCTAACTGATATCGAAAGTACGTTACCCAACGAGTAAAATTACAATAATAACATTTTCTAAATAGATAAAGTAATATTAAAATGAATAAAATATTATATTTGAATGAACGGTTAGCTACTAAATGTATGGAAGGGTTTGAAGTTAATATTTGGGATATTTCTGCTTTTATTTCAAAAACGTTATAAGTGTAATTTTACTCGTTGGGTAACGTACTTTCGATATCAGTTAGAAGTTTTCTGATATCTGCTGTATTTACGGAATTATGGCCTGTAAACACTTAACGATTACACCCTGTATACTCGTAGATAAATCAAATTTCTCATTCTCTCCACCTCATTTTAAGCATCTTAGCTGACCATCCATCCGTACTGTGCGTGCTGGTGCCATGAAACCGGTTTAATTTATTTAAACTTTGTGACACAATACAAAAAAAAGTATATATGGTGGACTTAATGCCATAAGGCATTCTCTACCAGTCAACCAACGGGCTAAGCAGAAACATTTGATGCAGGCATTTAAATTATTAATAATTTACCATGTTATAACAATGCCATTAATATCTGGGGGCACGGCAGTGCCCCCGCCAAGTCGAGCGCGAAGCAAACACTGCCGTACCATCCTTTACTGGAACCATTTCGCCACATTTTCAGGCCCCTATTTGAGAACCTCTGGATAAGACCAGAATGCAGAAATTTTCGTCATCCAGTAAGCTATAATCACATACTTAAAATCCAAAATGTCAAGTCTGTAGGTCATTTAGTTCCGAAGTTGAGCGAAAGCAAAGTTTCGCATTTATGACACTCACTCATGATCATCAAAATAGAACTAGTACTTCCCATAAACTCAGAGAGCTGAAATTTGGTACAGAGTTAGGGTTTAATGGGCACATAAAGAGAAAACTATAAAAATGGCTATTTCAACCCAGTTTTCTAGACACACCAACTGTATACATTACTTTGTAATCCTATACAAATATATAGGATTACAAAGTTACATTTGCAGTGAATGGGAAAATTCAAAAGCAAGAATGGGCCTGCATTCATAGTTTGTATGTATGGATAACACATTAACCTTCAAAAAGTGAGATTCCATAAAAAACACTCCATGTAAAAAAGAGGCCAAGTCTTGAAACTCTTCCACCGTAAAAAGTTGTGAGATATTTCGTAGAGCCAAGTTTCAGGCATTCTTATTAATCTTTATTTGCTTGCTTGACGACCGGTTAGCCTAGTGGGTAGTGACGCTGCCTACGAAGCTGAAGGTCCTGGGTTCGAATCCCGGTAAGGGCAAATAATTGTGTGATGAGCATGAATATTTGTTTCTGAGTCATGGAAGTTTTCTATGTATTTAAGTATTTATATCTATTATATTATATCGTCGTCTAGTACCCATAACACAAGCCTTACTGAGCTTACTATGGGACTAGGTCGATTTGTGTAAGATTGTCCCTTAATATTTATTTATTTATTTATTTATTGCTAAATAAAATTTTGTGACTTGGCAAACACACAATACTACATAATTTTAGGTAAGTATGCAAAAATCTATAAATACCCCTTCAGCTGTGGCGAAAAAACATGGCCGCTTACCCACGTCTGTGGCACCCTCTGAGGGACGCTCCACCTCGAAGGTTTGTGGGGTGAAGTGATTTGCTAAAATTAAATTTTGTTTAGTTTTTTACATAATCACAGCCAGGATTTTGGACGAAACTCGATCTATATTAAATTATCTAACTGCAACGATATATCATCGTTACATTTAAGTCGTATTAAGGCTATCTAGCTGACCTCGTCACCAGGTCACCGAAGTTTACGACATATTTTGCTCATTTTAAATATAATAAATTGGATATTTGGGGTGTTTAATGGGCTTAATTTGAAGAAATTAGTGTTATACTTATTCGAAAAGCATAAAATGGGAGGCTCATGAGTATTTTTTTTACACTAGACCATTTAAAATATTCTACCAATATAATGCCTACACTCAGAAGTTGCTCGTGTGGGCTTCGATTTACATGTTTATATCTGAAGTGTTTTATACTGTATGTAATCAAATTCATGCCTAAACAATACATTTGGGCCATCAACTGGGTGTAACCGAAGCTTTTTTTATTGTAGGTGCAGCAGGTTTTATGTGAGAGTAAAATGAAAAAAGTATGTCTACTTTGACACAAAATAACCTCTTCCAAACGACTGCAATTATCACAGCAACCATGGGCTTTAAACCAAACAAATTTGGTTGGAAGCATCTTGATTAAATATCCTTTCAACTAAAATTACAACCTTAATACCAGTTAAACAAAAAACACGTAAAACATGAACATTAAAACAATGAAAATCAAGACCATTTCGAAAAAAAATGGTTTGCTTAGTATGGATATACCCTTACCCACACCATGAGTTTGTAGTAGCGGTACAACCTGATGAGCATGAAGGAATAGTGGTGATTTCTGAGTTGTCTCTCGTCTGTGTAGAAATTAGTTCTTACTTACGATGGTTCTTCGTAGATTGTACAAGCACCTAAATAACACAGCACACAGCTCAGTTAACAATAACACAGCACACCGCTCAGTTAACACTTATTGAAACTATGATAGCACATGAACCATCGTATTTGTTACAATCGAAAGCGCCACTCACTCACTTGATTAGTCCGAATAGTCCGAACGAGCACTAAAGACACACCCGAATATTTATTAATATTAATATTGATAAGCACATTAGGCACATACTCAAGCACTAAGTATTTATCTAATGTTAGTTCACCGACATAAAGCTAGACAATAGCAACAAATCGCGAGCACAACACAAGATCCAACTTTTCCGTTAATAGATACGAATTACGAACGTTGTAAGACAATCACTCCATGGCGTATCCATATTATGAAATCGCGCTGGTGCGCTGAGTAAGTGACGTCACGAGGTCTCATGTGAGCATCCCTCGGAGGGAAGTTCCTTGACGGTTACCATCCCTCTGAGGGCTCTCTTATGACCGTTACCAATTTCGATCTATTTATCTACTTTCGGGCGATTGTTAGTCCATTTCTTACATTTCAAAAAAAATAAAATAAATTAACAATAAATAGCGGTAATATTAATAGCTGTTAGTAATTCTAAATTAGTAGAAAAGCGCTAAAAAACCTGTAGGCAAATTTTGACCATGAGTAGGTATGGTGTTAGTCACAAGTTTATTATCGTTAATCAACTAAAAACTATATTTTTTAAACAGAAAACGAAGGATTATTTACATTTCTCCAAGATATCTCCTTCTGGCAACGAAAATTCGCACTAAAACCATTAAAACTCACTCGCGAAACTCGACCGTGGTTAACGCGCCAGTGGCAGTTTTAGACTACAGATCAAATTCAAAATTTTCCTCCAATGGCCATTGAAATTTTTGCTTGTTAGCTGTCTCGCTTCATTGGCTATACGTTTCAATGTATTAAAACGAGATCAATACACGAATGGCGGTTTTATTTCTAAGAAAGTAAGCACAGCTAATGCGCCCCTCCGAGGGGGGCTCCACCAACCTGCAGGAAAAAATATGAAGGCCACAGAGGGATGACCACAGCTGAAGGGATATAGTTAAGTTGTGTGATTGCCACGTTGCAGAATTTTATTTAACAAGCAAAAACATTCCATGTAAAAAAGAGGCCAAGTCTCGAAACTCTTCCACCGTAAAAAGTTGTGAGATATCTCACAACTTTCTTTTTTACATGGCATGTTTTTTATGGGATGATGCATTTCCGATTAATGAGGCACAGAGTAGCTAAAGACAATCTGATTTGAAAATTATTAGTCAGGATATTCGTATCAGTATATAAATTCTCTATTTTACTATGACGTCGTGCACTCTAACAAACAACCTACGTTACGTAATCACATCGCTTACATTGCACGAGTAGGCTATACTGAATGCGAGAAAGGGGTAGCCTATAACGTTATTACATTATTATATCGGTTAAAAAAGTATCGGTTTTATATTAATGGTTTAGATTTATAACGTTATAATGGATATCGCTATACAGCGCGTCAAATATCGGTTTCGAGTATAGCGGTTTTAGGAATAATAACGTTATAAATGATAGCGCTATACG
Organism: Epinotia ramella; assembly: GCA_947578815.1. Taxonomy (NCBI): domain Eukaryota; kingdom Metazoa; phylum Arthropoda; class Insecta; order Lepidoptera; family Tortricidae; genus Epinotia; species Epinotia ramella. The sequence continues at coordinate 5,124,515 of OX388201.1, read as the reverse complement.
AAAATAGCGCTATTTAAAGGCCTGCCTTCAGGGATGACATTGAATCAGAAAATATGACATGTTTTTTAGCACTCGAGTTGTCGTTAATTACCTCTAGGCATTTTAGGATAGCAACAGCTTCGCATGTGAAGATAGATGCATAGTTTTGTAATCTATATTTGTATCTACCGCTTATTGATACGATCGCACAACCGGTTCTACCCTCACTAACGGAGCCGTCTGTATAGTGTAGCATAAAATCTGGGTATTTATCTCTAATTTCATAAAAAAGGTTCTTATAAATATAGTCTGGAGTGGAATCTCGAGGGTGCTTGTAGGCCAGTTCCAGGTTTATTTTAAGTTCGATTTTTTTCCATGGTGGGTACTTAGTTTGTTTACGTGGAAAAATAATAGGGAGTTCAAACTCAATTTCGTTGAGATATTTTTTAATTCTAAGTCTTAAGGGGACGGGAAGAGAAGGTTGTAAGTTGTACTCGATATCAGATGGTAGTGATGGAATTGATAGAAATGACTTTTTATTATTAGTTACATGATTTGCGGCGTATGAAAGGCACAGTTCCTTTCTTCTTAACATTAGGGGCATTTCGTCTGCCTCAACAAGGATACTGTTTACTGGGCTGGTTCTAAAGGCTCCTAAACTTAATCTAAGGCAGGTGTTATGTGTGCTTTCTAGAAGTTTTAATATAGCGGGAGAAGCGGCATCGTATATAATTGAACCATAATCAATTTTTTGCCTAATTAATGCTTTGTAGGTATTTTTAATGCATATACTATCTGAACCCCATTTAATGGATGATAAAATTTTAATAACATTCATTCTATTATAACATTCAGATTTTAATTTTTTTATATGGTTTACCCATTTCATTTTTGGATCGAATGTTAGCCCTAGGATTTTTAAATTATGAACTTCTTTAATTTTATGATTGTTAATAGTTAAGTTTATCGTATTTTTGATTTTTCTTTTTGATAGGATCATGAATTCCGTCTTAGTTTCTGAAAATTTAAATCCAGTATGTTTACACCATTCATTGAGTTTATCCAATGTGTTTTGTAAAAGTTTTTCTGTAGGTTTAAGATTGTTACCGCTACATAATATCGTTAGATCATCTGCAAATAAACATCCCTTTACGGGTCGTTCTATAATATCTAGTACATCATTTATAGATATCAAAAAAAGGATAACACTTAAAACAGACCCCTGAGGAAGTCCATTTTCCGTACAGAGTGGATCGGAAATTGTATCATCGATTTTTACTCTTATGGTTCTATTTGTTAAAAAGTTTATAATAAAGGAAAGAATGTTACCTCTTACTTTAAATTGTTCCAGAAGTAATATTACTCTATTTTTCCACACCATCTCATAGGCTTTTTCTAAATCAAGGGCAACAGCTACGACACTATTTCTATTTGCAAAGGATGTTAGAATTTCGTTTTCTAGAAAGGATAAATGATCTAAGGTTGACCTAAACTGTCTAAATCCGAATTGGTATGTTGACAATAGTTGATTATGTTCCAAGTACCATCTCAATCTATTACTCACAATTTTTTCAAACAATTTGCATAGATTGCAAGTAAGAGATATCGGTCTATAGCTTGTGGTAATAGTAGGGGGTTTGCCTGGTTTTGGGATAGGTATAACAGTGGCTTCTCTCCACTGATCAGGAAAGACTTGGTTAGACCAAATGTAATTATAGATGTCCAAGAGCCGTTCAAGAGCTACCAAGGGAAGTTTCTTAATTAACGTATTAGATATTTGGTCAGGACCCGGGCTTGAATCCCCCAGTTTATGTAAAATTAGGCTAAGTTCATGTAGAGTAATAGTTTCATTGATTGGATTACTATTATCTTGTAAATTAAATACTGTGGTGGTCTCTTCTATTTGTTTTTTGTATTGTAAAAAATCTTTATTGTAATTACTGGAACTAGAGTTCTCGGCGAAAGCTGTTACTAATAATTCAGAGTTAATTTTTGGATCACAACATAGTTCACCATCATTATTTTTTAAAATTATCATTTGTTTTTTTCTTTTTTGTCCATTAATAGCATTAATTTTTTGCCACACGATTCCTAAGGGAGTATTATTATTAATCGACGTTATAAATTTTTCCCAATCAGTCCTACTGCTTTCTTTAAATAATCTTCTAGTTCTGGCTCTTTTTTTACGATAGTCTATTCTTAGTAACTCTTGATTATGTTGGTGTTCTTGATTACAATGTTCATCGTCTTGGTTGTCTTGGTTTTTATTTGATTCCTTTACGTATTTCCTATAAGCTTTTTTAGTTTCCTTTAGTGACTTAGAACATTCTTCGTTCCACCATGGAACTTGATTCTTTTTTAGTTTTCCGGAAGTTTTGGGTATGTGTTTTTCGGCTGAACTGATTATTATTTGATTAAATTCGTTTACTACATCATTAATACAAACGCAGGCAGACAGATATAATTTATCTAATTGTTTAATCTTACCTTCTACTTCAGCACGGAAGTTGGGCCAATCTGCTCTCTGATATATCCAACGTTGAGGGATTTTTTGAACAGTTTGGCTCAATTCTATTGGTGATGAAATCGTAATAGGGAAGTGGTCACTGTCATAAAGATCGTCCAATGCATTCCAGTCGAAATAAGTTGATATACTTCGAGAAGCAAAAGTTAAATCAATAAGGGTTTCTTGTTGCCTACGGAACCCTAAAAATCGGTTCTGGCGCTTCGCCGGCCGCTACCGCGGCACGCTCGCTCCGCTCGCGCGCGTAGGGTCGCAGTACACCTAACACTCCTCCTCGCTTCGCTCGTCGTCGTACCTAACGGTGACTCTGGGACAGTATTTCCTTTTTGATAGCGAGTCGGGAATTATGCCATTGTAATAGTATGCTATAGGATTATTTATTATGGTACATAAAATGATGCTAAACCAAAGTCGGCCAAAGTAATGTTCTACAAAACAATGTGCTGCAAAATGTGTCGTATGCGTGGTAGTAGTATTGCCAACTATACCTTTATGCAAGTACTGACTTTTATTGCCTGACTCGCCGCTTGGTTTTGCGGATACTATAGTACGAGCCGGGACTCCATCCCACGACGGCCGCTTCACAGCCGCATGCCTAAACCACTCTAGGCTACCGTTACCGTAGCGTGATAACATCTGCAAAGCGTAGATTGTTGATGAGGTGTACTCTGATGCCTTCACTCCAAACCTTACAAAACTCTTCTCATGATGTTGGCCATACAAAGCTACAAACTTGACCTCTTAATAAGAATTAAAATATTTGCCATATACATGCTACACAGACATAGCGGATACGATATCAACTTGCCTCTTGAGAATGTATGCAAAACAGAAGTAGCTTATTTTTTCCATGTGATTGACATGTTGGGTTGTCTAAGATGCCAACAACAGAAGAAAACGAATAGAATCATTTAAAAAAAAGTTGTGTCACTCACCGACCTCCTAGTTGAATGAAAATAAAATGGCAAATCCCTAGTAATTTGTCAGCGCCTGCCTACAGTAATAGGGGAATTAATGGCTGCAATGTATGGAGCTGTCTGCACTTTTGTATCAGGCTTGACTTGGCAAGACACCGGCACTTGGCACGGTTGTTCCTTGGGTCAAACTAAGCTGATTTAGCGTCCTAGCCACGAGATCAACCCCTGGCTAGTGCCCGAAAAGGGGGGGGGGGGGGGGGAAGGGCCGTCTCAAGGTCAAGTTTGGTATCATTTTCATATAATTCGGAGATGAAGCATTCATTTGAGGATTTAACTTTTTACCTTTTCATACAGAAAAAAAACATTTTTCAAATTTATCAAAGAAAATATGTTGGTCTATTAGGTACGACGGAACCTTACAGTTATTTTGTAATTAAAAAACACTGAATTATAAAGTCAAAGTCAAAATCATTTATTCCATTGACATACAATACGCACTAGACTAACACTATAACTAGGTTTAGGTTTACAATTATGACAATTTGTGATTAGTAACATTTTATAATTTCAATTCAGAGATTAATATACAATTGCATTCACATTCTATAATTTAAATTTGATGTCATAGTACTCTTTACTATTGTATACTGTATAACATAAAAGTTATGCAGTGCATTTTCAGTTAAGATCTGTTTAAGGTATGATTTATATTGAATGTCACTTAGTATGGTAACAGAGTCAGGTAAATGGTTATACAATTTAATGCTCTGATAAATAAAACATTTTTTAGATTTGGCTAGCCGCACATTTGGAAGGCAGAGTTTATGTCTATTTCGTGTAGGGTACTTATGAATATCACATACTTTCTTGCTGCCACTATACTTTTGCGGGTGCCACAACATTGTTACTAACGGCGAAACGCACTGACAGCGGTGGCGGCCTTTCGTATTAGTTCGAACATTACAACACCGATATCGCCTCCGCGACCGCTGTCAGTGCGTTTCGGCCTTAAGGTGGTTCGACGACCATACAAAACGTCTTTGGACATTCGCAGGCTAACGACGTGATATTTTAAGAAAAATATGTAATAATCTTTCATAAATTGGCTTTCCACTTGCGTGAAATTCCCCCTTTCCTAGAATAAACTTGTATAAACTAGAATAATTTGAGAATTTAGTTTGTCGCGTGATACTTTGGGAAAACGATTATTCTCAAATGATTAAAGGGTGGCAGTAATGTTTATAGGAAAATAATATAATTGATGCATTAATGGACATTAATACTTGGACGTATAATAACCATTTAAATATAAATATGACAAAGTAATTTTACATTCAATTTAATTCATACAATGCCATTAAATATTAATAATAATAATTTGATGTGAAAATTAGTAAGTTTTTAGGTACTATATTGATCAGCGTCTAAATTGGAAGGAACATATAAATTACGTTTGCGCTAGGCTAGATAGGTTTGTATTTGCGTTGAGGTGACTGAGAAAGACCATTAACTTGGAAGCAGCGATCACGGCCTATAACGTTTATGTCACATGTGTCGTTGGTTCTAAATTATGGATTGTTATTGTGGGGAAATTCTACGTACTTATAGGGCAATTTTATTGCAAACAAATCCGAGCTATCGAAGGCGGTGGACAAAGGATAGTTGTCGACCACTCTTTAAAAAGTTATGAATACTGCCGTTGGCATGCATGCATATATGAAAGGTCTGCGCGTACTCGTAAAAGACCTCCCAGACTTATTCAAAATGAGATCGGAATTTCACACATTAAAACAAAGAGCGAAAATCTATTACTTCAGCCTCGATGTCGATCACCAATTTATAGGAAAATTTCTTATAATATGTGCATAATTTTATGTAATAGTTTTCGTCATAATATAAAGTAATGATATCGACTGATTTTAGGAGGAATTTTAATACTTAGTTATTGATATTAAGTACCTAAATGTTTTTATGCACAGTGTTTTTAGCACAGTTTTAACTGTTCAGTTAAAACATACGTGCGTAGGCAAATCTTTGAACTGCACAGTTCGACCGCGGCGCTGCGTCGCGCCGTGTGTCTGGCCAAGCCTTAATTGAATAATTGCATGGGCTTGCTACGATCCATACTAATATTATAAATGCGAAAGTGTGTCTGTCTGTCTGTCTGTTACCTCTTCACGCTTAAACCGCTGAAACGATTTGGATGAAATTTGGTATAAAGATAGTTTGAGCCCTGGGGAAGGACATAGGATAGTTTTTATCCCGGAAATCATCCCCCAAGGGGATGAAGTGGGGGGTGAAAGTTTGTATGGATATACGATATAAACGAGTTCCACGCGGACGGAGTCGCGGGCAGAAGCTAGTTTATTATATTTGCATGTCGTTGAATTACGGTAGAGTACCTACTGTTCCTTACCTGCACTATTACCAAGAATACCCTGTAACTAGGAATAAGTATTATTGCAAATAAACATATTCTATTCTAACAGTGGAAAGAAATAGAGAATAATTAACATGCAGGCCAAGACGATGGGCAGAAGTGTTTCGGAACAGTTATGTAGAACCCTAATAGGGTAAACGAGCGGATATGATGTTTAGTAACAATTATTGAAGTAAACTTGAACTCTAGCAAAGGTGATATAGAAGTAGAAGCCGAATTGCAGATGACGGGTACACATGAACTAGAAGTACGGACTCAAATAAAGATGCCGGTTGGGTTTGTACTTTCGTAACAGTTACGTAGGCCATAAGTAAGGATAACGTTTGAACTTGGAAGATTAGTAACAATGATTGAAGTATAACTTTACTAACTATAACTTTCGTAAACAGTCCGCAACAAAAGCTTGGAAACGGGAAGTTACGGAAAGATTTTTTCGGATTAGGTACTATTGGAATGGTATTTATTTCACTTTCGAAAAGAACAGTCTATTGTTATATCTGGCAGTGACGGCGTATCACCGAGGAAGTAAACAAGAAAAACACCGTGGCGGAATAATAACGCGGGCCGTCGCCGCATGTTGGTGAGATATAAAAACGAAAGCGCACGGCGATAGTGAAAGTTTGATGTGTAGGCAAATATTACTCGCTTCCAGGCGGAGATTTGTGCGTTCGCCTCTCGGTTCCGAAACGGGATAAAGCTTGCCGAATAGCAAGGATTCGACGCCGTTCCGCGCTCTCCGCTCTTCACACATACATTATGTAGAGGCAACACCGGTGGGACGTGTGTTTGACGGAGCCAGGGTGAATGGAAGTGGAGGCCTTGACATCTGACACGTGTACACATCCAGCTCGGCTTGGGAGATGAAATATATCCCATTTTTTGTTTATTGCCTGCGTCAGTTGTTGACTGGTTTATTTGAATACCCACCGTGGACTCTGGAATTTATGTTAGTTTTTTTTTGGCAGATTGAAAGAGAATCAGGCACTCAAGCTTTCTGCTGATCTTAAAAAGTTGTGTACAATCATTGGTTATCTTTTTACAAGCTTTTAGTTGACTTGCTCTGTTTGAAAGTAAGTTTTCATACTTGTCATATCAAAACCAGTGTGCAAACCCTTTTTCAGCCATTTACCCGTATCCGGTTGAGCTGAAATTTATGTCGGTGACAATGCAATATTCATAATTCATAATTCTTTATTGCAACCATGCTACAGTGTCACATATAATATACAATGTCTCACATAAACCCTGTAAGGGCACAGCATAATATATCTATAGCTAACTTATTATTATATTTATTGTATTGTGTGTAGCAAATTATTAATACATTTATCCAAAAAAAAAAAAGAAACAGGTCATTAAACAATTCTTGTACATGGGATCACTAATAAATGTATTAAAACAAATAGATTATTGTACAATATTCAGATCTTATTTATAAATTTGGGTAACTATGTAAGTAAATGTCATTGTTTGAATTATAATAACTTACTTAGAAGGTGTCTTTAACATTATCATCAAAAAAGTACTTTAAGACGCTGTCAACACCAAAATGCCCTTGAGGATTTTGGATAGCGCGCACACTGTCTAATAATTAGTATCGGAGTAAACGAGAGCGAGTGTTACTGGGCGGCCCGGTTTTTAGGGTTCCGTAGACAACAAGGAACCCTTATAGTTTCGCCATGTCCGTCCGTCTGTCTGTCTGTCCGTCCGTCTTCAGCTTAGCTCAGTAAACATTACAACTAGAAAACTGTAATTCGGCATGGGTATATAAATCAATCACACCTACAGAACAGTACAATAAAATCTTGAAAAACATTTTTTTTTAGGGTACCTCCCCTACACCTAAAGCGGGGATGTAATTTTATTTCTCGTTATACCCGTGGTGTGGGGTATCGTTGGATAGCTCGTTCAAAACTTTTGAAATCAGTGATTCGTTTGCGAGATATTGGGCTTTAAAGCCCTAATTTTTGTTCAGTCATGTGTCCCCCCCCTGCCAGCTAAATGGCTACTACTGGGGATGTGAAAAAAATCGTGGTAGTAGTACATATAATGAATTTAAAAGGAGAACTATCACGGATAAGAAGGCATAAGTAGTTAATAATAGTCGAGCCGAGTAATAGTCGAGCCGAGTAATAGTCGACGAACTTAATGTGTACTTGGATAGGCCAATTGTACAAATTCGGCCTACGCAATCGCACCGCACGTCGATGTAACTAAGACCAGCAACTACAGAACCCTACACAGCGCGTGGCGCGACACGCACTTGGCCGGTTTTTGAAGATAATATTACATAAATATTGAAATAAAAATAAGGGTGAATTATTTGTAAAATATGACTCGTTAGCGGTTTAGGTATCGACCCACTTTGAAATATGGTGAATACTAACATATATTTTATTTGATGTGCACAAATAGAACAAACAACAACACAACAGAAACAACAGAACAAATAGTTTTTCTTAAAAAACTGCTTAAATAACATCAATTTCACCAAATTAGGTCTTGTCAGCCTCTTAAGTCGTTGTAGCATTTATTTATTAGGAAGTCTTTCAACGTTTCATTAAATTGTTTATCATTTGTTTGATGAGCTTTGATTTCGTTTTTAAGGTGGTTAATATATTTTAACTGCCATGACGTTTGGGCTTGTACTATGGAGTTTAAGTTTAGAAGTCGACGGCAAAGCTAAATCATGCTTAAACCTAGTTTCAAAGCGTCGGGGCTGGTCTACTAACTGTAAATAGGTCCGAATGTTTTCTTACGAATTTACAAGTTTCGAAAATATACATCCAGATTAGGGTTAGAATTTCGTAGTTAATGAATATTATAGCACCATCGAGCTGATCTGATAATGGAGACACAAGGTGGCCATAGCACCTCCTGATCTATTACACAAGATAAATCCGTCGCGTCTGGGCTCATTGGTACCCTCTGAGGAAGTAGTTAAAGATTGTGGAAAAAAGTACAGTCGGCAAATAAAGTTTGTATCAAAACTGAATATATTGACAAAAACGTATACATGTTTATGTTTGGTGTAGGTGGCTTAGAATATCCGATGTTCTTCGATTTAGATTCGTCTTCTATTCAGAAAATATTAACGGAATTCCGTTCCGTGCAAACAAATTCCGCATGCAGTCAATTGGTAAACAAAGTTGTAGGTATGTAAATTCGCAAAAGCTATTTCAAGTTTAAATCCTACGAGTTGGAATCGAATGCTATAACTGGCGGCCATAAAACAATGCATCGAGCACGTGTCTGTTTACACTTTCGAGTTCACATTCAAGGCCGTACGCATTTGTAAAGGATGTACTCGTGTAGGTTGGCCGGTGAACAAACACCGGTTACGTAACGTTGTCCCACTTCCCACGATAATGGATAATCTTCAGACACTCGCGGCACCCGCTATCGGACTCTTTTGCTTTTTAAAGGAAGGAGATAGCTTCTTTTACCTAATGTCACAAATGTAAAGTAGCATACGTAACACTCAAATGCAACCGATGGTAAAGTAGCTAGCATAATGCCACACATAGTAGTATTCAATTACTAATTTATAGAAAGTTATTCTCATTATGACCCACTTAACTATACATGGCCAGCTAAAACAAAATAAATCGATACATACGAAGTTCTTCATTGCATTCCATTAACCAAGATTGCGGTCAAATGCTTTGGCGATTTTGGGATACTGATTAATGAATTGTAAAGTTTACACTATATTAACACGAAACTCCTCAGCAGTTAGCATATTTGTAATATGTAGCGTGTAATAGAAAAAATAAAGGATCTATGCAGTCTTCTCAGGCAAAATAAACTTTATTTATACCTAAAAAAAACCATATGGTGGCTCCCATGTGATTGTTGCTTTTTTGCATAATGAGAGGGTTTATATCTCTTTGGACTATCTCGTTCGGAATTCCAAAGAATGTCTCGGACATGAAGGCTTGCATTGTCATTGAAATCGTTATGACGTTACGCTGATTATTTATGAATGGGCAAGCATTGTGGAATTAGTCATTTATCTCGGCATGTCGTTTACTCACAATCGTGTTAGATAGTTGTCGATAAGGAGACACGTGGTTTCGAGGTCGACGACCTTACATACTCGTGTTCGCCGACAGCTCGGTAATAATAATAAAATGTTTCCGTGCGACTGGTTCAAGGGCGAGCCGCTGATATCGGCGCCCGCTATATTTAGATTTAGCTGTGTATTGTGGATATGTCTTGCCACAGTAGTCTTATGTTTTAACGTGCCCGCTTCACTCCCTAACCTATTTTCACTCACGTGTGTTTTACCAACCCTAGCTTTCCTTCAATCCAACCCGATTACAATGGCTGCGTATGTGGCGCGGCGCACCTTTGACAGGTGTAAATAAAGTATTCGCACCTGTTCGTTACTTCACATGTCATGTCGTGCCAGCGCTGGCACGGGCAGTATATCATTCAATGTGCGTGGCGTACATAAGTTATATCGGCTCATCCAGTTAGAATCAGCCCGTTGGAGAAGTGATCGATTTCCTATTCTCTCCGTATTTAGGGCGATACGTGGCTGTGCGTAGTGCAGCTGGAGTAAATTTCGCTCTCACTTTCGTATCGCAATAGAGGCGGGTGTGTACATGAAAACGAGATGAATGGCCCGACGGAGTCCGTTCGTTCAGAGTCCGTGATGTGGATTTCGTAAAATCAATGCGAACCGTCTCGGGCCCGCGTGCCGCCCGATAATCGTGTCATTGTGTTGTGCTTGGATAATGGGGACGGCCCCGATCGTCTACCGCAAGCGCACAGGGTCACTGACCGTTTAACTGCTATAATGTGTTAAAATTTCACTTGCCTCATACCGAGACGGATTAATGTTTCACGGTGTCATAAAAGGATTCATTTTGGTGTAACACCTGAGCTTGTGGACTAGTCACTAAAAGAAAACGTCGTATATGGATGAGTTTATGTTTTGATAAAATGTTCACGCAACAGCGTGACGACTCTTTTAATAATAGCTGCATCCGAGTGTTGAGTTGCATCTGCAATGATATCACTGCGGCTATGAGTCTTAAAGTAACTCCACAAAATGAAGCACCTTGCATCATCGTGATTGGTATCGGCGAAGTGAGACGTCACTGGCACGTCACACGGCCTGCATTCATTCATACAATATGTTGAATGTTGTAATGGGGTCGTTAAACCGACCTGACGTCACATAATTGCCGGCTCCCTTCGCCAGTCGCCAGTTGAAATCAAAACGACGGATTAATAACAAAACAAATAGGGAGGCCTTTGTAGGTCAAGCACATTATCATTAGCCACTATTGTTTTAATTAATGCGATAAGAATAACGCGCTACGTCATGTCAATGACAAAACAGGAAAGGAATTGATACAAAATTATGTTTTATATAAACAAATCATTATTATAAGCGGCGTTTACGTACTTGCATATATAATAATAGATTGCAATATAATGCCAAGCCTTCCGTTTAGCTACAACGTAACATTGATTCCGAGAGTAACATTTGTATGGGATTTGACGGCAAAACGCGAACGCGGTCGTAACGTTTTGTTTCGGTAAAACTTATAGGTACTAGAGCCTCTGTACTTACAACAACGTGTAATCACATGTTTGTAAGTTAAGGCTACCTCGCTTAGTCTGTGCACTGTACTCACTGTTTGTACAATTGAGTTCATAATATTAGCTACGCTTCATTTCACTGAGAATTTCAGACGTCGAATGAAGACGAATGGTGGCATACCGTATCCAGCGAGGGGTGAATATTTCTTTAATCCATGAGTTGTCGGTACATAACGGGGCGCGCGTCTATACAATAGTATACATCTACATTGAAAGGTCACGACCGCCACTCTTTATGTAATCCAGATAGTATATACCTACCTATAGGGAATTCTTTATTGAACCGTCTTGGGTGAAAAGGGGTCGCTTTATTAGGTCAGTAACATTTGTAATCCGTTTGTTTACACTTGTGGCGTCTTTGTAGGATGTTTTTAACTATACAGGCGTTAATTGAAAAATTGCTTATTAAGTTATTATATTGTCGGTGTTTCTTAGATGTTGACACTGCTTTGTTTTTTAGCATTTAAATAACGATTGAAGCTTACTTTAGGTATTCAGATATTCAAAATTTGTGCTTTCCAAATCTACGGCAGCTTGGACAATATCTACTTATATAGCAGGTACCTGCTACGTGTGCAGGTAGACAAGTACTGCATGAAATGTGTATGACACATTAGCTAGACAATTAGACTTCACCTTCACTTACGTATTCAAGAGATCGAGGCACTCCTTCCCGCTAGTGGTGTTACGTTTTCTCAAGATTTAGTAGGGCGATTAGATAGTATACAAATAATGTGTCGTGTAAGATGCGAGTGCAAGGCACCTGTTGCCCAACAGCCGCAGCACCCAGTTACCGCGAGCTTGACATTCACGGGGCGCTCGTGACGGCGCAGACCGAAATAACTTGCCGTAACCGACCGCATAACACGACGTAATGCTCTTTCTATTTATAGAGTCTTATAATTAAATACACTGACATTTGTATTTACTAACCGCTAGTCCGTGACGCCATCGCGGATTGCGATTCGAACGCGCGTCGCCGCTCGCGTAGGCCGGCCAGTGCTGCTAAAGTAGTTGCTCGGAAAAACGAGCCTAAAATGATGATGACTAATTTAGACATATTGAATTAAAGCGGTTTATAAAGTTATGACAAAACACGCACTGGTATAAAAAGTAGACAAAAGCAAGTTGTCGCTCGAGTGCCGTTACCTTAGGCACGCGTCGACGGAAGTCGGAACAGATGATTCGATGAATACGTTTTACGTCCCATTGTTGTAACTCAAACTCGTACAAAAAGTAAACCGGTCAGCAGACCTTTTATCGCTCCTCGCGGGAGCCGACGAAATTAAGTAATAATAGTAATAACAGTCAATCTCATTCATTTTCTCTTTTACTCGCAACAATATATGGGTTCGACTTTTTTTTGTAGATACGCACCAGGGATACCCCGACGGCGTTTTATGTAAAGGAAGGCAAGGTTACACTCACACATTTACATAGTGGTGTGTCGGCGTAAGGTGCGTTTGTAGTGGAGGGAATCCCCAACTTTTTACAAACACAATCAAAGTTATGTAATGTTTGCTCGTATCCGCCGGCGCACACGGGCTGCTACCGTTGTTTGTACGAATGCCGATGTTACACATAACATAACTTGCCTCTTGTATTAGTCATAGGTCATTAACATCACCGTTAAACGGTGTTTACATTTTTACATTCAGGGTAATAAATTGCTTTACTTTGACTACGATATTTATTCATCCGTCATTTTATTATGTTCTGTGGATACAAGTGCAGATCTGCTGCCAAACTACGTCCGCTATCTATGCGTTGCTATTCGGATATACATATATCATAGATTCATAAAGTTATTTCGAGAATTTCTACACCTGACAAACACCATTACAAAAGCAGCTGTTGAAGCAACCTGATAAATAATTCAAAATCTCCATTGTAAACGTCACTCGCCGCTCCTCAGGGCGAAGGTGTAATCGCAGGTTATTGTGTAATGTTTAGGCCGCGTCGGTTGCCAATGACATAATAGTGATGCAAAGTGGGTGAATGTGCCGCTTCTACCGGACTGGAATCCGGTCACATTCCTAACGGGCTGCACTTGCACTCTAGCGCTTGATGCAATTATATCACAACAATCTCAGACCACTTCATTCAACGCAGCTATATATATATACACCTTTTTCTAACCTTGTGAAACTAATAAGTGGTCCAGAAAAAAAGTAGCAGATCATTTTAATGCACATACGAAAGAAAAGGCAAAAGTATTGATGTTTTTTATTTTAAATGTAACAAAAATGGTCTGGTTAATAATATCTATACATAAAAATACAAACTTATTCATCCATGCCAGAATTCTCGTACTTTAGCTTTCGTTCTCTTCATAAGAGTTTGAACATGGGCTTTGTCCATCCTTTCGGCCTGTTTTTTCCATTTTTTTGAAAAGTCTTGAATACTTGCGGCTTTAGATTTAGTATTCTTTAAATGCTTCTTCATGTGAGCCCAGTAACGTTCAATTGGGCGAAGTTCAGGACAGTTGGGTGGGTTCACCTCTTTTGGTACAATGTGCACATTATGGTCCAAATAAAACTTTTTGGCTATTTTTCCATAATGGCAGGTGGCCAAATCTGGCCAAAAGAATACAGATGTCTTGTGTTGTCCTAATAACGGCAATAAGCGTTTTTCAAGACACTCCCTAACGTAAATTTCGCCGTTTATAGTTCCCGTTGTTATGAACTCCTCACTTTTCAGTCCACACGTGCAGATAGCCTGCCAAATCATATATTTTTGTGGATATTTGCTGGCTATCTTGTGTTTATATTTTTCTTTGACATTGCCCTTACTGTTTGCGACATAATATTCTTGCCCAGGAATTTGATTGAAATCGGCCACCACATAAAACAGTGGCAGAGAGAAGAACAGAGTGGCGATTACTCCACCGACAAGAGCCCGGCTCTTAAGTTTATGATGATGATGATATGTTTCATCGTCCATTATGCAGCAGTCGAATTTTGTGAAGAAGTTGGTATATAACCTCCTGGCCCGTGTCCTGGCTGTTCCTTGTTTTTCGGGATTTCGATCTGGTACTTTCTGGACCTTGTACGACTTCAGCCCAGAACATTCCTTAACCCGGTGGACGGTAGACTTGCTTGTATTTAACTTGTCGGCTAGTTTTCGCTCAGACATGTTAGGATTAGTCCTGTAAGCAGCCTTGATCTTATTCGCCAGTTTTTTATCCTGAAATCCTTTTTTACGACCGGAACCCACTTTCCTCTCAATATTCAATCTCTCTCTGTAAGTCCGCAACACCTTACCTACTGTGGATCTGGGTATATTTAAATGTTCGGCGACCTTAACTTGACTCCAATGAGGATTTTCCAGGTAATTGTCCAAAATTAACTTACGACGAGCAATTTTAGACAGCGACATTTTATTTATTAACAAATATATTTAATAATGTATACCATAAAATCACGTCTAGCCTGCTTATATGACATATGTCAAACACTCATTTGTTTTTATTTCATAAACCCGTTGTAATTAACAAAAAGGTTCTACTACTTTTTTTCTGAACCACTTCTTATTTTGTAATGCTGAGATGAGTGTGAATTGTCCTAACCATTTTAAATAGTATATGTATTTATTTTGGTACGTCCGATTGTACTTAGTGAAATTGTTACTTTAACAATTTAGGGCCGCTATAAGATGTGGTTCTCAAAACCATTACAATACTAGTTGTTACTTTAACAATTTAGGGCCGCTATAAGATGTGGTTCTCAAAACCATTACAATACTAGTATGATCAGGTTTTACCCGACTGTTGTAGAATTGAGGTTAACGTTATTCGAGTGTATGGAGGTATACCTAGTGCGAATCATTTTTCTAGAACGGATCTTACCTTAAGACCCGTCGATCCAACAAAACCATTGGTAGCCACGTGCCACAACCGCTTCGAAATTAAAAGGCCTCTATTGTTAGAGTAGCGCAGTTCAAATTAAAATAAAAGGTATATCGGTACCTATTAAAAACTTTTTATTCGTAGTTGAAGCATACTTAGTAATCAATTAGCGGTTACACTTAAACAATGAAAGTTAATGGCTTTTGTCTTCTCTTTGTGTCTAATCGGTACAAAGAGAAGTGAATTCTATAGCAAAATTATTTGCACCATATTATCATCATATGTATTCCTTAGGTGCATTCTGTCAGCCTAAACAATTTCACTCAAAAGTAATTTAAGCGTTTTTAAAAATTATTCCCATCCATCCATCGAAAGCGGGGTCGAACGTTTGTATGGCAAACGAGTAATTTTTGGAGTAAGACTTGAAACTTTGTTACACTAGAAGAAAAATAATTTCAGCGTTTTTAAAAGTTCATCCCTTAAGCTGCAAACGCACAGAGAGCGGTGGCGGGGCGGCGCGGTGCGGCGCGGAGGCGGTACCGGTTGTAATGTTCGAGCTAATATGAAAGGATCCGCACAGAAAACCGCGCCGCGCCGCGCCGCTCTGTGCGGATCCTTTCATATTAGCTCGAACATTACAACCGGTACCGCCTCCGCGCCGCACCGCGCCGCTCCGCCACCGCTGTCAGTGCGTTTCGGCCTTTAAGCTGCAAACGCACAGAGAGCGGCGCGGCGCGGTGCGGTGCGGAGGCGGTTTTGCGGTAAAGCGAATGCGGGGCGGAGGACGTCGCACCAAAATCCCGCCCGGTATTCGCGCGGGATAGCGGCGCGGAGGCGGCGTGTGTGACATATCAAGCGGTAATCGACAGTTGACAGATTCTGAAAGATCAAAAATGTTATCCTCAGATTCAGATAGCGATGACGAGACGTTCCTAAACAAAAAGAAGACTAAACGGACATCCGGGTCCATGAAATAAATAAAAAAAGAGGAATTTTCATTATATAGTATAATAAATATACAAGGTGTAATCGTTAAGTGTAGCCAGGCGATTATTCCGTAAATATAAGAGATATTAGAAAATATCAAACTGATATCGAAAGTGCGTTACCCAATGAGTAAAATTGCATTAATAACTTTTTTGGAATAAAAGTATTAATATAAAAAATATTCAGTTTAAACGCTCGCTCCCATACAGTTAAGTACCTTGCCACAAGTGTATCTTGTAAACTTGTAAGTAACTTGTAAGTGTAACTTGTAAACTTGTAAGTAGGTTGTAAGTGTAACTTGTAAACTTGTACGTGTACTTGTAAACTTGTACGTGTACTTGTTAACTTGTAAACTTGTAAGTGTAACTTGTAAACTTGTATAAGTGCAAATGTTACTAGTAAACTTGTAAAGCCGTTCACTAGTTACACTACAAGTTACAAGTTACACTCACAAGTTTACAAGTTACGTTTACAAGCTACTTACAAGTTTACAAGCTACATACAAGTTTAAACAAAATATTTTTATTATTAATACTTTTATTTCAAAAAAGTTATTAATGCAATTTTACTTATTGGGTAACGCACTTTCGATATCAGTTTGATATTTTCTAATATCTCTTATATTTACGGAATAATCGCCTGGCTACACTTAACGATTACACCCTGTATATATTTTCCGCTTTGCCTTAAGGTTTGACTAGTAGAGAATGCCATATGGCATTTAGTCCGCCTCTTGTACGATAAGTTTTCTTTTGTGCAATAAAGTTTAAATAAATATATATTTGGAGAGATCCATCTTATTGCCAAGAGCTGACTTCTTATGAAGATCGTTTTTACACTTATTTTCACATGAGTAAAACAGTCTTGAAGAATTACACGACATCTTAAAACCAAGGATTGTTGAGCAGGGTACCAAGTTTCACCAGGGAAATAAATTTTACAGTTGTACTCATTGTTAAAATTAATAAAATCTGAACTGAAGTTGTAAAAAAATACAACTTGTTGCACCGCTCTCAGCACGCCTCCGCGCCGCGCCGCGCCGCCACCGCCAGTGCGCGCCGGTGCATTGACAACTGCGTAATACAACTTCCCGCCGCAAAACCGCCCCGCGCCGCCTCCGCGCCGCGCCGCGCACGCCTATCTGTGCACGCGTTTCCACGCCTCCGCGCCGCCTCCGCCACGCTTTTTTCCCGGCCGGTTTTCTGTGCGGACCCTTTCATATTAGCTCGAACATTACAACCGGTACCGCCTCCGCGCCGCACCGCGCCGCTCCGCCACCGCTGTCAGTGCGTTTCGGCCTTTATAGTAGGAACCCTTTTGGATGTTTGTAATTCGTAGCGAGGCCGTGAGCCGCTGCGAGAGGGTCTGGTTTCTATCTCTTGAATACAAAGCGAAGTTTAGAAAACTTACGCTAACAGAAACTGTCGCCATTACTTTTTTAGCTCTTTACTAAGACTGCCATATAATGTAAGGAGATTAAATCGTAAAAAATGCTTATCCTACAACTAGTGAAAAATTTGAAAGTGCATGGTGCAAGTAAGGTGCAATTAACCTTTCTTGCACCTTGCACGACCAACATAAAACGCTCCTAGGCATAAAGGGGATGGAGTTATGCGGTCGAGTGCGATGGATGTGTGTCGTTCTCCGTTTAACGCATATTTGCGTCTTGTATGATGGGCCATGATGGCCGTTTGTAGGAGCCTTAAGAGTTTAGATGTGTGTCGGAAACAGCTCCGCACATTTCAGGTGGATATTCAACTTTATTCTTTTTAGCTTGCCGCGTGTGCCGTGTCATAGTCCCTACAGTACACATTATTAAAATGCACATTTTAACAGATAAGAATTACCTTTGACAAGCCCATTCCTCCTAGGCTAGTGCAGTTTAGATCGATCGGCGATAATTTGCGAAAAACAAGCAAAGCTAAAGACTAGACCGGTGTTGTCAAAACAAGATATAATAGTTATGGAGTCCATTCATCACAACATTTCTGTGAAAACAATAACATCCACCCTTAGATCTTAATGTGGAATAATAAGAAATGACCCTGTTTCAATCTGTAATAAACGGCTAGGTTTATTGTTGTCATATTGTGGTTGTTCGCCACGCGCGCTTGTCTTCAAGCGCACACAGTGCAGTCAGTTTCACTTTACAATTGATTAAAGTGAATGTCACTTTTACACTCCGAAATCGATATTGAAGTACATTTCACTAGATCCAGTGGTATTTCCGTTGCTGTTGCTTTGCTTCCTCATCTTCTAGTTGTAGACTAGCATTATCAACCAGAATCCATATGGTAATAAAACGCTTCCGAACCACATTCACTCCTCATTTTACTCTTAAGGCCGAAACGCACTGACAGCGGTGGCGGAGCGGCGCGGTGCGGCGCGGAGGCGGTACCGGTTGTAATGTTCGAGCTAATATGAAAGGGTCCGCACAGAAAACCGGCCGGGAAAAAAGCGTGGCGGAGGCGGCGCGGAGGCGGTAGCGGCGCGGAGGCGTGGAAACGCGTGCACAGATAGGCGTGCGCGGCGCGGAGGCGGCGCGGGGCGGTTTTGCGGCGGGAAGTTGTATTACGCAGTTGTCAATGCACCGGCGCGCACTGGCGGTGGCGGCGCGGCGCGGCGCGGAGGCGTGCTGAGAGCGGTGCAACAAGTATTTTTTTACAACTTCAGTTCAGATTTTATTAATTTTAACAATGAGTACAACTGTACAATTTATTTCCCTGGTGAAACTTGGTACCCTGCTCAACAATCCTTGGTTTTAAGATGTCGTGTAATTCTTCAAGACTGTTTTTACTCATGTGAAAATAAGTGTAAAAACGATCTTCATAAGAAGTCAGCTCTTGGCAATAAGATGGATCTCTCCAAATATATATTTATTTAAACTTTATTGCACAAAAGAAAACTTATCGTACAAGAGGCGGACTTAATGCCATATGGCATTCTCTACTAGTCAAACCTTAAGGCAAAGCGGAAAATATATACAGGGTGTAATCGTTAAGTGTAGCCAGGCGATTATTCCGTAAATATAAGAGATATTAGAAAATATCAAACTGATATCGAAAGTGCGTTACCCAATGAGTAAAATTGCATTAATAACTTTTTTGAAATAAAAGTATTAATAATAAAAATATTTTGTTTAAACTTGTATGTAGCTTGTAAACTTGTAAGTAGCTTGTAAACGTAACTTGTAAACTTGTGAGTGTAACTTGTAGTGTAACTAGTGAACGGCTTTACAAGTTTACTAGTAACATTTGCACTTAAATACAAGTTTACAAGTTACACTTACAAGTTTACAAGTTACACTTACAAGTTTACAAGTACACGTACAAGTTTACAAGTTACACTTACAACCTACTTACAAGTTTACAAGTTACACTTACAAGTTTACAAGTTACTTACAAGTTTACAAGATACACTTGTGGCAAGGTACTTAACTGTATGGGAGCGAGCGTTTAAACTTAATATTTTTTATATTAATACTTTTATTTCAATAAAGTTATTAATGCAATTTTACTCATTGGGTAACGCACTTTCGATATCAGTTTGATATTTTCTAATATCTCTTATATTTACGGAATAATCGCCTGGCTACACTTAACGATTACACCTTGTATATTTATTATACTATATAATGAAAATTCCTCTTTTTTTATTTAATTCATGGACCCGGATGTCCGTTTAGTCTTCTTTTTGTTTAGGAACGTCTCGTCATCGCTATCTGAATCTGAGGATAACATTTTTGATCTTTCCGAATCTGACAACTGTCGATTACCGCTTGATATGTCACACACGCCGCCTCCGCGCCGCTATCCCGCGCGAATACCGGGCGGGATTTTGGTGCGACGTCCTCCGCCCCGCATTCGCTTTACCGCAAAACCGCCTCCGCACCGCACCGCGCCGCGCCGCTCTCTGTGCGTTTGCAGCTTTAGGCATTGCTTGTGGAAAAGGCTTGCTTGTTCATCCACTGAATGAACCTTTGAAGGTAAACGAAGTGAAGCAATGTAAAACAAAACTCACCGGCAAATGAGCTTTAAAAAGCATTTCGCTTAGATAACAAAAAAGGAACTAGAGCATTGCTTTTATATCGCCGTTTCAAATCGTGCCGTAACATCGTGTTTTGAAAATAGTATTGAGGTTTATTCTGGTGCCTACCCAAATCTTGGAATTAGGGGCCACATTGACTTTGGTGATGTTCAAAGAAATATGTATAAGTAATCAGGGATTGATCACAGTAAGTATACAGATTAGTCCTGTGAGAATGTCCACAGGGTACCCATTCTTAATACACATTTGCTAAGCAGCTTAGGTACCAAAAGAAAGACTATTTAAAATAAAAATTGAGACAAAAACCTAGTCAGTTAACCGAAGGAATACGGCCTTCGTTAATTCCTCATTTTAAAACCACATAAGCGATTACGGAACTTGTTCCTCTGGTTAGGCTTTAAGTACTTGTGGTCCGGACAAGTGATCCTTTCCCCCTGCCTTTCCGACAAATGCCTCCCTTTTCTGGTCTGACATTTATGAGACGGTTTGTGTTACGAGGTCAGTACAGTACATACTGTTTGGTAGCGGGTTTGTAATTGAACTAGTTGAGTAATAGTTTTTGTGTGGTATCTATGGATAGGCATGTTTGTTAGTAGGCATATGAGGAGGATGCGTGGAGGGCGTAGGTGCGCAGGCCGCGCACCGCCGGCCAATTACTCCATAAATCAATACGGATGTCGCCCTATGCGGTGTTCTTTGTTCCAGCAGACTGGAGATCCATGGCCCGTCTCAATGGCTCCAGCTCCGGAAAACTCGCAGAGGTATCGCGGGGCCGGATGATTACTTATTAACGTAGGTGGAGGCTGGCTGGCAGGCACGGGCGGGCCGAGCCGAGCTCGTCGCGCGATCGATGCCGTGTCGGCCAATAGCGCGCCGCCGCCCCCCGGCTACGCGCCCTGCGCAACCCTCGCCGCACCCCGCGCGCACCGCACCTCCCCAACACCGCCCCCATAAATCATTGAATCCGCCATAAAACACCCCCGATGTTCGTAAAAATGAAACTAATTGCGGACACAATTCTCATATCTTGTAGTAAAATTACCTACATCCGAGAACGGGCCGGAATAGTTGGAAAAAGTAGCGGGTTCCATCTAAAACATTTACTGCGAACAAAGCGAACGCCGCTCCCCGTCACTCTTTTACCTCGTAGCGGGGCTTGTACGAATAATTGAATTTCCATCATAGAACAAAATGAAACTGAAGCGGGGCGACTTTGTTAGCACAACGAATTATTTCGGACGTCAAATTATTAGACATGTTATCTCGCTGGAATATAGTATTTTAGTGTTACACTAACTTCTTTTACAGAAAGGCTATATTCCGAGAAAGCGTGTCGTGAAAGGTTAGGGGAAATATTTGACATAGATACTTGAACTAGACACCACGTTTTTCTGATTCGTATGATTTTATTCCTTGTCTGAAGCGGCAGAACTATTTGTGTAGTATTTTTACATTCGCATCCGACGGAACCTTTGGTTTTACTATTTAGTAGGAATATTATTGCCTTTGACGTTCGTTTGCTTTACGCATTAAGAGAGTTGAGTGCAGATAATGAGTGATATACCTATGTATGTATACTAGGAGCAATGAAAAGGGGTAGACTATGTTAGGGACGTTAGGGTAGCTAAAGACTGTATCGTTTATTATGAATACAAATTTACTTAGCCGTATTTTTTTGGTATCACCTTTTTATTAAAAAAAATCACATGTGTTTAATTAGTGCTTTAATAAGGTACACATCTTGTCCTGGGAGCTCGACTTAAAATTTACTCAAATCTCCCGAGTAACAATAACGATTTCGGACAAATAGGTACTACAAGAAAATTTACGATGTGCGAACAAAACGATATTACACCAAAACAAAAATCGTACTAGCGAAACGACTGACTGACTGATTAACAACGCACAGCCCAAACCGCTGGTTCTAGAGCTTCCAAATTTGGCACGTAGGTTCCTTATAAGGCCTAAGAGAGCACTAAGAAAGGATTTTTCAAAATTCAACCCCTAAGGGGGTGATATGGGGGTCCAAAGTTTGTATGGGGAAAACATTATGTGTTGAAGTAGAGACTTGAAACTTTGTAGGAAGATTACTTATTAAGATACAAAAAAAGTACTTTCAGCGTTTTTGAAAATTCTACCCCTAAGTGGGTTAAATAGGAGTGCAAAGTTGACATATCAACGCACAGCCCAAACCGCTGGTTCTGGAGATTCTAAATTTGGCACGTAGATTCCTTATAAGGTCTAGGGGAGCACTAAGAAAGGGTTTTCCAAAATTAATCTCCTAAGGCCGTGAAATGGGGGTCCAAAGTTTGTATGGGGAAAACATAATTTTTTGAACTAGAGACTTGAAACTTTGTAGGAAGATTACTTATTAGGATAGAAAAAAGTGCTTTCAGCGTATTAGAAAATTCTACCCCTAAGGGGGTTAAATAGGGGTGCAAAGTTTGTATCCGAAACTACTGGGACTAGAAACTTGAAATTTACACCAGAACTTCCTTTTATGACGCAGGCAAGGGATAAGACGGGATTTTTGGAAATTCTATGCCTAAGGGGGTTAAATAGGGGTGCAAAGTTTGTATGAGAGAAACATTATTTTTTGAATTACAGACTTGAAACTTTGTAGGAAAATTACTTATTAAGATACAAAAAAAGTACTTTAGGCGTTTAAGAAAATTCTACCCCTAAGGGGGTTAAATAGGGGTGCAAAGTTTGTATGAGGGAATTTTATTTTTTGAGCTAGAAACTTTGTAGAAAAATTACTTATTAGTACTTAAGAATACAAAAAAGAACTTTCAGAGTTTTAGAAAGATCCACCCCTGAGGGGGTTAAATATAGGTGCAAAGTTTGTATCCGAAACTACTGGGACTAGAAACTTGAAATTTACTCCAGAACTTCCTTTTATGACGTAGGCAAGAGATAAGACGGGATATTTGGAAATTCCATCCCTAAAGGGGTTAAATTGGGGTACAAGGTTTGTATGAGAGATACATTATTTTTTGAATTACAGCCTTGAAACTTTGTAGGAAGATTACTTATTAATATATAAAAAAGTACTTAAGGCGTTTAAGAAAATTCTACCCCTCAGGGGGTTAAATAACGGAGCAAAGTTTGTATGAGTGAACTTTATTTTTTGAGCTAGAAACTTGAAACTGTAGAAAAATTACTTATTAGAATACAAAAAAGAACTGTCAGCGTTTTAGAAAATTCCACCCCTAAGGGGGTTAATAACTAATGGTGCAAAGTTTGTATCCGTAACTACTGGGACTAGAAACTTAAAATTTACACCGGAACTTGCTTTTATGAGGTAGGCAAGACATAAGACGGAATTTTTGGAAATTCCATCCCTAAGAGGGTTAATTAGGGGTCTAAAGTTTGTATGAGAGAAACATTCTTTTTTGAACTACAGACTTAAAACTTTGTAGTAAGATAACTTAATAAAATACAAAAAAAGTATACCTTGCGTTTTTGAAAATTCTACCCCTAAGGGGGTTAAATAGGAGTGCAAAGTTTGTATGAGGGAACTTAATTTTTTGAGCTAGAAACTTGAAACTGTGTAGAAAAATTACTTATTACAATACAAAAAAGAACTGTCAGTGTTTTAGAAAAATACACCCCTGAGGGGTTTAATAGGGCTTATAAAATAAATTGCTTAGTTTGTATCCGAAACTACTGGGACTAGAAACTTGAAATTTACACTAGAACTTCCTTTTATGACGTAGGCAAGAGATAAGACGGGATTTTTGGAAATTAAGGGGGTTAAATAGGGGTCCAAAGTTTGTATGAGAGAAACATTATTTTTTGAACTACAGACTTGAAACTTTGTAGGAAGATTACTTATTCAGATACAAAAAAGTACTTTAGGCGTTTTAGAAAATTCTACCCCTAAGGGGGGTAAATAGGGGTGCAAAGTTTGTATGAGAGAAACATTATTTATTGAACTAGAGACTTGAAACTTTGTAGGAAGATTACTTATTAAGATGCAAAAAAAGTACTTTAGTTAGTACAATTCACGCCTTTATTCCCAAAAGGGGTAG
The DNA here is from genome assembly GCA_947578815.1 of Epinotia ramella. Classification (NCBI taxonomy): domain Eukaryota; kingdom Metazoa; phylum Arthropoda; class Insecta; order Lepidoptera; family Tortricidae; genus Epinotia; species Epinotia ramella. Next base: position 5,100,124 of record OX388201.1, on the reverse strand, counting down.
ACAGAGCACATGAAACTCATTTTCCAGCGCCACTTTTAGCATAAAAGTGGGTATATTGCAGTGATAGGTTGTTAGCCCATCGCCCACAACACACTTCAACCCTGCTCCCTTAGTCGACTTTTACGACACCCACGGGAAGAGAGGGGGTGGTGAAATTCTAACCCGACACCACACGGGAATAAAAAAATAGGAAGTATAAAATAATTTACCATAACGGGTTTGACGAATAGTTATTCATAAGGGAAGTACTTAAGTCAGTAAGTAGGCCGTAGCCGGCGTTACAATTCAACAGTTATTGCAAAATTACACTTACTACGCGGGCGAAGCCGCGGGCAAAAGCTAGTCCAATATAACTATCATGGAGCGTTTCTATCGACCTGCTCTAGTGATGGTTCAACGCCATGAATGTCCGTTAGGCTTTGGTTTTTAGCTCATTCTCTTAGCTGTCTCCCTCATTTCGCTTGCATCAGAAATTTAAGGGAATCCAAATCGTGGGGTGAAAAATCGTATTTATGTACTTAGGGTACTCTTTACTTAGGGTGTCGGATTTGTATGCAATGAACCTGAGCTGTTGGTAACACCCCTTGTCTCCCGCTGACCCATATATGGGTCACTTTTTTCAAAATACTTTAAACTCAATTATATTATATATTAAAATTCTAATTTAAACAACAACATGGAAACGTCCGGGATTTGAACACCTTTGACCTTTCAAGGTCACGGGGAGAGGAAGGGAATACTGAAATATACTAAATCAAGGCGTCGTAGTTACGATATATTGTTCACACCAGTTGACAGAGACCGCACACGCAGCTATAACATGTATTAAAGTTGCGTGTTGGCTATATATACTCCAGGAAAAATACGGTTTTGAAAAACATTAATTTATAATAGCGTTTTTTTTGTCGATTTCATTTTAAAATGTTATTCTAAGATGCTTTATTCAAGAATCCGCCAAACTTTCCACCCGGAAGCAATTATGTAGATTTCAATAATGAAGCATGAATTGACTTTTTTTTGTATGATTTATCTTGAATATTATAGAAAAAATGTAAATGAACCAAAACAAACACATAAATATTTATCAATATTTTTTCTAAATTTTCAGAAGCTAGTTAATTTATCATTTTCTGATGTCTGAAATTTGGTTGGATTCTGTCGCTGGGTAACTATTTAATTGATAATATATCCGTTACACATAAAAAAATAAGTGATTATAAATTATTTCCAAAATTGTATTTTTTATGCCATAATAAACGTGTGTGAAGGGCTTAAGTGTATAAGAAGTTCTTATTAATCCCGTGTGTCTTTAATCTTGTTGTGATATAGTGTGTTTGTTGTTTATAGCCACCGCGAGGCTTCGGCGGGCCCCCGTACGGCGCTGGCAGCCCCGGCGGCCCCCAACAGCCTCCGGCCGGGTACGGGCCTCCAGGGTCCTATCCTCAGCGGTATCCACCGCCACCTGGTCCGCCGGGAGCGCCCAACTCGAGGCCGCCTTTCTCCGCGCATCCGGTTAGTATCCGAATGTCCTCCAATCTTTATCATCATCGGCCTTTATGTATATAATATAACACACTGCTGAGCACAGGCCCCGTGGACGAGAAATCCTAAATATTACTAGTGACTTAGTGAGCGGTAGAACTCGCGAGTCCCGTGTTTAAAAAAAACTCTAAATGGGTCGTTCCGCGTAACTCGGACATGACAACGAAAAAATTAACTATGAATTTAGAATGTGTTTGAATGTAGAATAAACAAATGAGGGTAGCAGAACAAATTTTATAACCTTAAGTCAATAATAAGGCAACGGTTGTCATAATAATTCCCGACATTATAAGTGCTGCTTGCATCAACTACGAACGTAAAATGAGTGATTATCTGATTATAAATATTACGACTTTAATTGATTTTACACAAATATCTCAAGCATTCGACAAAGGTGTAAAAGAAAAACCAGGTTATTGTCCCCAAATTATACATGACACCGAAATGTAAAAAGAAGATGACATAAACCCACTAGCTGAATAAAAAAATATAATTTATACCCTTTATACAATTTATTACATCTAATTCTAATAATAATAAGTAAATAATTGTTTGTAATATAATTTGTTTGCTAGAAATGAAAAAAATAATATCATAATATTCTAGGTAGTCGCAAGTAACGTCACTCACGAAATCGCCGTAACGTGAGTTCGTATGGTTTTATATTTTATTTAATTAAGTGTGTATATTTGATTTCATTTGGTTAACTATTAAAGAAGCTTGATTATTTATGTAATTTTTTTGTTATTTTGTTAAAATTCATTCAATAATCAAAGGGAAATCAATAAACGCAAAGGCGTCAACTCCGTGTCCATTTCTTGTAACGTGAATCACGGAGTTATTTTACACTTTTCTCCAATTTTTATAATTTGTTGGAGAAAAAGTACTTCGATAAATGATTCGCAGTAATGTACTCTGTAATATTATTATCAAGTTTTCGATGTAGAAAGCACTAGATTTCAAATATACGACAAGATTGTTAGGAATAGTGACTGCAAAGTAACGTGAGTCACCGTGGATTTACCCAAATCTAGCTTTTAGGCTTGAACCTTTTTTATACTAAACTATAAAACTGCGCAATGACTAAGGCTTCGAAAATATATGAATTAAAACGTGTTGTTCACACTAACCTGCATAGAAGGTTATATCGAAGAAGGAAATATCTCCATTGAAGATTTCTAATGTGATCTAAAAAGTTACAATACACATGTGACATGACTCGAACAAAAATTAGGGCCCAATATCTCGCAAACGAATTACTGATTTGACAAATGGTTATAGGAAACCCATAATATTTTTTGACGAGCTATCCAACGATAACCCACACCATGGGTTTAACGAGAAAAAAAATTACACCCCGCTTTAGGTCTAACCTACCATAAAAAATAAAATTTCAAGATTGTATTGTACTGTTTTGTCGGCGTTATTGATTTATATACCCATGCCTAATCACAGTTTTCTAGTAGTAATGGTTACTGAGCTAAGCCGAAGACGGACAGACAGACATACGGACATGGCGAAACTATAAGGGTTCCTTGTTGACTACGGAACCTTAAAAAGTAGGCACTTAGTAGGTTGTTAAGCTAGACTTCCGACCAGCGCGGCTCCGACGTCACTAACGCGACGAGTATTATTAGATACAGCATAATAATTCGCCGAAGTTACTTAAAATTGCGAAGTCAGTTGCAACGCGCTGCTCGAGTTTATATTTTTCATTGTCACGCCACACTTCGCCGTCACAATTTTTGTGATATAATTTTATCCTTCGGAGCACTTACCAGAAATACCTAACATTTACAGTTCTACTGATCTAGTTTTGGAGAAAAAGTATGTCAACCATTATCCGCTATATTTATTGTATTGCTGAGCATGTGGTAGAAAGCCTCCTGCCATGGTGTGGGCCACTATTACCATGGTATGGGAATGGGAAATAAAAAGCTACAATTTTTCAGATGTTTCCTCTTTATAATATTAATTATAATTAGCAACATTACATCAGATGAAGATCTATCCACCGACTAATTTACTAAAACCATTTTTATATACCTTATCTATTTTTCTAATAAATGTGCAATCGTGCACTAAAATTACATAGACTCATTTGTTCACTCGTTACCTACTGTTATACTTATGTACAGTCGCTGAATGAAAAGGTTCACCACATTATAAAATTCACGCGTTAAAACGACAAAGTTGATAAATATTAGAAATCATAACGACTTCTCGTCATAATCAACCTCTATGTGTTATTAACGCTAAGTTAGGTGCTTCATGTATATATGTGACATGTAATATAAGGATTGATTGAACGCATTGCACCGAATGTGCCTTTGATGCTATCAACTTGACCGATTACAATCGCAATAGAGCACTATGCAGATTGTAATGTGCGTCTATGTATTACATTATGTATAGTGTATATGCAAGCCTCAGATTAATTCTGATTGATGCGTAGATATGTGGGGATTAGGTTCAATAACCCGAGAACATAATAACAGTGCGTGTTAGCATAATAACAGTTTACCTGTAATTTGATGCCTCATCGGCATCATCTTTATTAATATAGTGTGTACTGTTTAGCATTCAATCATGCTTCAATCGAGTTATTGTCCTTTGGACGGTATTTCATGCATTTATTAGGCTTAACGTAGTCTTCTTTTAATATTATTGGTTTTTGTTAAAGAATCCTAAGGAGTAATATTATATTCAGACTGCCGTAATTAATTCCACTACATACGTAAATATAATGACGAAACGTGTCTGTAACGTCACGGTCGAGGTAGGCATTATTACCCGAATCATATTTAAAGTCCCGGAATAGAGAGCCGAGTCGAACGTTTTCTCAGAATCGTTGAGCCGGCGGCGGTGGCGCGTCGGAGCCTCATCCACTCAGACGAACATAACGTTCTATCATACTTAAGCTTCTCTTAACAGGAATCTAAATCCTATAGGCATAGGTTCTAAGTTGGCTTGGCAGCGAAAGATACGCTCGAATGACGTAAGCCGCTTCGCGCTCGCTGACGTAAGCTCGTTGTGCAACGGAGGTACGTTTTGAAGCAGGGCTCTTGGAGCGAATTCGTGTAGAAATCGGTGTTAAGAAACGGTCTCAATAGGCGGGAGGACAGCTCCGAGGCAAGGGCTAGTGCACGCTGTCATTAAGCGTGTAATAACGCTTTACACACGAAACATGATATGAGTTTAAGAGTTATGAGGTGTGCCTGATACGTATGCAATGTCTTTAATAATCCTGTACTTTGCACCTAAATGAGGATTATTTTTATCTCCGAATCTCTTTCTACGACTCAACAGTATTTTAATGTGTTCTGTTTAGTAATAATTAAATGATTGATGTGTTATTAATTAGTATGCTCTTCTTGATGTGGATCATTACCTGTTGAAAATTCTTTGTTACGAGGGGAGGTTCAAAAATTCGCGGAATGAAGTATTTGCAAATTAAATAAAACAACATAAGTAATTTTCCTTTTTAATATATTTGCCCTCGAGTTTAATACATTTCTCAGATCGACTAATTAATTTATGTACACCATCAAAAATAGTTATTTACGATACAAGTGCCGAAAATAGGAAATTCGCAACGAGTGGTGATAAATTAAAACATGACCGAAGGGAGTGTTTTAAATCGACACGAGTTGCGAATTGCCTATTCGCACGTGTATCGTACAGCGTTTTTCAGTGGCGTGCACAGAGATTTGAGACTGGGTAGGCAAAAAAAGTCTAGTCGAATTTTGCAGGTGGTTTTCTAAAACGCCGTCGTATTTAGCCAGCAATTCGACCATCTCTAAACGACCCTTATTAATCGACGATTCTGATTCGTCAGGTCCGCGAAATGCGAGCTCCTGCTCTCCCAAGAAGCAAACAATGTCAATCAGCCGCTGAAAAATACCTATTTCGATTTCGATCGACTTTCGCGTAATGTCTATCGATATCTATTTGTGTCTGAGAGTTCAGTCGCGTCTCAATACGGTTTTTCCCAAAATTGTGAAATTTAAGAGAAGCTTCCAAGTGTTTATCAGATTTATCGTGTTTTTTTGATGCCGTAGAAAAATTATGAATGTCGACATTGCCGGCGTTATTCCATACTGTTTGAAAACAATGAACACGCGAAACAGAACAAGCGATTGCTATGGGCGCAACCCGTAAGCCAATAATACGAATCATATTGTTTCGGAATGAATTTGCGATTTATTTTACCAATTGTTTGTGTTAACTGCAATTCCGGTGTACATCGGCCCTTTTCGATCACTTATTTTTTCTTGCTAAAAGAAAGCTTTGAAAAAGCACCAGTTTTAATAGTCTCTACACACACACCTACCATACAACTTTCACAATTTAAAATATTTTTGCATTTGCACTAAATTACCATAAAAAATGCTACTTTTTAAAATAGTCACGTAATCATCGAATCGAAACTATTCGGAATCCTTCGGGCGTCATCGTTTCGGATTGTCACGAAAGACGCTGTCTTTCTGCGTCTAATTGTGTGCGTTACTTTCATTGTGTGCTCGTATTTATAGGAAGACCCACTACAGTGTAACCGCGTAACTACGACTCACGGAGACGCACACATAAAGTGGCCGTCCATAGAATTTGCTAACTATGTAAACAAACCGTCATACTGAAATTGACATTAAATGTCAATTTCAATACATTGTATTGAAATTTAGAAACCCCCACTTTAGAAAGGTTTAGACGGAAATGTTTAAATGAAATTAAGTAGTTTAAAAGGATAGGTATCGGAATTATAGTAGGGTAGGCAGTGTCTTTTTGTCTTTATGAAGTGCACGCCACTGGACTTTTACTGTACATATGGCTCTTTAAAGTTTCGACATATGCACGAAAAGTGCTCTTTTCCGCACTAGTGCGTGTCGATTTAAAACACTCCCTTCGGTCGTGTTTTAATTTATCACCACTCGTTACGAATTTCCTATTTTCGGCACTTGTATCGTAAATAACTATTTTATCTTTGCCTTCAAAATGTGCCGAAATAGCCTCCTTCAATTCTTCATCGTCAAATTTTTTTTTCCTCGTAGTTTTTTTTTTCAATTTGGGAACAAATAATCGCTGGGGGCCAGATCCGGGCTGTAGGGTGGGTGAACCAGCGATTCGAAGCCGCACCTGTTAAGAGTAGCAGTCGCAACATGGCTCTTGTGAACCGGTGCATTGTCGTGCAACAGCAACACACCCTTTTACAGTTTTCCCCGCTTTTTTTATTTAATGGCTACACGTAGTCTTTCTAATAGTATTGCATAATATGTCCCAGTTATAGTAACACACTTGTCCTCGTAGTCGATCATAAAGGTGCTCTTACACGAGCGATAAAAATTTCCGAATTGCCGGAAATTCGGGGCAATTTTGACGTCACGGCCACTTCAAGCAATTCGAATATTGCTCAAAGTGGAGCCATTATTGCTCCATATGGCGCCATTCTAGGCAATACGTTCATACACGAGAAATTCAGTGGAGCAAATTGTAGTCGGCGATATGGAGCAACACAGAAATGAATGGAGCAATATGGGGCAATATTTCCGAAATATTGCCCCATATTGCTCCAATAATTTCGGCAACGTGTCGCCGGACAATAATTGCCCGAAAAATCGCCCTTGTAAGAGCGCCTTAAGAATTCCTATTGAATCTCAAAAAATCGTAGCCATCACCTTTCCGGCTGATTCTGATAACTTCTTCGGAGGTGGTGCACCCTTCTTATGCCACTGCATAGATTCTTGTTTCGACTCAGGATCAAAATGATGAACCCAAGTCTCATCTCCAGTCACAATTCGTTCCAATATGTGTGTAATAGGACGTTTACACGCATCTGGTCAGAAACGCAAAAAGCCAGTTAGACAAAAGGCCAGAAACGCATAATGCCAGAAACGCAAAACGCCAGAAACGCAAATTGCCAGAAACGCAAAACGCCAGAAACGCAAAAAGCCAGATTCTTAAAATGCTAGAAGAAAAGCAGAGACTAGTGAGAAGTAGCCATGCCAATGCGTTACCCGTGTTACTATACTACCAGTACCAGTGTTACCACCAGATGTATCCCGGGAAATATTCCCAATTTGTCACCATGATTCAGTATGAAATAAAAATCAATTTAAGTATAGTTTTTTTTATTTAAACAATAAAAATAACACAGAAAACAAACCTCTGTTCTCCTCACACAGATTAAAAATAAAATTCCGAGCCTTTTTTAAAAATAAACACTTGGTGTTTTTTGACAAAAGTACTATTCTCCTTAACCATAAAAATAATATTAACAGTTACCCTTCAAACAATATTAAACCTTAATACATTACATACATACCGTGTATTTAGATGTGGAATCAAATGTCAACGAAACAAATATTATTCCGGTAATATATGGTTTGTTACCTAATAAAACCCAGCAAACATATACAAGATTATTTAATCTTATTAATGAGAAACTAAATATAACCATACATTCGTTCAAGTGCGACTACGAACTTGCTGTTATAAATGCCGTAAAGCAAGTTTTTCCAGAGGCAAATATATCAGGCTGTCACTACCATTTTTGTAAAGCTATATGGAAAAATTCGAAAAAACTTCAATGCAACAATACAAAAGACGGTACAAAATTTACAAGGATAGTTTCAAACTTGCCTCTATGTATTGCCGGCAAGCCACATTCAGGAATGTTGGCTGCACATTCTAGATTGTTACGATTTAACAGAAGAAATGAAGAAGTTTTCTGATTATGTCGAAAAACAATAAGTTTGATTCTAACTTATTAAGTGTGGCACACAAAGATAACCGCCATCGAACGAATAACGCGTTGGAGGGATTTCACCATCGAATAAATAAAAAAATCACGAAACAGCCAAACATTCATTTATTTTTGTACAAGCTACAAAAGGAAGTGAAGTTTCATGACCATAGAATAAAAGTGTCGCTAAGTACTAGTAATAAACATAGAAGAAAAAATTATATAAAATTTGACAAAAAATACAACAAGTTAATAAAGAAATTAAATAAAAATGAATTAACAGATATGGATTTTTTGAGGCAGTTGATTATTCTAAAGTTAAAACATAAATGATTCATTTTTACGATTTAAATGTATTAAGGTTTAATATTGTTTGAAGGGTAACTGTTAATATTATTTTTATGGTTAAGGAGAATAGTACTTTTGTCAAAAAACACCAAGTGTTTATTTAAAAAAAAGGCTCGGTTTTTTATTTTTAATCTGTGTGAGGAGAACAGAGGTTTGTTTTCTGTGTTATTTTTATTGTTTAAATAAAAAAACTATACTTAAATTGATTTTTATTTCATACTGAATCGTGGTGACAAACTGGGAATATTTCCCGGGATACATCTGGTGGTAACACTGGTACTGGTAGTATAGTAACATGGGTAACGCATTGGCATGGCTACTTCTCACTAGTCTCTGCTTTTCTTCTAGCATTTTAAGAATCTGGCTTTTTGCGTTTCTGGCGTTTTGCGTTTCTGGCAATTTGCGTTTCTGGCGTTTTGCGTTTCTGGCATTATGCGTTTCTGGCCTTTTGTCTAACTGGCTTTTTGCGTTTCTGACCAGATTCGTGTAAACGTAATAGGATTCTCACCGCACAGATTCAAAAATTGCTTCGATGGAGCATTCTTGGTACCTACCTAGCACTCACTTTCGTCATGCCAAGATGGTCATGTAAGATTCTCAAAATTGTTGCATCTGATACACCAACTAATGCAGATAATTGTTTCTTTTCAAGTCGAGCTTGTTCTAGTACGAGTTTTTCAACTTTTTGAACGATATCCGACGATGTGACTTCAATGGGCCGTCCTGGGCGAGGGTCGTCAATTGACTCTCTGCCATGTTTGAAGAGGCCATGCCACTTGTAAATCACGGTTTTAGCAGGACACCGGTCCCCGTAGACGGTTTTCATTTCATTCATTATAAGTTGCGGAGGTTTTCCTTGCTTCGATAGAAATTTTATCACGGCACGATATTCAATTTGCTCCATATTAGTCGCACGTTTATTCCGAATTCATTTGTTTGAAGAGCGATATCATTAAAACAAATGACGGTTTTGAATTGACATTTAAATTTTTTTTTTCTTAAGAGTTCTCATACCAGATAAGCAAAGAGGTTTTGTACAATTTTACCTCCTTCTACTTCATTCCGCGGACTTTTGGACTTCGTAAATGTTTCCTGCTACCCAAAGGTTGTCTGGAAGAGATCGCTTTAAAGCGATAAAGCTGCAAACGCACAGAGAGCGGTGCGGTGCGGAGGCGGTTTTGCGGTAAAGCGAATGCGGGGCGGAGGATGTCGCACCAAAATCCCGCCCGGTATTCGCGCGGGATAGCGGCGCGGAGGCGGCGTGTGTGACATATCAAGCGGTAATCGACAGTTGACAGATTCGGAAAGATCAAAAATGTTATCCTCTGATTCAGATAGCGATGACGAGATTTTGCTCTTACTTGCTTTATGGCAAAACAAAAAGAAGACATCTAAACGGGTCCATGAAATAAATAAAAAAAGAGGAATATTTGGAGATTTCCATCGTTTAAAGCTGCAAACGCACAGAGAGCGGCGCGGCGCGGCGCGGCGCGGTGCGGTGCGGAGGCGGTTTTGCGGTAAAGCGAATGCGGGGCGGAGGACGTCGCACCAAAATCCCGCCCGGTATTCGCGCGGGATAGCGGCGCGGAGGCGGCGTGTGTGACATATCAAGCGGTAATCGACAGTTGACAGATTCGGAAAGATCAAAAATGTTATCCTTAGATTCAGATAGCGATGACGAGACGTTCCTAAACAAAAAGAAGACTAAACGGACATCCGGGTCCATGAAATAAATAAAAAAAGAGGAATTTTCATTATTTAGTATAATAAATATACAAGGTGTAATCGTTAAGTGTAGCCAGGCGATTATTCCGTAAATATAAGAGATATTAGAAAATATCAAACTGAAATCAAAAGTGCGTTACCCAATGAGTAAAATTGCATTAATAACTTTTTTGAAATAAAAGTATTAATATAAAAAATATTAAGTTTAAACGATCGCTCCCATACAGTTAAGTACCAAAAGTTAATGCAATTTTACTCATTGGGTAACGCACTTTCGATATCAGTTTGATATTTTCTAATCTCTTATATTTACGGAATAATCGCCTGGCTACACTTAACGATTACACCCTGTATATATTTTCCGCTTTGCCTTAAGGTTTGACTGGTAGAGGATGCCATATGGCATTAAGTCCGTCTTTTGTACGATAAGTTTTCTTTTGTGCAATAAAGTTTAAATAAATAAATATTTGGAGAGTTCCATCATTTATGCCAAGAGCTGACTTCTTATGAAGATCGTTTTTACACTTATTTTCACATGAGTAAAAACAGCCTTGAAGAATTACACGACATCTTAAAACCAAGGATTGTTGAGCAGGGTACCAAGTTTCACCAGGGAAATAAATTTTACAGTTGTACTGATTGTTAAAATTAATAAAATCTGAACTGAAGTTGTAAAAAAATACAACTTGTTGCACCGCTCTCAGCACGCCTCCGCGCCGCGCCGCGCCGCCACCGCCAGTGCGCGCCGGTGCATTGACAACTGCGTAATACAATTTCCCGCCGCAAAACCGCCCCGCGCCGCCTCCGCGCCGCGCACGCCTATCTGTGCACGCGTTTCGCCGCCTCCGCGCCGCCTCCGCCACGCTTTTTTCCCGGCCGGTTTTCTGTGCGGACCCTTTCATATTAGCTCGAACATTACAACCGGTACCGCCTCCGCGCCGCTCCGCCACCGCTGTCAGTGCGTTTCGGCCTTTTCGGAAAAAAGCGTGGCGGAGGCGGCGCGGAGCGCGGAGGCGGCGAAACGCGTGGCGCGGCGGGGTCTCTCGGTACCTCTGAAACACTCGTTGGACTGCTGATGGGCTTAAATTCAGTTGTAGGGCCACTTGACGCTGACTAAGTCCGGTTTGGAGCAGAGCTACGGCTTGGGCGGCTTCAGCAGGGGTAGTATCCATTTTTCATGAACTTTCCGGCAAATTTAATAGAGAGCAATGTCACAGGTAGAGGTGCAATTCACAATTGATGGGCAATTACTGATAATTTTTCATTTTATACCTTCCCAAACGGCACAAACCATACGTGCATTAATTGGCTCATTAGTGATGGGGTAACATTAAATAAATAAATAATAAATAAATAAATAAATAAATATTAGGGGACAATCTTACACAAATCGGCCTAGTCCCATAGTAAGCTCAATAAGGCTTGTGTTATGGGTACTAGACGACGATATATTTAATAGATAGAAATACTTAAATACATAGAAAACATCCATGACTCAGAAACAAATATTCATGCTCATCACACAAATATTTGCCCTTACCGGGATTCGAACCCAGGACCTTCAGCTTCGTAGGCAGCGTCACTACCCACTAGACTAACCGGTCGTCAAGACGTCAAACATTATCACCCATCATTTCGTAATGTCGCTATTTTTAATAATTAAACTAGCTTTATTTCATAGCTGAATAAATTACCTTTCAAACGACATCCTAATTTGTCTATTTTCTTGGGCAGATTTTGGATAAAACGAAAGAACATGAAAATTGCACGGGTGGCTCGATTTCTTTGCTGACATTATTATTATTAGCAGCCAAGTCGTTGTACTGAAGACACATCCATGTGACTGGATTATAGAAATATGTGTTGTTTCTGTATACTCTCAGGGAAAAAGCTTTGACGGAGCAACCTCTGAAACGGGGCGTGTTAAGGTTAAGGCTGAAAGCAGACTAGTTGAGTCGATGTTAGAATGCAAAATTTTATGTAAGTATATAAAGTCGTACATTTTGCGGCGGCCACACAAAACACTAAATATAGCTGGAAATGTATAAATAATTATTTTTTAGGTTTAAAACTATATTGAACAGCAGGTTAAGTGTATCGATTAGGGTTCTGGATGAACTATAAACCATCAGGAAAAAGCTGTGCACTGTCACGCGGAATTCGAATTGGGACTTCAAATTTCAAATTTTGAATAGTGACTAAGCAGAAAAGTAGCCATTAGTTTATGAATAACGTTACGTAATTACGTTACACGCATCGTTACAAATGTAACATCTTTCCTTTACTAATTACTTTATTATTATTATACTCTAACCGGCCAAAAGCCTTCTTTAATTGAATTTATATCATTCTAAATTGGAACAGAGTTGTATTTGTTTTATATCTGTCGATTTTAAAACAAATTCTATTATGTTGCCTATCCGCCCAAAGGCAATAAATATCGATTATTGGTGGAAACGGGGTGGACACTTGGACAGATGGTTGGCAACCTAGTAATTAAATGCTTGTATTGCGCGCTAATGATCACGTAAGGCAATCTATCTGCTCTGATGCGATTTGCATGTATTTGTCGATCCATGTGACGTTATTGTACATAATGCTTGTAGTTGTAATCGGAAAGTGGAATCTACTATCACATACGGTTCAATTATGCATTTGATATACGCGATGCGCCGTGACCAAATAATATCAACAACGTTTTCCTGGCGCCCTAGGAGTAAATATGCCATAAACCTAAAGTAAGCTGAGTTCGGTTCACTTTTTTTAATCTTCATACATTACATATTTTTGCTTGACCAGTAAATAATGCTAAATTGTTACATCTACAAAATTGTAATAGAAATCCTTGTTATCTTGAATAAATGAAATTTAATTGAATACTCTAATACAAATTCTCTTTACGTCATACCTGGCCGTATAGTGGCAATTACTGTCCGCTACGCGTGCGGAAACTCGGGCTTCCTGGCTGGTGGAGACGAAAACATTTTCTAGTCATATCATATTTTAATATGAATTTAAATGTTGACTTAAAACAACACTCTAGAGGTACGGTCAAGGTCTTTAATTGTTGGGCCATTTAGGTGTCAACTAATTTTGGTTTTTAATAGTAGCTTTGATGTGTCGATTATAAAGTGTGTCTACAATCTTCGCCTTCAAACAATACAAAATTATTAAAAACGGGCAACCTAGTCCCTGAACTATCTAGATCTTATTTTATAGATAGACGATCTAGATGAGATCATCGTCATATCAGCCGAAAGACGTCCACTGCTGGGCATAGGCCTCCCCCACAGAGTGCCACAATTACCAGTTCTGCGCCACCGGCGTCCAGCGGACTCTAGCGACTTTTACCAGGTCATCAGTCCACTTTGTGGGGGGTAGTCCCACCCTGCGCCATCCAGTACGTGGTCGCCACTGGAGAACCTTTCCGCTCCAACAGCAAATTGGTCTACATGCAATGTGCCCCGCCCACTGCCACTTAAGTTTAGCAATTCGGAGAGCTAGGTATATCGGTTACCTTGGTTCTGCTGTGGTAGCCTCATTTCTGATGCGATCACGCAGATAAACTCCCAGCATACCTACAAGTATACCTCTCGATAGTTCTTCGGGTGACTGAGCCTTCTATTGGCCCATAGCAAGCGACCACGTTTCAGTGCCATACGTCATCACTGGCAACACACTCTGGTCAAAGACTCGCCTTGAGACACTGCGTCATGTTGGACGAAAAGTGTGCCGAGAACTTGCATGAGTACCTATGCCAAATTTCAGTTCAATCGGATACCGACAAGTGACTGAAAAATGGTATGCAAATTATGAAGACATCTTACATTCCGCAACAAAGAAATCTAAATCTAAATCATGCGAATAGTTAAGTTAACTAAATAAAAGATTGTAATAATTGTTGCACGTGAAAATAACATCATAAAAACGAATATAAAACTCTACGATCCCTTTCTTAACTTTAATGTCTGTCTTAAAAAGTTACAAATTAAAGTAGCAGTTGCCTGGCAAGGCAACTATTCGAGTGAGCAAACAGAAACGACTTAGAAAAAAACACAAAACTAAGTTTGTTCTAGTTTTATTTTCATTATGCATTGTTTGCATAAGTTGCCTATACGTAATGTTTAAAAACTTCTCACACTTTGTTTTTAAGCTTTTTGCTGTAATAAACGAAACTTGTATTCTTGAATTGTCTTAATTAGAATTAAGTGGTACTAATATTATAAACGGGTACGTTGGTAAGTTTGGATGTAAGGGGTATTTCAACTAGTAGCGAGCTAGATCATGCCTAGATGAAGGCATGTCCAAAGAAACAAAGAGTTCTTTCTGTGCGGGCTGTCCGAGAGTCGATGGCGATGCCTCCTTGGTAGAGTTTAGGCCGGATAGAGATTCCTCTAAGATAGAGTTATTCGTTCTCATGACTGTCCACGGGATCCTCAACAGTCTTCCCCAGCACCACATCTCTAAGGCGTTGATTTTGCTGTCTTCGCGGCTCTAACGCACCAAGATTCCGCGCCGTACAAAAAGACAGAGAACACAAATGGCCGGACAAATCGCACCTTTAAAGAAAATAAGTTTAATTTTCGCTTATATTCTACAAGGTGTAAATCATATAACTGAAAACCTGAAAGTAGTTTGTTCAGAATCGAAAGCTGAATCGATTGCACCATCTTTTATGGTAGGTTGTATTTTTTTTGAAAAATATTTTTTTATTGTGCCGGGTCTAAAAGTTACGAAGGCAACATACGCGAATCAGAGAAATGTTGGAGGATGTTGTTGTGAGGTGAACGTCAGGATCTACGTCACTGACAAGTACTGATTAGTGATTACAAGTGTAGAGTTACGAATCAATTAGATCTGCTTGATGAAGAAAACCAACGAATATCTTTTGAAATAATTAACGTATTTGTAAATGGACGTATTAATCTTATTAAGGATTAAAAAACTCAGTTGGGGTGTCTGAGGTTTTCAGTATAATAAAATACACCTTGTATATATATAATATATATAATCCAAGAATTGGGTTCCAGTAACACGGGTTCAATAATACATTTGTCGTTTACCTACTGTACTACACAGGACCTACATTTTTTTACATAAATCGTTAAAAGCAGCTTTTGAGAAAATAAATACCCCCTACATAATCTAATCTAAATCTAATCTAATCATAAAACTTTAAAAAGCCTCTGGTTTTTTTATAAATGTGTTTTCTCACTTTCTGACGAACACAAATGTCCAAGTGACACGAGTTTTAACGGCATACACACATACATACATATTTATATTATAGACTGTACATAGATACAACAAATGTTCAAAAATTTGACTATAATTTGTCATCTTAATTGCTTGTTTGAATTTTAACGGCATACACACATACATACATATTTATATTATAGACTGTACATAGATACAACAAATGTTCAAAAATTTGACTATAATTTGTCATCTTAATTGCTTGTTTGAAATCGGAACACTTGTTCTTCCAAATGTTAGGCAGGGTGTTAGATTATATATATCGAAGGAAGTCACTTTCTCCGTTATAAGGAAGTGGGGCGCGAGTATATTGTAGTAAGGAGAGTGCCGCGTGTCTCCGTACATAGGACGGGTAGGTGGTATCTTGAGTGCGGGTATTGCGGGTTGTGAGATACGGCCCGCATCCGGGTGCAATGAATGCGACGGTTTCAAGGGCGCGCCTCAGGTGATGACGTACGGCACCCCCACCGCCACCCACTGGCTCCCGCGGGTGTTCCGGCACCCACCTAATAATGCACGTCTGCGCCCTGTCTGCCGCGTCCGCACTCGCTGCAGCCTTGAGCACTCTTGGGGACGCCCCTTGTCGCACCTAAAGACCTACTTGGAAATAATAAAAGACAATGTCGGACCATTGACGAACAAACCTTGGTCACCTTGCTCTCACATGTTCGTGAAATGGTGCCTCTGTCTGAGTCGGCGTCGCCGCTCAACATTACGTGAGTCGTCACACGCTTCCACCGAAAACATAACAAATGCTTATAATAATTGCGCGTATCTAAACAAGAACGCAATATTGATTGTACCAGCGGATGGCGGCAACAACAGTGCCGCTCGTCAGCGTCACTTCAATTAGACATTGAGTAGTGAATATCACGTTGATAGCTCTCTAATTATCATAATAATAGTGGAGGAGGCGTACGATGGGGGTGGCGGCCCCGTCAGCTGAGCGAAAACGAAAGTAAACAGAACTCGGTCAAAGGGTTTGTACTCACCTACCCGCAATATTTATGTGGGTAACGGGGGGTTGTACCCACACCCGATCCGGTCGCCTTCCTTTGATGGATTGGTCGGCGACTGGCGCGGATTATTCGACTGAAACTCGCTTGAACTCCACTCCGGTGCCAAGCAATAGCCGCCATTTCCTGTTATGCTCTTCCCGCCAAACTTTACCCCGGCATTTTATTATAATTCAGCAAAAGTGGTCGTCATTCTTGGTTTGTTTGTGCTAACGAGAGGTTTGAGGAGCCTCAAACAGTTTAGTTTATCTGTTGACAGGAATCCTTATTTAACATTTTATCCTCGCAGTGACAAAAAATATTTGTGACACTTATACAGTATTACTGTTATACAGACAATTCGAAAGTATATGTAGGTATATCCAATGATGTAATATAAAAAAGAGGTAGATAGGTTATAAGCACTCCAAAAGTGGCACACTAAATCTCAGCCAATTGTATAACATTTGCCTCAATGTCGCGTCGTCAATGGACGTCTCAGCTGTCAGATTTGGTGGCCATTTTTAAACACGGAATTTCATATAGGAAACGTATCTACCTCTTTTTTATATTACATCATTGGGTACATCTATTACTCTAACATAAATAAACTAGCACGTTTTGAATTCGTCGATTTGATACAAATTGAGCTATGTACCCGCGATACTAATTGGAATGATAACCGTCAGTCTATCGGCTGTTGCCTGTATTGAACAGGTTTCGGCTTTTCTGGCAAATAGGCCGTTGCATATCCAATTACGCAGAAGTGGGAGACACAAGACGTTCCAACTCGCCCTAATAAGCTGATTGAAACCTTGCCCTTTTGAACTTCATTTTAATGTCTTATAGGAGGGGGCGTTGTAATAACTCAATGACTTCCAAGTTAGGGATGGAATAGTTGATGCCATATCTACACACATTTTGCGAGCGTCTTAATTGACCTAAGTCCTTATATTTATATCTTAGGGTCAAAAACTAGGCGGTAGTATCTCACGTCATTGATAAAGCTTTTGACTAGATGCCGATTGTCTTCGGTCTAGATCAAGTTCTATTTATCATAATCCGTTGTAAATTGAGGGACTAAGTGAATGACTCCTCTTGACCCGCTGTCGCAAACATCAGGCCGGGCTTATCTCGCAGCCTTGAAACGTGACGCGGAAACTGGCCACGGAGTGAAAGCATTTACAGATTGATGGAAGGACTGCCTGCAGTGAACCGTGTCGAGCACGCTTGGGCTAACCTGCTGGGTACTTCGCTGATAACATCGTAATTCCTATCCTTTGTTTTGACCTTCGTGTAAAGTTGGACGCAACTAAACTAAACATTTTACTTAATTTCACGACTGACCATTGCTGGTGGATGTCTCGTAGGTTTTTAATTAGCCAAATTTTGGTTACGGTATTGCATCCTAATAATATAGCTTAAATGAACAATCTTATCATACTCTTACTTTGTCGTAATTGCACAGACTACGCAAAGAAACATAATGGTGCATATTAGATGCAATGTCAAGGCCGTTGGTAAGTGATGCTTTGTGAAAATAGCATAATTCCATATTAATAAAGTAACATCGCACGAAGCAATTACTACCTGTCACTCCAGTTTTCCATTCATGCACGAGTGACTGAAAATGAAATGTTTTCTGCGCCCACCACCTCATCCAATATTTAGCGAGGCCTCGACGTTAATTGCGGAGGCATTGTATAGATGTTCTATATACTTTGTATAGGCATAGGTGCGTAGTGCACTCGTTTGCAAGTAAACGGGTGTGCATAATGGATGCACGGTCAAGGCCGGCCGCCGTGGCCGACGACCCCTGCACGTGCACGATTGTTTAATACCACATTATTGTTGATTTTGGATGCAGATTTTTTGGTGCTTGTTTTGAAGGGGTGTCCCATGGACTGCATCGTAATTCTAGGTTCCGTAACAGAACAGAGGGTAGTACTGCACGGGCACTAGGAAGGACATTTTTGGCGATCAGAAATATAGACAATATAAAATTGTTGCAATTAGAACCATGATTAAAATCAAGCATTTATCAAACGCTTCACTGGATTTACTAATGCCTGGAATCGTGCTCGGGCTTATTAAGATTGAAAGTTGTTGCATAATTTACATGGAAAAAGAAGATAATAGCACCACAACAAAAACTGCTACACTTTATACTTGTATCATTGTATCAGCTAATCCTTCAGCACGCATTTTCATAAGCTTGCACTTATTATAGTTGCAAATTCTCGCAACAGAATCCGGTGCGTGCCAACAAAGCGTATAGGTTTGCGTCCGTCTCGCAACAGTCCGTCCGTTGATTCGATCGCAGAGGGATTGTTTAAGTGAGTCACGGCCAAGGACGGCTAAGATGATTAATCGTACCATCTCGTTCCGATTAGATCACATCTGTACGAAACGTGTTTACCTCGAAGCTGTTTTTCACATTTGGTTTCAGTCTTCATGCCATGTGCTCAGCTCTACGTAATATATTTTGCCCAGCTTAAAATCTTATTTTCACGCATTTATGTACATAACGTTATGAAAAACAGCAATATAGTAGCGGTATATTTCGTTTGTGTTTAATATTTCACATTAGTTACCTTCAGTTCAATACGTAAAAAAGGTCGAAAGTTACAAAAAAATATATAGAACTATCATAATTAAGTCTTAAGTTGACGAGCAATGCGAGACAAGGTGGCGTTTTGGTAGTCCTAATACTCATAATGTTATTTGGCTCGCATAATATTTAAGTTCGGTATAGAACGTGACTTTGTCAAATTGACCATAATCATCATCATAATTATCATCTTCAGGACAAGCCTCTTTGGCCGAGTGAAAATTAGCTATACCTACCCCACGTTGGCCTAATTCGTTTCCGGATCTTCCCTCACATACTCCTTGTTTTTTTTCCCAGAGGTATGCACAGGCAGGTTTCCTCGCGTACCTACTCGTACATGAATTCCTTGGAACTGATAGTTACAAGTCAGGAACCTCCTGTTTGAAAGTAGCACATGACTGAGACTTGCCTTTACCCTAGCATATAGTGTAAATTGATCAAGTCCTAAGTAAAACATTTTACAGGGCTACGAGAGAGGCGGTTCCCCGCAGCCCCCCTCGCAGCCGCCGGGCGCGCCTAGCCCCGGTGCGCCGCCGAGCGCGCCCGGCGGGATGTCTCCGACGCAAGACTCGCAGCACCCGCCGCATCTACCGCCCCACGGGGCGCAACCACCTCCTCAGCATCAGGTAACTGCCACTACACTGCTCAACAGGTCCTCGTATAATACTGTGGTGTAGCATGGGAAATAGCAGAAGGGGCGGTTCACTCTGTGAATTCGTCGCGCCGCTACTAGTACATGCCGGCCGGTCGTCTTTAGACGGTCTATTAGTGGTTGCCGCGCGCCGTTCGCTTTGCATCGTCATACGCCTCGTAAATATGCCTAAACAGTTGTAAGAATAACAAAAAATCGGAACATTCGTTTTTCTTGCTGCTCGAAATTGCAGGTGCCTACTCGATACCTATATATCTTATATAGCTAAGGTAGCTAGGTAAATTACTACCTACTTAAAGAAGGGCTGAACGTTCCTATATTCATAAAATATTTACAAAGATTTCAACAGCTAGGTGTTAAATTTTATTATTGTTTTATAAAGGTTCTCATTTACGTAACCTATCAAATTAATCGCGAAGCAAACAATATAAGTAAAGACTTCAGATTAACATTCAAGTCTATTTTTGCATAGGTACGTATCAATTAAGTTTTAATTAAAACATAACACATTGTTCACGCTCAATTTTGAAATTGCCAATGATTGAAGAGCCATAATTGCTAAAAATTGCATAGGTAGGTACAAGTAGAGAATAAGTTAACTTATAATTTAATAGGTCGAGTTGGCGGCAACCCTAGCTCTAAGGCTCTCCGAAAGAGCGCCTTGCATGCGATAGAAATAGATGGCCACAACGTTTGGCGTACCTAAAAAGGGAATTTGAGAACCTTCTGTACGTACCGTTAATTGGGGTGAGTATATGAGTTGCAGTGAGATGGGGTTTTAAGGCTTCTGCTACAAAAATAATGTACTTATTCCAATTAAAAATGGAGCTATAGTAATACTCATAATAATAAAAAATCGATCCAACAATCTTCCAAAATCACCTTTGTATGAAAACCCATCTCATCCCAATTACGAGGGACTACGGGGTGAGGTGGGATTTCCTGTTTATCGTCAAAGTTATGAAATGGAACTACCCAAAATAAAATAAAAACTAAAATACAAACGCCCGGAACACTTATTATATCCACCATTCAGTTTGCATGTGTAAAAATAAAATGTTATCGAGGTTTGAATGTCAGTTTTGACCCTACTCATCCCGTTTTACGGTAGTGTACTTATTCTGTGGTAGTAGCCATTTTATCACTTATCGTTGTGGATAAGATCTCACTCTCGTACACTTGTCAGAACGTGACAGATGTCTTAACCACAGCGATAAGTGATATAATTTACTTTAAAAACAACGTTTTAACAGACTTCAATTTAGTACTCGGCCAAGCCACGAGAGCATTTCCACATTTATTTTCCAATTTACCACATGAACTGATTTCCGAGAGCAAATGCGTTGATTATTAGACAAAAAAACCCAATCGCTGTATGTGGCCCGATTATATTTGAGGACTTCCGTCGATTCCACAAGGATCACTTTTGGCACTTCATTAGTTGCTATTTCAACGGAATCTTATCAGAATCTGTGACATACTTTTGTAATTTAAGTACATAATTGAGGAATTCCATAAGTCATTTGTGGTCTTCGTCATCAATTTCACTCCAGCAAATTTATGATTTCCGGATGTAAATACACGAGTTATAATAGAAAATACCAAAATCACTACACGCGTGCCTAATTAGTGAGGAGTTCCCTGAATTCCTCATGGGACCCATCATCCAACTGATTTTTTGAAAAAAATGGGACTCGCCTGGAAGCATATGTTTACAAACAAAAAAAATACGAATCGGCTCATCAATGACGGAGTTCTGAGGTAACAAGCATTGAAAAAAATACAACCGAATTGAGAACCCCCTCCTTTTTTTTGAAGTCGGTTAAAAATGGCAATCACGAAGCAGGACTCTAAGTAGGTATTGCCACTAACATAAATGCGTGTACTGATATTTTGACGAGTTGCAAAGATATAACCGTGTGCTCGGTCTACAAACCAAAACGCTGTCTCTTCACTGTAAACATTACATGTAACTAGGATAAGTTACACGTGCATCGTCATCCGTAACACGGCAAGTTACTTAACCAGAAAGGCATCATTAGTGGCTTGTACCAAATTTACAAGCAAAGTCTGCCCGGGTACACTACATAAATCCGAAGAGTCATTTGTCCGAAAACGTATTTTTTCCGAATTTCATAATTCGGAAAACCATGTTCCGCTCATATGTTTTTTGATCATTCAGGATATAATACTAACCTAACCTAACCTATTTATGTATTTAATTTAATAACCTGCTTCCAAATTTTCGTTAATAGTGGCAGTTGTAGCAGATGAAATACGGCCTTTCGTGAACCAAACATTTCCTTAGGCAGGATTGGTCCTTAAAGATAAAGATAAGATAAAGATAAAAATCATTTATTCAAGTAGGATTTCACAATCACTTTTGCATCGTCAAAGATTACATTGTATCCGTTTTATCACCAATATTACCATTCTGTTATACAAACACACATACACATTTCTTAATTAAAATAACTAAAATAATTCATGTCACCTAATTCCAAGTAATTCAATGTATGTCTGTTTCAATTATTATCAAGGTGTTTATGTAGCCCTATAAGAGGGCCAGTCATCTTTATCATTTAAAAACTCTTCAACGGTATAATATGCCTTTTTCAGTAGAAAAGTCTTTAAATATGTTTTTACCCTAGGAAAGGGTAAATTTAATGCTTCCTTTGGTAGTTTATTATAGAAATGAATGCATTGGCCCAAAAAGGATTTACTGACTTTCCTAACTCGAAACTTGGTTATTGCAATTTTGTGTTTATGTCTCGCACTATGCATTTTACGGAACGTTTCTACATTTTTAAGAGCATACATAATAGTATCATGAATGTACTGTGATGCCATTGTTAATATATTTATGTTTTTGAAGTGTTCTCTCAGTGATACACGTGAGCCCATATTGTATATTGACCGTATTGCTCGTTTTTGCAAAACGAAGATGGTTTGTATATCAGCAGCTTTGCCCCAAAGTAAAATTCCATATGCCATTACGCTGTGGAAGTAGCTGAAATACACTATTCGGGCAGTTTCTACGTTGGTGAGTTGTCTAATCCTTCTAATTGCATAAGCTGCTGAGCTAAGTCTATTTGCCAGAGTAGATATATGTGGACTCCATTGCAAATGTTTATCTAGAGTTAAACCTAAAAATACAGTTTTTTCTACCATTTCTAAACATTCCTCATTAATATAAATGTTACCACTCACCGGCTTTACATTGGGTAAAGTAAATCTAACACATTTTGTTTTTTTGGAAACTTAAAAAACTTAGGACCCAAGGATGGATTTTACAAGTGGAGCCACCAAGAATTTTGATGTAAATTTTTGAGGGGCGGGGGAGTGTCAACGTTATCTTTACATCTGCATCGGTTAAGCTACTAGGCCAAGTTCGGTATCGTTTTCGTATAAATTGGGGATGCCGAATTCGTTTATGGTATCATATTGACACCTTTCCGAAGTAAAAACATATAAAATAAAATAAATCTTGTTTTTTTAATTCCCTATTTTACTAGGAAATCTCCATAACTTAAAAACAATTATGAATGTTGAAAAAAAAGAGATGCTTTAGAGAGCCCTATTATTCGATCACTATAATAAAAATGTAATGTCAAATTAAAATGTTTCGTATGGGTGTAGTACAAAAAAAACTGTTGACCGAGCTAAAAATTTAAATGGAAAAAATCGAATTAAAATGGTATTTTTCGATGCTAGAATGATAAGAATGGGTTCGGAAACATGATAAAGAAGTAAAAAAATATAAGTAATGGTTATGCATTCCTTTTTAGGGCAATTTTGCCATAATATCAAATAAAAATTAACTTAATAATATCAAATGAATTAACGACACCATAACTTGTTTACAAAGGTATTAATTCCATAAAAAAAGTTTAAAGTGGTCCAGGTGTTCCCTCATTTAATAGGGAATATTCATGATATTTTTTTATTTTTTTTATCTATTCTATAAGTAATTATATAACCGGTAAAAAATATAACACTTTCACAATATTATTAAATAAGCTAAAAATAAATAATTAAAACTACTATCATTTTCGGACGATCAAAACGCCACCATTTTGGCGCGCTCATTTGTGACGTCACCGTGCACCTTAGTGCACGGTGGTTCTTAAACAAATTAACAACAAAGTGTTTGATTCACACTTTTAATAAATGTGAGTGATTAAAGCTTATAAGATCAACTTATTGTAATGGAAGAGCACACAAAAGCTTATTATAAATATTGTATTGTCCCTATGTGTGAAAATAACATTAAAACTGCAAATATTTTCATATGCCCAAAGGTGCAAATATAAGGATAAAGTGGTGTAAGGCGATGAGGAGAGATAATGTATCGGGCTTCAGTAGTTTATATTGTTGTGAAGATCATTTCGACGTGAGTATTAAATATGTATGTACCTAAACTCTTTTTTATTACGACTCGCGAACAATATAAACAATAACCTAACCTCAAAATTGTATTATATACTTATTCATAAAACTATTCTGATTCCCAATTTTTTTAGTTATTAATGTTACAAATATTATGATTTTTGTTGATCAACAGCTGACTATGAGTGTTGATTTTGATCATGAAACGTTTTAGCTAAGTTTCTTTGTTTGCACTGTTGATCGAAGAAAGTTAAAAGAATTTAATCCTTTTTACTGAGTGACCTACACAAATTTGTTTTATTTATAAGCCTTAACGAAAACAACCTAGTTTGTTAAAGTACATAAAGATGTTCTCAACATTTAACATTCCTAATAGGTACCTACATCTCTTTGATCATATAATACTAGCTTCTGCCCGCGACTCCGTCCGCGTGGAACTCGTTTATACTATCTCTATACCAAATTTCATCCAAATCGGTTCAGCAGTTTAAGCGTGAAGAGGCAACAGACAGGCAGACAGACAGACAGACACACTTTCGCATTTATAATATTATTAAGTAAGTATATATAAAATATATAATATAACTAGCTTCTGCCCGCGACTCTGTCCGCGTGGAACTCGTTTATATCGTAGCTCCATACAAACTTTCACCCCCACTTCATCCCCTTGGGGGATGATTTCCGGGATAAAAACTATCCTTTATCCTTCCCCAGGACTCGAAACTATCTCTATACCAAATTTCATCCAAACCGCAGAACCGATTTAGATGAAATTTGGTATAGAGATAGTTTGAGTCCTGGGCAAGGACATAGGATAGTTTTTATCCCGGAAATCATCCCCCAAAGGGATGAAGTGGGGGTGAAAGTTTGTATGGGGCTGGGCTACGATATAAATGAGTTCCATGCGGACGGAGTCGCGGGCAGAAGCTAGTATATATAATATATATAGTTATAGTATAGTAAAATAGTATATAGTATGGATAAATATGTACCAGTTTTTTATTCCACTTATTTAAGAAAGACACCTATTTGAAGTAGTTTAAAAGTCTAGCTATTTGAATCGCCAAAAAAAGGTTATAATTACTTAATTGACCAATCAAACAGTATAAAAACAAGGAATATGAAAATTTATTGAATATCTGTAACTTATTTACCTTGCAGCTTTTACTCCTCTTAGTTCAGCTGACGTAAAGTTACAAATATTTGCGAAGTACGTATTTAGTAATCATGAACACATCAATTTTAGGCCGATTATCCGACTGTGCCTTGACAAAACCGCCTTCAGTCATTGTGGCGAGTCTTTTTTCACAAAGAGTCACAGCTTTCACTTAATAATTACCAAAAAACACTGATTATTTATCATAAACAGCGGCAAAAAAATGCGAATAACTTTCAATAATCATACTAACGACGCACGGTGCACGGTGACGTCACGTTTCGCTCCGCCAATAGCGTTGCGTTTTGGAAATTTGCGAGGGAATTTGAAAAATGGTACTTTTAAACAATTAAATTTATCAATAGAAACATGATAATTTGCAAAAATAATCATGTGTGTATATTTATTAAGCAATATAGATTACACGTGATTTTTTTTGTCCATTTCTAAATCACATGCATATTCCCTATTCGCCGATTGGCAATTTGTAGCTCTCGTGTACTTGACGACGTACTCCTTGGACCCTGTCGTCACGAACCTGTTTCTTAAGAGACATTGCAGAATAAAGTTCCCAAACG
Organism: Epinotia ramella; assembly: GCA_947578815.1. Lineage (NCBI taxonomy): Eukaryota > Metazoa > Arthropoda > Insecta > Lepidoptera > Tortricidae > Epinotia > Epinotia ramella. The sequence goes on along the minus strand of OX388201.1, from coordinate 5,074,130 downwards.
AGATCAACTCCTCTCGCATCCATGTTCTCAGTACTTTCTAAGATGCGCTGAAGGAACTCCTTGCGACAGTACTCTCCAAAGGTTTTGGAGCTATGTGGAGGATAATTATGGACCAGGCCAGCTCCATCTAATGTATGTCTGTCAAAATTTTCGGGGGGGGTGCTGCCTTCAATATTTTTCTTTCGCACATTCGCAATCTTCCCATCGCTGCTAAAGAAGGTGGAAAAGTCTGATTTTCATAAGCCAAGAAGATATCCATATCCAAACGCCTATTCTGGCATGAAATAAATAGGTAGTTTTGAGAACAGATTTACATCTGACTCAAAGATTTGACAGTCTCCAGTTGTTTTGAATTTTTTGGCTTGTTGAGGTTTGCGAAAATTCTAGTCTTCTCCTTTTTAGGATTCTGTAGTCAACAAGGAACCCTTATAGTACCTTTTTTATGAAATTAGAGATAAATACCCAGATTTTATGCTACACTATACAGACGGCTCCGTTAGTGAGGGTAGAACCGGTTGTGCGATCGTATCAATAAGCGGTAGTTACAAGTATAGATTACAAAACTATGCATCTATCTTCACATGCGAAGCTGTTGCTATCCTAAAATGCCTAGAGGTAATTAACGACAACTCGAGTGCTAAAAAACATGTCATATTTTCTGATTCAATGTCATCCCTGAAGGCACTGTCAAATATCCACAATAAAGACCCCTTAATAAATGTAATAAGAGAAAACCTAGTCGATCTAATTGATAAGAATTCGATATATAACTGTTCTGGATCCCTAGTCATCAAGGTATTCCCGGAAACGAAAGGGCGGACACCGCAGCTAAAGAGGCTACAAGGTTTGAACAATGTAATTACACTACCTCTAATATCCAAGACCTTAAAAAGTACCTTAAACTTAATATAAAAAATAAATGGAACAGCTGTTGGGTAAAAAATAACAATAGCGCCTTATATGAGATAAGGAAATCAATTTTCGATAAAAGTAAATCATATGTAAATAATAGAAGAGATCAGTTAGTTATGAATAGATTAAGAATAGGACATTGCAATGTAACCCATATATATCTTATCACTAAAGAAACTAAGAAGCAATGCCTAAGGTGTAATAGTGATTTATCTGTCAAACATTTGTTAATTGATTGTCCAATGTATAACACAGAAAGATTAACTGTTAACCTTCCTGGATGCTTAAAAGATTGTTTAAATAATCCAGAAAACACTGTTAAATTTCTAAAAATAATTGATTATTATAAGTCGATTTAATGTTGTGGTATACCTATAGTGGTCGCTAATGACCTTAGATGTTTGAGCGACCTTAAATAAATAAAAAAAAAAAAAAAAAAAGGAACCCTTATAGTTTCGCCATGTCCGTGAGTCCGTCTGGCCGTTCGGCCGTCTGTCTGTCCGTACGTCCGTCCGTCTTTGGCTTAGCTCAGTATCCATTACTACTAGAAAACTGTAATTCGGCATGGGTATAATCAATCACGCCGACAACATAAAATAATAAAAAAAAAATTTTTTTTGGGATACCTTCACCGGCTTCACCTAAAGTGGGGATGTCATTTTTTTTTCTCGTTAAACCCATAGTGTGGGGTATCGGCAAATAGCTTGTTCTAAAATATTATGGGTTTCTTCAAATGATTTTTCAAATTAGTTATTCGTTTGCGAGATATTGGGCTTTAAAACCCACACTTTTGTTCGAGTCATGTGTCCCCCCCCGGTTTGATTTTTTAAACACTTGTTATAAAACAATGCTGTCGAAATGTACAAAAACAGTTACAAAAAAAGGAAGTGTAAGATTTTATTTTTTTCAACTCTTTTGAAAATTTCTTGTGTTTTTACTACAGATTGATGCAATTTTTATTTCAGAATTGAATTGTACATCGTTGATTTAGTTAAAAATGATATTAAACTTGACATAGTACCTAAACTTAAACAGTTATTAACCTCAGACAGCGCGGGGGGAAACATTAAATTTCTAAGGAAAGCATTAAAAATCTGCGTGGCTCCACTTCTTAAAAACATCTTAGGAACCCAAAGATCAATCCTGCCAAAGGAAATCTTTGGTTCAGAAAAAGTCGTATTTGACCTTTTATGTCGTGTGGAAACGCAACTATAAGCGGTAAACGGCGTTAGGAATAATGTTTTGGGACAAATGACTCTTCGGAATTTTTGTGTGTTCCCAGTCAACCCACCCTCAGCCCGGCGCTGATGTTAGTTCATGTAACGGACGTTCAGACTTTGTTGTTCTTTGCTTTTATTATCTGTCGTAGCTCTATCTTTTAGATCCCACTGGGTACGAGGCTCTTAATGTAAGGCCTGAGTGGACGCCCCGCTCAGAGCGGGGCGTGCAGCGTCCATATAAAACAAGTGCAATTTATATATAGCGTCCATATATATTTCTTATATCATAGATATTTCTTGCGCTGGTTTCCCTCTATAAAATTATATTTTGTCTCTTCTTAAAGATAAACAATTTTATGTTATTATTGTTTTATATACTTGGTCAATCACTTCACCAAATTACAGTTGTTGATACGGGTAGATCCAAGTTTAATTCATGAGTTTAAGAATATCGGGTAAGTACCTATATTTTATGCAAGGAAGGTTGCCAAAATAATTGTGCCTCATTCCAAAAAGTCCAAAAATTCATGAGTGGTGGCTTGTGCTGGTTTATTAGATACCATTAAAGTTGTTTTTGTTTAAATAAATAAAATTTAGGACAAATCCAAGCCTTGAAAAGGTAATTGGGTCGCAACCCCGAACTCTCCTCCAAAAAAAAAGACCGGGTTGCACTCCGGGAGTGCCGGCAGAAGTGAAAACTCAATAACATTGTAACAGTTTTTCGATCAGGTCACGTGACATCTTACGTTGTCACCCTAAAAATGAATTTGAAACAAATGTATAAACAATTATCAATTATTTAGGCGGACGGCCCGCGGGCGCGTTGGGTGCGACGGGCCCAACGCGCCGCCGCGGCGCAACGGTGCCGGGGCCCGGCGCGCCGGCGGGCGGCGGCAAACACAATACCAATTTGTTTTTGCCATTGCCAAATATTTTTCAAAGCTTTATCTCTTTAGGAATAACGCCCAAATTCGAACTATTTGAATTTTCTCAATAGCAAAACGGTGAAGGACGCGTTGGTATTATTACAAATTTATTTGCAGAATATGCTATTGCAGAAAGTGTTTAACGGCTTTATACTCTTATGAACAGTGATCGGTTTTTTGGATTCGACATGGGGTGAACGACCTCAATCATTATGTTAGTATGGATATGCCCCGGGAATCCGGGCTTTATGTTGTTAGAAAAGGCAAAAAAATACAATGTGATTATTTTATTACACTTTAAAACATCTAAGTAGCTGATAGACGAGTACTTATATACTCTCCGTTCTTTTGTCTAAATCGAACAAATGAGCACAAGTGTTTACCAAAGCGGCACATTTTTGTACCGTTTGGATAAAAGTTCAGCGAGTAAGTACGCGTGTCTATCAGCTAATATATGGTTACTACGGGTTAATTGTTTGTATATATGAATTCGTTATCAACAGAGATCGGTCTAGTACTCCCCGAGAATATTCCAATCATACGCGAATAAAAAGTTCAATTAGAGTAAGCCACAGTAGTCGTAAAAGATAATCTCAGAAACAAGTCGATGAAATGAAAATTGAACCATAAATCATAGTGTGCGAACTTAACGTGGATACTTATTTATTGGATCGCCTTTGACCTATAAGATCTATGTATTTGCACTTATACGATAACCTGTGACCTAATATTATAGCATAAATTATACAGCTAATACCTATTTATTTATGCAATCCTTAGAAGCAAATAATTAGAACTAAAATCCAAAGAAAATAATGAAATGTCAATACCAAGATTTTGAAGTATTTTTTCCATCATGACAGATATATAAGCTAATACTTTGTGGAGGTTTTAATAATATTTTGCTTAATAGAAGTTTTTGTCTCAACTGGTTGCCATTTAAGAGTAAAAAATTCCTTAGAGATAATTTGAATTGTTTTATATTTGTACGCTTTGTTCGGTATCGCGGGAAACTGTCGTATCTATATTAACTTTTCTACTTGACATCCCGCGAGGGAGAATCCAAATAACCGATCACTGCTTATGAATAGCGTTCAGTTTTTAATGAAGTCGAATCGGCTAGCAGCAAAAAGTGACCTCCTTCACATCTGACGTCACAAAACTCTGTCGCGTATTTAACAATTTTTCCCCATCTCAAAAAGTGCTCAGCGCCGCTAATGAAGTTTTCACGTATTAGAACAATATAAGAGAGGGTGCCTCAACGAAATTTCGACTTGTCGATTTTTAAGGACCACCCTAATTAGCACGGTACCGTTTTTCCTGAAAGGGATAAATATGTTTTCCCTGGTGACGACAAATAGCAGGTTTCCAACAATCAAATATATTGCATAGTCTGATGATATAGCTCCACAGCGCACGAATAAAAGTGGAACTGTGCAATTGATAAGAAATCGCTGTTATCGATGTACCGTTATCAACTTATCAAACACGGCCGGTGTATGTCGGATACGGCGAAGAAGTTCCGCGCTTATTACATTTCGTATTGAAGAAACGGATAACCATCACATTGTTTTGAAAACTATCGGAACAGTATTGACTGTTTTGGCGGAATGTAATGTAAGCCACATGCGGCGACGGCGATGAGTGGAGCGCGAGCTAGCGGCGGGCGGACGTCATGTTTGCATTTCGTTTATCGCGCCGATATCGCGGCAAGGCGGCGTCGGCGGCGGAAATTTTCGATAATTTCGGCCGAGTCGACTGCTCCGACTGAAATACGTTTGGGCGACGAGATAGCGAAGCGAACCGGCAAGATAAACGGCTTTTCTCGATTCCGAATGCTCTGAAGTTGATTTCGTTGATGTTTATCTAATTCCCGGTTTTCGTATAACATAATTTGTTGTTGTCGCATCCTTTTCATCTTTCTATAACACGTCGTAACGAAAATTAAACTAATAGCCACATTCATGATGTGTGTATTGTTTCGTATACGAGGGCTGCTCCGCAAGTTGTTAGCTGCTCCGGCTCTACTCATGCGATTACAATATTATTTATACCATTGTGAGGGATATTTCAGTACTTATTGATGTGGAGTAAATACATTTTTAGAAAACGCTTAGTTTTTTTTATTATTAATTTTTTACTTCATAGCGTCGAAGCCTAACCATCAGTCATGAAAATCAGTAAAACAGTATTTGTTAAAAAAAAGCAATTGGTCTTTTTAGGTGCTGCTAATTACGAATCTCGTCGGTTTTTTTACGTATAAATCGTTTTGATTGAGTAAACATTATTATGATCTAATAGGTGTAACAATGAGTCCTTCATTAAAACTAAAAAATTCTGATATTTAAAAAAATGTATACGTACTTATAACATTATTTATTGATTTATACATTGGAAATAGCAAAAGAAATAGAATAATTAGTCCCGGTTAAATTGAAGTTCGATTTTCAAAGATTTCAATACGAAATTCATTGAATTGTGCCTAAAATTGCCGTTTTTTCTAAGCAATTCGTAACTCGATACAAAACAGCTTTCAGTTAAAAATATATCATAAAAAATCTATTCGCATTAATTTATAAAAATTTCATGGCCATAATTTAGCATTGAAATATCACTCACAATGGTATAAATAATATTGTAATCGCATGAGTAGAGCCGGAGCAGCTAACAACATTCGGAACAGCCCTCGTATTTGTCTAGTAAGTTTTGGCAAACTTTAAAAGCCAAAATAATGCATGCCATACGATTAAATAAATAAAGTATGCATGGTCCCTGTGGCAATAATTGGTCAGACTCGGGACGCCATCACTATCATCGCTGCTGGTGGTGCATTTATCTGCATTTATCACCCAGAATAGAGGTCATAAGAATTCATACAAGAAAATCATAATTCACAGACAAACTACCTAATTAGTTTTGTGGAGCAATGTAATGTTATATTTCAGTGTAAGGTCAGTTTTAATAAACAAAAAAAAAGTGAACGATTTCTTAATAGGTTCATAATAATTTATTGTAAAAGCCTTTTAGTGAAAATTACGCCCACGAAAAAGGCTTACCGCAGTTTAATGAAAACTCTGGCATCGTTGTCTTAGCGAAATTATTTCTCTCACGAATTGAAATCTCCGAAGAAAAGCTACTTTGAAGCTAGGTGAAACTTGGGTTATGAACTTAACCGTTATTGCATTGGCAACCCTCGTGGCGACCGTTTTTGTTTATTTCTTACGGCCAGGGGCGGGGTGAGTGGCTTTTGTCGTGACTATCGTAACTGTTTACTTTGTCTTCAATTACCTAATTCATTTCCTTCCTAAAAGCACCCTATCTTATAGGTATGTTATCGACACAAAAACATTTCATCTAATGCACATCTAATGCATAAACAATACTGAATTTAATAAAAAAAAATCCCTCCATTATAATAAACGTAGGCATATGACGATACAAGCCGTGCCGTGTCATGTGTATGCGAGACTGCATATCGTCGGCCCGAGCTGAAGCTACCTACTGCAGCGATCGAATAATTCATAGTGAAACGTGAGCGAAGGGTTTCTGGCACGCTCTGCTCCTGAGAGATTTACATATTTCTACTATACGGTCCCGAGTTGTATGGATCGCACGTGGCCGGCGAGCCTGCTGGCTACGATAAGACATGCTCCTTGCTCACATCTACAATATCTACATACTCCACATTGGCATAAACTTCCTCAGCCTCGTATCTAGCTTGTACGACGTTTTCAAATGTGAGCTTTGTTTCCTAGAGCGGAAGGTTACTTTTGCTAATTATTGTACTGATAACTTAGTTAAAGATAAAACGATCTTGACTAAGTAACTAGTCCTTACTAACATGCCACAATAATTTTGCACTCCAAGCGATAACATTGTTCATGCAAATATGCCAATGAATTGAAATTCAATTCCCGATATTTTATATCTATTACTTGGTACCCACCTGCTAGTGGTATCTAACTGTTTGAAGAATCTTTATTTTATTCAGATATGTCGTAACGCTCTTTACGATTTTGCTTATTATTCAAGTGTGTTGTTACTACGTTTTTACCTTCAAGTCTAACGGTAGATATGCACATTTCGGCGTCAGATTTCGATATTTTTATTTGCTCAGCTATTGAGTTTCAAAAGGAAAAACAAACTGTATATCCGGCATAACGGTTTATTTTTATGTTCACCCTTTTTGAATAAAAATTCATTCAAACCGTGCCATTCAAGCTTCACAAGGTTAGCCGTCGATAATTTACAGAAAAAACACTTCGTGCCAGCCGCGCAGTGCAAAAATTAAACGTCACTCAGCTATCACATGATAGACGGAGCAGAACACTCCCTCTGGGAGCGAGCGTCTTCTGTCGATTCTACTTTACGCCCCTCTCTAACTAAATGTTCCGTTAGGGTTACGAGAACTTCGCTTCAATTTATGCTAACGTAACCGGAGCCGAGTTCGCCGATACCCGTCTATTCAAATCTTTATTACACCTGTCCGACGCTGCAGTCACCCTTGTAGCGCCGGCCGTCGGCTAAATAAAATAAAATTGAATACATCATGAATGTACCCAATGTTAATCCAGCCTCATGTTATCGTTAAAAAGTAATAAATATAAAGCAAACAGCGCAATCTAGCCAAGCTGCTTAATTCGCATATCGATGTAATCTAAATTGTTTCTTAGAGACGGAGGCTTCACAAAAGTTCCAGCGAGCGACGCGCGCCTAATACTCCACGATGTCAGTAGAGAATTTCGAGAGTCAAGGGCCATTCCAGCATCGTGATCGCTAGAGAGTCGTACGCTCAAAATGAAACGTCGTATCTTATTTTATGATTAGCGGCTCGAAAGCGCTCCGTAATTTTGTTAGTTCCGCCTTTCTGGTGCTGGGGGCGAGCGCAGCGAGTGTAGATCGATGCGAGCCTTGCGTGCGAGTGCAAGCGGGAGGGCACTAACCGACGCTAGCGCCGTCCCCGTCGCGCGTACCGCCTACTAGGCAGCCATGTTGCGCTCGACCTGCGCTCGCCCGACCGCCATTGTAGCTAGTGATGTTCTCCTACTAACTCCGACTCGATGTAACACGCTATTATAATAACTCGCGCCCAACTTCCTCGGCCTGCACCAATAACTGCCGAATTGCTTTTCACTCCTATAAGTCTATGGAATGGATATAAAAGGAGTTGCTCTTGTATTTTTAGTTCAAAATATTTGTTTATTTCGGGTGTCTTCACCGCAAAGTAGTTTTACTAAGAAAAATCACATGTATCGATGAGTTTTACATTTTTACCTTACTGAAAAAACCTAACATCATTTCAGCCGCAGATCACGCAGAATGTAGATATAATAACTCCGAAAAACTACCACAACCCCATTAGGATAACGAAGAAAAGTCATGTCACATTTGCAGGTTGAATTGAATGGTAATTCACTTCTGAATGTTCATATCGACAACTATCAACGTGACGTTTACTAACAAAGTTGTTGGTTTGGGGTCATGTAAATACGGGGCTTTGTATAAATCGTCCAATATTAGAGAAGTTTGAGTGTCGATAAAATGATATCGATAGAAAACGCTTGGTGAAACAGCTCCGGAATTAAAATGTCAGACGCGCGGCTTGGGCGAGCGAGGGGGCGGCGTGGGGGCGCGGGGCGGAGCGGGCCGGCCGGCGTTATTAATAACCATAAGCCGGTAGACGCACGAACGTCCAGAGGGGCCAGCGGCGGTAATGAGGAATCACTAATTATATTTTACTGGACTCCAGCATTAAACCTACCTTAATTACACTGCGATGCTGTATTTTACATTCGCAGCTGTATTTTTATAGTCGATCGAAACATCCATATAGGTATAATAACTAAACGTAACTTCTATAAAAAGCAAAAATACATTAGATTTGAGCGTACAAAACCTATAAGTATTCCTAATACGCCGTCTATAATAATACACGAACTGTCGTTTACTTAAGCCGCGTTATCTGAGGCGGTGCTCGCAGAATAACCGGGCCAGAATGACAAGTTATAATGGTCTCTCGGAGTACGGTCCGTTTTAATATTCCCCCACAGTCGCCGCTTGCGCGCGACAGCTCTACGCGTCGCTAGTCCGCCGCGCCAGTAAAAAACAGATAACACAGTATATTTTATTGTCAAGGAAATATATTGTCAAAGGCCGTGCGATTAATTGCTTGACTCTGCTGAAGTGGGCATCTGGGATTGTTTCCATAAGGATTTTGACTGACATCCTTACATTTTGGAGTTTTGTAGAATTTGGATATGTTGTCAATGTTATCATTTTATTTAACATTATTAAGTTGATTGCTTCTGTAAACGTTTAATAATGGGATATGTGTGTATGGCAAGATTTCTTATTAAAATTTATGATATGATAAGATTAAGTAACATCCAATATTATGACTGTAGGGTAAAATATTTGTATTCTCTTTAGTATTAATATTCATATACCTAATAGACGGTAAGTAGGTAGTAATAATCTGAGGAATTTAACTATTGCAAAAACATGTTTCATATGAGCGGAACCACGCAAAAGCTTCAACAAAATACGGAGTTGTTGTGCAGAGAAGCCCGGTCTCATAAACAAACTGCAAAATGCTACAGATTCTGCGAACTTTAGTGTGGCATATCGCCCTCGCTGGCAGGAAGCCTCTAAAGCGCTGACTGCGGAGCGCGCATTCCCGTGCGGCGGGCACGGGCAGGGCTGCCGGAATGCCACGCTAGATAAATGGCGCCCCTGCAAGCAACACAGAATAATCATATTCTAGCCGAGAAAAAGGAAACGGTCAAATTAATACATCGCGCATTATATCACTTTGCTGCTTAAAATATGCTGTGATTACTGTTTAATGCCGCCCCCACCACCACTCCAGATTCGTGAATAACACAAACAGGTTTTGTTGGTCTCAAGTTTCGAGTTCAATAATGGAATACGGGTACCGAATTCAGTCGTATTAATTTTACCTTTAGTTGGTTGAATGTAGTGCAGTTTACAATGTAGACAACCCTATTTGAAGTGACTCTCGAAACGGACGTCAAAGGTCTAGCCCGACGACGGCACGATTTAGTGCGGGCGGCAGCAGTGCGAAGCGAAGGCGGACTGCAGCGGCTGAAACCGCAAACTCTCATTTACACTGCACCCGGCACAATCGAGGTACTCTTTCAGTCCACCAGCACCACCACAAGCACTTTAGTTGGAAATCTAAATTCGGTATGCGAAGTAGATACCGCAGTCTCAGGTAGTCGTAGTCATTTCCCCCCCGGCTACACATGGGGAGCACGTTTGAAAGATTAGAACTTGTAACGTCGTCGATATCGGACGACGGCGCATGATACGTCAGTTCCCGACGGCAAACGCTCCAATATTGAAACTATTCTGCGAAAACATGCTCAATTTCGTGTTAACATCACTCGACTAATCCATTTCGGGGTCTTTCGCGTTTTCAACGTTGAACAGAATCGTGATTATGATAAGCCGTTTTCAGAATACGAATAAGAACTCGCAGAAGACGAGTGACCGCCTAATTTAGCAATGTTGACCGGCTGAGACTTATAATACGAACTTTGACGAAGCCACTTTCGAGATTGGTGCTAGGGTATAACATATACGTAATCCAAATACGTATAGAATCTGTAAAGACGGCTTTAATTTTAAACAAGGGAAATATTTCCCGTAAAACATTTATAAACTAATGAAATGAGCAGTGTGTTCCTTCTTTGTTAATGTCGACGCATCTGAAACGTTTATTCATTAAGTCTGCAGGAAAAGCTATGATCAAGTTTTGACTCGCCACACAGACGGGGATAATGAGGGTTGCCTGCGGACGACAAAGTAAATTGTCGACAAAATAACAACGTTTCGCTTTAGCGCATTCGAGACTGATTTCTTTCTGTTCCTCCGATGTAAGCACGAACTTGTTTTTGTTATTCAATGTAACGGGAGAAATTGAGTTTCGACTTAGTTTGGCTTGTCGTTAAAACGTTCAACAGAATCGATACGATTGAACACTTAAAATGTCTGCCGTTTTACTTTTATGTCGAGATGCTTTTTGTTAATGCATTTCCACAAGCCGGTGTACTTATTTTACCGAAATTAAATTACGCAAACACAGTAAGCGTGCTTATTTTTAATTCGTTTGCAACGGCCTTTATCTTTGTGCAATGTTACTCGGGAACGTAAAGTTATTCCTGGTGGCTTAGTCCATCTCTTATAGTATTCTCCGCGTCCGTTCCAAGAATTCTTGGATCGAGAAAGATTTTAAAATATCTCGCATAAAGGCAGATGGAAATGGAAAGGAATAGTTTCGTAGAAGCCCGCCGCCGTTTTCAATTAGTCGCTTAACTGGGGCTGCCGACTACAATCTCGAAGATTGTATGCTGCCTGACATCGGCCTTATATTTATTCGACATGACATCAAGTCACTTTTAATGTGTTCCACAGAATTTGTCTTTGTTTCTAACATATAGTCCAATCTCAATTCTTTCGTTTAACAAAAGTTTTTATGACTATTTAAATTAAGACGAATGTTGTTTTGATCTAATGTAATTTCTGAATAAATTGAATACTTATGTATTCTTAATGGGATATACGCTTTCTTCCTCTGTCTGTATGCAATATACTTAATGTATAGACTAGGACATTAAAATATTAGAGATTGCTACAACGAATTAGGTCAATGCATATATTAACTAGTTTTTCTTTCCCCAGGGCTACCCACCCCCGCCGAGGCCACCTCAGCCGTCCACACCAAATGCACATGATCCGGATTCGGTAAATAATTTATTATACAGTTAACATGTGTATCTTGTAGGAGCTACATTCAAATCAAGTCAAGTGTAGGTAGTCTTTATGCCACAAAGGTATTTTTGAAACCTGATCTAGGAGCGTCGAATCAATTATCTTCTAGCAAGTACAACCACGATTTTCTATCTTCAATCGTGTTCTTTTTATTAAGCCAGGATTCGTGAATATTAATTCTGTCCTCAACTAGCAGTTATTAGCTTGTGAATTAATCGGTGTAGCGTCGTATAAGAAGACTTCTACGCAATCAATCAACGACGACATGTGGCCGATGAGTCATGGATCCGCTTATTAAAAAGCTATCAGAGGCGTGCTAATGTCGAACAAAATACCTTCCTCGTAAACACCAAGTCAGTTTAATGTGTATCGTACCCAGAATTTCCGACTTAACTGATTAAATATGTTTTGTATTCTATTGGAATGCACATAGTTATCCATTCCTGTATTGAATTAGCAACGTTCGCGTCGGACTAGTCACTAGAGTGATGTACGCTAATGGCTAAGTAACGTACCAGCTAGAGTCACGTACACAAACAATCAAGTAAAGCGCTATACTTAGTGTACCACATAGTCAATGTTCAAGTGCCTAGTCTTCTCGTGGCGTTGAAAGGCTGCAACATTCCGCGGACATCCACGTTGCCTATTTATTATTCGGCACGTCATTATGAAATATATAACTCGAAATTACTTTAATAAGATGAATTTTCAACAAAATATGATAAAGTTGCCGCATTAACTGATTAATGAGATCGTTACGGGCGCAATATTCGTGGTAGTGGTCGGTAATTACCACCGCTTCGCCGTCCCACACGTGCACGGTAGCCGGCGTACTCGAAACGGAACGGTTATGAATAAAAATAATCGTAAACGTCGCGTCTTCATTAGCGCACAGCACATGTGGGCCTGTGAGTATGAGCGTGAGCCTCGCCGAGCTCTATTTGCGGACTGACACTCCATATTCCGAGTTAGCGAGCTGTCCGCCGACTCACTTGACAATAAGCTTGCTTGCTAAAAAGCTGCTGCTTAAAATGAAAAGCTCATTCTTACGAAGCCGTAAATAATATTATTTACATACCCCTCTATTGTTTATATTCGTAAAATGAGAGCAATTTCCTATTCCGACATTTCCGAGTGCCAGATGTCTGGAGGAAATCGAAGCACCTTCGTGCGTTAGTGGCGACACGAATGAAAATTTAATTAAGTTAGGAGGAACGGAGTGGTTTTGTTGATCGGGTGTCTATTTGTGCTGCAGCTATTCATTTGGCCATTTCATTTGGAGCGGATCAAAGTGATGGCTGTGTAGGACGGCTGATGGGAGAGACCGTGCAGTTCATTTAGCCGGCGGGCGCGCCCTCGGTGCCGCTCGCGTGCGTTGCGTTGCGACTTGCGACCTATGCGACAAAAGTATTGCCGTCGACAGTGACATATTCGTTAAGGGTTGTCACACGCCCTCACTGAAGGTTTTTAGTGCAATGCGATTTACGGAGATCGGAAACATTTTATTTTTGCATAGGTGATTTTTTCATAAAAAAAAGTATCTTAGATGAGTTAAATTTTAAAGATGCCGCCGTTTACCATTCCTTTTCTTATAGCGGGGATTTTAGTGACAGTCATTGGACGTTAAGTGATAATCGTTTATGAGGTGAATTATATCGGTCTTTCATGAATTTGCCATTGGTGCTGATCTCCAACATTCGTTTTACGTTATTGTGAAAGAATATGTTAAACAACAATTTACCAAATCTTACAAAAGGTATCAGTTTTTTGTTAGTATTTTCCAACCCTGACAGTGGTGTGTGCGTAGTGTGCGAGTCTGTTTGATGTTGATTGATACCGTTAGGCGGGCGGCATTGTCTCGCGGGCCGGGGGAACCCAAATGAGTGGAATTATTAAACCCGGCCCGTACGATGTGACGCTTTTTGTAATGACTGTACCGGCGGACCCGGCCGACCCGGCGCGGCGAGGGGACTCCTATCTATTGTAACTTCGAACAACAGATCCTGCCTTTATTTTTTATTTCGCTCTTTGATTATTTCAAGTGCGATTTTTACTTTCGATATTAGAATTCTTTATGATCCTGTTACGCATTTGATTAGCGTTTTATTATGTTAAGGGGTGCGTGGATAAATATTCTCAAAGCAGAAAAAGAAGTTAACCATTCATAGAGTGATGATATGAAGGAATAAATTCATCTCTCTAGAGCAAGTCTTCCTCGGGGAGCTAGTGAGCGCAAACGTATACTTAGTTTCTCGCCGTATGCAAAATAATTTTAATAATAATTATTAGATTCAAAAATTTGATTCTTATTTTGTGCCCAATAATCAACAAAAGCTAAGAAAATTATTCACCGCCTCTACCGTCGTTCCCGCGCAAGAAACATGAAGGGTTCTAATGCAAGGTATTTATTTATGCAACTCCAGGCTTTCTGAATGACGGGTCTAATGTGCCGGCTCAAGAGGAATAGGCGCCCCGGCGCTGAGGGGATTGCTTTGTACAAATGTCCTTTTACAATATCATTCATAATCTCGTGCATTACCGCGCCGCGCCGACGGAATGGAAACAATATACAACGATTATACAATATCTTAACTGTTGGAGTTAACAATGCAGTTTGCGTTGGGATTACCGTTGGTAGGTATAGTCATATGTTGAGGTAGCGTATGTTACCTTCTCATCGTATTTAAGTGCTTTAGACACATAATGATTTTATATTGGTTTGTCTCATTCTTCAAGTGATACGTTTATATATCGTATGTTTATTAAATACTTAAAGTACTATTTTAAACTGTCCATGATATGAAATTCACCATTAAATGGCAATCAGCTGTAAATTACCGATCCTGAATAGGACTCGGTAAGAAAGCGCTTTTTATAGCCTAAAAGCGAGAGCCCAGCGAGAGCCCGGTCGCACAAGCATAATAATGCTCTGAAGCTCTAGTATAAGTTTTACCGAAACAAAACTTTAAGATCGCGTTTGAGTTTTATCCTCAATTTGTATGGGATTTGACAGCTAAACGCGAACGCGGTCGTAACGTTTTGTTACGGTGAAACTTATACTAGAGCCTCTGCTGGAAACTTGACTTATGTAAGAACGTACAAAAGTAATGCGTAATATACAAATGTAAAAAGCGAGAGGCAGGGCAGCCCGGTGCACGTTCATAACAAACGAGATTGAGCGGGGCGGGCAGAGCAAATGAACGGCGGCAGCGAACGTAATCAGCCGTCGGCGCTAACGTGTAGCCACAACCAACATTTCCCCACAAAACAACACTTTACCCATTTCCATTGACATGAGAAACAAAATAAAATCCACTCGACAAACAATCGTGATCCCTACTCGTGATTTTTGTATAGCCCTCAACCTCCGAAACGCGCCATCGACAATTTGTGCCTCAAACAAAATATCTTTATCGAGTGAGCCGGCGGCGTCTGGCGGGTCCTCGAGCCGGCCCAACTTTCTGATGGAGACCTCCGTCCTTGTCTGCTAAATTGGTAAGGGTTGACACGAGGCGACGCGCCCTTATCTCTAGAGATGATGATACGTAAAAATATTGCTACTGATAGCATAATCAGTTTAGTTATGAAAATGACAACAGTTTTCTCTCTTGAGCGTATTTTACGGAACCTTTAGTCCGTTCAACGAATATTTAGATTTAGTCGTGTTGTTAAGTGTTGAGTAATATTCTAGTTTCTTTGATTAACTTTCATTTAACACTTACTTATGATGTTTTATTTCTTTCATTTTAAACTAGCAGCCAAAGTGGAGGCGACCGATAAAGGCAAAGGCATTATCCAGACACTTGATTTCTCGCGAAATTTCCGAGCTGCGCCTCGGCTTACGACCGCTCCGAACACAAATTTCATTTGGGGAACATGAGCTCTTCGTACAAAATTGCGAATTGTCGAGCGCGCGAGTTCCGTTTTTAATTGAATAAGCTGAGGGTGCTATATAATATAATCCGGGCCGGGTCCGCCCCGGGCCGTACTCGCGTAAGCGGCCTACGCAGCCTCTGTTTGTTTTTGATCTGAATTTTGTGCCTGCTTTCTGCGCTCGCGGTGTTGTCAGTGTTAGGGTTACCTCTTGACGTGCTTCATTTGCTTGTAGAGAAATCAATTTCAGTTTATTCGAATAGTAAAAATAAACTAAGGGCCTGTTTACACATTGATTAGTGCGAGTTCATACATTTGCTGCAACTGCGAGTAGCTTTTGTATGGAATAATTAGTGTCATCATAAATTTAAGAGTTAAACTCTTGGCGGTGTAGCTCTATCCATCTGACTCTGGTCTAGGGCCGCTTCCTTGACCTCTTTATACGACGTGACTGCTACTTTTTTAGGGTTCCGTACCCAAAGGGTAAAAACGGGACCCTATTACTAAGACTTCGCTGTCCGTCCGTCTGTCTGTCATCTGTATCTGTATCTCAAGAACCGCGATAGCTAGACAGTTGAAATTTTCACAGATGATGTATTGCTGTTGCCGCTATAACAACAAATACTAAAAACAAAATAAAATAAATATTTAGGGGGGGCTCCCATACAACAAACGTGTTTTTTTGCCGTTTTGTCTGTCGCCAGGCTGTATCTCAAGAACCGCGATAGCTAGACAGTTGAAATTTTCACAGATTATGTATTTCTGTTGCCGCTATAACAACAAATACTAAAAACAAAATAAAATTAATATTTAAGGGGGCTCCCATACAACAAACGTTGTTTTTTTCAGGCTGTATCTCAAGAACCGCGATAGCTAGACAGTTGAAATTTTCACAAATTATGTATTTATGTTGCCGCTATAACATCATTCTCCTAGCGTTGTTCCCGGTTATGCCCCTAAAGGAGCTCGGGGTCCGCTTTGACACCTAATCCCAAGATTTGGCATAGGCGCTAGTTTTACGAAAGCGACTGCCATCTGACCTTCCAACCCAGAGGGAAAACTAGGCCTTATTGGGATTAGATCGGTTTCCTCACGATGTTTTCCTTCACCGAAAAGCTAACGGTAAATATTCCGTAGGTACATAACTTCCGAAAAACTCATTGGTACGAGCCGGGATTCGAACCCACGACCGCCGCTTGACAGCCGCATGCCTGAACCACTAGGTTACCGTAGCTACCGCCGCTATAACAACAAATACTAAAAACAAAATGAAATAAATATTTAAGGGGGCCTCCCATACAACAAACTTTTTTTTTAACTGTTTTTATAGATAATGGTACGGAACCCTTCGTGCGCGAGTCCGACTCGCACTTGGCCGGTTTTTCTTATATTTGTTTCATGTAACTTATCTTTGGTCTTCCCACTTACCCTTCTATGATGTTATTAATAAAAGCGTCATGTGATATAAGGACAAGAACCAATCATTTTCCCTCTCCTATGCTCTATCGTTTTTATCAGTTTCCTTTTCTCTCCTACTCTTCTCAGCACTTTTTCATTTGTGTTTTTTTCTGTCCAGCTAATTTTCTCCATTCTACGCCACATTTCCAATTCGCACTTGCCCTTTCTATGCGATAAATATGCAGAAATAAATAAATAATTAACAGATAGATGTGAAGCGTTTGGGCTGCCGACACGACAGCGAGGTCTGTCGTTGTATCAAATTTTGGGTATTTATGTTCTTTAATTGTAGTTGCTCCAATACAAACATTTGTTCCTCTCCAAAAAATGGTTCGAATGGCATCGTATAAAAATCTTAGGACACAAGCGTATAGCTGATTCGTTTTTAAAAACTTCGTATGCGTTTCTTTTTAATACCACAATCGAGACATTACGGCATACGGTTTGCCTGGCGGTAATTGGATACTGTAGCCTAAGGACGCTCCAACTCCAGAGGAGTAATAAGCGCGTTGTTTACACTATACACCAACAGACTGAGGGCACTCTCGGCACAGAACATCCTCTACATTCTCATGGAGCAAGAAGTATTGGATGCTAAGGATAATCCGCTTGTAACCAATTTGAATCATTATTCGTGTTCATGTTCGATTTAATTACCTAGTGTTTCGTCATTATGCCGCAAACAATTTTTTTTTATTCAGAATATAGATGGGAGCGTACGTTGTGAATAACATTATAAATCCAATACAAAACTGACTTGAACAACGTGAACTATTAATTAAACATGTTCAGTTCAGAGCCACATTATTATGTATCGGTCGGGAAAATGTGGACACTTTTATATGTATGCAGTTTGGATAGATGGACGGGCCCGAATGTAATTACTGCGGTGAGATTTCGATAATGCGCCGCGAGGCCGCGCTCGGACGAAATACGCCCGAAAACGCGTTGAGTTTTAATAATTTATGTGGTTCATTCACGTGACAGATAAAGCTTTTTCATGTTTTCCATTTGTTGTAAGTTATAAGTACTTAAATAAAGCGCTGGATTGAAATGTTTGTCTGATTGTACTGCTTGGGTTGTTGACGACCACTGGGTCTAACCGCGTAATTTACAAGAAAAATCATAATCATATCATAATTTAACACGAGAGTTCGAGCAGACAATATCATGTTTTAAATCGCTATAAAATACCTTTGCAAAAAAATGTTTTCCGGAGATTGGGTCTTTTTTGTGCAGATTTTGTTAAAAGTATAAAACAGGGGAATAGTAGATTGTTCGACAACGGTCTAAAATAACCCATATTACCACGAGTTGGTTATTTTCCCGAGCGAAGTGTAATAAGTGTAATATGGCTTTTAGACCAGAGTTATACACTCTACTTTTCTCTTCGACTACGAGAAAATAGTAAAAACAAAGATTATCCATCCAAAATCAATAATAATTTCCACGGCGGTTTTAGACCAGAGTTATACACTCTACTTTTCACTTCGACTACGAGAAAATAGTAAAAATAAAGATTATCCATCCAAAATCAATAATAATATCCACGGCGGCGAAAGGATTGCCAAATTTGCCCTCTGGCGGCATGTTTTTTCTAATAAACCTGCTTTGACACAGATACAAAATATTGACACCACTAATTAAACGCCACTGGCCATTAAAACAGTGCATCCAGACGGCCAAGCGCGGGGGACAGCATAAAGCGAGATAGGCAGCAGTCTATCCCGCTCAATCTCATAGCTTATGCCATGTATGCAGCCAACCAAGATTGAACGTTTGGACGCGGCTATTGATGGCCAGAGGCTTTTGTTTTAATGATTTTGAATTCGGGAATAAAAAACGCCTAATATTTGAAAAGAATTCTATTTCCTGATTGGTCGATTTGATATATAGTTGTATTCTGATTCGTTGATAGCAAATACAAGTGTTTTTTTAAATAGTTGTGATTGGTGGATTTAATACGTTTAAGTGGTTTGATTGGTCAAATTAATAGTTATTTGTTATACAAGGGTGCAAAGTTGTATTTTACCCGCGAGTGTGGAATTGAAACACAAGCAAGCGAAAGGATTCTATAGTTGAACCACGAGCGAAGCGAGTGGTTCTAAATTTGAATCCTGAGCGTAGTGAGTGTTTCAACACGTTCTTAAATATTTATTTTATTCTGTTTTTAAGTATTTGTTGTTACAGCGGCAACAGAAATACATCATCTGTGAAAATGTTGTATTAAGGGGTTTTTGCGTTTTGTTATCTGTCAAAAGTCTCAACAGCTACTTAAACACGCTCCAAGGTTAAATTACTTTCCCCACTAGTGGATAAAATGCGTTTTTGCTCACTGGTTTTAAAGGATAAAAGACGGCTTTCCGACACAGTGAGGGGAAAAATGTTTTAAAATTATGTATAATATTTTCCCTAGGGGTTAAATGTACTACTTTAGCCCCGCTATCTAAGCCTAATATGACACACTTTTTGAGCATGAGAAGTGAAAAATAGATTCTTTTACACACGCTCTTCAGGTATGCGCATACGTTTTTCCTATGCAAAGCGGCGATGGTCCGTTTGCCAGTGGGTGCACAATAAAAAGATTTACCCCAATTACTGGGCCGTAGTTGGGCCGGCGCCGGGTGGTTTAATCGCGCCGTAAAAACGCTGTGCCGCCGGTAACGAGGCCGTAAACCGGACTGCACGATACGACGGCGTACTGATACGCAACAGAGCCTTCCCAGACTTCTGCAATGGCTATAATTCTTCTCAAATTGTACGTCATAAGTTACGAGCCGAGTTTGGAATTAATTGCTCTTGTAGAAGGAAAAGAAAATCGCGCGCCAATGGAAATATCTACGTGCAGTCAGTACACAGACATGTACAGACATAATGTCTGTACCAAAGTACAAAATAGCGGCCATGTGCGTGTCGGACCACGCACAACGAGGGTTCTGTGCCTATTAAAAAGGTCGTATCGGTACTGAAATCTTATGGCACTTACGTCTTTTTCCTTAAGGAAGGCAGTTTTTTAGAAATATTTCAAAAACCTTTGAAACAATCTTTCATATTTTTAAAATACACGGTTCAAAAATTAGAGGGGGGGGGGCGACACAATTTTAGTGACTTTCGAGGCGATTATCTCCGACTCTATTCACTTAATCAAAAAAAAAAAAAAACCTTATATTTATTTTGAAAGGTCTATCGATTGTTGTGCCACAAGTGGCCTTGCAATGAAAACATTTTTTTTGACTTTTTAGTTTTATGTATGGAGTAAAAAATTTTTTTTTGTAATTTAATTACAAAACTATGTAGCGGCTAACAAAATACACCTATCCTCTAAATGTTATTCAAATACACC
The DNA here is from genome assembly GCA_947578815.1 of Epinotia ramella. Classification (NCBI taxonomy): domain Eukaryota; kingdom Metazoa; phylum Arthropoda; class Insecta; order Lepidoptera; family Tortricidae; genus Epinotia; species Epinotia ramella. Next base: position 5,053,605 of record OX388201.1, on the reverse strand, counting down.
TTATAGTTTTCGAGTAAAATGCCTGTGACATACGGACGGACGGACAGACAGACATGACGAATCCATTTTTCAGGGTTCCGTTTTTTGCCATTTGGCTACGGAACCCTAAAAAGGTACGTTCTTCGTCTCTACGATTAATTATGTAAAACAACGTCGTGACATAACATTATTTTAGTTATTGTATCAGACCTTACTTAATACTTGCTCATTTTTTTAAAAATCTAAATTTCAAAATCGTGGAAAGGAAATTCAAAATAGCTGTGTGCAAAATGTTTCGCATTCGGGTAGTTAGTTAGTCTGTTTCTCCGTCCGTAAACCTCGCGTGCCGCCCGCCGCATTTACTTTTAACTGCATCGGACATCGCTGTAATTTCCAGCTAACGATATTAACATACTTTTCATTGCAAGTTCTATAAATTTAAGCCCAATTGTGACTTTTACTACCACCCTAATTAATTCTTTTTTTTACATTTCACATTAAAGCGAAATCCGGGCGCGCTATAAATACTTCACGGCAGTCTTAAAATTCACGATCACGGGCACGATATATCAGATATAAAGTTACGACTATATGACCAGATAAGGCACTTGGAATTAAATGTCAGTCTGCTAAATTTACCGCTTTTCATCCGGTACCGGTTTGTATACTTAACTTTATAAAGATATATAGGGCTATTTCTTAGCCAACGTGTTCCTTTTAGGGGTACATAAGATTTGGTTTGCTGTAAAAAAAATATTGCCTTCACTTCACTTGTTTGCATCTAGCAATCGCGTGTAAAATAAAGCGGACTTGATTCACTCTCGGGTACATATATATCTATATTCATCGTTTTCTTTTAGTCGCCGGCGCGCTATTTGTCTGCCATCCTCAGAAATTCATCAATAGAATGTACCCAAACAAAGTTTATTGTGGAACAGTACCGTCGTCGTTATTATTTCAGCGGCGAGTGCGGATGTCGAGTCGGTCGTCGTAAAAGCGGCCGTGTCGTTTATGGCAGCGACCCGAGAACGGGGTCGAATGGCCACTGTTCCGGGCGGTCGTAACGTAACCGAGACCACCCCACCTTGTTTATGAATTTTCATATACTGTAAACAGCAGTTACCTTAGAACAGTGGCGTTCGTATCTCGCCCATCTCTCCCCTCTGATGTACCTAAATTCGAGGGATCAAGGTCGGCATAAAGATCGGTAATGTAGGTCTGGTTATGGGTTATTGTAATCGTGACTGACGGCATTGACCCCGCGACCCCAAGTGTGCCGTGACGCAACGAGTGTCGTTGCGACCATCAATCACCGGTTCGTTTGTGACGTTTCGCGACCTGTGCCACCGATCCCTGTTGCTTACCTAATCCCAACCTTTTGTTCTTCTCTGTGTTCTGCTCCCATTACATTCCATTTGTACGCACGTTCGGATATGTCTCCTCGTCAGACTTGGAAGACAATGGCTGTGTTGGTTTGGTAATTAACATTCAGAAAGTTTTAGTAAGCTTTTTCGAGACTTAGTTTTCTGTCCCCTGTAATTGTATTGACTTATGGAAGTTATACGCAGAATAAGGTTGTAAATATTTATCTTTCCTGTTCCTGATAGTTAAATTAAGGACATGGGCGCTTTGAATTCATGCAATGGTCAAGTCAAAACTACGTCCAGAGATTCAGGAGCGCTATATCTGCAGATTTTATTTATATTGACTAGAAAATCTTTAACTTTGGGAACATATGAGACATTTTCTAGGTTCTGTATGTCCAATATGCCCTGACAAAAGTCCCCATCTATACTTGTAAACCGATCTGCCAGTGAACACTGCAATATTCCCGTCGAATGATGTCATGTGGTGTGGTTGGCACGGACACGCCTGGACTTACGGTCGCTTCGTGACCAAGACAGTAAACGACTCATGCATTCCTAGTCTCAGTTCATGCCGAACAACCGCGCGCGTTCTGCGAAGCATCAAAACGAGCCGTTTTTATGCTGAGGCATGGGTGACTGCGATGGCACGTCAGCTGAAACGGAATTATAAACAATTGCTCAGCGATGCCGTACTGATACCAATCTAATGCAAATCACGCTTGGAGTAATAAGAGGATATGAACTATTTTTTATTATTCTCCCGTGCTTAATTTGAATGAACTGCTTTGGGATAATTTTAGACGATATCTCTAGTATTTGATCAGCATGTACAACTCATAAGTAGGTTGGCCCGCCTATTTTCCGAATGTTTAAATCATAAATTATGTCACTAAATAGACGATAAAAGAATAAGTGACTGAAAATCAGTCTATCTAATTTCTACACGATTTTGTACTCATTATTATTCGGAATATATTTACAGATGGCCCCTTCCGGTTGGCTGTGATCCAACGGGGAAACCCCAGCGTATAGCAGACGATTTGATAATTACGGCGTGGTGTGTTGTAATGTGTAGGATGTTTATATGTATTAGACGGATGGATATTCTTCCATTCAACACATTCCGATTTCATAGCCGTGTTTGGGTCAATGTCACGTCACACGGCATCCATCTTTGTTTTGTGTAAAGTTGTTGTGTATTTATATTGACGTTGTAGAAGCACGTGCCTGTTAGCAAGCATCCAAGCGTTTCTTGCTCGAAAGTGAGAGTTCCAAGTTTCTCGAGATTGCGCTCTGCGTCTCGCATCGACCGAACCTCGCGGATTTATATACCTCGTGTAATTTGCATAAATAAGTATTACCCTACTAAAGCGGCAAAACAAATTTGTCTCGCCGTCGTCTGCTCTGTTTACATCACCAATATAATAATATACATTTTCTCAAACATGCAATGAAATATTGACGTTGTGTTCTTCATAATGGGCTTCGAAGTGTCACGTTTAGGGCGCAGCGAGACGAGAGACCCGTAATGGCATTTCATACAAAATTGGAGGCCTAGTCCTGCAAGATGGTCTTTTTTAATTTCCATTCCACAATTTGTGGCACAGGATCACGGCATTCAGCCATGAAAATAAAAGTTTGATTTCTAGGAGTTTTTTTAATTTATTTCATTGCATGTTTGAGAAAAGCACTGTATATACCTCGGCGTGAAAAGGGGTTGCCAGCCTCATAACTATCCGACCTCGCTACGCTCGGCCGTCTATATGTACTCGGCCGGCAACACCTTTCTTCCCGGCCTCTGTAGTAATGTACTATTGAATGCGTCAGTATTATTCACATCCACAATGTAGCACGGAATAAGGGTTTTAACTATCGCAAGTAGCATTATGCGAGTGGGAAAATCGTACCAAAGTGGAGCTATGAATAGACGTGTCAGCTGTTCATCGGATGGCTCAGACGGTTGTTCCGGGCGGGTCGTCCCGATAGCGGCTCTTACTTTGTACTGGTTCGTACCTATATGTATAAGTAAGTACCGAGGGCCGGAGGCGTTCGTGAGTGGGGGATGCCGCCAGATAATAAATAAAGAGTGCAACGATTGCGGCCGCCGGCCGGGGACAGGGGGCCGGGAGGAGGCCGAACATTTTAATGTTCCGACGCCAGACTTTATATTAAACATTCGACCTTGGCAATGGCCTACATCGACACTGGGACACGCACTCCCACTCCTAATGTCACGAATACCTCATTTAACGCTTCCGCACTTTCGAATAATTATCTGCCATTAACAGGGAACTAACTAAGGCACGGCATTGAATCAAATACCTTATCTGTGTTACTGTTGTTGACTCGGGCCAAGGTCTATGTCACGCATGTTTTCGTCCTGTCTCACTAGGCTCAGTTTATCCTTATCTAACATATTGTTGCAACGATATGATATCAACAATCAATAATACACTAATTTACCTCCAACATAGTTTCGGGTATCTTTTAACGAGATCATAACCTCAGTTACTTGTGTTGCCTTGTGGATGACCCACAGACGAGAAGCATCCGTCTAAACTGAGTCTGCCAGTTCGGTCTAATAGGTCCGGGTATTGTAATCACGTATAATGGTCTAGTAATGTGGGTCAGTGACGAGAGCAGAGACAGGGTCGAGATGCCATTGAACAGTGACGCGTCGGCGATTCAGTTTCGTTACTTAACTTACGTAACGACCGTGCATTGTCTTGCGTATGAGAAGCCGCCCTATAAAAATACATAATGTGTGATGTCATTGAAGGAAAATTGCAATGCGTCATGCTGGCGCTTGCGATGGTGTATTCGGTATTGATAAGAAGTGACAAGTTTAACAGATTTGCACAATACGCCACGAGACAGCCTCATCATATTTTAAACGTCAACAAAAATGTTTAGCTTTTCAGGAGTCCGTGCGCCCACAATGGATTCACAACTTCGAACGGAAGTGTGACATTGACAGATCATTAAGAGGGACAGTGAACGTGTTAACAAAATGAAACATTAATCAAATACATATATGAATTGTTAGCAGTGTTAGCACTCTCCATCGAGCTTCTGACTATACTATTTAACACACAATCAAAATACATTCATCTAAATCTTCACCTCTCACTGTTTTTGAAATAACATGATCCGTTTTGACAAAAACCCATTTTCATACCGAGCGAGCGAGCGAGATTAATTTTGAGAATGACGGTCGTTTTAAACTTCCTACTCTACAAATAATACTTTGTTTTAGTCCTGAGGGTATTTTCGTCACAGTTATAACTTTTTATTCTATACCGGATTAAAAAAACACGACACCAAACTCCAGTGCTGAGTGCTAAAAGTCATAATCACGTTAGTAAACGGTGTCGAATTCCTCGTTTTATTAAGTCAGTGTTCTCCTGCGCGAAACGTGTGGAGATTGCCATTGTGGCTGGTATTTCCGGCCCGGATACGCAGACCATTTCCTTAAACGAATTAAATGAGATTTTTAATGAAGAAACCGATTGGACACGGCGTGTTTCTCATGGATTACTCACTTTAACGATGTAAACGTTTATTTTTTCTTAAAGCTTTCGCAATATTTTCCAAGGAAACGCAACGTGTTTGATCAAAACAAATAAGCTGGTGCGGTGGTCGGTGGCGGTTGTGCTGCAGGTGTTCGCTGTCACTAGGAAACTGGTCGGGCATCCGGTCAGAGCCGCGCCAGGCGCCCAACAGATGGCGCTGCGAGCGCCCCTCGCTCCCATACGAATTAACGTTCCTTTTGAATGCCTTCCAAGTAAACAAATACCGACTTACAATTGACGAGGATGCACTTGTGATACCGGGGACCGTTGAAATATTACTGTTTCTAAAATAATAGTAGAGATATCGCTATTTTGCACTATCATATTACAAGAACCCCGAAAACGTTAAATTCTGTTACCTATCAAATTTGCTAAGACTGCACAATGTACATCCATCAATCTCAAAGTGTAAATGGTGGATCAATACAATTTTAATCACTGATTACATGAGTCCATGCCTTAAGAAGCACAACCTTCGTCTTACGGTTCAGACCAGATCTCCACGATTGGCTATTACGGGATAAGTAGCTATCTCGGAAAATAATTTTATGGCAATATCGATAATAAGACAAATGGTTTAATTACGGCGCGGGCCGGGCCGCTTATGTAACTAATGGCGGCATAATCGCTCCGGAGGAATCCGATCGTAAACAGGCTCGCTAACCCACTAAAACATATTTCTTTTATTTTGCGGTGGCGTCCTGGCAGCACCAGCCGCTCCGAACAGGTTTCTATATAAATTTACGATAAAAGCCTGCGAGGTGCCGCCACAGCCTCACCCTTTCTGCATATTTTTCTAATTCCATCTTCAAATTTAAGCACGTCATTTATGTAACGCTTCGAAAACATTTCGTGTTGGTTTTTCTTGTAAATTACCGTCGTGACTTCGTGCTGGATAATATGTATTGTTATAACAAGTTTTGAAATTATCCCTTACTGCGGGCACTTTTTAGATGTTCGTGCGAGTACGAGTCCGCTAGTAAATGGGAATAACTTGTCTGCATTTTATTTAAATTACAATTCTGTTTCATGAATCAAAAATCAAATGCCTATTGAAATGCGCGCTCTACTTCAACGAACATTCAATTCGATTGTCGATTGAAACTGTATTTAGTTTCTAATCCATTCAAATGTAATTATCTGGTTTTTTACCTGTTTTGTGTACAATAAAGTATTTACTTAAATATATTCATACCATAAAACTTTCTCGTATTACCATTAGGAGGCAACAAATTGGCATAAAAAAATATAATTTTCTAGTCCCAATGTTTTGTTATGCTCAATACTATTGAATATTTTCTCTCTCTTCCTTCTGACAGACAATGATTCTAAAGGTCAGAATAGTGCCTTTGCGCAGACCGTTGGGCGTCCATTGTGCGCCACAGCGGCGCCGAGCTTCATCTAAACTTATTAGACGGTATTTTCTTCATTTATCAGAGACCCGTTTTCTTTCGTACAATCACCAAGCAAAAACACTCAATATCCATTCGTGAGACGTCCAGCCAGTCGTTCTGTTTTATGAGGAAACAGTCCACTACTCCATGTTTAGGATAATTTTCGTAATGTAAATATTTCTTATTGCATGCGATGGCCCTTGTCACAAGATATAATTTCTCGTTATATTGTATGTCCATACTCGTAAAATGCACATACATTTGACCCGCATCCCTAATAGGCAATATTGTTTGCAGTACGGGCGCGGTGATGTTCGATACACGCCGCTCACATGCAGATCAATATTGCCTAATTACGCTCCGCGTACAACAGTCATCTATCTATTACATATCTGATCGCTTTCAAATGTATTTACTAGGAGCGTTCTCTGTTTAGCATTATCTATGTCGTTGATATTAACGATGTTGTTATCACACGTGTACGTGTACGATTTCATGTTTATTGTGTTGTTACCTCGGCATTATTCGCATACGAGAGCCGGCTTTTATTATTCATAATGCTCTTGACTGAGCACACGTTCGTAACCTTTCATAATAAAGCCAAGCGTCGACCGCTTGTTCACATACTTTTTGCTTGAGGTATTCTGTTTAGATTCGCCATTAACGATACAATCGCTTTTATCGTTTCTAATAACCACCTCGTGTCTATGTGAGCTCAGAATACAAACACAGCACTGCCCACAGCCATTATATCTGTAGAGCTATTTCTTCTGAGTCATGTTTCTACCTTCGTAACACAAAATATGGTTCGAGCGAACAAACAACTGGTCGAGTTGGTTGGAGACTTGGTCGGGTGCGTGCAGGCAATTGTGTGTTCTGTAGCGACCCCCCGCTCTAGGTTGGTGGTTCGGTTTGCCCTCGCTCGCTCGGAGCTATACATACGTACATATGGGTCGCGGCGGCGGCGCGCGGCGTGCCGTCGCAATATCAGCCCGGTGAAATCGCTCGCCCGCCCGCTTCGCCGCACCGCATGCCTCGCCTGCGCCAGTCGCCGTGCGCCAACTGAAACGCGCGCACCGCTAGCGCAATCGAACGTTCAACAGACCCTCGCTCTCTCGTCGTCCACCTCCACCGCCCAACTCCCTGCGTGCACCCTGTACCGCCAATATCGCCACCGGTCGGCGATTACAAACGAGACGCGTCAAGGGAACGTTTTCGCCTTTACTAAGCCCTTAATCGTGTACTGTGTTCTTGTGTGAGTGCATGTGCACCTCGACTGTTGCCTGCTGATCTGGAAACGCATAGTTAAAGTTTCGAGACGGCCCTCATCATAAGGCTGCCTGCAAACACAGTGAGTATTGTCGCTCTACGTCCACATGACAGTAAAATGGAACGATTCTTATCTAGTGCCGATATAACGCTTTGCATGTGTGTGTGCGTGAGCGTGCTTACATCGAAAGCGCCCGCTTGTGTTACGTGCCCGCCGCCTTCGTGTGCGTTGGCTCAATACTCGGTTCTATTTTGTAGCCGCTAAATGTTTGTTTTTATTATCATATGACTAGTGACTGATCCAAGTTCATTTTGAACTATTGTCAACTCTATGGAATAGTGAAAGAGTGACTTTTCATATCATTTTTACTTTTATCGAAGAGATATACGCTCAGGTTGACTAGTTAGAGATTTAACAAAGTCCAAAGTAGTTTGTATTTTGCTTGGTTTTTTCTAAAAAAAAACTTAATTAACCATGTATAGAATTATCACCAGCTCCCATGAAAATATGTTGTCCAGTTCCTAACTCGAACGGTGCCGTCGGCAACGTTGGGCCTGGTTCAACGTTTATTTTACTTCGGTTCGTTCGTTCGGCGAGTATTTATTAAATCACCTATACCTAACTATCAAGCGTATTAAATCACCATGACATTTGATTTTCTCATGCCTTCAATAATCATAATTCTTGCGAAATATGTGCCTTATTTTCTTATTATTGAAACGGAAAATAATAAAAAGAAGAACTAAGATTTTTTTATTTTCGTTGTGCACAATATTGCTACGATATCATATCACTTTTTCTTTGTAGGTATTTATTAATTATTTACCTCTACATTTTAGACGTGTTGCAACATTGTGGTATTTTCGGACTGTGGCCTAATAATAAATATTTTTTTTTTTACTAAGTACAACTCGTTGCATTACTCTTACAAGTAATGAATATGTTCTTTGTAAGAAAATACATCTTTATTTCTGTCGCTTCGCTGACATGTTTCCGCAATAAATTAATTGAATTTGCAGTTATTTAGGTATGTATTTTCCGTAGTCAATTTCCTACTCTTTATTCTGTATTTAATGTATCAAATTCTGATTTGGAAAATATACAGTTCCGGGTGGGTTAGATGGCTAATGTAACTGGTATTTCATGTCATGTGTAGATTTCACGTGTCACAAGTCAGACAAGCGATCAAAAATATCTGACAACTGTATCCATCTGAATAGGCCTGCATTTTTTATATCATCAAGCTCAGTAAAGTTACCGTCGCACGTGTGTTTGCAATAGCTGTATGTATTTCTGATTATTGAATGCGATCTCACATCGCACGCGGCCGATCGAGGAAGGGCCTAACTACCTGTAAAGCGAATCGTTCACAGCTTTTATTATTCTTGTCGTAAAAACGATAATGCCGGAGAAAACATCGGCGTATCGCACATTCCTCCGTCGGTCGCTCATACAAATTATACGATGTGTGTTACGTATAGCTAGGTAGGTTGGCCGTCATTATTTATGTTCTCTAACAGTCGGCTCTGTGGTGTGGGTTAAAATCGGAGCAGTCAGCTGATCTTCAATGTGTGTGTGCGTTCTTCGGGAAACACCTTTCGATGACGTGTGCGAGCTCCGCTTAATTGGACATTCACATTGTTCCCTCGTGTTTTTATGTACCTATCGTTGTAATGATTGATACGCTTGATAAACTTATTTCGTTGTGAATTAATAACTCGACGCCATTTATTTGTTGCTTAACTCATTCACAAATAGCATTGTCATGCTCTAATTTTATCAATGGTTTCATATTTGTCTAGTTTGTGTTAATAGTGGTTTGGTAATTCATATCTCTTGTCGCTTTGGTGTTCAGAGGCTCTAGTATAAGTTTTACCGAAACAAAACTTTACGATCGCGTTTGCGTTTTACCCTCAATTTGTTTGGGATTTGACAGCTAAACGCAAACGCGGTCGTAACGTTTTGTTTCGGTAAAACTTATACTAGAGCCTCAGTACACCTGATTATCTATTATTTCTGTCTACTAACGTATCTACGCTACCCTCATTCGACGCATGGGTACCATCATCCATGCAAGGAACATGTCATTTGGCAAAAACATGCAGCCACTTCGCTACCACTGATTACACCTTCCGTACGTCAACCATAATTTCCCCGCTTCGGCTCGTCTCCGCCGCTGTATTATTTCTGTTGTTTCTGTACACGCAATCCCAGAATAATGTGTCAACAATTACGTCATTTTCTAAATTTCAAGAACGGCATAAGTGTATTATAATGATTAATGAGTCACGAGGTCAATGTACTTCTATTATCTAATCACAAATTGCTAGTGTTTATAAAATAATCCGCTTCTCGTCATTGCTGAATCTAACTACGTAGTATACTAGGTAAGTTGCCGGCGAAAGTTGAGCGGGTGCGCCCTTCACCCCTCCGCGCTCGTCACAAATAAATGAACCAAAGTCGGCATCCGACAACAATAATAATAATTCGCTCGGGCCCGATCAGCTGTTTAGTCGACACCGACCCGAGTAACAGGTGGCCTATAAAGACATTCAATAAAGTGTACCACTTGCCTTTCGCTCGGAACCTCTATTTTACACAAATGTTCCCGCTTCCTACGCATACACCGTAAACCACGACTTGTCAGACGTTTTTTATGGCCTTTTACCGGCGTTAATTACTTGATTGAGTATTCTGATGGTGATAAAGATTTGATAATTAAATCGACGAAATGGATTAGATGAGCAATTAAATTAATCAAAATAACTTACTACCCGAACATCTGTTTTAATACTAAAAAAATATCGTCTACAACTACCTAGTTTTGTTCAAAGACTACTATATTCATTAGTATCAAAAAGCCAGTATCTAATGGGGCTCCCAGACGGGCCATATTTTCACGAAAATGTATAGCTGCAATAGTGTGGCTGGCAGCATCAGCCAGCATTTACGGCCAGACTATGCAACACTCGGCAATACTCGGGAATATTTTTAGTATGGCCGGGATATATTGTCACATATTTTTAGTGTGGCCGATGAATGTTTAGGGTCCCAGACATATTGCCGGAATAGTCGCTTTGCAATCGAAAATACTGCAATATTTCTCAGCCACTTTTATTGTTGTCTCGCTATATGGCATAAGTGCGTCCCTTTTTCATGCTACGTCAGCTACGTGAAGTTTGCCGAGATTCGTTTGAGTATCATAGCTATGTTCGTGTTTGTTTCTGTGTAGTTTGGTACGTTTACAGTGTGAGGCTATAAATTAAAATACGGATCAAAATGACTGGTACGGTCGAGGTCATAAATACGTTTACACTTTTGCACCTTATTGCCTTGTAATAAGGTGCAAAAATGTAAACATATTTATGATCTCGACTGTACATGGTCAAATGCAACAAATGAAATAACAATAATTGTTCGTCGAGTCTTATTTCCAGACTTAAAATATATAACGTATCACGCTTATTGAAATAAGGTTGAATCCACATTTTTCTTGTTTTGATTTCAATGAAAGCTGCTGCAACGCGTAGGAGTTCGTCAGCCATTGTAGCCATACTAGCCATGTATGTAGCTCATGTAAAGACAAAATAATGAGCCATATACTGCTGCAGAAATATTGCCGAGATATACATTTTCCAGCCATGTGCTGCACTAAAATGTTTTTTGTATTGCCGGGATATAGTCGGCAATGTTGTAGCCACATATTTCATCAAAAGTGTAGCCCGTCTGGGGGCCTCTTAAGGCTGTGCTATTTGTTTTAAAAATGTTTGACACCGACGAAACACGGAAAAGGTAAACTGAAAGAGATCCCTTACAGGGATACGTTCGCCTTTGTACCGATTTAACCTTTTTGTCTGTATTTTTACCTGTGTCTTGTACAATAAAGTATTTACATACATACAAAAACATCGATCAGAACATTTGTTTGCGGTCAAAAAATAACGATTTAGTTTCTGGGTAATATTTCATCAGTGAATAATTTCTTCAAACGAATTACTTGCAGTCTTCTTAAATTATTGGTTCGTTTCCAATAAGAATGAAGTACGACTGCGCGGGGGGTTTAAGAAATAGGTAATACATTCTTAAAACGCAACTGCTTTAAATTTTAATAAGCCAGTCGAGAGGTGGGTGAGATTGAAAGAAAATAGGTGACCTACTCGAATGTGGGGAGGCGACCTTTTGTCCCCCCAACACGTGGCAAGGTACACGAACCATATGATCACTATTATTCAGTACATATATAGCCACGCCAGGTAGCAAACGTTCTCTAACCCGGTCGCCACGGCAGCCCCGAGCGCCCACTGTTTAGCTTTCATTTCCAAGTCAATCAAGGCCTCTCATCTTGTTGATCACGTATTTCCTTTGCTGAAACAAGCGAGAAAATTTGAAGTTTGCCTTTAATTTCGTTATTTTATCTTTATATCGGGTTAGTCAATGTAAGCTATCTTTCATGGAAATCTTTGTATCATGGTTTTCAAAAGAGGGACAGATTAAAATATTGTATGGCAAAGTGATTGTGCATTACCCGTTCGTCGTCTTTTAGTCCCTTAAATGTTTTGCTAGTTGAGTACCGTGAAACCTCCTTTCAGGGCTTTTAATGTTAGAATGAAACAATTTAAGTAAAATGTTTAGTGTTTTACTAGTTTTACTAGTTTCTTGCGCGTTCGGCGAAGAGGCTGGTTGGTGCATCGACAGACGCAGTGCAGATAGTTCGCAAGAGTGGGCATTTCGCTCTCGATGGCGCGCGGTCGTCAATGACGGGCCGGTTATGTAATGTAAATGTTTACGAACCTACTACACGTGCCCGCCACCACGTGCCCACCGAGAACACTAGCCTTGTGAATTATTTATTTACGAGGCAACATTTTCACACGCCGGTCAACGAACTCGATGATCTTGGAACGCATTTACTCTCATTAATCCTGTAATTTCTCGACAAACATCGATGCTCTACTTCTAAATGATCTGATACTAATATACCTTATGAGACTCGTCTCACGAACGGTACACGTTTTGTATTACAAGGGTGTAGCCATTAGAACTCGTGCAAAGTCGAAATGACCACAGGCGTTCAGTAAGGCGAAAGTCTCCAACGTTTTAAAGGCTTCGCAAATGTAATCCACTCTCTACTATTACAACACAAACTATAATAGCATCATAAAAACGGTAACCAAACATTTCAAAAGAAAACGGCTACAAATAGCTGCAAGCACTTTGTAACCGCGAGGCAATGCAGCCGCTCTATGTAGGGGATGTGCGGTTATTTCGATGAGCTCCGTCCATCAATGTCTATTTATAACGAACGTCGCTTGTGATGCGTGCCCTGCCACTGACCTAGCTAACCATTTCCAAAGTTCCTTCTGTTCCTCCCGTCACTTCACGTGGTTCTTCCCAAGTGTGTGACTGTTGTCGACCATCTTAAATTAAAGACTTTATCTTCGTCATCCTGTGACTGACAAAATATTGGGTCCGGTTTGGATTCATAAACAATAATCATCAGAACCTCGAATCCGTCCAAAGAAAGAATAAGTGCACAGTTCCGATTGGGTTGGATCACCCAAGATACATCCAACACAAGAACAACGCTGACTGTCTTGCCAGTTCCAATCTGAGTTAGGAACATTTCTAGACACGTTTATTTCTCTTTTCTGATTGTTGTCTTGTCAAGTTCGAAACGGATAAGCAAAATACATGGTAGTCTGTTACAACACATGTAATATTTCAATACCTTATTGGATAGATGACTCTGTTTTTATAAGCTTTCTATATATTACAGTTTTAGTAGCATGATTCATAGTTAAGAAACTACAAGGTGAGAATGGTCCCTTCCTCATATAAACGTTGTGTTGGTTGCACCGTAACAGCGCTGGGGCCATTCAGCACAGTCGGCACCGTTATGTATGAAGTAAGAATGGATTTTCTTTATATCAAAACGATTTCAAAGCGCATGCGCGCTCTCAAGTTACAAATTACACTAACTAAACTAAAAAATTGCAATAAAAATACGTCCTACAATATTCTACATCTGTGTGAAGATCAGGGTCCACTAAAGAGCTACCAGCACAACGTATCTACAACCAACAGCGTGCCACGATAGAACTCGTAACACGTAAGTATATTGTACAACGGGTTCTAACTTTCGCTCGGAGCTCAATGGCGAAATTCGTGATTGTCGTCGCCTGGTTCCCGCTGCACATAGACTTAGATATCTCTATGTACCAGAGTTCCGCGTGCTTCTATTTACTGCGGTAGACATCCGTACAATGTGCCATAGGTAGACGTACCACGGGGAGCGATTCGTTGTTTATTTGCGTCGGGATTTGGGCCAAGTGCATTCGGTCGACGAATTTAAGCCGATGTCGTTCGTGCCGATATATCACAGAACACGCCGGAGCCGAACAGCTGATTGCCGAGTTGGATTAGTTAACCAGTAAATGTTGTGAAGGTTGTGAAGGTTGTTTCCGGGTTTGTTCTAAGGCGCGTTGTTTGTACTGCAGATAATTGAAAGTATGTGTAAATGAGAAGAAAGTAAATACAAACTCGAATAGGTTAGGTTACTTTTCTTATAAGCGTCGTCAATTTGCTTTCAACGTATCCATATACTTCTGAGACTTGACGTTTTTGCTAATATTTATATTATGCAGATTATGCACTTTATTCGTTCAGTGCCGGTGACACAACGTATGTGACCAACATTTTCTTTCTCCAATGGCAATGACGCGGATCGGGGACAACTCATTTCTTACTCCTATTCTCCGGTGTCACGGAGCTGTGACCACGATCTTTTTTCGACCGGCTTAGCGGAACAGTGCCGGCGCCGAACGTGTTAAAACAAACCGGCCAAGTGCGAGTCGGTCTCGCGCACGAAGGGTTCCGTAACATTATCTATTAAAACGACAAATTGTATGTGCCCTTAAATCTTCATTTTATTCTGTTTTTTAGTATTTGTGGTTATAGCGGCAACAGAATACATCATCTGTGAAAATGTCAACTGTCTAACTGTCACAGTTCATGAGATACAGCCTGGTAACAGACGGACAGACAGACAGACGGACGGACAGCGGAGTCTAAGAGCCTTATCACACTTGCGATTTGCGAGCGTATTTTCTATACAATTATCAGTCGCGGCGTACACGCTGCGTCAACGCCTTCATACAAAATACGCTTGCAAATCGCAAGTGTGATAAGGCTCTTAAGATGCTCTTACACGAGCGATAAAAATTGCCGAATTGACGGGAATTCGGGGCAATTTTGACGTCACGGCCACTTCAAGCTATTCGAATATTGCTCAATATGGACGATTATTGCTCCAGTATGGCGTCTTTCTGGCCCCATAATTGCCACAACTCGGGAAACCAGGCAATACGTTCATACACGAGAAATTCAGTGGAGCAAATTGTAGTCGGCGATATGGAGCAACACGGAAATGAGTGGAGCAATTCGAGAAATATTTCCGAAATATTGCCGCTATTTCTAAATTGCCCCATATTGCTCAATTAATTGCTCCATTAATTTCGGCATCGTGTCGCCGGGCAATAATTGCCCGAAAAATCGCCCGTGTAAGAGGGTAATAGGGTCCCGTTTTACCCTTTGGCTACAGAACCCTAATAAGACCAACCAAAGCAAGACATACTCTATCGCTAATTAAAATATAGAACGTATAACATTAGGCATGCATACTTTGCTACAGTTCCCGGCAAACAACTTGCGGGACAAAGTGGGGGGGCAGCTCGCACGTACGATTCACCTTTGCGCAGGCAAGGACATTTGTTCAAGTTGTTTGCCGGGAAATGTATAAGTTTAGCAGGATATTATTTGATTATTTATACTGCTGTTGATACAGACGTTTCTTATTTTGTGTTGCTAGTTGACGCGACAAGCGTTGTGCGATCCAAATAACAATAAATTGGTCTGTGATTCCTGAACGAACATTCATTTCCGTTGTCTGAATCGTGGGGTCTTGAGTTCGCATAAAAATGTGAATGCCCAATGTGATCTATTTTCCGGGCTATTTTTCTCGGTGTCAAATCCTTATCCGGACCATCACAAAAATAAACAAAACAAGGCTGGACCTTTCCGAAGTTGCTTATTCGTATAGAAAGAACGTAATTTAATTTTATACACCTAACGGTATGAACGGTATCTAAAGATGGCCTTATTCATTAACTTTTATCAAAACTATTTTAGGTAAAATGCCTTTAAATGTTGTGTCTCTATCATTCAGTTCGACTTTTGTGTTTGTAAGAAAGGTATAAAGCACTTTCTAGTTCACAGAGGTTTGTTTAGTTTTATGAATAACGATATTTACAGACACAAAAAAATACTAATTTTATTGACTTCCAAATAGTATGGGGCTTTGAAACGACTGAAATACGGTATTTGACAAAAGTCAAATCAGCTTCTTTTTATTAAATGTCAAAAACGCTCCGTTAGTATGGAAGTTGTAGGGATTACTTGCTTGTGACGTCACTATCAAACAACGTCCTTACTGTTAGTTTTTATGAATTTAATCATCTT
The DNA here is from genome assembly GCA_947578815.1 of Epinotia ramella. Classification (NCBI taxonomy): domain Eukaryota; kingdom Metazoa; phylum Arthropoda; class Insecta; order Lepidoptera; family Tortricidae; genus Epinotia; species Epinotia ramella. The sequence continues at coordinate 5,037,506 of OX388201.1, read as the reverse complement.
AAAATAGCAAACTTAAATGAAAGATTGATAGTTTCCGAGTATTTTCGTATTTTTTATCTGCTGCTAATGAAAAAATAAATTATTTATTTATTTACATATTTATTTATAAAAATTATATATATATATATATATATTTTAAATGATCTATTCAGGTCAAATTTAGACTTCGGCCCAGCTTTGCTCTTTTCAAACTGCAATCAAAACAGATAAGTTTAAAACACGGACTTCAAGGCATTCTCTATCGATCAACCATGGCATCGTAGTGTTTGTACAGAAAACTAATTTGTTCCGTGAACCTAAGTGCGAGTCGTATAATAACAATGCCATGGCATTTTCTCCACCTGTTAAATAATCGAGGGTTTCGTATAGATTGGTAGGTACTCCAAAGATTTCCTCTGTGCGTTTTTCCTACCGTTTTCCTGTCGTGTTTGTCACGTATTCTGTTTATCCGGGTGTTTTGAAAAACGCTATGACATAAATAATTGGAAACGGCTCGGAACTCAACCGCCTGCAAATTCGTGGGAAACGAACATGATGCCTGGTTTTTAAGATACCGGCACAGTGGTAATGAGACAGTAGTAAGTTTCTGAGAAAATTCTCCGTTATAAACGCTCAAGGAAACACGGAGCTGTATATCTCCAAATGCTGAAAGGGGTTCCTAATTGAATGACAATTTATGTCTAAAAAGGCACGATACGGCATGGCTATGTTGGTCGATTACAATGTGTTTTTTTGCTGATACATGCTCTCATTTACAATTGCTGGAAGAAGGGGGGAGTAGGTATTAAATTAGTTTACGCCATGTGCTCTTTTTACAAATTGCCTTAACTTTCAACGTACGGACAAATATACCTACAAAGTAGGTTGTACATATGTAGAGATACATTTGAAAGCATGTTACAGACAAACAGCAAAGAATTAGATGCGGCCCAGCACGTCCCGACAGCTTCCAACAATAATAATTAATTGACTCGTCCGTTCGTTATCGTGCTTTTATATTGACGTTCCCGAGCGAGCAGCCGAGCGAGCGAGGCGCGTTCGGAATGAAATTTCCATAAAAACTTTTGTACTCCGGCGGACGTTGCGAGCGCACGTTAAAATCGTCGGCCGGCAATAAAACAGCGGCCGGGTGCGGCGAGGCGCGACGACTCGCCGCGAGTGCGAGGGGGACGGCGCGAGAGATAATGGACTCTGTACGAAATGAAGAACGCGCTGGAGCGCCGAGCGAGCGAGCCGGCCGGAGCACGGCAAAAACATCGGCGCGGTTATCGCGGCCCCGCCGCCCGCGCCCCTGCCCGCCCCGCGGCGCTGCGCCCCTGGGACCGGACTCGTCTGATCGACGCCGGCCCGAGCCTCGCAGCGAGGCGGACTAACCTCGACGAACGCAGGCGGCGTGGGGTCGCGGCTCGACTCGACTCTACTTACTTACTCGTGCGCCTCCTTCACTTCGAACGCTTCGTAGAGCTGACATTATAACATTACTTCGTTATAACTTCAAAGCGTATTTATGCGCGTACATGTTCACTGCCGTGAGGCCCCTCAGTTTTAAAGGCACACACTATTTAGAACTACAATCAAATCAAATAGATTTGGAACGTGTTGAACGGTTTTATCTCTTAGACAAGTCAAGATGCTACTTATACATATTGCCTTAATTGGTCTACATTACAATTATAAATGAAGTTACAAGATGAACCACAAAGACAACATCGCCGTCAAGTTAGCCTCGGCGTCTTCTTTGTTTTTATTTCGACCGGTGGGTTGTAGAGGCATTGTTTGCATTTGCGGGATTCCGCGCGTTGTTTTATTGTGCGATTACCGCAAGTGCCCGTGCTCTATTGACACGGACTGCTATTGTGGGCTAACTGCCGAGGTTGCAGTGTCAAGGCAACTTCCTTTGGCTTAACTGTTTATGTATGCTAATTATTACTGCTGAAGTTTAATTTGTCTTAATCGAGCCGGTTCCTGTTGTAGACAAGTTTCTGAATAAAGTTATATGGTTCAGTTATATTTGATGCGCGTGGAATAAAGTTGTATCTAGCGAGCGGGGATGGTCTCAGTAAATATTATTTCATGCACTCTCCGCCCTCTTAGCTTCAAGTGAGGAGTCTGCTGAATAATTTGGCTTGATATCGTCTATCGCGCTTACGATCACTGTATACTGTGTACTGTTATTCACTACGCGCTAATGCGGCTCACCCCGCCGGTCACCCGTCACGAAACTAGACCTCTATTTTTAACAATAAAAGCACTGGTTCCTCAGATTATAATTATATTTCACATTAATAAATTACAAGCCATTGACCCTTCGACATTATTGTACACGCGCGACCGCCATGATGCCTCCAGTGTTGCCAACACGCCCATATTCATTAGGCGCGTTCGGAAATGCCGCTAACAGTTCGGCCAGCCTGACAAAACCTTCGTCCACGAAGGTCACCTCCACTCGTACTTCATTGAACTCCACCGCCATGCTCTGCCACAAGCTTCGCTCCCACTACAGGCGGTAGTTTTCACCTGTCCGCTCATTCTGCGAATGAAACTATAATACACCTTATATGCAAGATTGTAAAGTCATACACTAGTCCATACCAGATCTTTACTTTAACGATGCTACCAAAACAGGGAAGTTCCCACGGAATACTACCTGTCTAATGTTTAGTAGCTGTCAATACACAAGTTACAAGAAGACAATGTCCTCAAAATACTGGTACCACTGAGTATTTCATTTAAGTTAAACATGGCTCAAGTGATGGATCATTTGTAATTACTACTTCTGATGAGCAGAATATGGTGTACATTGCATTCCTAAATTTAGATCTCCTTTGGCCACCAAATAAAGTATCTAACTGAACATACATCTTACAAATTTCCTAAAGAGACATGGAACGAACTCACAATCGATTTCAGTGTTGAAGCATCTGCCTTTTCAACGTATTCATTCCGTCTTAGTCAGCATAATCACGCCCGCTGACCCGCCAAGGCCCAGAGAGCAGAAAAGCCTCGCTTTCATAAGCTCCCCAGTGGGGCCCACGACCACCAAAGTAATACGCTGTATGTCTCAATCTCTGTAACAAACTTTAAGGCTGAGGCTAAAAGTTCCTCATAAAACATAGCATAGCTTTTCTTTCATTTGCGTGTTCGAACACTAGTGATAATTCATAAAGAACTATTTACTTTGGCCATGGCCATCCTTGAAACACATACAAAGTGATTTTCTTCTTTCTTACTCATTTAGCGAAATCGTAGTTTTACCTCTTTATCCAGGCGACAAACAGACTTGAGCTTGCCTTTAATACGAAAAGAGCATACTCAACTTTCATGTTGACTTTATATTTTCATAAGCTAATAATCATTATCACTAAGTGTACATATTCGTCACCTGTGTCTACTCATCTCGATGAGAAATATTGTAATGTTATCTTACCCTTATTATCTTCTTTACCCTTCCGTCGATGTCAACCTTACATCATCTCGGGCAACGCCATTGTAGGATGACAGCAGCCTCACATTGCAGCCACATGAGGGAAGCACCGTCGTGACCGAACATCAAACATCACCGCTCTGTGGCGTCGTGACCAAACATCATATATCACCGCACTGTGGCGTCGTGACCAAACATCACCGCACTGTGGCGTCGTGACCAAACATCACCGCACTGTGGCGTCGTGACCAAACGTCAAACATCACCGCACTGTGGCGTCGTGACCAAACATCACCGCACTGTGGCGTCGTGACCAAACGTCAAACATCACCGCACTGTGGCGTCGTGACCAAACATCACCGCACTGTGGCGTCGTGACCAAACATCACCGCACTGTGGCGTCGTGACCAAACATCAAGCGTCACCGCACTGTGGCGTCGTGACCAAACAACAAACATCACCGCACTATGGCGTCGTGACCAAACATCAAGCATCACCGCACTGTGGCGTCGTGACCAAACATCACCGCACTGTGACGTCTTGACCAAACATCACCGCTCTTAAGCGTCGTGACCGAATAACATCAACGCTCTAAAGCGTCGTGATCAAAAACCATCACCGCTCTTAAGCGTCGTGATCAAATAGATACAATATACTATGTATCATCATCCTATAAGGTCGTAATTAAATAAATATATAACATCACGATCAAATTAAGACAATATATACATCACCATTGACGGTGTGATCAAATATATAAAATACTATACCATCCTCCCATGTCGTCGTGTTTAGTTCAATTTGATACATCACCGTCTAATGACATCGTGATCATCATCATCATCATTTTCAGCCTTTAATCGCCCACTGCTGAGCATAAGCCTCTCTTCGAGTACGCCACTCATCCCGGTCCCGTGCTAGTCTCATCCAGAAATCCAGACATCGTGATATCCGTGATCAAATAAATAAAATAAACTGTGATAACATGACGTCGTGTTTGGGGCAATATATTACGTTATATCACCATCTTTCAACGTCGTGATCAAATAAATATAAAATATCACCGTCCAATGAGGTCTTGATAAAATGTATGTAATATATCACCGTCTATTGACGTCGCGATCAAATATATCATTACGTCAATATATAACCATCACCCATCTCACTCATCATCGTCTAATGAGTAATGACTTCGTGACCCAATATCACCAGTTGCAGTTTTGATACCACAGTGACTTACAGTTTGCTACGTTGGCTATAGATTACGTATCATTTGAACATGCTCGACCATCTCACGCATGATGCGTCATTATCACTGCCAACTGTAACATTGCTCGCCACACTGTTTCCAACATACTCGTACCAGCAGCATCCACATGCTGCTGCTCCAGTCTTGTCAACTGGGTTGCTCACAGGCAATGACTTGCCAACCACCGACATACCCGCATATGTCTATCTGAAAATATAAACCAGCGACAATAATTTGGTTTAGGTAACGCAACTAGCTAACTTAGGTAACTTGGCTCTGACTAATTAGATCCAATGTATTAGGACCATATTGTTGCACAACTCGACGTCGTAAAACTGCATAGTTGTAGCTATGTCTATTCACTGACTTGGACATCTGCTCTTCGAAATGCAAATTGTTCCAATTAGCACTCCATGAAACAAATTGCTAAGTATTCAAGTATGGTTCATTGCAATGTGAACGGACACCATAAGCAATGGACGCTTGTAAGGCCAATGGTGCCACATGCGCATTGCCAGCCACTAACGGTGGTACACATTCCAACTTGACGCTATCAATCAAACAGGATAATATCCCAACGCCACCATGATCATGTCATTTAGAATGGACTGATTCTTTTAGGATCTCAAACCAATAGGACACTCCAGGAGTCTTAAAAACAGCATAGCCGCCACATTCACTAAACATCCCATAATACATATACACATTAGTCAATCAATACACATAAGTGTAAATCAATCCAAGTCAATCTCACATCCCGGTTACCCATAAATGAATACCGTTAGGTCTACAAATTGTCCACTGGACGTCCATGGACTACACATTAGTCAACCAATACACATAAGTGTAATTCAATCCAAGTCAATCTAATCACATCCCGGTTACATTTAAATTAATACAGTTAGGTCTACAAATTGTCCACTAATATCCATGGACAACATCAAGTCTTTGTATTCTCTAACAAAACGTGTACTTGGACAGCGGTTTTTATTTCCATCTTCCAAGAGGTAGGTCTAGGTCAATATTCATCATCATCATCATCATCATCATATCAGCCGAAAGACGTCCACTGCTGGACACAGGCCTCCCCCAAAGAGTGCCAAAGCGACCGGTCCTGCGCCACCCGCATCCAGCGGACTCCCGCAATCTCAAGTCCTCAGTCGCAGGTCAAGATTGACACTAACAATTATTAGTCCAACTTACACAGTCATTTTAAGTAATCATTATCAAAGCAGACAAATGAACTAACCTTTTATTCCATTTTTGTCTCTCACCTCTACTTATTTCTGTGTCCATCTAGTCTAAGTTATACTGACCAATCCTCTTAACAGGTAGGTCCATTCCATTGTTTCCTTTCCACTTGTGTGAGACAGGCTCTAGCATTGCCTCCTCATGATGCATGACTTCTCATCACATAATAAATCAACATCACATCATAACTGTACCTGTAATCATACTATAACCCACACATACAGTACAATTACCCAACATTACATACTTCATACCATTTTTCATTCCAAAATAACTAGAATGACATACCATTGTACTTATTAATACCACCAGTATTTATGAATACCATAACCAATATTTTGTGGTCAACAGTAAATCACAATCAATTAAACCAAAGGAACATTAAGCATTTGTTTCAATTAACTGACTGCCTGAAAAACTATACTGTGACTGTGTTTTGGTGACCACTTGTACAACAACAATAATAGTGTTTAGTTCCTTTCCAATAATTCACCTTTTCCATAGAGACAATATCAGTCACTATCATCTCACCATCGAGGTCAGTCAGGTAATACTGAATTTATTCATTCTCATCGACAAATATTAAATAAATAAATAAGGTTTTCAACCATTTTACCAGCTACTATTATATTATCATTATTGTTGACTTTTATTAGAATGTTCCACCATAGACAAACAAATACATGAAATAGGTATTTGTTTGGTCTCACCACTTGTACCGGCACATTTGCTTCTCCAACACACAGCCATAAATTTCAACATGAAATCTGTCTCTTATTTTAATTGAACTGTACTTATCTGAAACTATAACAAGTAATTAAGTCCACCATTCACAACTGGTACGCAATCATACAAACCATAACTCATTGGTTTGATATTGTAGTATCCCGCTAAATTGTGATCACATGTCTAGATTTAAATAAGCATGACCGATATGATCCCTTATATTTTCCTACACAATAAACTAGCAGTGTGCAGCACTTAAACACACATAATCAGTTTATATGCATATGTATTTCAGACATCTCTTAGTCTGGGCAATATATTTAAGACAACTCGATTAGTTAGATTTTCTTCCGTTTCATTTTAATGAAACCACTGTACCACTAGACCACTACCAACACCACTGTAGTACCCTTGTTCACTTTATCCTCTGTAAAACTTATATGTGTCATCTGCACAGATAATTAGCATAATTATAACTGTCATGTTTCATACATACTCTAACTCCCGGGTAAATCAAGTATCCATGTCACTACACACTGGACATAGGCATTTCATATATAATATCTTAGACCCTTACAACTCCAATTGTTGGCTCACTGGTCTCCGCTATACATAACATTTTTTTTTTGGTTGACAGCTGCTGCTGCAAGCCTTTATGGCAGGTAACACACATCCAACAGATCTGCACCAACATCCATGGATTTCTGACACAGTGTTTAGTCAGTTTCCATCATATTACTTATCTGAAACTTAGAGACAAAACACACCAACACACCATGCATAATGGTTAAAATATGTCAAGCGGAATGAAGTAAGAATTGACATAACACACAGACAAACACACAATTCACGTTTTCTTTCCGTGATTAGAAGGGAACCGAGCAAAGCGTAAGCTTCCTGTGAACAATGAACCTTAGTCCATTCATATAAAGACCAAGTCCCAGTTCCATTGTTAGTATTCCAATACTTTACGTTAGAACTTATTATCACTTTAACTTTTCCATAGCAATAAAACATACCTGATTTGAATGCTTTATACATTACCAGTCAGTCACCATTTCTGAAGCTATTTCCCTGAACTTACGACTTTCTCCAAAGAACAGTCTGTGACTCTTTTGTCACAAGTCTCAGTAGATAATTATCACCATGCGTTTGATGCACTCAATTACTAGTCGATGTACTTTAAATTCAGTGCTTTTATCGACATCAATGCAATAAAAGGAACATACGCAGCGTCGCGTCATTTCTTACGAAAATGATCTATGCGATTTCTTACGAAACTTGATGTGTCAGGCCAAACACTTTATGGGCATGAATAATTAAGATCCCGATTCTGAACTTTTAACAATAAAAGCACTGGTTCCTCAGATTATAATTATATTTCACATTAATAAATTACAAGCCATTGACCCTTCGACATTATTGTACACGCGCGACCGCCATGATGCCTCCAGTGTTGCCAACACGCCCATATTCATTAGGCGCGTTCGGAAATGCCGCTAACACTATATATGCATACTTACTACGCATCGCGGTGTCAAGATATATTTGTGGGTGAGCGTTGAGGTGAGCTTAAAACAAGTTACAGAATAGGAGGACTTGGGTTTGTCCGTTGACTCAGACATAAGCTGCTTTACCAGGAAGCCTCTTGATAGCGCTTAACACATTAAACAGCTTCAAGGAGTACTAAGTATTATCGTTACACATAAAAAAAATCAGTTAGGGTGTTAGAGAGTAATCTATTGAAAGCAAACTGTCTTTTTTTTAAGGAAAGTGGCGTGATGACTTTCTCACCAATGATGAAACATATGACAAGTAATGGTGCCTTTAAATTCATATTCATTGTTAAATCCAAATCGTAGGTGTAGGCAAACTAAACTAGGGAATATTAATTCCAGTATGATAATCTCGCAGTGAAGTGGAACTCATCTCTTTGATGTATTCACAATTTTCTGACACAACAGGTAACGACTGAAAGTTTCTAGAGACAGGCGTTGCATTTGTATTTAGAGTGCATCCAGTTAGATTTTCGACCAAAACATCACATATGTTTAAATCAGTAAGTTATATTGTTAAATAGGAATGCCTACATTTTGAATTTTGATCTTATTAGTACGGTCTCGCAAATGTATCCAATTTAAATAATTTGTAATAAATAGTCTCTCTGATTCATAGTTATCAGGATGAAATCAGAATAGGAGAGAGATATTTGCTTTTGTAGGTGATAGTGTATATTGTCCAGTGTCAATATAACACCAACTCTCAATATCAACCACTGAAGAATTACAAAATTGGCACTCCTTATACTTCCCTTCTTCTGCCGCAGTCGGGTAAAAATATTAGTCCTTTCGAATGTTTACATCGATGGTGCACTATGACTGTTTTGCTAAAAAAGAAAAAAATGCCACTTTTCACTTTTCCTTCACTAATGGGCCATTTTACGCAAAGTTGTACACTTTACTTTTTTTTTATTTTGGTATAATTGGGTTTTATCTACTCCGAATCGAGAGCACTTTCGAATCTAATAGGAGATTTTTTTTTAAATAGGGTCCCAAGATTTTTTATTCAATTCCGCTGCCGTTTCCATACTAAGCTTGTATGGTGGTAACGGAACCGAAAACAGAAAATGATGTGTAACATTTTGGACAACTTTCCGTAAAATGGCCCTAATATTGCATAGCTGAATGCTCGATGTTCTTATTTATAGAATAACATGTGTGCATATTGCTGCAGGATCTGACCGGTCAGAACAGCAATGACTCGGGCGGCAGCGGAGGCGCGGGGCGCGCTTCGACGCCGCACCTGAGGCCGACGCCCAGCCCCACCGGCTCCAGCGGATCCCGCTCCATGTCACCGGCTGTCGGTGAGTCTAATTACCATTCTCAAGTCGAGGGCTCCTTCGGTATGGGTAAGGACCGAATTCTTGGCCAGTAGTTGGCCTGGTTAGTCGGTAATTAGCCATACAAATTGAAGAAATGAAAATAGTTCTGTTGTGACACAAAAATTAGCCATAGAATTGTATGGATAATTTTCGCGTCACAACGGAAAACTTTCATGGAAAATTTAATTGAGTGAGTTAAGCTGGCCAAGAATTTGGTCCTTACCCGTATAGCACCTTCATAAACACGGTTGAAATGATCCAGTACACATTCGTCACTAGCACAAAAACGCCATTACATGGTTTCAGTTCACTTTCGGCACTAGTGACGAATATGTACTTCAATACATTTTTTGTGCGTTTTGGTCACTGCTGACCAAAACGAACTAAGTTTAAGTTGGGTAGTAGTTTCGTCAGCTGTATAAGACAGTCTCATTTTAATGCTTTTTTAACAAAATTATTTAAAAGAAGTCTGAAACTTCTTGTTTTCTTTCTTGGTTTGGTACCTATATGTATCTTAGAGCATATAATACTAGAGACGCCTTGCGTGTCATTATCTGCATAAAAAGTCTGCCACTTTTTGCGGGGTGGGGGGGTGTTAAAATGTATGGATAGTCGTGACGTAAACTGTCAGAAAAACGTCAGTTCATACAAAATCGGATCAATTTGATCATATACTTCGGCAGAGGAGTAATCTATTGAAAGGCGTCTCCAGTACTACAATGCTCTAAGATATGTATGTATATATTTGTCTGTATTATCGAATGAAAAATATATGTTATTTTTGAATGTTTATTTAACCACAACATTTTAAAAACAAAACTAACAATCTTAAAAATAAACACCCAATTAACTAATACAACAAACATTGTAACTACTGATATTATTTATTTTTCCACACCTTGCTCAGCCTTTTTAAGCATGTTTTAATGGTTATTTTACCATTTTCCAATAATTTCATTACACGTCTTCTCTTTTTTTGTACATTAACATCAATTATTCTTCTGTTTTTTGCATTTAACTTACTTCCTTGTGTTTTTATTATTGTGATATCGTTTATTTTCATTTCTACTTGTATGCCGTGCATAAGTCTCAATAGACTGGCATTCCTTGGGATCTTTTTATTTAGGCGACTATGCCAGCCCTCTACCGCGTTAGTTGTTATGTGGCGTTCATTGAAGCTACTGAAACGAATAATTGAATCATTAAGTAACCACTGATCCATAAAGTATTCGATAAATTTGTTGCTTTTGCGATTATTCGGCAGCATATCTACTATTGTCAACCAACCTTCAACTATTAATTCCTCAGGAAGGTGCGCTAAAGCCTTGCAATATTTAATGAAGCTTTTTTTCTGTTTTGGTCTTATTCAGTACCAATTTGCGAGCTTTTTTTTTTAATAGCTTGTGTATAATGAAAATAGCAACCGGATATTTGACTGTCTGGATATACCTTGCTGATTGCATTATGCATCGCAATTTCAAAATCGATTTTGAACAGTGATGGGTTCCAAAGCGGTAAATTGTCTTTTAAAATCCGTAAAAGTTTTTCGTACGTATGTTGTGTTTTGTTCGGCAAGATAGCATAAACTAGAGGCACTATAATATTAGTCTCAGAAGCAGAGATGGGCAAAATGTAATCGACTAACGATTAACAACTAAAATTACCTGAATTAGTTGCGATTGACGATTGAAAACGACGATTGATCAATTGTAGTTGTACAGAGTGCAACTAATTTAGTTGCAACTAAATTAGTTGCCGATTGATTTCGGACAACTAAATTTTGTAATCGACTAATTAGTTAGACTAAATTCTTTGCGACTAATGTTAGAAGCAAATTGAATAGAAAACCTCGGTATGGCTATGTTGACAGACTGATTAGGACATCTTAACGTATGTTTAAAAATAAAATAGTCATGTATTATTTACGATATTTTGACCATTTCTAAGGAGTGAGATCTCTGTTCGTTTAATGACCACACGTTGAAAACAAAATAGACCGCGTAGATAATAAACAACATGCAGATATGTCATTCAATAGAACGTGTTATTTTTAGAAGATGCGTCGGCACTTGCACCAAAATGCAAAAAACAACTTCCAGGTAAGTAGGATTATCCCATTGTTTTGTCACCGGCTGACACTAAAAAGAGTTTTACTATTGACAGAGACTGCAAAATATTGATAATTTCTATGTCTAAGAATTCTAAGATTTACTCAGTATCGTATAATTCAAATTATTAATAATACAAACTTTGGACTCCCATTTCACCCCCTTAGGGGTTGAATTTTGAAAAATCTTTTCTTAGTGCACCCCTACAACTTATAAGGAACCTACATGCCAAATTTGGAATCTCTAGAACCAGCGGTTTGGGCTGTGCGTTGATAGATCAGTCAGTCAGTCAGTTGAGTCAGTCAGTTTCTTCTTTTATATATTTAGATAATAATATTATGGCCCATAATATTGCATTGTCATTCAAGCATTTCAAATTAAATGTGTATACATAATATTAGCTCAATCGGTTGAAGATATCTGCTTCAAAATAAGTCGCAAAATTCTACCCAAACTAACATAGTTACAAGTGTTACATACAACATACGAGTACCTCCAATGTTACATACATACCTACTTGTAGTTACATATTGTAAGATAAAAAATGCAAAAACGAGCGACTACGTAGTTTTAATATAGATTTAATCGTGAAATTTAGTCGATTGAAACTAAAACTAATTTAGTTGTTAGTCGAACATTCTCACAACTAATTCAATCGCAACTAAATTAATCGCAACTAAAAAATGTCGATTGATATTTATTAGTCGATTGATTAGTTAACTAAAATATTAATCGATTAATGCCCATCTCTGCTCAGAAGTACTTCCTAAGTGGGCGTGAAATGTAGGTATATAACTGTTTAAAGGGATGTTGTACGATTTTGAAAGTTCCGTCGCCTAGAATAATTTTGGCTCTTTGGAGCACATTTCTTGTATTACGGCTCACAAAAATTAAAATTCCGTCTTTAGTTCCAGTTAACAGATTTGGATAAAAGGATTGGAAAACAAGAAGTTCCAGACTTCTTTTAAATAATTTTGTTAAAAAAGCATTATAATGAGACTGTCTTATACAGCTGACGAAACTATTACCCAACTTAAACTTAGTTCATTTTGGTCAGCAGTGACCAAAACGCACAAAAAATGTATTGGAGTACATATTCGTCACTAGTGCCGAAAGTGAACTGAAACCATGTAATGGCGTTTTTGTGCTAGTGACGAATGTGTACTGGATCGTTGAAATGAGTGTAAACTTTGCCTGAAAGTACGTTGACAAGCATGCACAACGAATCTGATCAACACGCCACCGGTGAACTTGCTGCAAACTAACTGATATTTTGGCTCAAAATTAGAGATGTACCGACTAGTCGGGAAAGCCGACTATCCGGCCTCATTTGTAGTCGGCGACTAGTCGGAAAAATGTGCCGATTAGTCGGCACATTATGGATCACAGGAAAACGAGACATAAAATAAGTAAACTGTCATTTTTGACCATTCATTTTATATTTTCGACATTATACAAATCAATTGCTCTAGTCGATAGTTTAATTTCTTTTTGTTTTATTTTGCTAACGGAATGAAACACGCCGGTAAAATGTAAACAAAACTTGTCACGACGCGAACGCATGCAGAGTTGCAGCCAGCGCGACGGCAAAGCGAACCGAAGTTTCCCGATTGCACCCGAACTTAGCCGAAGTCCACGATCGGCCTAGCCGACTAGTCGGCCTTCTAGGCAGCTGACTAGTCGGCTATTCGGCCAAACCCATAGTCGGTTCATCTCTACTCAAAATGAACTAACAGCAGTATGAGTTGGTCTAGCAATTCTAGCATCTCTGTGGGAGAAGGTAGACTGACGTAATCAGCTGTCGTTTGTGACTGGGCCACTAGAACAATCTCAGCATGGTCAATCTCTTGTAGCAAATGGTATTCGCAACTTTCATCTGCATAGTGTTGTGGTGTAGTTTTTCTGAAATGTTGTTTGACCCTGTATTTTGTATTTGTCGTAGCTTCTACATTCATATTGTGCGCTACGCGTCTCTACTTCAATTTCAACTTTCGGTGTTAAGTCATTCGATTTTCATCTCATTCACTGTTCGCCCCTACGAGTATCTACTGGGTCATACTCGTTGCTTTCGATTTTAATCTTCTTTGATATCCAGCGTGTTATCGTAATGCGAATCATTATTCGAATAATATGATGATTTTAGTGAATAAAAGTTGGTAACGAATAATGCATGAGACGGACATTGACAGTAAGGCATAGCGAACAAGTAAATTAAGTTGTGACAAGAACGAAATCAGATGAGTAAAGAAATTTACGGGAAATTAACGGAACGATAAAAGATAACAAATTGTAAACTTAATCGGATTAGGGCAAATGATAGTGTTTAGTTTTCAAATCAAATTCAAAGTATTCTCTATCAGCCAGCCATTCAAGCCATTCAATATTTGAACTGTCGTCGTTATATTTCGCCTAGTTGGTATTTGGCCAACGAACGTAACAGGCCCGGGTTTTTTGAATCCCGGACCGGTATAGTACATTGTTTAACGAGGGGCGGAAGTGGAATATTGCGAACAAGAGTCTATCAGAAGCCCGACGCCGAAGGCGGAGGGCTTTTGATGACTCGCGTTTGCAATATTCTTACGCCCGTGTTATACACAATGTTTTTCATCACATTTGCGAGGAAACAAATACATTTTAGATGAAATTAATACAAATCGTAATAAAAACTTCAACATGTCAGTCGTCCATTTTGTTGAATTTGACGTGAGGCGCGTATGGCAAAGACCCTTCGGTATACAGCCACGATTAACACTTAAAAACATTTTACATACACTAAATAACTACATATTAAATCTGTAAATAATTCAGTTAAACATGTTTAAGTAGTTTTTTAAGTTTACATTTATTTATAAATACGTTTTCAGACATCGTATTTGATATAAAACCTCTTTGCTCTGTAACTGCCCCATGAGTGACAGATACAATTTAAGAAAAAAACCATTACGCCCGTGGGCGTAACACAGGCTATTACAGCTCTGTATGTCTGCGCATTATGAAGCCCTTTTCGAGCAAGTGTGATGAAAAGAGTATTTATTTGTGTGTTGAGCATGAATATTTTGTTTCGTCTTGGATGTTTTCTATATATTCAAGTATTTAATATATACAAGTACATATGTATATCGTCGTCTAGTAGTGCTTAGTTTGCGACATGATCGATTTATTTCAGATTTTCTTCAAATATTTGTTTGTACCTCATTTTCTTTTGGTTGTTAGATTTGTTTACATAGCGCTGTATTGAATTATTGTCAATGTGTGTACAATATTAAAGGACTTTATTCGTTAAAAAAATGCTACAGTCATGTCAAAAATTTGCCGTCCTGATGGCCAATCCATCTGTAACGAAAATGTAACGCAATCTTAAGTCATTTTGTAATTTCTTCTTAATAGGTTTTTACGACGTCTCGAATAGGTGCGTTTAATTTGATCCTTACTGGTAGGTGATAAGGATCAAATTAATGTTGAGTAGTGTTTGTAAGATCCTTTTTGGCCGGTGGCGTGTTGATCAGATTCGTTGTGCATGCTTGCTTCGTCACCAGTAGACACGGGCTTTCCCGACATTGACCCACATAGAGCGGGCTCCCACAGTACGCCGTATTTTGCCCCTTTTGCGGGCGCGAACCACCCCACCCGCCTACCTTATATACGAGCCGGGGTGGTCGCGGTATATAGGGCCTCGTGAAAAACTTACACCCACTGTCGGGGCGAGCACGCAAAACAGGACCTTCCACCCCTGAGCCCCGACGCGTCGGTCTTATGTGCCGGACCGTCGGCACAATTATGCCAAGATCTCTGTAACGCCCTTGTCGGGCTTCCCTCAAAGTGTCCTTGACGAGTTCACCCGCCGCCACCTTATATACTTACCCACTGACACGAATTGCGAATACATACATAGGTACCTACGTCTATCTGATTTCAGAGTATTTACTACTACTTCATTCATTCATTCATTCTTGATTCGGAGACTGTTTTTCCTGATTCAATCGCACGCGTCTATTACGAACGAATTAATTCGTTTAGTTGTATAATAATAATCTTGGCTTCTCTACATTTATTTTAATCATAGTGCACAGCACATGGACTCAAAAGGAACAAAACTATTCTACGCCCCGTCGAATAGAAATGAGAAATAAAACTGATGATTGCTTTTAAATCGGACATCACTGACTTGTGTGTTTAATTTCACGGTAGATTTTTATGTACGTACGGTACGGCATAAAAAACGATCAAAACGTTACAAAGCTAGCTGCGATCGGAGTCTATTTTATATGTCTGTAGAGCCCATCTATCTACAATTCAACGGTTCTTATTTTTTTTATGTTCTGCATTTCATTAAAATGTTCATCCTGGTAGGTACTCTTTTACTGGAGTGGACTTTTATTCATAGTTAACATTAAATTTATTTTTGTTCTGCTATCTAGACCCTAGACCTGTAATTAAGTACCTACATATATACCGCGTCGCCTATAAAAACATCCACCGAAAATCATTCTTGTTTTGTTAACACGGACGATTGCCGAGCGTGGCTTTCTCAAAACATCGGATTGTAGACCGGGCGAGCGGCAACTGTGCCGTCGCACTCGAATACCGGTTATATGACCGCAATATACCTTCATTTCAATTCGTATGCGCTATCGAAATACTCGGCTATTTCTGATCCAATGCTCGGTTTGTTCAAGAGCAATACTAGGCTCGGTCCGCGCCCGCGCCATGTACGCGGCGCCGGCCGCCGAGTTGGCCGCGAGCTGCTGAGCTGGTACAGGTTTTACATGACGGTATGACGTCAACCGTTCGGCTCGTGGGGCTTCTTGGCTCTCGACAAACACTCGGATAATATGAAGTCTCGCATTAGAAAATTATAGACCGAGCGCTTGAGGAAGTCGAAAAAGTAGTATTTTTAATGAATGATTCAAAAATTATACCAAGAATTTTCTACAGCATTTTATGGTTGGTTCATAAATATTATACATTATTTTCCCAACGTAATTATGGAATAGCATGCCGTACACGAAAAAAAAACCCGCATACTCTTAGTCATTTCAAACAGAAACCGGTTATTTTTACATCTGCCTATCTTGGACGTCATTTCTCATTTTAGGTATTGACCAAATGGAGTGGCCAATTGTTATCGATTCTCAAAGTATCTACTATCGACAGCATTGTGCTCTTTTCCAATCTAAGTTCCATCGTTATTTGAACACAATGAAGCCGCAATACCGCAACCCGACGCGTTCGAAGGTGAATTGCGTATTGTTTGACGCCCGCATGCTACGTGACTTTCGAAAACGACTTTAATTTTCGACCAATAAGGTTTCTTTTGCGCGATGACTACATTTCCAGGTATATGTCGCATTTTGAACCGTGCTGCTGGTTCCTTTTAAGTTGATTTTCGTGTCATTCGCTGGTTGTTGAATAGTATACGGGCGCTAAAAGCGTTTCGCAGTCGTCCGTCGTGCGTATCGGCGGTCGAGCGCAGGAATGCCATCAACTAAGATAAGGCTGGCTCTGGGGAGCGGAGCCGCTCCGTGCCGCGCCGTCGTCCGCTGTCTCTCGCGACACGACATTTTAAATCCTATACTTGAGCGCGAATAGGTATACTATACCGTCCGTGTATTGCTTCTGTTTCTTATATGTATATGCTTGCCGAAATTATTGACCTAAATAATATGAATGCAGATCTCAGACAAGAAATTAAGAAAATATTGTGCAATTGGTTAAATATGTAAGATACGAATAAAAATTGTTTATTTACTTTCACCGTCATTGAAATGTTTACAAAACCAACAACTGACACCTTTACGGTGCTTCTAATCGAAGCATGGTTCCTTTGCAACTGTCAACCAGTCCAGCTCGTTATATTGCTTTTGTAAACATCCCTTCAGATACTCGTATTAGAAACATCTAACGAAAATGTAGTATCAAGTCAACAATTTTGTCGTTTCATTATGTAAGCAATCCGTATCCTTTGTGATCCATTATCGAGGGTCGGTTTACGACCCTTTGGGACTATTATAACAGTAATTGTGCGCCCGGTGTGTCTGTCATCACATAAATACTCCCATTCCGTCGGCCACGTGCCCGAGCGTCCTTGAAAGGGCAACGACCTCCCTAATCTAAATAAAAAAGAGAGTAACGTAAACCTTCCCATCTTGTTTGTTGTTTACGTCAACGCGCTCTCGTGAATTATTAAAGCTTTTGCCAACGGACGGATCCGCGGTTAATTGCATCCACTCAAGTCTCTCTATCATTCAGATTTGAGATTCAACTTATGATTCGTTATTGCGCGTTGTTAGTGTATTTTGTAAAACAAAGCTTAGTGTGACGTTTGATAGTTTCCAGTTTAATTTCCGCCTGCCTATCATGATCATGAACCCTTACTTCTATCTAATTCCAATTAAATTGTCCTTTTACAGCGTCTAATGCTCGGTACTGGCTGCTCGTGAGAGCGAGAGCGTATCTTTATTTATTTTAACGTCATTCTTTGCGCATACACGTTCACTCGGTGACTTTACTGCACGACACATTTAGCATAGACATTCGGCGTTAGATAAGTGGTTATACGAGATACGATGGATTGCTAGGTAATTCACAAAATAAAGGTTTCTTCCAATTAGGTGGGTGAAAACACTGTAATAATAAGTTTAAAACTTTTACGCAAGGAAAGTGAGGTAGACATTGTAGGTCGTAACAAAAAATCGGAACTTGTTGAGGGCCCGAGCTGCCCCGCCCGTTCTCACTGCCCATCGCCTAATTGTATTCAGATTACCCCGGAAAAGTGATAAATCTCAGTGAGTCAAGGTCGCTGGAGGGTTCGACAGCCCATTCACCCCGTTCCGTCTGCCCCCTCTAATGGTGCGGACATTCTTTAACAGACCCTAGCCAGACTTACCCAGTCCACCTATACATATCCCTATTTACTTTTGCCTTCCCGTCCCTCGCTTGATAATTAGGTGGCCTGGCCTACTCTCGCCGAGATCTCGACTACATTCATAATGTTTCTTGAGATTTATGTATAATTACGACATGTTGCCTACAAGGCCCCGTTTACTGAAACGTGTAACCAGTTTTTCTCGATTCTTATTTGTAAGATACATGTTTCTATGTGTAGCTATTGTCCTTAGACATTAGCGTCGTTTGGCGCGCGCCGTTTGAGGCGAAACAACAGTCTCTAATAGATTAGGAGACAAACAAGATTTGCGAGAAAAGCCAGTGGTGTAGCGTAGATAACGCAGTCTCGCCGCCTGCGGCCGGCGCGCGGCGCCAGCATTGGTGGTGATCAACTAAATGGGTCGACAAACACGGCGATCGTGACGCCACCATTTGTCTCAACTAGGCCGCTCTTGTTAACGCTATTGTCCATGCTCTGTTTACACTGCCAGGGTAACTCGCTCGTAGCGTAGACCCCTCGTTCCTATTACGATCCCACTATCATACTAACTTAAAAGCTTTATTGGACAAGCCCCGGACACTATCTGATTGCAATTTGAAAATGTACATTGTACTTTTTTATAAGTGTAATTAATTGTCGACGATAAATAATTTGAATAATTTCACGAACAATAAATCGGTGCAAATTACACTTCATTAATCATTAGTTCATAATGAATGTACCTATGCCACTGTAGCCGAGCGGTGAGGCACGCGACTTTCAATCTGGTCCTGGAGGTCGTGATGGGTTCGAACCCCGGCTCGCACCACTAGGTTTTTTCAAAAACTCGTGGACGAAATATCACATACATACATACATACATACATACATACATACATACATACATACATTCACGCCTTTATCCCTAAAAGGGGTAGGCAAAGCACATGAAACTTGTGTTCCTATACCACTTTTAGCATAAATGTGGGTATAAAAGATCGACAAAATGTGATATCGCTGTGACAGGTTGCTAGCCCATCGCCCACAACACACTTCACCCCTGTTCCCTTAGTCGACTCTTACGACACCCACAGGAAAAAACCACCCCCTTTCTTCCTATTCTAACCCGACACCACACGGGGGACGAAATATCATTTGATATTTAACAGTGGCTTTTCGGTGAACGAAAACATCGCGAAGAAACCGGTTTAATACCAATAAGGTCTAGTTTTCCCTCTGGTTTGGAAGGTCAGATGGCAGTAGCTTTTGTAAAACTAGTGCCTATGCCTCTGGTGCCAAAGAGGACTCCGGGATCGTTTAGGGCACAACCGGGTATAACGCTGGAGTCCATAATGAATGTACATGATTTTTATAGACTACCATGCGAGAATCTTGTCCAATTCACACCACTGCTGGATGATGGAATAGGTATAACGTACGAGGCCGCTATGATACTATTGTTGAGTTTGTTGCGCTGTGGTTAGGGAATGTCGTGTGCGGTGCTTTTGGTGCGGGGTGTGATCGAATGCGCGGAATGTTCGGCGGCTTGTGTGCGGTGAACGGCGCGGCGGCGCATAGCTCGCGCGGCGAGCCGGCATGCAGCACGTCGCTCAAACGGTACTTGCTGCATACGTGCACGATACTCATATTCACTGCGCACTATCAAGTTATTCCTTATGGTCAAATACATATAACTTCATACAAAGTATAGAGCCACCGTCACAAAAAGTCCTCATATTCAGAAACATATTTCGATATATAACTTTTGTTGAAAATATAATTCTACCACAAAAGTATTGCACCAAATCAGTTCAACGATTAGGTTGCGGACCGGGTCATAAAACATCAATTACATTATGATAAAAATATCGTTTATTATCTATAATGACGGGCGAGGGGGAAACCGGTTTGGAGATTATCATAATGACGACTATAAATAGTCGGACATTAATTGGTATAATTAATTAGACCACTAACTAAAGCCTTTAATCAAAGTACCCTGTCGGAAGTAAACTAGAATTCATTGAAACATTCAGATTGCTTAGTGTTCTAGATATATCTATATATATTTAAAAGCTTTATTGACTAGTAGTGTCATTCATTCACTGAAAAAGGTCTTTAATGGAGATACCCTGCAGGCCGGTTTTCATATGTTTGGGTTGCAACCTTTAAGACTAAAAATATAAAATAAAATCGGTATTAGCCCAATGAGCAGGAAAATAAGAAAAAAAATCGGTTTAAGTTTAATCAACCAGTTTGTTCTTACTATGAATTAATTTTATCGCTTTTATAGATCGTGATCAATACCCTAACTACCCTTTATATATCACTGCCTTGCCTTCTACTAAGAAATCACGTCGTAAGTTTAAATCGGCTTGCTTTTATCTCACTTTAGTTCCTTCTCCTGCGGTGCCGTCGAAAAGGACAGAAGATCAGAATCGAAGCAAAGCTCAGATGGGAAAGTAAAGACCTCGGCAGCGTGGCCGCGGTGACGGGCTCTGCCCTTGACAGAGCTGGTTTTGTACTAATTCCAGTTTCAGAATTGCAACTCGACTATAACGAGAACGTTGTTACTTTAATCATAGTCGCGAGATATGCTCTGTACTTAAGGAAAAGTGTTTCTGCGTATTTTTAAAGTTTAATGGTTAAGAGTGGGTATAGTTGAATGGGAGATATTTTTTTATAGATGTAGTTCAAGTAATAAACAATTTTGCTGTAAGATAAAAGAAAAGCACTGGTCTTGCGTAACGTACTTTTAGCGCTGATAGTTGTTCCTCTAGGATAATCCTCTACGTGTTCCGACACCACGCATACCGAAACGCAGTTTCCCAACTAACAGAATTTAATTGCATGCAACCCAGGGAACTAGGATCCGTCGCCACAAGTCTCGGTCGCGCCCAGCTCCGTGCCACATTACCGCTGACATTCACACCAGAATAAACTTAAACCCCGTGATTTACTACGCCACTAATAAATTCTAATCAAGCTCAAGTTTATACTACAGTAGCCGCTTATCTTATTTATATTAATAGTTCCCAAGAACTAGGCAGAATCTTGAAGTGTATTTAAACGTTTACCTAACTATTGGGATATTATGTAAGGAACTCTGTCAAACTAAATTCTAGGTATATGAGGGAAGTTGGCGCTAGCAAGTTGGAATAAACTTTCTACCTAGAAGTTTACTCTCGTTGTCGAGTAGGTACTTACGGGCTGCTTAGCAAGGTCAACGTCTCCTTGGATTACCGGCGTTCAGGGCAATACCTATTCAAGAACAGAGTTGTGTAACTAAAAGTAACGCCAACTTGAACACTTCCTTATTTTGAAGTATAACAGACGTCGTTTTATTAACGTATGATAGTTTTTTAAAGTTATAGTTATAGTCAGTCTTTTTTGTTGGCTACCGGTCCGCGGCGGTCCCATTACCTCGTGGCAGTCGGTAAAGGTCGCGCTCATAAACAAATAGGTACGCGGCGCATAGGTGGGCGCGTATAGGACCGTGTTATCTATGATTAAGCGGCGCCTTTTCGTCTGACGGCCGTCTGATCGCGCCCCACACTCGATAATGGCCCACTCCTGATGAGATTAAATTGACGACTAACACGTGTCTCTTTTTTACCTCTCGCTACGCCGATGCAAAAGGCAATTGAACAGTTCGATTGCATTTACTCGTACACGCTCCTGTTCTTTTGCCCGCCTGCTCTTTATGTGCTCGTTTCCCATCAGGTTTTTTCGCCTTTCTTTTTCTGTTACTTCCATGAATGCTCCCAGAAACCGTCGGTGATTGACTGCAGAGCTCTCTCGAGATTGTGATCAACGTCACGCTGCCGACGGGAACATGTGAACCGTCGGCGCCGGGCGCCGGTGACGGACGTTAGTGTAACCCTCACGTAACACTAACAACGACCTCGCAATGCCAATTCGACCCACATAAAAGTTGCACTACCACTTTCGTCGTCGCAAATCACTGCCAGCCCGTATCCCTGCCTCGGTCAATGCGTTGCGTGCATGTCGTATGCACTTATACGGATGCAATAAAGTGCAGCGAGAATTCGCAGGCTAGCGGTGCATGCCGCTCACGTGCCGGCGGAAAACGAAAGTGAATCGGTGCGTCTCTCCGCCCTCGACTGATGCGCCCGGCTTAGGCGAGCCCTCGTTAACCGTATTATTCAAATACGAGCTCCGAGCCAGCCGACGATCGATCACACCCGATACTCGAAAACGTTGCCGCTTGCACTCTCGATGCGGCTTAATCATACTAACGCCGAATTAAGTTTACCTCCCTCTACGGCGAGCCACTACGTGCTAATTGATGTGGTTAAATTCGACATCGATTGTAGTCCGTTAGTAGTTCCCCGATTAGATCCGACGTTAACAGGCAACCTATCGACCGTGCGACATAACCTGTTATCTAAGGTTTTGGTGTATTGAACTTATAATGATGTATGTATTTGTTAACCGTTGCAGGTACGCAGAACGTACCGATGCCGCCGCGGCCGTCGTCTTCCCTGTCGGACGGCAGCGGGCCGACGTCGCGCCCCGGCGGCGGCGCGGCGCCCGGGCCGGCGCCCAGCGCCGTGCCGCCGCCCGGCGCCATGGTGGCGCAGCCCTACGGCCACCACGGCTACAAGCCCTACCCGCCGCAGCCCTACGGCTACCCGCCGAGGAACCACCACCCTTACCAGTACGGCTACCGGCCGCAGCCGCCGCACCCGCAGCATCCGCCGCCGCATCCACCGCAACACTACCCCCCGCTCAAAGTAAGCTTTGCGGAACTTTTCAGGGGACTACACGTAATCTAATCCACGGCAGCCACGAATATGAAACTGATAAGACTGCGGTAACTTAACAAATTACCATCGGATACTTAATTACAACTCATGAGGACTGGTAGTTAAATGCTCAGCATGTTCATTTAGAACAGTGACGCTATAATGGATTTCTAGAGAACGGGAGGCGCTCCTATAATTATGACATTTACACCATAAACTATTGCTGATATCATACTAGCAATACGAGCGTCCTTGAAAAGATCCCATGTGTCCAGCGAACGAAAAAAACATAGAAGGCTAGCTCCTTACAAATTTCTACCCACATGCGTGCCTAAAACCCGGTGTGGCATAGTCAACTGCGCATCCAATCACAGCAGCCCAAAATATCAGCCTATTTCCAATTACCCAACACAAATGAATACGATTGGTCAATCTACGACTGCATTGCTGCGATTAGCCGTCGTGTATCACGTCGGACGACAGCCATATGACAGTGACAACGAAAACGGAAAATTGTTGAATGGTTACATGCAACAAGAAGCAAGTTAGTTATCATAACATTCGAGTGATATTCTTTGATTAAGAAATATATATATTATTTTATTTTAATTTTAAACTGTCTTAATTTAAATCCTTTCTCCGGTGATCACAGTGGTGGAGCCAGCTTAAGATTCTAATTCTATGTAGCTATCTATACATATATATACTATTAAACGAGCAATATTTGTAATCACGTTGTCGAAAACGGCTCTCATTGATATCTTTAGAGCCGTTTTCAAGAGCGGTATCCCTATAATGCCTTACCGAGGGTTTACGGAGGCGAATTAGTTTTCTCTATTTTCACCCGGGTAGGGCTGAGAGTTAAGGTATCTAATAGATAAATAAAAATACCAAATGTGGTTTTAAGCAGACGCATATGCTACCGAATTTTTTTTAATTAAATATATCATTTTAGTAATCATACCGTACAAATTGGGATTGCACTCTTCTTGAGATTCACTAAACCCTTGTTTGTTCTTCCTGATTTAAATGTAAAAACAAAGAGTAGTCATTTATTTTGCATGCCATTTCAAATCATGTCGTTCCAAACGGACTACTTCATTCCAAATTTATTTTCTGATTGGATCTGTTGGAAATCTAAAAAAAAAGATTGTTACCTTTTATACTTAGATAAAAGCTACTAAATATTGATATGATATTCAATGGTTAACATAGAAACCAACTTATTAAAAAAATTATGTCTGTTGCCATGATACAATCCCTATACAAAATGTGATAACAATAAAATCAAAATAATATGTTTATTGCTGTACTTACTTGTGAAAAGTGATTCCATCTTTTTTGTTGTGCTTGTCCGAACGACTCACACACCATTTTACAGCACAACAAGGCATATTTCATGAAATTGAACATTTGGTTTTCTTAACAGTTTGTTACGGCAGCCATGTTCGAACTAAACGGCTGCCTGGCATCGTCGCCGATGCCCCGCCTACCATGGCACCCCTTCTGTGGGGCCATTTCACGGCACTAGTTAGACTTCTCTATGTTTTTTTCGTTCGCTACATGTGTCTCGTTTTTTTGTGAATATACGAAAATGTATGCTCGAAATGTTATATCGGGTCGCTTTATTGGCTTCGTAATGGCAGTCTGTAAAGTTTACACGTGGTTGAGTTTTGTTGACACACCGAAAGAGCGTTAGCGCAGAAAGATCGGCGCGTAGCTTGTGTCGTTTCATAGATGTGCTGACCACCCGCAGGCCCAGTTTGACAATGTTCTAGTCGGTATTAGTTTAGTAACGTGCCTCTCGGTTGTGTGTTCCTTGTAGCAGCAGCAGCCGCGGCACATGGGTCCGCCGGGCGCGGGCGCGGGCGCGGACGGCGCCATGCCGCCGCCCACGGCGCCGGGTGACGCGCACGACAACGGGCCCGCGCCGCCCGCCACGGCGCTCGTCACCACCGGGCCCGACGGCGCGCCGCTCGACGAGGGCAGCCAGCAGAGCACGCTCAGCAACGCCTCCGCAGGTACGGGACTGCAGCAGCAGCCGCGGCACATGGGTCCGCCGGGCGCGGGCGCGGACGGCGCCATGCCGCCGCCCACGGCGCCGGGCGACGCGCACGACAACGGGCCCGCGCCGCCCGCCACGGCGCTCGTCACCACCGGGCCCGACGGCGCGCCGCTCGACGAGGGCAGCCATCAGAGCACGCTCAGCAACGCCTCCGCAGGTACGGGACTGCAGCAGCAGCCGCGGCACATTGGTCCGCCGGGCGCGGGCGCGGGCGCGGACGGCGCCATGCCGCCGCCCACGGCGCCGGGCGACGCGCACGACAACGGGCCCGCGCCGCCCGCCACGGCGCTCGTCACCACCGGGCCCGACGGCGCGCCGCTCGACGAGGGCAGCCAGCAGAGCACGCTCAGCAACGCCTCCGCAGGTACGGGACTGCAGCAGCAGCCGCGGCACATGGGTCCGCCGTGCGCGGACGGCGCCATGCCGCCGCCCACGGCGCCGGGCGACGCGCACGACAACGGGCCCGCGCCGCCCGCCACGGCGCTCGTCACCACCGGGCCCGACGGCGCGCCGCTCGACGAGGGCAGCCAGCAGAGCACGCTCAGCAACGCCTCCGCAGGTACGGGACTGCAGCAGCAGCCGCGGCACATGGGTCCGCCGGGCGCGGGCGCGGGCGCGGACGGCGCCATGCCGCCGCCCACGGCGCCGGGCGACGCGCACGACAACGGGCCCGCGCCGCCCGCCACGGCGCTCGTCACCACCGGGCCCGACGGCGCGCCGCTCGACGAGGGCAGCCAGCAGAGCACGCTCAGCAACGCCTCCGCAGGTACGGGACTGCAGCAGCAGCCGCGGCACATGGGTCCGCCGGGCGCGGGCGCGGGCGCGGACGGCGCCATGCCGCCGCCCACGGCGCCGGGCGACGCGCACGACAACGGGCCCGCGCCGCCCGCCACGGCGCTCGTCACCACCGGGCCCGACGGCGCGCCGCTCGACGAGGGCAGCCAGCAGAGCACGCTCAGCAACGCCTCCGCAGGTACGGGACTGCAGCAGCAGCCGCGGCACATGGGTCCGCCGGGCGCGGGCGCGGGCGCGGGCGCGGACGGCGCCATGCCGCCGCCCACGGCGCCGGGCGACGCGCACGACAACGGGCCCGCGCCGCCCGCCACGGTGCTCGTCACCACCGGGCCCGACGGCGCGCCGCTCGACGAGGGCAGCCAGCAGAGCACGCTCAGCAACGCCTCCGCAGGTACGGGACTGCAGCAGCAGCCGCGGCACATGGGTCCGCCGGGCGCGGGCGCGGGCGCGGGCGCTTACGGCACCATGATGCCGAGTCCAAGCACCACTGCTAGATGTTTAACAGCTTCACTCGAGCTCTTTTTTTTTGTTTGGCTGATATTTTGATTGGTGAGGATCTGATTAACCTAAGTCTGCAATGTAACTTGGCAATTGTGCAACTATCATGATTCTATTGCGATTTTGATAATGGATTATTTAGAAATCGGCAATAGAGAGTCAAATAAGCTTAATGCCACTGGCAGACCACTCAGAGGACCCTAGTTTCTTCATTTGAACACGTCGATCTCGTCGGACACGGGACAAAAAGCCAATGTTGAATGATGAAGTAGCGACTGTGTCGATAACGTGTTTGTTTGCATATTTCCAGCGAGCGGCGAGGAGCCGATCGGCACGCCGAAGCCGCGCAAGGACTTCGGGCCGGGCAGCGCGGCGCCCTCGCCGTCCCCGGGCGCCGGCAGCCACTCCTCCGCGCACGACGACTACGACGCCTCGCCCTCCTCCTGGCCGCGCCCGCCCTCTAGTCCCGTGAGTCACCACCACCCACCACACACCACACACCACCCAACACACACCACCCACCACCCAACACACACCACCCAACACACACCACCCAACACACACCGCGACAACCGGAACACACTGACCATTATATTAATTTAAAATAACAGCCCTCGATTAGTTCTACTTCTCTCTCTCTCTCTCTCTCTTCTGAGAGCAAACAAGAGTTAGTTCTTACCAAATTCTGAGGCCACCATCGAGGCAGGTGCTGGAAGGCATAATGCCAAAATCTCATAAAACAAACTCGTCCTTGTATAAGTTAGTTTACACATCTAAGAAGTAAAAAGAAAATACATACAACAAATGTTTTCATCACTCTACTTGTAACATCATTGGCTCTGAATATTTGTCGTTGTTTGTCGCATCACGACAAGCCCACAGACATAAACAAAAGCACCAAAACCCTTCAATAAATGCCTGGTAAAATACTATATTCAAGCTATTACTTTTGTGTATGTAAAGTGTGTTTGGGAATCTGTTATGTGATGTGTATTTTATTTTATCCTACACTTAAGTACAGTCAAAAATCTCAATTTTGAATATATTCCACACATTTTCTCGAAAGTGGAACCTAGCCAACTATTCCAATCTTTCATACATTTCAGGTGTTTAACAGTCACATACAGCCGGAGTCCTACAGATCAAAGGTTTATATCAAGTCAAACATCATTAAGCATGTGTAGTACTCAAGTTAGCACGGTAACTTGTAGCTTGTGTTAGCAAATGCATGGTAGTGGACTCTCTGACGCGGGCGCTCCTTTTCGCCGCTACGCGACCTTCAGCATACCAACTAACTCCGAAGTTACATTGACACTGAAAATGCATGATAATGCGTTTTTTCGTTACAAACCCTCGTTACATTTTTGTTGTGTGTCGATGTATAGTGTCTTGCTTTCTGCTGTTTCTTTTCTATCTGGTGTTGGTATTGTGGGTTTTGATTTAGGAAAATTTTATTGCCATTTTTAATTGGTTTCAAACATTTCCGAGTATGACACGTTGCATTCTAAAGTGAACAGTACAACAGATACGTGTTTGGTGTCTAGTCAACCGCTGTGTTATGAGATAGATCTGTTTTTTGCATTTGCTGTGTTGTCCATAATTGTATTTCTTTCCTTAATGTGAATGAATATGCTATTATTATAGCTGCTATGTATTTCCTTCTTGTAGAGTTTAGGTAATATTTATAAATAGTTCTATACCTACTTTGACCACGAAAAATTCTTATTCTGATATTGAAATTGTAAATGTTTTTATTATTATGATGACTCAGAATAGTAATTTTTAAATACTTATTTAAAATTAGGATATAGTTAGAACACTATTATTTATTCGTAATAAAACACAGTGTACGTATGATTCAATTAGACTATTGAACATGGTCGTAACATGACGTCACGGGGAATTCCTGCCTCGATCACTGATGTCGAATGCTGCGAGCACTAATAATGACTCACTAGCGGCCTCATTTGAATCACAGATTTACTACAAGTTTTCTCATTATAGCCGTGTTGGAATGATGGCAATTCAGCCAAAAATAGGAGGGTGACTTTTAAAAGGTCGTTTAATTTATTAAACATAATTGAGTTATATAGGAAAAAATATTTAAACTGTATCAAAATGTCACATAGTCGGTTAATTTACGTCGGTTACGTAGTTGTACCACATGGAAACTATGCAATAAATGAATTATGAATTATGTATTCTAGATGTTTCTCACTGCTTGGCAGTTTTGGCACCGGCTTGTTACCGACATGAAATACTCGCGTCCATATTACTGCGTCTAGACATTTACCTGCGTAATGAACCATAAATCCTAATAAAGGTTTCGCGAGCTAGGTATAGAGGAACGTAAGTTACCACACTGTCCTCGGCTGATTGATTAACATGTCTTGTAACTAAAATCATTGAGATAGATGTAGGGTCCGGATTTTTGCGTGCGGCTATTGACAGATTGTAGGGAGAGAGCACCGCTTTTTATCGATATTATCAGACTATTACTGAGATATCAATGCGGTTATGTTAAATAATAATCTTAATAATATAACACTTGTAACCAAATACCTACTTACCTTATCACCTCTTTATAGGTATCTAATATGTATTGACACTAGCAGATGAGTATTTAGACCTCAAGCAGTAGGTTTTTCTTTGATATATATGTCGTATTGACATCAGGTTGTGTGTGACTTCTCACGCATAAAATGTATTAAAAAAAATATATCGGTCTCTCGGTTATATCGATAAACAGAGGTGTCCTCTCCCTACAACTCGACAATAACCGCACTCAAAAATCCGGGCCATAGATCAGTAATTGGCACAAACTACTTCAAAGGATATAAAATACATATATGCGATCACGGAGATTACTCCAGTGAAGTAGCAGTAATTGAATTTTTGTGCCGTAAAGGATTTAGGTGTAGCGAAATCGTATATCATACTCGTAGTTTTTCTCTCTTTAACTGTAGTTTTAGTGAATGCACTTTTGTACTCTTTATATAACTTGGTATAAACACGGAAGCTCACTGAGGCACATGCTAGGCACGAATGCGAACTACGTTGGCGAATAAAATGCGCGTGAGCTTATCGACTCGCCTGCGACTTCGAGTGGCAGTGGCAGCGGCAGTGATGCGCCATACGTATGAGACCTAAACGCTACCTCTTTCGCTAGGGAGCAGGGCGATGAGCAGAAATTCATGTATATGATGATCTATGAATGCTCATCGCCTTGCTCCTTGCTGTCCGCTGGCGTCCAGACCGCGACCTTAGACGTATCCCGCTCCCACGCCGCCGCTGCGACCGCCCTCGGTCGTCGCCTTAGCGTGCTTCCGTCCCCCTCGTGCACGGGGAGTGGCGCAGTATTGTGATGTTCTGCCCCCGCGCCAGAAGTCGGACTCGCTGGGCAAGCTGTACGAGATGGACGACGCGCCGGAGCGACGCGGCTGGGTGGAGCGGCTGCTGGCCTTCATGGAGGAGCGGCGCACGCCCATCGCCGCCTGTCCCACCATCTCCAAGCAGCCGCTCGACCTCTACCGCCTCTACCTGCTCGTGCGCGACCGCGGCGGCTTCGTCGAGGTACACACACACACACACACACTTATACCATTCTTGCCGTCCTCCGTCCGTCTCGGCCCTTCAGCCCGCACAGAGACCTACTAGTAGTTGTATAACTCTTTATTGTACAAAATAAACATGGTTAACAAAGAGAAAAGTTATGTACAAAGGCGAACTTATCCCTTTGAGGGATCACTTCCAGTTCACCTTTGAGTAGATGAGAGTAGAAACGAGAAAAGGTAGACTAATGCAACATGTATAGTAGAGGAATGAAAAGGTTGACCACTTTTCAGCCTTATTTCAAAGCTATTAAGGTCCAAAAGTGGTCAACCTTTTCATTCCGCGACTGTACAAGAAAGGGTATAATGCACCGCAAAAGACTTGTCGTAAGCGCGAGATTTGTCGGCAGGTATAGAGAGGGTGAGGTTTTGCGCTAGACCGTAGAAGGTGGCCACTACCTTCAGCCATATAATTAAATTTCTCCTATAAATACTCAGGAGCTAAAAGGAATGAAAATTACTGAAAAATTAGCATGTTCAGGCCCCACCTTCGCTGAATAGGAAGCCAATTTAGTACATTGCGGAAAAAGGATACATGATCGTTCTTTCGCATGCCGAAAATAGATCTAATGCAGACATTCTGTAGGCGCTCTAGGTCAAGCAGTTGCTCCCTAAGACCAAGGAACACAATATCACCGTAGTCGAGAAGTGAGAGTAATAGAGAGCGAGTAAGAAAAGCAGGCGCTTCAGCTAATGGAGACATGCAAACAGCTTCTTACTGACCTCTGAGACATGAAGTGGCCAAGAAAGACTGATCCATTGTTAAACCTAGATTTTTAACTGTGGAAGTGAATGGTGTAGTAGTTCCGTCAAAGATAACGTCAGGCATAACCAGTTTCGACAGTTTAGAGATGTTGTGAGGACTTTCAATGACGATTGCCTGCGATTTCTGGGCATTAACTTTGAGAGGTTGTCCCGAACTATTTCAGTAACTAACAATGCAGGCTAAAAACATACCAAAAAACTTATATCATTTGCATCGAGGCGAGGTGCATTTGACGCCAATCAAGTGCACAAACAATGATTTTACGTTTCGTGTTCGTGTCGCTTTCCGTGCAAACGTTTATCGGCAACATTAATCAACATTTATCTTACGACATTAATCATCAACGACGTGCGTAAATTGGCATGCTAGAGAGTTTTGGATAATCCGTTTTTCGCGTAGTTCTAGGAAATTGTAGTTTTTTGTGGGTAGCCGTAGCCGTTCATGGTATGATTAGCGCACGACTGGACTCGTCGTAAACTCGTTTGCTACCAGTCGAGAGCGATCGCAAGTAACGCGAAGGGCGAACGTGGAGTAAACATATAATTGTTATTTATTCAACACAATAAGCAATCCGCAACACACTTCGTTCAAAAATCCAAACAAAAATCTGAAAGTACTTTTATTGTATCTTAATAAGTAATCTTTCTACAAAGTTTTAAGTCTTTTACTCTATCCCCATACAAACTTTCAACCCTCTTTTTACCCCCTTGAGGGTGGAATTTTTAAAAATCCCTTCTTAGTGGGTACTTTCGTTATATAAACTACATATATAGTGAAAAAAACAGCTTTCTAGGTTCAACGGTTTGGGCTGGGCGTTGATTTAAGTGAGTGAGTCAGTCAGGACTTTGACGTTTATATATATAGATAAATACCTATACATAGAAAACATCCATGACTCAGGAACAAATATTCGTACTCATCACACAAATAAATGCCCTTACCGGGATTCGAACCCAGGACCTCTTGCTTCGTAGGCAGGCAACTAGGCTAAAGCGGTCGTCGGTTATTATTATTGATTAGTCACTTTCACTCGACATTTTTAACATATCTACATAAGAGAACTCCAAAGTAAACAACAATCACTACAATGGCGGGCTTTTTAGTTTTAAATACATGCGCGATCAATAACGGTATGTGCATAAGAAAGATATGCGTTCAGGCAAACACATTAAGTGAATATTTAAAATTAATTAATTTATTGACCAAATTCAAAATTCAAAAAGATTAATAAATCATTTCATACATTATTAGTATTTATGTTCCTTTTATATAAAAGAAAAAGTGTTATTGAAATATTTGTATAACTTTTCTCAAGTAATAAAAACTCTTTGAGTCGGGCTGACGGCCTTAAAAAAAAAATTAAAAGTAAAAAGCACTAGTGCGAAAAAGTGGCACTTTCCGCACGATTTGGGTGCTTGGAAAACTCTCTTTTCGAGCACATGCATTGTAATAGTACATTACATCAAGTCATTGCGATTGGAAAAGGATGAAAGATATCTCGTCATCATCAAAACAAGCAATCTGGAATGAAAACTTACACCACCGTCACTTGGTACTGTCTAATTTACATTAAATCACAAGCACTCGAATATCATCCATTGTTTTACCTTACTACAATGAATTAGCATTTTGTTGTTTGGATCTGTAGGTCGTAAACAACACCCACTAAATTCGCTGAAAACGCGAGGTTTAAAAGTAATCACTTGAGTAAGGCACTATTGGCACTAACAGGTCTTGGTTATTCACCGGATCGACTAAAAACATGGATGCCGTTATATCTAAAGGGCATTACATTTCTTGATGGTGTTTTAAGGCAAAGAAAGAGGTATGCCGTGTTAATGTTATTGTCTTTCATATGCTTCATGTCATGATTTATGGTTGGGAGTTCTTCATATTTTTATTGTAATCAGCATTGAATTACTGTTTATTAAAATACACACTTCGAGCTATTCAATTCGAGTCATTAAGTAGAAACTATGAGCTCGTAAATTTGTATGTAGTAGGTAATTTCCGGTGCTACTTTTCCGGTATCAAAAATTCTTTCAGAATACACTTTCTAGTCGGACATAGACTATATTTTCTTCTTTGGGTTTGCTTGCGTTCTTTGCGTTTAAAATATTAAATGATGCGTAATTGCATTTGCATCGAGATGCGTTTAGGAACGTAAACATTTGCACTCCGGAATATCACTTAAGCGCCGCTAGTAAAACTTACGAGCGGCGCTCGTGATGCAACCGAGTCTAATGGGCTCCGCTCAGGATTTATGTTAGTGCATGTACCGGCTTTATGGAAATAGGCACCATAAACTGGCCGGGGCTTTAACGATAGTTAATAAATTTTTATCATTAGAGCGTTCGCAGAGACCGCTCGTGCGCGAACAATGTTGTCCCCGCACTCGCGCTCGCGCCGCCGCGCGGCCACGGCGGCTCGGCTCCGCTCCTTCGTTAACATTCCGACTTATCTCCGCTCTAAACATTCGCACTTTATGTCCCGCCGTTTACGTTCAATCGTGTTCGAGCCGATCGGTAATAACCTCGGTCCCGCTCACGCGCCGCTTGACAATTTAACTCGGAAATATATCATTCGGAGATGACCGACGCGAGGACTCCAGACAAAGATTTCTAGAATACAAGTTCGCGCTAGTTTATTACCGCGCGCCAGTAAAACTGTGCGCCGTTTTACGACGGGAGGCTCTTGGCTCTCTCCGGGCCGTCGTTCAGTTTGGTCGAGTCGTGTGACCGTTGCGTCGGTTGCAGGTGACGAAGAACAAGACGTGGAAGGACATCGCGGGGCTGCTGGGCATCGGCGCGTCCTCGTCGGCCGCGTACACGCTGCGCAAGCACTACACCAAGAACCTGCTCGCGTACGAGTGCCACTTCGACCGCGGCGGCATCGACCCGCAGCCCATCATCAACCAGGTCGAGGCCTCCACCAAGAAGAAGGGCGGCAAGTCCAACACCACGCCTAGCACAGGTTACTAATATAGACGTATCATTCATTTTACTATTCATTATTCAGGAAAAAATTATATTTGTTTTCTCATGAGTGATTGTGCAAGATAATTTACTAACGGCCGTATTCATAAACGTACTACAAGCCTGTTTTAACTAAAATGGCGTTAAAATTCGTTTGTCCTTGTCTGTCACTTTGACATTTGTGTTCGTAAGAGAGGGACAAAGCACATTGTATTTAGCAGAGGCATTTTAAGTTTTATGAATAAGGGGGTAAGAATATAACTTAACTATCTACGTGAGATAATAGTACTGCCTTTCTATTTAGCAGAGGCATTTTAAGTTTTATGAATAAGGGGGTAAGAATATAACTTAACTATCTACGTGAGATAATAGTACTGCCTTTCTATTTAGCAGAGGCATTTTAAGTTTTATGAATAAGGGGGTAAGAATATAACTTAACTATCTACGTGAGATAATAGTACTGCCTTTCTATTTAGCAGAGGCATTTTAAGTTTTATGAATAAGGGGGTAAGAATATAACTTAACTATCTACGTGAGATAATAGTACTGCCTTTCTAAATTTCGCAGAACAATACTACTCTTAGACAGGGTTATTATTTACCAACATTATGTGTATTACGTACGTCGTCTCACGAAGTTTACGGTCTTCCGTAATGAACTTTAGTATTTGCAGAACTCTACATAATATCTAGGGACTTTGTCTAACTTAGGGTGGGGTAGTAAGAGAAGGGGCCCTAATTCTTTGCAAAACGCACCAGCCCCGAACACTCGAAGGACAAAAAGCCAATACACCTACGTCTTATGATAATATGATAAAATGCATGGCAACTCTGACACCGTCTGCCAAGTATTTCCGGCCATTTCAGGTTTACTCTTTCTACGATTAAAGGGCTAAATGATGCCACATGTCTATTTTAAGAAGTAGACGACAGAAGTGGACCTCGACAATACAAACCCTTCGTCACTTTCCTCAGCAGGGTCGTCGAACTCGCAAGAATCATTCCCTCCCTCGAGCGGCGGAGCGGGCGCGGGAGCGGGCGCGGGCGCGGGCGCGGGCGCCGCCATGGAGCCCTACCCCGCGCAGTACCCGCCCTACCCGCCGCAGCCCAACACCTCGCAAGGTGAGCTCCTGCACGCCCTAGCCCTAGCCCTAGCCCTAGCCCGACTACACCCGACACCCGACACCCACCCGACCCAGTCGCCACACTCATTCTTACTAACTCTTCTCGTGTGCGCGCCCCGTTCTTTGCAATAGTAGTTTGCGTATGTGCCATATTGTTAGTACAAATATGATATGCTAAAAGTATTTAGCAATACTTCATTGAAACAACCATGTTTATGCCTCCTATACCTACACTGAGTTTTCTTAGCATTTCTATGTCGAGTTTACTATTGCGAAGTGCGAGTCGATATGATTCCAGTTTTAGTTCTTGTTTTATGACATTTAAAATACCATCCTAGAGGTTACTCTAGTCAGGTGTATAGACGGTAGCGGCACCTTGGGACATGATGACACTAAAATGATACTACGCTGTACAGTTTTAAGCTCTATAGAAAAATACCTCAAAAAGATTTATGTTTGATTCGACATTAAACTTTTTATAAACTATTTTTCCTTAACAACAATCAAACGGATATTGTCTTTTCGCGGTGTTTGCCTTAGAAACGGCCGCATGCCCGAAAGCACCCCCCTACGTGCGGCGTGCGGCGCTTGTTTTCTTTATTTACGCAATTTACTAACTCCATTTCTTAACCAGATAATCACAGCTAACCAATCATTTTGGCTCATGTGATCGCTTCTCACTAACCCCAACCGTACGGCTCGTCCCGGAGGAATTCTACCGACCGAAACGATTATCTCTTTAATTTGTTAAAATGTAATATTTTGATGACATATCGGGACTTCCCTTCATTTCGTCTACTAAAAGTATAGTCTGGGGGTCGCCTCGAGCGCGAGCGCAGCGCGCGGTAGTAGTACTCGTATATAGTAGTAGTGTATTCCTCGGGACGGGCGGGTCCGGTACAAGTTGTGTGGTTGTAGGCGGCGGGCCGGCCGGCGACAACCTCGCCGCCTCCAACCCGTTCGACGAGCCCCCGGGGCCCCGCCGACCCCCAGGTAACACACACACACACACAGACCAAGAGCCCGAGCGTGAGCGCCCACAATACCTATAACTGTACCAGAGGCTCTAGTATAAGTTTTACCGAAACAAAACGTTACGACCGCGTTTGCGTTTAGCTGTCAAATCCCATACAAATTGAGGGTAAATCGCAAACGCGATCGTAAAGTTTTGTTTCGGTAAAACTTATACTAGAACCTCTGTGCACTCGAACTTGTACTCGCCGTTTGCATCTGTAAGGCGTGAGCCAGATCGAACACTCCTACGGATGGATAACTTACGGATGTAAAAACAAATTGTACAGAACAGTTGCAACGCAGTATATACCTTGTATGCGTTTTCATCTTGCGGGTCTTCTGTCCACCTCGCGTGTTACTCACGTGCTTAACCGATGGGGACGAGCCGGTATATCACACTGAATTCTCTCTTTCACTCAATCGAGACATTCGATTTGGCATTTACATGAGTAAAACTTGCAGATGTAAAGGCACCGTATACTATCAATTGTTTAAATTGTGCTCGCGGGCGCTCGTCTTTATTTCTTTGTGTCACAACACAACCACTATCACCACAGATCGAATAACCACTACGCATGTTCTTTGTTCTGAG
This sequence comes from Epinotia ramella, assembly GCA_947578815.1. Classification (NCBI taxonomy): domain Eukaryota; kingdom Metazoa; phylum Arthropoda; class Insecta; order Lepidoptera; family Tortricidae; genus Epinotia; species Epinotia ramella. The sequence continues at coordinate 5,000,794 of OX388201.1, read as the reverse complement.
TCAGTTTCAAAATTACGTACTTATATAGTCGTTATAGACCATTTGAACGACGTACTGAATGAATAACGCAGCATCTATTACTAACTCGGGTTAAAGTAAAAATAACGATGAATGATAGATATTATAAATGTGATAATCAATTAAAGGAGAACCAATTAAATGAAAGAAAATTCAATGCAAAGTCATACATCAAATTCAAGTGTTTATGAGGTTTCCCCGAACATGCGGCGTCAGTGGTTATTACTTCTGCACCTCACACACGGGCATCGGCTGAACCGGCACCTTGTCGCGTCAGCTCCAATTTGAATCCTTTATTAATAGCTACAAGGTTCATCGCCGATTAAACCAACACATTAACTTATTCCATCACTATCATTTTGATGTATCGAACATATTAGTAACTTGCTAAAAGATTTCTCGAGCCACAATCTGAGTATTTTAGGAGACAGAAAGACAATGTATCTTGTAGGCGTGACTTGTTAACTAATGCTGTAGTCTCCACTATCATGTGGATTGTAATCAAAGGCACAGATTCATCAACTTTGGCTTCTTATCGTCTGATTTCTTTTGCTAGTTTTATTGTTAGTCTTAAATGTCTTAATTCATATTGTATGATACACTTCTCGATCTTTACCTACTTTTGCATGTTTCAATAACATTTTAACATCACATACATGTAGCATGATAGTATGTAATTGTTTTAGTCAAGTATATTTTGAGCAGTGTATGTAACTAAGTGCATTACTTTGCAGGTTACCAGCCTGGTTATGGGTACGAATACGGGTCTCCCTACCAGGCCACGAGGCCAGTGTACCCGCCTTACGGCCCCGAAGGGGACAGGTGAGCTTTTATTATTTTTACTATTTTAATTAACGAGTTTACTATTCATTAACTTAAACATCAAAAAAGAGGAATATGCTTAGATCGTCGAATACAGCAAATTATATTTAACATCACTCCGTTTTCATCAGACATTGTCTGGTTGCCTTTGACATAGGCCTCCCCCAGAGGCCTATTTTTAACATACCTGTATTTAATATCAAAAAATATCTGGTACCTATATAAACCAGTTGATGTTTAAGTAGGTATTGATCATATACATACATACATATTATAATGTACTTATACAAACATGTCAATAAATAAATTTTGTTATAATTGACACTTTGGGTTTAGTCGTTCCAAAGGTAAAACATTTGAACATGCAAAATGCGTGTACGGATGCGAATGGTTAGCTAGTGTAATGCTGTTGCGTACTGTTTCTGTTTATTTTTGTGATGAATATGTGTAAGGGTGGTATTCCACTTATCCAAGGTCTTTGTCCAATGTGCCTTTGATCAAAGATTGGATGACTTCATCAAATTGACTAGAAACACTTCATTTGATCAAATATTACGAATGACATTGAATTCAAAATGGCTACGCAAATAGTATAGAAACTTGAACCAAGATATTGGATAAGTGGAATGAGCCTTCGTGAAAGAAATTTGATTAAATATTGGATACAAATTAGACAAAGATCTTGGAGGTTTGATAAAGAAATTGGATGACTTCATCAAATGTGCTAGCAACACTCCAAGATATTGTGACTTCATCAAATTTACTAGAAATAAAAAAAAATTGCGTACGAATGACATTTAATTCAAAATGGCTACGCTAATAGTATATAAAACTTGAACCAGGATATTGGACAAGTGATTATTATACATATTTTTTATTAAATATACACATTGGACAAAGATCTTGGAGAAGTGGAATACCACCCTAAGGTATTTAGCGCTGATAGAGTTACTGTGTGTAGTAGCGGTTACAAACGGCGACTCTTTGCAGCGATGCACTAGCGATACACGGTCGATACAGATGCTTAAGGGGATGCCTTGATTTGAATCGAACACGACCCCTAGACAGACACGCTGATGCCTTCCGCGCACGAGGAAAAGAGATGTAACACTCTTCGGGAATGGCTTTTTCGGACAAATTTCGATAAATACCTAACTTAGTGAAGTTTTATTTAAATTTCATAAAGTGAGATTTTAGATGAGATAAAATACTACAGTATTAACTTGATTGTGTCGTAAAATAATTTATCGTTTGAGTAGGCCGAGTAAAAGAAGGAAAATACAGACCCAACTTTGGTTTTTTTTCTATCGAGGAAATTTTAATCAATCATGTATCGATAAAATCATACAATCAACAATCATATAGTCAAGAATCATATATCTGAAAATCAGACCTTATTGTTTCTTAATCTAGTCAGAACGGCTTTTCAAAGCACGCGATAATTTCCAATGCACCGCCTTAACAGTGGCCAGTGCAGTGAATACAGTCGTGCGTACGTGAAACGTGCGTTTTATTATGATCAGTGGCGTGCATAGGGTTGTTAGTGAGGGTAGGCATTTTTTTTTTGAGGAGACCTATGTCACCTATGTGGGGACGAACAAGTTGTATTTAGCAGTGCACGTGTAATTATAGTTGTTGATTTGTGGGCTTTTATATGCCGCTTCGACCAGCAAGTGATCTATTGTGGCAACCCCTTTTTAGGGTTCCTTAGTCGACTAGGAACCCTTATAGTTTCGCTTTGTCTGTCCGTCCGTCCGCGGATAATCTCAGTAACCGTTAGCACTAGAAAGCTGAAATTTGGTACTAATATGTATACATATCAATCACGCCGCGTAAGTGGAAAAATAAAAAGTGTTTATTTTATTTTATTAGGGTACCTCCCCTATACGTAACGTGGGGAGTGTTTTTTTTTTCATTTCAACCCTAACGTGTGATAAATTGTTGGATAGGTATTTAAAAATAAATAGGGGTTTGCTAAAATATTTTTTTGATAATAAAAATAAAATAAAATAAAATGCATTTATTTCAGACCAATTTTGTCCATATTTTGATAATGTTAATATTTCGGAGATAATCGCTTCAGAAGTAAAAAAAAATGTGTCCCCCCCCCCTCTAACTTTTGAACCATAAGTTTTAAAAATATGAAAAAAATCTCAAAAGTAGAACGTTATAAAAACTTTCTAGAAAAAATTTTTTGAACTTGATAGGTTGAATAGTTTTTGAAAAAAATTACAAAATCATTTCTGGACGAAAAACTACGGAACCCTACACTGAGCGTGGCCCGACACGCTCTGGGCCGGTTTTTTATATATATATTAGATTTCACCATTAAGGCCCGTTGCCTCTAGGAAATTTCAGATTATTTGGGCGGTGATATGTTGTACCTCTTCTGAGTGCACGATGTGCCGTTTGTTTGTATAGCTATGATAGTCGCTGAGTGTAACCACTCTTACTAATCGTCACGCAATCAAATGTGTACTAATTTGTATTTTCTTTATAAACCTTATTATGTACAGTCCAATGCAATCGGCATTAAGTTTGCTACGTAGGTCAAATTAAAATGTACAGTAAGCATTATCTGATTTATCTAAATGACAGCAACCACAGTGACCATCAATATCGTAACACATATTTGCTCTTAAAGTAATGAAGTGGTGTTTCGATATTGTTGTCTACTTTGATCGCTGCCGTTTGATGGAAGTCGGCAGTTGTAGGGCGGCCTGTATATAGGTACGGGCCGCCTGGCCGGGCCGGACGGCGGGCGCGATAAAGGTGTGATGTTAATCAGAGGGTACGGTGCCGGCAGCGAGTACCGCTACGGCGGCTACGGGTACCGCGGCGCGGCGCCGGGCGCGGCCACGCCGCCGCCGCCGCAGCCGCCCTACCCCGACTACTACCGCGCGCCGCATCCGCAGCATCCGCACCCGCACCCGCAGCACCAACACCCGCCGCATGTCCACCCGCAGCACCAACACCCGCCGCATCCGCAGCATCCGCAACATCCGCAACACCCGCAGCATCCGCAGCACCCGCAACATCCGCAGCCGCCGCCCGCCCAACACGAGGTACCCACTCAGATATTACTATTATTCATTTCTATCATTTGTAACACTTGATCGAAGTTATCGTTTGTCTTTAAACATAAACATAACATAAACATAATTTATTGATAAAACATAAAGTACATCAGTTTTACTATAGACTAGGAGCTTACTATTAGAGGCAAATAACACGTGCCTGAGCTAGGATACCCTGTGTTTCAGGCAAAAGAGAACTAACAATTGAAAATCAAGTTATTCAAAATATAATACAATATCATTCTTATTGGCTAGTACAAAATAGTTAGGAAGTTATAACCTAGGCGCTTTAAAAGCATCTGGCGCCCTCGCGAGCTGTATGAAGACAAACGATACTTTACATTTCGGCCAGTCAGCCGTGTCAATAGAAATTGTAAGGCGAATCAGGTTTTGCTTGCCAACAAAGTTTCCAATGGTAAGAAGCATAATTGAAACTGAAAAAAGTCAACACCTATTTTATATGAATGTCAGCGGCCGATCGTAAAATCACGAAATTCCTAGGCATATCGTGAAACGCCGCCATTTCATGATTTGGCTGAGTGACATCCGCCATATCGTTCAAAATTCACCATTCGCAAAATCGTTAGATTTGCCTATTGACGTTTAGGCAGATCATGAACTTCCTAGGAATGTCATGAAACGCCGGCATTTCAAGATTTGGCCAAACCAGTGACTTTTAGGCTGATCATGAAATTCCTAGGCATATCATGAAACGCCGCCATATCGTTCAATACTCACCGTTATACCTAAGTAAGGTGTCCAAAATTGAAGTAGGTAAATAAAAAAAAATAAGGAGTGCGGACTGATAATCTCTAGTGAGTCGACGCCACCCCGCTGCGCGGGGTGTCTATTTCTGGTCTGAGGGACACAAGTGAACCTTAACCTAACCGACCTAAGACGGAGTTCGCTTAAGACCCATTTTTGTCTGCCCTGATTATTGGCTCTCAACAAACACGGCCTCCATCGCATACGCAGCGCCACCAGTGGCCCAAGACAGAATAGTACATTACTTACCAAGGGCTGTAAAAGAAAGAAAGCCCGAAATCACAAGTATTTGTGACCCGAGCCGCAGGCGAGGGGTAAATATGCGATAGAGGGCTTGCTTCCTTACTGCCCGTGGTGAGTACACAATTTTACGGCTTCATCTGGCGACAATGCGAGTTTGACCGTACGCGCAGCGTGCGGTAAAACTCACATTATGGCCAGGTGTGACGTAAACTATTTTTCATCACACTTGCTCGAAAAGGGCTTCATAATGCGCAGACATACAGAGCTGGAATAGCCTGTGTTACGCCCACGGGCGTAATGGTTTTTTTCTTAATGTGTATCTGTCACTCATGCGGCAGTTACAAAGCAAAGAGGATTTATATCAAATACGATGTCTCAAAACGTATTTATAAATAAATTTAAACTTAAAAAACTACTTAAGCATGTTTATCTGAATTATTTACAGATTTAATATGTAGTTATTTAGTGTCTATGTAAGATGTTTTTAAGTGTTTTCAAATCGTGGTTGTATACCGAAGGGTCGTTGCCATACGCGCCTCACGTCAAATTCAACAAAATGGACGACTGACATGATGCAGTGTTTATTACGATTTGCAATCATTTCATCTAAAATGTATTTGTTTCCTCGCAAATGTGATGAAAAACATTGTGTATAACACGGGCGTAAGAATATTGCAAACTCGAGTCATCAAGAGCCCTCCGCCTTCGGCGTCGGGCTTCTGATAGACTCTTGTTTGCAATATTCCACTTCCGCCCCTCGTTAAACAATGTACTATTACGATGTGCCCGGTATAGAGTTAGGAATATCGACGAATGCGTTGCTCTAATCGATCTGCCGTATTGTTTATCAGGCACATCGTGATAAGCCTGGCCAACTTTTAGGCATATCATGAAATGGCGGCGTTTCACGATATGCCTAGGAATTTCGTGATCTGGCGGATTTTACGATCGGCCGCTGACATAAATACCGACATTTTCACTGACACGGTTATGGTCTGACAGTGTGATGTTACGAATTGTGATCAATATTTATAATGAATTCGCTCAATAGAATGTGTGTTTGTAGTTACGGCTGAGAATATTTCTGCCCTGCATGCCTGGCATGTCAGGACAACGTATTGTGTATGCGATATTGTGCCTTATTGTATCGTATTGTGTATTCAAAATGTACCCCTTCTTATTGCCGATAGTTAAATACGATAGTTTACCATGGATTATAATATTTGCAATAGCGGGACTGTTGTTTCGCAGCTGCCTGTTTTCCCGACTAGTATTAATGGCAGATATTTTAGCTTAGCATGATTTTTATATCTTCCTACTTTACATTTGATCCAATATGATAGCATGTGTAATTTTAGGAAAATCTATTTTCTTGTTTTAAAATGATTAGCGAAAATATTAGTATAACAGATATTTAATACTTTTATGGATTGTTACTATTGTTGTTGTTAGATGCAGAGATGGGCATTAATCGATTAATTTTTCAATCAACTAATTTATCGATTAAACAATCAATCGTTACAAAATTAATCGCGATTAATTTAATCTTTGCAGAGTTCGATTGACGATTGATCAATTCGTCATTTTAGTCGACTATATTACACGATTAAATCTCGATTAAAAATTGGAACACAGCGTTACAAAAATTCAATATGTCTTGTCATATATTGTACACTTGCAAATCATTCTAGTAGGTATGCTGTGTGATATAAACTTGTTCCAGTAACACAAGATGGTTTTTACAGTGCAGTACTCTAAGGGTCTCCTAGATAAGGGTTTACGGCTTAGATGAATCCCAGGTAATAATTAGAAAGAGAAAGATGTATGAAAGAGCGAAAGCGCTCATTCATCCTTGACATCAATAGAGAGAAAACTAAACTAATCAATCGATTAAAGATTTAGTCGCTTGTATTTAATCGACGATTAATTTAATCGTGACTAAATTAATCGAAACTGTTACTAACTACTGTGTTGTGACTAAGATTGATCAATCGTCATTTTTAATCGTTAGTCGCGATTAAGTTGGTTAATCTTAATCGTTAATCCTTAGTCGATTACATTTTGCCCATCACTGGTTAGCTGAATGTCCAACATGATGTTATAGCGCAATAAAAGTGACCAGAGTACTAGGGTAACCATTGATTTTAAATGACAGGAACAATAATGTTCAAGAAAATGATTAAACTTTATATGTGGTTTGCTTCGGTCAATATGTTACATATCTTTATGTACTAACAGACACTTCTATACTTTTATCTAACTAGTGGATGTACTTCCCGATCATGATAAAATGAACAGCTTAGGTATAGTAGGTAGGTACGTATGTACCTACCTACTCTATTTGACATATAAAATAATGTATTTTATGAATAAAAATCTGAATCTGAATCTGAATCTGTATACAGGATGTATCAAAAATGGGGTGTGAACCGAGCAATAATGCATTTTTGGAATCACAAAACGCTACCGAACATGCCCTTGATCGGTTCACACCCCATTTTTGATACACCCTGTTTACAAGAAATATGCTACGTCATTTTCTGTATGTCCTGATCGATTCTATAAAAAAATGGTATATCGCCCTAACCACATGTATCGTTTAGACGAAGCATTAAATCGAGTCCAGGCTCCATTAAAGGACGAAATTCGTAATGGTTCCCGCAGCCGCCGCGATAGCACAATTTATGAGGACGATTCGACTCCTAATGCCCTGAACAAATACTTTGTACACCCAAAATAAGTTCAATATTTTACGTCACACCTGGCCATAATGCGAGTTATACCGCACGCTGCGCGTACGGTAAAACTCGCATTGTGACCAGGTGAAGACGTAAAATTGTGTACTCACCACGGGCGGTAATTCGTAAAGCCCCAGAACGCATCTTTATGGCCCCTCTGGGACATTACGAATTCACCGCCCTAGGTACGTAATGTACTATTTCGGCCATGCTTTCGGCTTGGGCGCCAAATAGTTGATAGTTGAGTGAGACATTGATTGTACGTCCTCGTGGGTTGTGGTGTCGGGCTCGCGATCTAGGGGGCCGTCCCTGAGGTTCTGTTTGGTGTAGATGTCGGGCGGCGGAGGTAGCATAATGAACTCGCAGCTCGCGCGGCAGCTGGTGGCGCCGCTGCCGGCCGCGCCGCGCGCCTACGGACCCGTACGGACCGTTTGTACCACGCACTCGAACACGCTTCCGACCATTGGCGACCGGACTCATCCGCACCTCCTCACCTCCACCGAGATCCGCGGTGTTGGAGCGCTTTCACATCTTGTTCTCGTAGTTGCACCGCGGGGGGTGTCGCGTGTTTCATTATGTTTCATATTACGCGGGCCCGTTTCTATACGCATTTTGGCAATGCATCTTACTAGAGATGCGCCGAATATGGGTTTCACCGAGTACGATCATTCGGCCGAATATTCGGTTCAACCTTCATCCGTTGTTCTAAAACAGAATTATCTAATATTTTTTTTACTTCACTACAAAGCGAAATATTGACAATAAAGCAAGTTAAATAACAATAATAATGGGTCAAGTTAAGAGTATGTATTAATTTCACGAAGCAGTAACTATTTTACATTCTTGTAACTATAACTTCTTAAAATTGTTACGTAAATATACGGCAGCTGAACCGAAAAATTCGGCCGAATACCAAACAATAAAAAAAATACGAATATGCCGAATACCGGATAGTAACCGAATATTCGGCGCATCTCTACATCTTACTTCCAGGAATTGCCCACAACTAAGATTGGTCTAATTATGACGACTCTCACAGATTTATCTGCCTTTGTAATCTGAAAAGTAAAAGCATAATTTTATAGAAATTATTTATTTATTTATTTAGGAAGATGATCAGCTTAAATACTACACAGTAGCTTAAAACAGTAGTACCAGTCACCTAATAACAGATCCTCACCGATAGCGTGTTATGAAAGTAACACTTGCCATACTGCCTCCTCTTTTCAGCATAATCTTGATCATTTGAAAACTAAAATAAATTCGTTACGGACATGTTTTTACATGCGTTATACATCCTACATCCTGGGGTAAAGACTACGAACAAGATGTTGAAGTGAAACCACACGTCCGCCCGATTAAAGTATTACGTCGGTCGTATTGAAGCGATTATTATTGGATTTGATACGCCGTCGGGAATACTTTAACGTGATCGATGTGAGACATAATCTCATCCGTGGTTTTGGCTTCATTTGTTTTATTCGATTAATACCACTAGCTAGTTTGACAAAATTTCGAGCCTATCACTGTTCAATTATTCTTCTTTTTGTTTACTAAATTCGGCTTGCGGTGCAATTAATTGGCTTTCCAGTTTGTCGAATCATCAGCGGCCAAAACCCGTCCGACAGTTGTTTCAAAATTTAACCAAAACGTAATAAAATATGGAAGTTAAGGTTTAGAGTGTGTGGTGGTGGCTTTAATGATAAACCTTTGGTCACTTAATCATCTGCATGCATTTTAATTACACGGATCATGTTAGCTTAGCAGTAAGTGAGCGGAGTCGCTTTGTACAGTGCAGCGGCCCGGTAGTATGACCGTCGCGTTCTCAGTACTTCTGTGGGCTGGTTTTGTACATATTCAATATACCGGTGTGCAAAGCCACGTGCAGGACTACTGGGTATTATCGGACCCATTCGACCGGCCACAAGCGTAATTTTTTTTTAATTAAGCGTTCACATTTTGGAGTCACGGCCAGAATAATAACACCTATTCTCGCTTCTTTTACCTCTACAATTTTGTCGATAAGATTCGATTTAACCGTTTAACCGTAGAAATCTTTGGTGATGGTGTGGAGAAGCTTTTCTATGTAAAAATATCAGTTTTTTTTTGGGCTCATCGGGACAGTATCATCCCCTTTAGACGGTTGATTCGCATCAAGTCTTCTCGTTTAGAATAGTCAAAATTGTTAATTTTGTATTCGAATATTTGATGTCGATAAATATAGTATTTTGGCTATTCGACTAACGGGGAGGCTTTTAAATCGACAAAATATAATGACCGATACATGGAGGCTGGGGAAAGATGGTTTTGTTGGTTTGAATTTATTTCTTGATTTAACTGTTTTATTATTTTATGGTGAGTGTAATAAATAAAATGAGAATGATTATTCATGTAATTTCGCCGGTTCAGAAATAAATTGTGATTCACTAGAGTTTGACGTATTGTTACGTTGCTGTGAATCACAATGTCAACACCTTTACTAATATCGTTTCGGGCAGTCGAGATAAGCAAATCAATCGGACCGAAACCATCCGTTCCTCGCTTTAAGGTCGAAACGCATTGACAGCGGTGACGGAGCGGCGAGACGCGGCGCGGAGGCGGTACCGGTTGTAATGTTCGAACTAATACGAAAGGGTCCGCACAGAATACCGCGGGGCGCGCGCCGCTTTGTGTGGATCCTTTCATATTAGCTCGAACATTACAACCGGTACCGCCTCCGCGCCACGTCTTACCGCTCCGTGACCGCTGTCAGTGCGTTTCGGCCTTTACTCGGTCGACAAGGCAGGAACCAATAATAAGGAGTCGTTCGACCAACAGTACGGCGGCGGCAAACCCCTGGGTCCCGCGGGCGCGGCGGCGGCAGCGGCAGCGGCGGCGGCAGCGGGTGCGGGCGCGCCGCGGCGGCACCCCGACTTCGCGAAGGCGGACGCGTACGCGGCGCCCGGCGCGCCCGCCGCGCAGCGGTTCCCCGGCGCGTGGCCCGGCGCCTTCCCGCGCGCGCAGCCGCCCGCGCCGCAGCCCGCCTGGCGGCCCTCGCAGCAGCAGCCCTGGCCCGCGCAGCCCTACCCGCCGCAGGTCAGTACACACACCCTGACTTCGCGAAGGCGGACGCGTACGCGGCGCCCGGCGCGCCCGCCGCGCAGCGGTTCCCCGGCGCGTGGCCCGGCGCCTTCCCGCGCGCGCAGCCGCCCGCGCCGCAGCCCGCCTGGCGGCCCTCGCAGCAGCAGCCCTGGCCCGCGCAGCCCTACCCGCCGCAGGTCAGTACACACACCCTGACTTCGCGAAGGCGGACGCGTACGCGGCGCCCGGCGCGCCCGCCGCGCAGCGGTTCCCCGGCGCGTGGCCCGGCGCCTTCCCGCGCGCACAGCCGCCCGCGCCGCAGCCCGCCTGGCGGCCCTCGCAGCAGCAGCCCTGGCCCGCGCAGCCCTACCCGCCGCAGGTCAGTACACACAACCCGACTTCGCGAAGGCGGACGCGTACGCGGCGCCCGGCGCGCCCGCCGCGCAGCGGTTCCCCGGCGCGTGGCCCGGCGCCTTCCCGCGCGCGCAGCCGCCCGCGCCGCAGCCCGCCTGGCGGCCCTCGCAGCAGCAGCCCTGGCCCGCGCAGCCCTACCCGCCGCAGGTCAGTACACACAACCCGACTTCGCGAAGGCGGACGCGTACGCGGCGCCCGCGATAGCTTCAGCCCTACCCGCCGCAGGGTCAGTCCTACACCCACCACTCAACAACTCGACACCCCCCCACGCTGGGACGTGTCCGCGGAGACAATATCTCCTTGTAAAGCTGATTTTCCACCTGAGGGGCGGGACGAGACGAGGCGCGGTAAGAATTGAAATTTGTATGGCACTTACTATTTCCACCGAGCGCGCTACGAGAGAATTGAAAATTTGCCATACGAATTGCAATACTCGCCTCTCCTGACCTCGTCTCGTCTCGCCCCTCCGGTGGAAAATCAGCTTTAACGCCGCAACACCGAGAATGAAGCGGTCTTGTGTCTGCACAAAGTTGTCTTCAGCGCACACGTTCATCCATATCATTACTTCATAACACATTTTAGTACCGTGATTTTTGTTTATCATTACAAAGTTCGGTTAGATAGCCTAGGTAATCGACTAATATGCAAACAATTCCGATTGTAATGAAGTTTGCTTAGAAAAAATAAAACAAAGTGGTAAAAGTAACTGTTGTTTGTAGGGTCAGGCAGGGGCGGCGTGGGGCGGTGCGCCGCGGCCGCCGGCGGAGGCCTACCCGCCCGGCGTCGCGCCCTCGCCCGTAAGTCGCCTCATCCATATCCATTCTGCACGAGTCGACCAATCGCTTCCATAGTACACTTCGCTATGCATAATCATATTTTTTAATGATAACATTTGACTCAAGGGTACGTCATTTTGGATGCAGGGTCCCCCCAACATGAGCCTGGGCGGCGGGCAGCTAAAGCGCGAGATGACGTTCCCCGCGGAGTGCGTGGAGGCGACCGCGCCCGCCGGCGACAAGCGGCGGCGCCTCACCAAGGCCGACGTCGCGCCCGTGGACGCGTGGCGCGTCGTCATGGCACTCAAGTCCGGCCTGCTCGCCGAGACCTGCTGGGCGCTCGACATCCTCAACATCCTGCTGTTCGACGACAACTGCATAGGGTACTTCGGGCTGCAGCACATGCCTGGCCTGCTCGACCTTCTGTTGGAGCACTTCCACCGCGGGCTGGCGGAGGTGTTCGACGCGCCGCCGCCGCCCGCCGCGTCGTGGTATGCGGCGCCCGGGCAGGCCGCGGAGCCCGAGGCGCCGCCCGCCGCGCCCGCGCCGCCCGACCCGACCGACCGCGTGCGCGTGCTGGCCGGCGAGAACTACACGCTCGCCGCGCGTCGCCGTCGGGCGCACGTGGCCTACCGCGCCGAGCCCGACGCCGCCGCCGTCGACCTGTTCGCCCCCGAGCCGCCCGACGAGCCCGAGGACCGCCACGACTCGCTCGAGCCCTGGCAGCTGGCCGACCACGTCATGCCCTGCTTCCGCGCAGAGTTCCTGTCGCTGCCCTTCGTTCGCGTGCTACCCGGTGAGTGCGCGCCCGAGCCGCCCGCGCCCGAACCGCGAGCGCCCGAGCCCGCGCCGCCCGAGCCCGCGGAGGAGCCGGCGCCGCCCGAGCCCGCGCGCCATGCGGAGGACCGCGACAACCTGGAGGCCGAGCCCATGGAGCTAGAGGTCGAGCGGCGCGTCGCGCTCGCCGTGCGCGACCCCGCCGGCGTGCTCAAGCGGCGGCGCCTCGAGGACCACGAGGACGAGTGTTACACGCGCGACGAACCCAGCCTCAACCTCGTCAGCGAGAGCAGGGACGCGCTCGCCAAGCGCTGCATCGCGCTCTCCAACATCCTGCGCGGGCTGACGTTCGTGCCGGGCAACGAGGCGGAGTTCTCGCGGTCGGGCGCGTTCCTCGCGCTGGCCGGCAAGCTGCTGCTGCTGCACCACGAACACGCGCCGCGGGCAGCGCGTGCGCGCGCCTACGAGCGCGCTGCGCGAGACGACGCCGACCAGGACGCGTGCTGCTCGTCGCTACGCGGCGAGGGCGAGTGGTGGTGGGACGCGCTGGCGCAGCTGCGCGAGGACGCGCTCGTGGCGTGCGCCAACATTGCCGGCTCGGTGGAGCTGCAGCACCAGCCGGAGGCGGTGGCGCGGCCGCTGCTGGACGGGCTGCTGCACTGGGCCGTGTGTCCGGCGGCCGTGGCGGGCGACGCGCCGCCGGCCGCGGCGCCCGGCTCGCCGCTGTCACCGCGGCGGCTGGCACTGGAGGCGCTGTGCAAGCTGTGCGTGACGGACGCGAACGTGGACCTGGTGCTGGCCACGCCGCCGCGCGGGCGCATCGCGGCGCTGTGCGCGGGGCTGGCGCGCGACCTGTGCCGGCCGGAGCGGCCGGTGGTGCGCGAGTTCGCGGTGAACTTGCTGCACTACCTGGCGGGCGCGGGCGGCGCGGCGGCGCGCGAGGTGGCGCTGCAGGCGCCGGCCGTGGCGCAGCTGGTGGCGTTCATCGAGCGCGCGGAACAGACGGCGCTGGGCGTGGCCAACCAGCACGGCGTGGCGGCGCTGCGCGACAACCCGGACGCCATGGGCACGTCGCTGGACATGCTGCGGCGCGCGGCCGCCACGCTGCTGCGGCTGGCGGAGCACGCGGAGAACCGGCCGCTGATCCGGCGGCACGAGCGGCGGCTGCTGTCGCTGGTCATGTCGCAGATCCTCGACCAGAAGGTGGCGCACGAGCTGGCGGACGTGCTGTACCACTGTAGCCAGCCGCGACCCGAAGGCGCGCCGTCGCCCGTCGTCGAACAATAGACGTGATGTGAGTGTAGTGACGGTCGGTGAAGGACGCGAGCGCGACTCGCGCTGACCATGAGACTGAGTATACCTGTCGGTACGTGTACATATAGTGATACGGCGCAGGCCGACGCGAGGCCGTCGTAGCGGTGTCTGAAGTGTTAGGCTGTACAATCCGATTTTGTTATTTATGTCCACGATGATTTATTTACAAGAATGTCAATGTGCTATAATCGATTTCTATTGTTCGATTGAGAAAAGATGTATTATAACTCGTAATTTTGATTTTTATAATAAAATGGGACTTGAATCTGTTTATTGGTTTTATGATGGAGATTTTTATACCGAGTACCTTTAGCGCCTTTGTCTATAAAAGAAATCTTAGTGGAGTGTGAGGAGCTTATGTGGGCTATAAGTTTAAATTAAGTTTAATGTGAATTATTACAATAATCTATAATATATTGAAATTGAATCTGAATTTTATTTATTTTTCGAATTGGCATTTTTATAATTCTGCTCACCTCGATTCAAAATTAAAACACTTAATCTCGTCCGCAATTCCAATTTTAATAACTTGCTCTTTCATTTTGAACGTTAAAAGTTGGGCTATCTGAAGTCCAAAATGTTTAATTATCATTATCAAAACCTATACAACAAAATCATTATTATAATCGACAAGTGGTGCGCCATTTTATATTAATATAACCAGATGGAATGGTTATTTATCATAGCGCCTATAACATAGACAAAATCTTACAGCAGTAGTTTGGCCCAGGACGTACACACGGCGTCAAATAAATCATCAGATTCAGGAAAAGGTGCGCTTTTAGTGACGCCTAGTGTATTTAGTACACGGCGTCAAATAAATCATCAGATTCAGTAAAAGGTGCGCTTTTATTGACGCCTAGTGTATTTGGTATAAATGAACCGGACACTGTTTGTTAGAACGCTGTTACTTTTTCTGCACGATTTATTTATATGCAAAGCTAGTGTTATCATATATTTGACACCTAGCATCATCATATCAGCCGAAAGACGTCCACTGCTGGACAAAGGCCTACCCCAAAGAGTGCCAATGTGATCGGTCCTGCGCTACCCGCATGCGGGAGCATGCGAGGTTGAAATTGATATTTGCAATTTGTTTGTTTCGAATATATAATTTTAATTATGTGTGTGAAAACGCAACTTCTCTGACATAACGTAGTAGTTATACACCTCTGACTTAGTAGGAACGAAGTTCTAAAAGCATTCAGTATAGTATTTTTTCTACATGAAAAATAAACTAGGTTAGATTTAAGGTCGTTTTTGACAGTTTATTTGTTTTTTTTTATATACCACGACGGTGGCAATCAAGCTTACGGCCCATCTGATGGTAAGTGGTTACAGTAAATAATACTTGTACAACTGTACACTATTCGCCTTAACGCAATGGAATAGGGTGCAAATCTGTAAACATATCTTTGTGTTAGTTCCTACTGACGAGCACAAATTTAAAAAGTTAAATGTCATTACTGTACAGTTTTAGCGGCCAGGAAAGTGTATGAAATTCTTTACTGTATACTTTTTTACCTTTTAACCATGTTTTGACCAAGCAAATTACTACAAAACAAACGGCTAAATGCTCGTACGTTTAAAGACTTAGCAATTTGTCACAACAACTTGCTCTAGTTAGACTAGTTAGTAATGTATGGCTGTCTCTTGCAACTTGCGGACTATTGCACGTTGGTGTGACAAATTGCGCCCGTTTGTAGTGGGATTAAAGTTTGCCCGCGTTTTCTTTTTTTTAATTGACAGACAAAACGCTTACTTTTGTAAGTGATTGAAGTGATGTTTATAAAAATGACTCAAATAGTATTAAATTACGAAATAAAATTCATAACGAATTAAATATCAATCCCGTTTACTCTTTAATAATTTTAAAAACATTTAAAATTGTGCTCGTTTTTGATGTTTTTAATTTATTATTGATGTCAATTGAAACTGGCACCATGACTCATGTCGTGTACCTACTTAAAAAAAACAGGTCAAGTGCGAATCTGACTCGCGCACCGAGGGTTCCGTACAAATTATCAATTAACTCAAGTCAAGGAAGAGTAAATCAAGTAAATGTCCCAATATTTGTTAAATTACTTATTTTAACTCAAAAGAATTCAATTTCAAACAACGAATAACTTTTACACCAAGACCATTGAACTACCAAGACAATTGAATCGCGATCTCTTGACCTGCTATTGAAATATACCCGTCCCAACCCCATTAATTCTAGAAAAATTTGAACAGCACGTAGGAATAGGGTAGGGGGGTAGGGTAGGAATGGGGTCAGCGCCATCTATCGGCCCCATTTGGTACTAACGTGCATGGGCAATGAGCTTAGTATGTTGGTGTTTTAGCGATGATTGTTTATCACGTGAACCGATCTCGATTTTTTTTTTATTTAAAAGAGAGAACTTCTATTATAGTCTTATAGGAATTTCAAAACAAAAAAATACTTATAAAGTTGATTCAATTGCAAACTTAACTAGGAAATGATTTTTGAAAATAAAACAAAAATACCGTAACATGGTCCTACTTTGCTCCTAGGGTGGTAACTATGCTCCAAAAAAATAAAAAGTTACGTTCCGTGACAGACGAAAACCCTTGTTAAATTTGTAAATTTAAATGATTTTATCGGGTAACGTAAGATTTCACCTTGCAACACCGGCGGGTTCTCCAATAATCATCGAACAGACAATTGATAGCTAAAACACGTTAATTAATGCTCCAGGGCAGAAATAAAGCAGAATACAAGGAAAAATTGTCTTGGAGCAAAGTTTCCCGCCTCATACAGATTACTTTGCTCCAAAAAATAAGTTTAAAAAAATCTAAAATATCAACTAAACTGCAACAAAATTCAACCTAAAATAAAGGCAATTAGTACATATTTCCGATAAAATCATTACCAGTACCATAACTCTATATTTATAAAAAATGCGATGCAATTAGTAAAAGTGGAGCCAATTTTGGAGCGAAGTAGGACCATATTACGGTACGCTAGAAACAGAAAAAAATATACTTTTCCAGTAATATTTATGTTTATCTTAATCACAAGTCATTATTTAAAATTTTTCGCTTGGATAACTTCGGAGATAAGGGGGGGGAATGTTATTTTTTTTCCATTTTCCTTCATAGATCGAAATTTTACCAATGTAGAAAAAAAAGAAAAACTGTTTCGAAAAGTGCAACTCAAGCCCTTTCATATGATACCCCACTTGACCTAATAATTTTTTTTTTTTGCCGCACCCTCATATTCGTAATTTTTCATAGAAAATTAAAATGTATATTTAAATTTCTCATGTGCCATGCACGTGGATAGCTGTCATTTAAAATTAAAACCATTACAAATTTCAAATTGATAGCTTAAGTAGTTCGTGAGATATTTCACTTTGTGGCAGACAGACGGACGGAGTCGCACCATAAGGGTTCCTTTTTTACCTTTTTTGGTACGGAACCCTAAAAAAAGACCGGGTTGCACTCCGGGAGTGCCGGCAGAAGTGAAAACTCAATGACATTTTAACAAACGATATGATACAGAGACAGAATATAATGGAAAAATAAACCATCTTCGTCTAACCTTCCTCATTAAAAATAACACGAAACAAAAATATTGAATTAAATAATTTGTTTCGTGAAAAGGGGACATTTTAACAGTTTTTCGATCAGGTCACGTGTCCGTCTTACGAATTTTCAATCTGTCGAATCTTACGGTCACGTGACCTGTTGCGAGTATCTCTCGAATCTCACGGTCACGTGACATCTTACGGTCACGTGACCTGTGGCTAGTTTTATAATTTTTCCCCATCACAAAAAGTGCACAGTGCCGCTAAAAAGTTTTCACTTCGATAAATAGTTGGGCGTTAACTTGATAGGTTGACATACACGCTGTTTGAAAACATTATTGTTAATTGAAAATATTATTTGATTGCCTCGCATTTTTGGAGAAAAGCACTATACAGGGTGTAATCGTTAAGTGTTTACAGGCCATAATTCCGTAAATACAGCAGATATCAGAAAACTTCTAACTGATATCGAAAGTACGTTACCCAACGAGTAAAATTACACTAATAACGTTTTTGAAATAAAAGCAGGAATATAACAGTTTTATCTCTTACGACACCCGACATTCTTTAAGGCTGTAAGTCGTCATACTAAATGTATGGGAGCGTTTTAACTTAGTATTTTTAATATTACTTTATCTATTTAGAAAATGTTATTATTGTAATTTTACTCGTTGGGTAACGTACTTTCGATATCAGTTAGAAGTTTTCTGATATCTGCTATATTTACGGAATTATATCTCTCGGGAAATCGTCATCGAGAACCGGAACAAACTTGTGTCTGAAATTGAGACTTCCCTAAGTGAAATCTCTGAATGGGGTCGACTTAACTTAGTCCGTTTTAACCCTACCAAGACACAGGTTTGCGCGTTTACCGCAAAAAAGTTAAAGTTCGACGTGTCACCTTGTTTTGAGAGCACTCCCCTGACTGCCGCAGCCAGTATCGGAATCCTTGGCGTCGACATTTCGAGTGAAGTCCAGTTCCGCGGCCATTTAGAGGGTAAGGCCAAATTAGCCTCAAAAAAGCTCGGTGTGCTCAATAGATCGAGACAGTATTTCACACCGGCCCACCGCCTGCAGCTTTATAAGTCGCAGGTCCGCCCACACATGGAATACTGTTCTCATCTATGGGCAGGGGCACCCCAATACCAGCTTCTCCCTCTGGATCGCATCCAACGACGAGCAACTCGAATTGTCGACAGCGAGCATATTTCGGATCGGCTTGACCCCTTGGCGCTGCGTAGAGATGTGGCCTCTCTCTGCATTTTCTATCGCATGTATAACGGGGAGTGCTCCGAGGAATTGTTCGGATTAATCCCTGCCGCTTCTTTTCGCCATCGTCCAACGCGACAACATTACCATCCTCACCACTTAGATGGTTGGCAGTCCTCAACTGTGCGCTTCTCCAGAAACTTCCTGCCTCGCACAGCTAAACTGTGGAATGGATTGTCGCCTGCGGTATTTCCGGACCGATACGACCTTCAAACCTTCAAGAAAAGAGCGTACTCCCATCTTAAAGGCCGGCAACGCACTCACAACACCTCTGGTGTTGTAAGTGTCCATGGGCGGCGGTAATCGCTTACCATCAGGTGATCCGTCTGCTCGTTTGCCTCCTATTTCATAAAAAAAAAAAAAAAAAAAAAAAAATTATGGCCTGTAAACACTTAACGATTACACCCTGTATATATATTGTATTGTTGTATTGTATTGTTGTATATTTGCTTCGGCGGGAATGGCAATTCGTGGATTCGTATCTTTTGACAAAATCAACTCAACCACGGTTTGCTATTTCCCGGCCATTGCACTCCTATTGCTGCACCTACTATTACGGCTATGGTACAAATGTAGCCCTGCAAAATTATTTATTTATGTAGTAAGATCATCAGCTTAAATAATTATTAATTACACAGTAACTTAAAACAATAGCGGTAAACAGCAGCGGTTCAGTGACGGTGAGCTAATAAATAAATAACGGGACCGATTTTTGACTGGATATGACATCGTCCCGTTCTGGAAAAGCCGTGTAACCCATATTATAAATGCGAAAGTATCCGTCTGTCTATCTGGTTCTTCACGCTTAACCGCTGAACCGATTGAGATTAAATTTGGTATGGAGATAGTTTAAATCCCGGGGAAGGACATATGATATCACGGAAATCAGCCCCTGAGGGGCTCAATTGGGGGGTGAAAGTTTGTATATACCTACGATATAAACGAGTTCGTCGCGGGCAGAAGCTAGTGATTTAATGGCGACCATCTTACGCCTGTTGTAGGCGTTGACAGGGTTTAGGTGGAAGCTCGATTCCCCGCACGTTACGCAATGCAGCAAGATTGTCCCCGAATATTATATTATCAAGTTAGGCATCCTTAAAAGACGCCCGTAGCGTAGGTGTAAGTACTTATTAGTAGAGACAAGTAAAGACTGTCAATGTTCCTTTAACATGAGCCTGCTGTAGCTTGTTTCACTAGATGTGTTGTAGTATTCATTTCATACGGCACATAGACCTCTGCTTAACACAATGGCGCCATCTATTAGGAGCTTTTTCATTGAGTTCATAGATGGCGCCAATGTTTAATAATTTACTTGTGTCTGGTATCAAATGTTTGGTCTCACATTATTGGTCACACTTTCCAGTTTTAATTCAACTGTTTACCTATTGTTCACGCTTCGGACTGGCAGCTAAAAACACATTGATGACATCCCAATGAAATTCTTTATTCAACTTCTATCACTTTATTGTCATAATCCGTTTTATCCGTGTATGTTTGGTTAACATGTTAATGTAAATTGCTTTATTGTAGTAACTCCGATATAAATGAATTCACAAAAAACTAGGGAATAGGTCTAGGTCACTCCTGTGTCCTTTTAGACTGTAATCAATGGAGTGTCAGGCATGTGAGAGTAAGAAATTGTTCCAAGTGTTCGATGCTTCCAAACGTAAGCGAGGTAGGAAGAAACGCGACGGAGCAGGGGGCAGGTCTGTAGCCCGGTCCGCGGCGAGTGACGATTCTACAAGCGTAAGTAAACGATTTGAGCGCCTATGAAAATTAATTGGCAACCAATTACCTGTACACTAATAGTTGCCTACTTTGCAAGCAGGGTCAAATCCGCGTGGTGTCGGCTAAAGCCAGTCTACAGGAGACCCTTCCGTCAAAAACTGATGCTTTCCCCAGCCACGATGAGAGGTGATATATAGATGATCTAATCATATGTTTATATCGAACTTAAAAGCATATTTCGTGTTATTTACCAATGCTTTCTACGATTAGGAATGCTGATAGTAGCCCGTCACTCTCAAGAACTCCGAGCTCGCCACGCCGCCACCGGCGTCCCACGTATGTTTTTCAAATTATTATGCAATTCCGAGCTACCTATTTGATGATTCTCTGTGTCGATAGCAAGAGACAAGTTCAGGTGTAGGAAACGAAAACAAAGTTCGTTTGTGTTCCTTCTCCGTCGCACTTGCTTATTCGAGCAACAGAGAGGGAGATACACGAACGAACTTCGTTACTCGTGGGGCCCCCTGGTCCCTCGTTCTGCTCACAGCGCATGCTCAGGAGCTCTAGCAACCTTACTTACTCACTAAGCCGTCACGTCTCACGGTTACGTTTGTTTAAACATTCATTGAAATGTTTAATAATACAGACTATCTATAATGCAAAGGAAAAATATTCTCCTTCATTCATAGTTAGTGATCCAATGCGGCTCCTTAGAGCTGTTTAATAGGGTAGACCGGGGGCAATGGTACCACTTTAGAAATAATGACCTATAAGCATAACTCAGAATATGCTATCACACAAAAATCGCTTAGGATGTAACATTGTAGTCTCATTGGCTATCGGAATCTAGAAATCTCCCACGGCTAGAAATTAATGGCGGACGTTGTGTGTGTAAAGTGCTACAAATAAATACTGTATTAATTAATTATCAGCTTTATTTAATTGAGACATCAAAATAATTTTCATTTAATCGAATCAGAATGGTGCAATTTGAGTTTTTGTTCATGAAGTCCTTGTGTTACAATTGACCCCTAGTACGGGTCAATTGTACCAGATAAACTGAGGTAAATGAAACCCAAAATAATGTATTAAGTAATCAATCAGTAATTATTGTTATTTCTTAAGACGGGTCAGTCTGTTACGTTACATCAGTCTTAATTATAGAGTCTCGTATTTATACTAGACAAAGCTAGCATTTCAGTTGAACTCAACGTAATATAATATTTTCCAAGTTTTTTTTTATTATGTCGACTTATTATAAAAACAAAACTAAAGGGTGCTCATAGGACAAACCTTTCAAGCAATTACAACATCTCAATACAACAAAAATAACGAATTATTTAACAATTACTAATCCCATACTGTTGCAATTGACCCCTGGTACAATCAACCCTGACCTTCACAGCAAATTAATTTTTAATAATACTTGTATTTTTTCCATGGCAGAAGAGACAATATGTCACTGGCTTTGAAAGCAGGTCTCGTTTCCACGCCCCGTTCCATGTCACCACAACGCGTAAGTTACTGTCTTTATACTGTTTACGTACCTACGCTACGTAGTTAGTGACGGGTGACAAATATTTCCATAGTCCTCCGTTCGAGGTAATTTTCAACCGATAAAAAATTAATCCAGTCTACATATTTACAAAGCTAATTCACAAAACCCGAGTTTATTATGCAATTCCAAAATTTCTGGAGTATGAGTGAGTGGTTTAGCACGTAGGTCACATTTAGCTCATCGTCGTTTATATCGGAGAGCAATCCCAGATTTTCGCGCTTATGACATTCATTGTATGGATTACGCCCCGGCCATCGACATTGCGCGGCTGCGGCAGCGGCAGAGGTTTTTCTGATTCATTGCGTATTGCGTGTGATCCCAACTCGCCACAGTGCGTTGCGCGTTTCGACCGCGCAATGAACAGATAAAACGCTTGCCGCGCCGCAATTCGCGCAATGTTGTGGCGGGGCCGTTAGGTGCCATGGATTACATAAATACATACCCACCCGGTAAGAGGTCGCCATAAAGAGATTATTCACAAGTCACAAATGTGGACTCAAAAGTCGATCCCAGATTGTCTTATTATGCGGTCACGAGAGGCGTTGACCCTCGCGTATCTAAAGGTTTAATATCATCCGTCAACGGAATGAGACCTGATAGGGTTAGTGGAATTTGCATTTATCTTATCCAGGGACGCGTTTGTATTTTTTTCAGGAAGACGACGGAACATTCGAGTCGGTGCCGCAGGACCAGGGATCATTCATCTACGCCTTTCTGGAAGAAGCCATTAAAAGGGACAAGAAAAAGTGAGAGATATTACTATTGTATTAGCGTTAATTGTCCTCGATTATGTTGTTGTATCTTTTCTGCCCTAACAAGCTGGAACGGCTGGTTGCTTCGAAATCAAACCGTCTGTCTGTGGTTGCTTGCTAGCGGCAGCGTTCTAGGAACGCTAGGTAGTATTAGGCTTCATGTCGTGATATTTTGAATATTATTATTATTCTCTTTCTCTCTTCATTTCTTCTTAAGCTAGGTTTTTACAGTAAAAAAAAAGCAAAATATAAAACTATACATACAAAACATGAAATCATTATAAAAACCTAACCTAGCTAGGGTACCGCCGGCAGCGAGGCGGGGCCTAAGCTGCCGGTGGTCAGGGCGACAGAGACAGGAAACTCCTGACTATTCGGGCCGTATCCAGGAGTACCGCCTTCTGTATCTGACCCTTGATCCAGCCATCTAGCGAGAGTCTCTTGAGGTGATGGTCGAGACTCTTCGCTATTAAACCGTTCGCCGAAACGACTATCGGGACGATGATCGTCGAATCAACATCCCACATGGCGGTTACCTCGTGAGCCAGGTCTAGGTAAGTACTTGCTGGCTTTGTCCTTCTCGGCCTTCAAGAGGTTCTTATCATGGGGGATGGTGATGTCGACGAGCACTGCCTGGCGTTTCGATCGATCTGTCAGCACGATATCAGGCCTATTGGCAAGAATAGTCCTGTCTGTGATGACAGATCGATCCCAATAAAGCGTGGCACGACCATTTTCGAGAACTGGCGCTACTCGCCGTTAGCAAGATGACCACAACCGGAGATAATATGCCTGAGTGACTCCCCGGGACGGCGGCATGCCCGACAAATGTCGACCGTACCGTCATTCAGGATATACCTCCGGTAATTGTTCGTCATGATGACTTCGTCCGCAATTGCACAGACAAAACCTTCGGTTTCCCCAAAGAGATCCCCGAAACGTAGCCAGTTCACCGACGCGAGCAGATCTACATC
Organism: Epinotia ramella; assembly: GCA_947578815.1. Lineage (NCBI taxonomy): Eukaryota > Metazoa > Arthropoda > Insecta > Lepidoptera > Tortricidae > Epinotia > Epinotia ramella. The sequence continues at coordinate 4,976,958 of OX388201.1, read as the reverse complement.
GGGCCCTGTGAGGGCCTTGTAGAACCGCCCGTGTAGCTCCTTGCTCCTCCACACCGACCTGCGGTCCTCGGTGCTCATTACTTTAAGTCTGCGCCAGTTCTCATTTGCCAAGGAGAGCGGGGTGAAGTTCTCTGCTGCTACTACGTCGCGATGCATCCCACACTCGTTGTTACGACTTATTATTATTATTATTGTGGCTTCCGGGCTAAGAGAGATGTGTGTAGGCGTCTCCTCCGCTTCAAGGCAGAGTCTGCACTGCCTTGTGTCACACAGTCCTAACGCTTGCAAGTGCTGGTTTAGGCAACAATGCCCTGTAAGCACCCTTACCAGCATGCGATATATTTCTGTTGAAAAAGTATATTCACTATTAGGGAATTACCTATAGGTAGACCGCTTAACTTCGTCCTACCCCCGCACGGGTGCGGGGACCCGCGTGCCGCGCAGGCGAAAAGTGAGTTAAGAGAAGAAGAAGTGAGTGAGTGAAGGTAAAAATAGTATCTATACCTAGGTAGACACCTAGGTATAGATACTATTTTTACCTGTACATTGATATTTGATGATTGAGTGATGACGACAATCGGAGATAAGTATAGTAGTTAGGATAATGGCACAATCGTTTAACGGTAATCAATTCATAAAGTTTTACTGAAGCTACGAACTTGTAACTTCATCGTAATTAGCTAGGTTATATTTATAATGGGTGCAATTTACACTGTGTCATATAATGGTAATTAGCCACTGTTACATGCTACAGGTACCTAAATGATTATATCAATGGCAAAAGGTTAGTACATATTTTACAGAAAATTCGGTTACGATGTCAATTTAAGTGTATCAAGATCCAACACCTTGGATTCACTACATCGTCACTGAATATCTGTTTTAATTCAATTTAGTTTCTGTCAAAAATTTCATTTTTGGTAGAGTCGCCATCAGATATATCGGAGCGGCCAAAGTGCTCACAAATATCCGATCGCGTCTCTATTGTCGACGCATTAGACACGTGTTCAGATATTTGTGAGCACTTTGGCCGCTCCGATATATCTGATGGCGACTGTACAAGCTTGTATTGCCAACTGTAGTTTCTGTATATCGTCATCAACTACTCATTGAGACGATTCTAACGAGCCCAAATTCAACGGAGTTAGGTACGGTCGGTTAAGTACTGAATTCCCGAGCCCAAATTCAACGGAGTTAGGTACGTCGGTTAAGTACTGAATTCCCGAGCCCAAATTCAACGGAGTTATGTCGGTTAAGTACTGAATTCCCGAGCCTAAATTCAACGGAGTTACGTCGGTTAAGTACCTACTGAATTTCCGAGCCCAAATTCAACGGAGTTACTCCGGTTAGTACTGAATTCCCGAGCCTAAATTCAACGGAGTTACGTCGGTTAAGTACCTACTGAATTCCTGAGCCCAAATTCAACGGAGTTACGCCGGTTAGTACTGAATTCCCGAGCCCAAATTCAACGGAGTTACGCCGGTTAGTACTGAATTCTCGAGCCCAAATTCAACGGAGTTACGCCGGTTAGTAGTATTCCCGAGCCCAATTCAACGGAGTTACGTCGGTTAAGTACTGAATTCCCATCGCCGCCTTCTGTCTTCATCAGATCACCTCGATAGTACCATAATATTGAAATATCATCCAAACTATAGGTACCTATATATACCTAAATTTCAGCTGAATCGGTTGAGGTTAACTACTTACCTACCACTACACTAACAACCCAAACGAACCAGGCCCCGTAGCATGGATGGCGTTATCACGCGATAAGTGACAGGATAGGCGCGTCGTCTCGTTCTATCGAACGGTGTCAGCCAGGGACGGAAGCTCTATCCTGTCACTTATCGCGTGATAACGCCATCCATGCTACGGGGCCAGGTTAAAGTTGAATAAAAGCTTGTATAATTACAACTTGGAAAATTTGAAAAACCCCCGACATTTTCATTTCAAAGTGAAAAATGGCTAAGAACACTCGGGATAAAGTTATCTATGACACAAAAAAAACCGCATTCAAATCGGTCCATCCGTTTGGGAGCTACGATACCACAGACAGACACGTTAAACTTATAACACCCCTCTCTTTTTCTCGGGGGTTAAAAATATGGAAGCCTGAATATGTCTGAGATATGCCTTCATCGTACAAAATTCTGTTACCGTTGTATTGAATTGATGGAACAGTGCTTACGGTACCCACAGGCAACGTCACGCGCGGCGTCATGAGGAGCGTGACAAAGGGAACAGAGCGCGGGCCTCTTCGCCGAGCGAACAACGCGACCGTCGCGACCCCCGGGACCGGCGTGACCCCCGGGACCACAGGGACCACCGAGAACACCGCCACCATCGACGGCGCGATGACTCACCTAAGGAATCTGAGAAGTAACCTTCCTGCTCTACTTAGAGCTGGTTCCCACTATGTCGGATGTCGGTCCGGATTTTAATCGGTCGTACATTTTATATGAAGCTATTCACACTTGTCGGACACCAATTTGTATGAGGCGCCGACATCCGATAAAAAATCGGGCCGACAGCCGACAAGTGGGAACGGGGGCTTATTCGCTTTTAACACAGGGACGCTATTAACGGCGCTATTTGGACGGAGACAAATGGCGCAAACTGGTGTTCGATGGTCCACGATGAAGCGTGGTGTAAGAGGGAAGTAGTAGGTACCTATACTACCTATAGAGCTAGCTGCTCGCGACTGACAATGGTATTTTTTTATATGAAATTTCCATTTCGGGAGAAAACGTTTTCCACTAACTAATCAACAAATCACTTTGATTTTGATGTCGATCGCTTCAGCATAATTACCTAGGTTTATAGGCAACGCTTTAAAAAAAAAAATTTTAGGTTACAATAAATTTTAATTAATCGATTTTGAAAAAAGGAAACCCTATAAAACCTAGTCTTTCATTGTTTCAATAACGTACTAAAAAATCATTGAGATTCGTAAATATTTTCAAGTGGAAAAACGTCTTTTCTTTTTGTATGGACGAGTACGTAGTATTCCAAAGGTATACTTCCCTCTGAAGACACTTGCAGATAAGCCAGCCAAACGGCATCAACGTGGCATCGTGTTCCCCGCGGCAAATGACACCTGCCAGACCCCCTAGCACACTAAGTTTTATGTCGGACATAAAGCATTCGTCCCTTTCGCACTCGCATATTTGCCAGAAAGGGACGAATGCTTTATGTCCGACATAAAAGTTAGTGTGCTAGGGGTCAGGCGTGCGGTCGTGTACGCCGCTCCCGCATTGGCTTACTTATCAGCCATGGCAGACGTGTTCTCCCTTCTTGACACTGCTTGTATATTCTGTAATTTATTTATTTATTCATTTATATTAAGTACATGGGTAAGGACCAAATTCTTAGCCAGCTTACTCTCAATTAAATTTTCTATGAAAGTTTTCCGTTGTGACACGAAAATTAACCATACAATTCTATGGAAAAAAAATGTGTCACAACGGAACTTTGTTCTCTTCTTCAGTTTGTATGGCTAACTACCGACTAACCAGGCTAACGAATTTGGTCTTCACCCACATCCACATCACATATATTACAACATTGACTTAAATTAATCTTGAAAGGTATATACTACCTACTGATATATGCGACAACTGGCTTTGCCTGCGACTTCGTCCGCGTAGAAGTCGTTGATCGCCGAGGATATTTGGTATTAAAGTGTTTCAGGCGTAGGCTATTAACCATCGCTCCCCCATACAAACTTCTCCCCACCTTTTCCCCCTTTAAGTGATGATTTCTGGGATAGTATAAAAAAGGTAACAAAAAGATCGATAGACAGAGTTGCTCTGCATTTATTATATTAAGTAGTATGTATGTTTTATTTGTATTTGTACACTTCATTTACTTCATTACTGAAAAAAATCGTGTACATCCGTTGAGTTGAATAGTTGTACTCGCGTTAGTTCGGGAGTGTTCGGACTAACTACCTGTATTGTAAGCAAACTTATCTTATTCCAAAAGATGCAGAACTTTTCAACCCCATCCCAATTTAACGAAATTAGAGAATAAATTATTTTGACTGATTGATTGATTGATGAACTGATGATCAACAAATATTGCAAAATGGTCAGCAGTTCTAATCTAACCTAACTTACTTTTCAGCAGCAGTTCGGTTCAGTGAGGGTCACAGTTCTAACCTAACCTAAATTTCTGGTAGCAGTTCGGTTCTGTAACTCGCGCAGTTTTAACCTAACTTAACCTACATTTCTGCTGGTAGTTGGGGATACTGACTAATAAATTCAAAAATGTTATTTGTGTTTTATGAAATTTTACTGATCCTGCAATTATTTTTATTACAATTTATTAGGCGTACTAATATTAGTTACATTGTTGATCGTTTTCGTAATCACATGAACTACAATTCTGCACTTGACTTGTTTTCTATGGGTTAAAAAGGTTTATTGTTTGTATCTATACAAACAATAAACCTTTTTAACCCACTTAAGCCTCAAGGGTGAAATTAGTAAAACCGTTTCTTTATTGCTTGCCAACCTTAAATTAACTTACCTTGCACATTTCAAGACTCTTGGTTCAGTAGTTTCAGCTCTGTGAGAGTAAACTCGAAATGATGTCGTGGTATTCCTCTGATTTTATCACGCTAAGGGTTGATTCACTCAGGATGCTGATAAATGAAGAATCGATGTCATTATAACGATGTAACCAAAGTCGTGGACCGCTTGCGAGTCCTAAAATAACTAAACTTCCATATAAACTTCCACCCCCTATTTCACCTATTTAAAGCAAGAATATCCAATACTTTTTTTATTGGTAACCCAAAAGCTCAATCTCGAATTACATAGATCTAATTTCAAAAATAGTGGATTTGAAGGTATGCAAATCCCCTTAGGGGTTGAATTTTAAAATAGTTATTTATGATACAAGTGCCGAAAATAGGAAATTCGCAACGAGTGGTGATAAATTAAAACACGACCGAAGGGAGTGTTTTAAGTCGACACGAGTTGCGAATTACCTATTCGCACGTGTATCGTAAATAACTAATTCTTTATGCGCCTCTACGTCCCTTGACGAATATGTGTTCCAAATTTCATGCTTCTATCTGTAGCGGTTTAGGCTGTGCGTTGTCAGTAAGTACTTAGGTAGTTAAGTAACGGTCCAATTATATAAATGTATAAGATTAGATTACGGAGTAAATACATAGCGGTAACAGACTTAATTATAAATTATTTTTAATCACGATTCTAATTTGTGTGACTATAATTGCAAATAAAAATAAAATTAAAAATAGTATGACTAAACAAACAAAAGAAACAAAATTTACAAAGTATGTATGTAAAGCCTGACAAGGTTCTTTTTGACCCTAGCCATGTTGCGGATTTTTAATGGAACTAATTTATTTTACTGGCAAGGAGTACTCTTTGACAACACACGTTAGAAGTCATCGAATGCCACCGATGTAAACAAACAGCAAGGAAGACGAAATACTTCGCGATTGTAAAATAAATTACAGTAAATATGTCGAAATCAATCCATAGTGAGGTCAGAAAGCTTATTTTGAATATAATTGAATATTTACAGCAAAAAACAGGATGCCGGATTGTCTAATATTTCTATAAACAATGTCTTGAAATTGGTTGTTGACATGACCGGTACTGTCATTTTATAGTGAGGTCGTAGGTATTGATTAAACTGGTTAGTTTTGTTGGATTTAACTAGAAATTTCTTCTCTTATTAAAATATTGTTTTAAAAATTTAAGACGAATATAGAAAAAGTTCCTTTAGTCGAATCCCAGACCGAAAGTTTTATAATTGAGGTCGGCGGTCTTGAAAGCGACACATCAGAGTCGCAGTCTTCGGAGTTAAATATCGAATACGTACGTGGAACCAGATATGGATGAATAGGTATCCATACTAATATTATAAATGCGAAAGTGTGTCTGTCTGTCTGTCTGTCTGTCTGTTACCTCTTCACGCTTAAACCGCTGAACCGATTGCGATGAAATTTGGTATGGAGATAGTTTGAATCCCGGGGAAGGACATAGGATAGTTCTCATCCTGGAAATCACCCCCTAAGGGGATGAAATGGGGGGTTGAAGTTTGTATGGAGCTGCGATATAAACGATTTCCACGCGGACGGAGTCGCGGGCAGAAGCTAGTTTATTATAAAGCATATCATTTTTACATTCGACAAACAACACAATGCCAATACACACTGTCCCGACTATTCATGACGTACACGTATTATTGCCAAGGATAGGACAAACGCCCGTCATTTTGAAAACTTAACCCTGTTCTGTACAGTAGTGACTTAATAATGATATTTAAAATTAAAATTAAATAATTATTAATTAATTTTTATTTTAAAATTTGGAAAAAATTGTGGTCATTCTTTTCCATTGGCGAAAGTGATTTATCGCCTTAATCATCGTCATTTGAATAATTTGTCACTGGAAACATATAAATTATGGTACTTAAAATAAATTTATAAAACATTACTTTTGTCCTTTGTTTTGTATTGTCACGAATAAACTATTCTTATTCTTATTTAGTACCTAATTTTTTTTATTAATATAAGGAAGTCTACTGTACAGAACGGGGTTAAGTTTTCAAAATGACGGGCGTTTGTCCTATCCTTGATTATTGCCATATGTAAGGTGTTTGTAGCGCCACTATATCAGGGCTAAATAGGAACTTGTCAGGCTATAATAAGTAATAACTTACTGTACTAGACTAATGGCCGGTTCCAATAATCAATCCACCGATAGTCTTCCTTACCGGCAGTTACATTTTGACGGACGACCCGTAGAAAATGTGTCAAAATGTAACTCTTGGTAAGGAAAACTATCGGTGGACTGATTATTGGAACCGGCCATTAAAGGAAATTGATGATAATAACGGAACTATATGTTACTTAATGATAGAATCCGCAACAGGCTTCGTCAATAACACGTTATAACCTAAACTAACAAAAAGGACCGCCCCGGACCGTTGGTGACGTAACGCTGCTAACGAAATTATAAATTAAAATTAAAGGAAAAATTGAAAAGTTTAATGCTCCGTAAGGCGTTGTAGGAAGGAATTGATTGAAGGATTTAGTGGCCGAGATAGATTATTCCGATAGCCCAGTTGGTTAGTAACGACGGGCCACGAATGCCTGTGGTCGCCGGTTCGAATCCGGCTCGGAGCATTAAATTTTTCCTTTAATTTAAATTTATATGTTACTTTTTTGGCGTTCAAAGGTTAAATGCATTGTCTCTAAAATCGGAATAGTAACGTCAAGTTTTACTCGTATACTGTATATCGGCAGGCCTCCCAAAGTCGAGATCCCGGCGCCAGTAATTGATCAAAATGCTTTGATTGAAACATTCGCTAAATTATGCGCTACAATAAGCACGAAGGCAGAAAAGTCTCCGAGCAAGAATGTCGTAAGTTCCATCGCGTTTTATTCGAAGTTGTCCCCGAAAACTAGGCCTTTTGATTTTATGTTATACCGATATTCTTCAACGTGTTTCAGCAACGTTCGCTGAGCCACAAGTCATTGCAATGCGCAGGTGTGTCGAAACAAATTTGTAACGACGTCGACCAACGCCCGGTGAAGCTAACCAGTCATGAAAATTCTCAAGGCAAAATCCCTGTGTCAATCGTCCGTAGTCAGGAGGACAACTGCGGTCGACTCCGGAGTCGAGAAACCGTCACCGCGTCTCGCTCACATGTGATGCAAGAGAGAAACAGGAGCACCTACTGTGTCCCGCATGACAAAGAAAACGCTGTCGGACAACAATATAGAAGTAAACTTGACGTCACCGGTTCAAAAATGCACAACGTAGCAGATGACAGACGTCGAGATTATGCTCCCCGACCTGTCGCCACCAGGAGCGTTCTCAACCAGTCCTGCAGGGGTTACAGAGAACACAATCCCAACATGGACCCTCAAAGAGATTGTGATTATCGTAGGGAAACTGATAGGGAATATGATCACGATAGGGAACTCAATAGAGACTACGACCGCGTTATAGAACCGAACAGAGAAAGATGCTATGACGATGAAAAGAAAAGGTATTATAACCAAAAGACTAGTAGGAGCTACGACGTGCACCGAGATGCGTATGTTGAAGACGGCAGACTGCACAGAACTGCAAGGAGTGACAATCACAGAGACCGGCGGTACGACGAAAGAGGATATGAAGACAGAGATCGAAAGAGGCTGACCGAAGAAATGGAAAAACGCGACAAATACTTTGAAGAAAAACCGTTTGTGTCTCGCGACCGCAACTACCACTCGTTTAGAGAGAGTAGGGATCGTAGGAGTAAAAAGAACTTGGAGCGTTTTGAAAGAGCCTCCGTAACATCAAGGGACGAGGAATACAAGGAGAGGTTTTCCGAAAGGGAGAGAGATTCCGGTCTTAGTGTGGCGGATGGTGAGAGTACCGCTAGTGCCAGAAGTAACTACTTAAGATTAGTAAAGGTTGGTTTACGATTCAGTAGTTGAGACTGTATGTTACCTTGGTTTACCTTACTTATTTATTTAGTTACTTAGCTCTAACAATGTACAGAAAAAAGTTAGTCTTTTATTATTTTCAGCAAGAAATTATGGAGCAAAGGGAAGCCATGGACAAGATGATGCACTTGTGGAAAGAGTTGATGCGATGTTTTAAGAGCTATTCGCAAACGGGGGAAAAGGCTGTTACTGTAATTATTTCGTACTACGTTATGTATATACGATCCCATAAAAAACATTCCATGTAAAAAAGAGGCCAAGTCTCGAAACTCTTCCACCGTAAAAAGTTGTGAGATATTTCGTAGAGCCAAGTCTCAGGCATTCTTATTAATCTTTATTTGCTTGCTAAATAAAATTCTGCAACGTGGCAATCACACAACTTAACTGTATTTATGGATTTTTGCATACTTATCTAAAATTATGTAGTATTGTGTGATTGCCAAGTCACAAAATTTTATTTAGCAAGCAAATAAAGATTAATAAGAATGCCTGAGACTTGGCTCTACGAAATATCTCACAACTTTTTACGGTGGAAGAGTTTCGAGACTTGGCCTCTTTTTTACATGGAATGTTTTTTATGGGATCTCACTTCTTTTTGTAGGTTAATGTGTTATCCATACATACAAACTATGAATGCAGACCCATTCTTGCTTTTGAATTTTCCCATTCACTGCAAATGTAACTTTGTAATCCTATATATTTGTATAGGATTACCAAGTAATGTATACAGTTGGTGTATCTGGAACGGGGTTGAAATTGCAATTTTTTATAGTTTTCCCTTTATGTGGCCATTAAACTCTAACTCTGTACCAAATTTCAGCTCTCTGAGTTTATGGGAAGTACTAGTTCTATTTTGATGATCGTGAATGAGTGAGTGAGTGAGTGTCATAAATGCGAAACTTTGCTTTCGCTTAACTTCGGACCTAAATGACCTACAGACTTGAAATTTCGGATTTTAAGTATATGATTATAGCTTACTGGATGACGAAAATTTCTGCGTTCTGGTCTTATCCAGAGGTTCTTAAATAGGGGCCTGAAAATGCGACGAAATGGTTCCAGTAAAGGATGGTACGGCAGTGTTTGCTTCGCGCTCGACTTGGCGGGGGCACTGCCGTACCCCCAGATATCTTATAAAAAAACATGAACTAGGAAAATCTCTGCCATGATAACTTACCTACTGATAATGATATTTTTTTCATAATTCAAAGAAAGTCTATAAGCGCTACTTTTGCCCCTATCACACGTTCCTGACAGTTCTAGGTATGAAATATATATGAAAAAACAGGCTCGTACGTCGCTGGTGGTGATTCACCCTTATTGTTTTTGGCTAGGAGAAGGCGGCGAACAGCGCGCGGGACTCGGCGGCCGCGCAGCTCCGGTTGTGGCGCGAGTGCATGCGCCGCTACGAGACCGTCGCGCGGGACGTCGGCGACACGGACGCGCGACTCATGGTACGGGCACCACGCGCCATCCCATCAACATGCACCCTGACGTCTTGCCAGAGTCGAGCTAGCGTTTTTGTGAACACCTCGGTTGTTCCGATATAACTGATGAACTACTACAACTGTATGAGTACACGTACTCGAATCACAATCAATAAAGCGGAGTAAACCATCCAATGCTTGACGCCTTATTAGGTATCGTCACCGTGACTACTAATAACATGTCTAAACGGGAATATGCTATGTAGGCAGGCAGGAGATAAATAAGCAGTCATTGATCTGCACGTTATTTTCGAAATAGAGAAAAATAAGTACCTAATACCCTTAATGTAATATTTGTGGTGTTCAGGAGGAGATCAACAAGCAGCGGTCGGAGATGGCCGAAATGGCCACTATGTGGCAGGAGTGTCTGCAGCGCTACCGCGAGATGAGCACCGACTTCAACAACCTCAAGCAGAAGGTATCTGACACACTGTTCACGATCAGATCAACAAGCAGCGGTCGGAGATGGCCGAGATGGCCACTATGTGGCAGGAGTGTTTGCAGCGCTACCGCGAGATGAGCACCGACTTCGACAACCTTAAGCTGAAGGTATCTGACACACTGTTCACGATCTGATCAACAAGCAGCGATCGGAGATGGCCGAGATGGCCACCATGTGGCAGGAGTGTCTGCAGCGCTACCGCGAGATGAGCACCGACTTCAACAACCTTAAGCTGAAGGTATCTGACACACTGTTCACGATCTGATCAACAAGCAGCGGTCGGAGATGGCCGAGATGGCCACTATGTGGCAGGAGTGTCTGCAGCGCTACCGCGAGATGAGCACCGACTTCGACAACCTTAAGCTGAAGGTATCTGACACACTGTTCACGATCTGATCAACAAGCAGCGGTCGGAGATGGCCGAGATGGCCACCATGTGGCAGGAGTGTCTGCAGCGCTACCGTGAGATGAGCACCGACTTCAACAACCTTAAGCTGAAGGTATCTAACACACTGTTCACGATCTGATCAACAAGCAGCGGTCGGAGATGGCCGAGATGGCCACCATGTGGCAGGAGTGTCTGCAGCGCTACCGCGAGATGAGCACCGACTTCAAAGTGATCAACTCGGCTAAGTCGTCGCTAACCGGCGAACCAACCCTATATAACATAACTTATTTCATTTCAATAACCGATTTTTGATACTCACAATCTTTAATTAATACTGACGATCCTCATACAAGAAAAAAGTGTTCCAAGCATTCCATTCCATTCGGATCGGCACATTTTCGTATGCCTTCTTTTTTATACAGTGTGTCTCTGACTTAGGGGCTTTAAATGCAAATGTCCATTACGGTCCTGAAACTGAACCACTTTTGTTCCGCAACTTTGTAAAATAACTATTATTTCTATCATTTATTCGTGTTTGAACTTTAACTGTACCATCAATGTATTGCAAACACGGCCTCATTATTTGACATCCATGACACTGACAAGTATGAAAACTAACAAATGGATGATGTACATTGAAAATGTTATTTTATTTGTATGGAATAATGAAAATATAAAAAGAACGTATTTTTGAAAAGTTGTAGAGCAAAAGTAGTTCCGTTTAAGGAGCATAATTGACATTTGCATTTATAGCCCCAAAGTCAGAGACACGCTGTATATAGTCGCGAGACGCACTGGACGAAAAAAACAACATGCCTTCTTTTTAGGGTTCCGCAGTCGACTAGGAACCCTTATAGTTTCGCTTTGTCTGTCTGTCCGTCCGTCCGCGGATGTTTTCGGTAACCGTTAGCACTAGTGTACGAGCACACTCGACATTTTAATATTAAGCTTACGATGCACCCGAGCGTGCGTCATTACGCTGTTTACCTAATACATTTTTTTACTTTGTTATTTTAGTGCAATAAAGGTACTCAACCAGGACGGTTGCATCTTTTACTTAAGATATCGTTCCGATCAACATAACAACCCAACATTAACATATAACGTTCGTACATGTAAGGTTTAATAAACTATTAGACCCTACATTTTTGGTCCTTCGAACCGGATCCTCTCAGTGTGATTGTGTCTTCTATACGGTGGCTCAGTTTGGCTGGCTTCCCACAAGCGGGTTCCACCAGTTTAATTGAGCAAGAAGAAACAAAGCATCAAGCTGAAATTTGGTACTAATATGTATATCAACCACGCCGACAAAGTGGTGAAATAAAGTGTTTATTTTATTTTATTAGGGTACCTCCCCTATACGTAACGTGGGGGAGTGTTTTTTTTTTCTTTTCAACCATCAACCATCAATTTCATCATTTGTCTTAAGCAGGCTGTTGAATGCTACACTCGAATGCGAACACCTGTATATTCGTGTTTTCTAGATCTTTCCAAAGCCTTCGATCTTGTTAACTACGATCTACTTTGGAATAAGCTTGACGAAGTGCACTTTCCTAAGGAGCTCACGCGCATATTCAGGTGTTGGTATGCGGGCCAGAGAAATTGTGTTCGATGGGGTAGTGTGTTGTCGGATGAGTACGGCCTAGAGTGCGGGGTGAGGCAGGGGGGACTTACCTCACCAAAACTTTTCAATTTGTATATCGATGCCCTGATCGGCGAGCTGTCACATAGATCGAGTTTGTTTTAATCACATAAGCTATGCTGACGACATGGTACTGCTGAGCCCGTCGGTTGGTGGTCTGAGATTGATTATTGAAAAGTGTGAGTCATATGCCCGGACGCACAACCTTAAATATAATGTACACAAGAGCGAGTACATGGTTTTCAAAGCGGGAAGCAAGTGCCCATCACACATCCCACCCATTCGTTTTAATGGCAAGCTGCTGGAAAGGGTTTACCTACTCATTTAAATACCTCGGGCACTTGTTAACTGACGATTTTCGTGATGATGCTGATATTGAGAGGGAGAGGAGAGCCTTAGCCATCAGGGCCAATATGATAGCTCGCAGGTTCAGCCGGTGTACAGCGCAAGTTAAAATAACATTATTTCGTGCGTTCTGTACATCGCTGTACACCTGCAGCTTGTGGACTAGGTACACGCAGCGGGCTATTAACGCCATGCGCGTACAGTACAATGATGCGTTCAGGGTACTGTTGCGGCTGCCTCGCTACTGCAGTGCGTCGGGCATGTTCGCGGACGCGCACGTGGACGGTTTCCACGCGACGCTGCGCAAGCGCTGCGCCGAGTGCGCGACAGCCGCCACAGTCTCCTGACCGTTGTGGCCGACAGATGGGACGGTCCTCTCTGCATTTAAGCTTAGCATATAAGAATATTATTTAAGTTAACCTTAGTATTAGTGTTTATTTTACCTAACTAACAAAATATGAACAACATTGGTCTGAAATAAATTTATTTTATTTAAAAATTAAAAGGTATCAACAGTTGGCCCATTTCGGACGTACAATATTATTTCTAAATCCCATTCAGTTTAAGCGGTGTGAAAATGGGGCCCTTTGTCTGTTCCCCTCGCAACCCCTGTTAACCTGTGCTTGTTGGGCAGTTGGCAGCGCCGGCGCCAGCGGGGCCCGTGCTGGTGCCGCCGGTGTGCGCGGAGGGAGAGGGCGCGGTGCCGGCCGCCTCCTTCTGCCAGCCCGCTTACTCGCCTCCGGTACGATAACACGCACACGAACATAGTCACATAAAGCCTACCTAATATAGTTATCCACGCTGTGACCAGCGAACCAATCACAACACTGACATTGATATAAAATAATGTATAAGTAGGTACCATCAACGATTTGGTAGATTTTTTGGTGTTGAATTAGAAATTAGAGAGGTTATGGGCGTGAGCCCTGAATTGGCTTCTCATGTCCGAACTTACTCTTAAGCTGACATGCAACATAGTCGACTTGGGCGAGATTTCCATGCTTGTCGTTTCCCATCTAAGTCTAGAAAGCCATACCAAAATTATTGATCACTTCGATGCGGAACCAATTTCGTGTCAGATATTGTAGAAGGTGACGACTACCTAGATAAGACACTATCGTTTGTCTAAACTGACTTCCAGGAAGCTTCTACCCAGACGTCCAGGAAGGCAGACTGTGCCTCTGAAAAAAAGTAGCTAACGAGCGACGTCCACGTGCCTTTAAAATGCTTTAGCTAAACACGATAGAGAGGTCTCTGTACCATTCCATTTCGTATAACACTTAGATTTCTGCTTGCCACAATAACACAATAACGCCATCTATACCTACTCTACCCAAAACAGATGCCGCCGGGGTACGCGGGCGGGTCCCCAGTGCGAGCGCGAGCTTCCGCGCCCGCGCCGCCCGCCTGGTGGTGGAGCGAGCAGGGGCACGCGCGAGCCCCGCCCGCGCGCCGCTCGTCGCCCGAGTCGCGCGGCTCGTGTGACCGCGATCGCGACCGCGACCGCAACCGCGACCGTGAGCGGGAACGACGACGACACAAGGACCGTGAACGAGGTATGCTGTTTGTTCTAGTGTTAACGCCCGTGACGCACGCATGGTATTGGAACGAGCTAGGGCTCACATGTGCGCCGCTCGTCGCTCGTAGACTGCTACCAAGAAAGCCGACGACTTGTGTCGGTCCTTAGACTGTGAACAAGGAACGCTGTTTTTGTCTAGACCATTTGGACGTAATTTAGCGCAATAGGTGGATAGTTATGTCGGGAAAATAATCAAAACCCTTTAATCTAAAACATCACTACATATCTTTTTTTAATAGTAATGATCCGTTAAACAAAACTTTATTTTTATATTTTCGGAAGTTTCTGTGCGCTGGCGATTAGCGAACAAGCGAGACAACAATTTGAGGATTAAATTAAGCCTAAGCCTTAAGCCCAACGGAAGAAAATAAACACAATAACAATTCAAGTCTCTTGTCATTGCATTACACTTAAAATGATATAGCTACTTAACAGATTTTTTTGTTCGAAAAGATGACCGTATAAACAGTGGTTATATTTATTTTAGATTTTGGCCTATAAATGGTTATTGGACTACTTACACGTCTTTGAGACGGGATTGCTTTTTTTGGTTCTTGTCAAGCAATTATCTACCGCAGTATCTTATCTCTCTTTCAGACGATGCAAAATACAAGGATAAGGCCAAACCCACCGCCGCGCGCTCTGAACACCGACGCAGAAAGAGATGATACCATTACCAGCTTACGCTCAAATTAAAAACAAATTGTTATATGTCCACAACCCTAATAAGAAAAACAAGTTTCTCATATTTATAACTGCTTTAACGTAGTTGAGGCGTTAATGGCACTTTTATGAAGTCATTTGTTCAATCCATTTTGATTGTAGTTATTTTGACCGTTAATTTAAAAATTCTGAATGATATCGAAATCAACAGAGTAGACAGGACAGGATAGTAGACAGGAGTAGACAGACCTATGGTAAAAGTATTTTGTAAATGTTGGTATTTTGTAACAATGTAAAACAATAAATTATTCCAAAATCCAAAAAAGGCTTCTTTAATTTTGGCATTGATATGATAACATAGGTAAACATATTTAGCCAAGTACTCATTAGGCATGATGACTTAACCCTTTTAACGCCAAGAACTCCTGAAGTTAAGATATAGTACCTATATTATTAAACTAGCGACCCGCCCCAGCTTCGCACGGGTACTTTATTATATTATTATACATATAAACCTTCCTCTTGAATCACTCTATCTATTAAAAAAACCGCATCAAAATCCGTTCTGTAGTTTTAAAGATCTAAGCATACATGGGTAAGGCCGCCGACATTGTCAGTTTTGGTCGGAACAAAACTTTCCAGCACGTTTTCTCCAAATATGTAAGCACTAGTGCCGTTGTTGTTAGTTGAATCTATAAAGCAATTATTGAGCTTGTTTCCCCATTTCGCAAACTGAATAAAAGTTGTTGTTTCTATAAAATACTTGTATTTATGTTCATCAAACCCCCCTAATTTTGGTCGAAAATGACGTGTCGCTTTTTTCCGAGTACTTTTCAACTACGAATTATTTTCATATTTAAACATTTAGAAAAAAACGTTTAAATACGTTTGAAAGGTGAGACACATTACTTTCTGTAAGACCAAGAACGGTGTTTAAAAACTTTGTTTTGCGTATTTTATAGGTCTTTAGATTAGTGGGCAGAGTTTTAGCTTTCGTAACACAAATTTTTGTGTTATGCATAATTACCCCTAAATATTAACAGAAAACTGGGGAAAAACGTATTTTGGCACAGCAACACCGTAAGCTGTCAATCAATGTTAAAAAAAAGAAACTGCCATTTTTAGTTTGTCTATGAGAAAAGTTGAAAGTGAGTCGCATATTTTCGTCAGAATTTGTGTTGATGAATATCTCAAGTAAGTAAGCGTTTCAGAAGTTCACTTTACTATGGTTGTTTTCGTTTATGTTTAAAGCTTACATGGAACATGTACATTTGCGTCTAGTTTGACTTAATTTGGTTTTATAACCTAAAACGCTTGTAAAAAACTGGTTTTGTGTTATATTATGGCGTTTTGTGTTATGCATAACACAAATTTTTGTGTTCAGTAACACAAAACAAGTGTAAAGAGTCATGCAGATTGAGAATACTGTAATAGTAAAGAAAAACATTTTCATATTATCGTGAGATTTATTCGAATTGTTATTTTGAATAGTACTTACAGTCTAAACGTATTATTCTTACAGTATGGTCGTCGGGTGACAACCAAAACTCACTATTTTAGTGCATTTGCAAAAAAAACAAATATCAACTGTGTTGACGTAGAAATAAGGTCGAGTTTTCATGTACCTACTATTACGTGTAATTAGACAGTTTAGGTTCTCACCGGACGATGTACACCAGTGATGCCGCATTCGATCAAACTTGAATTAGGTCTTCTATTATATAATTCCGTGAATCGCGGCTATTATTATTTCAGACCACCACGTGAACTTATGAATCATTTAGTTTCTACTTGAAATATATTTTTAAATTCTTTTATGTTTGCAATAATTCTGAAAACTTTTTTCTTTCCTAGGAATAATGCTCAATTTGTCGTATTTTTTTATGATGATCTGTTTTTTATACAGAAAAGGAAATTATCTTTTTTATATAAAAACAGATCATCATAAAAAATACTGGTTTAGTCAAATACCGATCGATCACGTATTCTAAAATGTTGTCATTATAAATATATTAACATACGTAAAAAAAATGATATTTTTTCCTTACCCTTTATTTTAATACTATTATGAAACAACCTTTACAAAAAATAGTGTTACTTTTGTGTTATATTTGTGTTACGGTATCACAAAAGTGATTGTGTTATTTTTGTGTTATAAGTGATAATCTCAACGGCCTTACCCACATAGAGATAGACGGCGGGAAGCGACTTTATTTTATACTTTAATGATGATATGTTGTGCGTATTACGGCGTCAATACAAAGTTAATCTTTGTTTAATTCGAGGCGACGCATCGCTACGTTAGCCACGAGTGCTACGCCGTAGCACGTAGCAGCATTTTTCTGCTTTGTAGCGGAAAACGCTCGTAGAGTTACACACTAGCTTCCGGTCGGTCGGTTGAGCCGTTTAATACTTGTGTTTGAGTAACAAACATCCAACCTTTCGCACTCTTAATATTAGTAGGAATTAGGATTAGCCATAAACGGATTAATAAGGTTCTCACTTATTTTTTGTAGTAAAAATAGGAGTAAGTACCTATACTATTTAGGCGTAATAAAACAATAACAACTGTTTTTAAGTAGTTTATTTATTTTAACGTAATTTGTAACCATTGCACGCACAGCGTACTTGGTCGTGTCAGGAAGTTAATTTTACCTGATGCTTACCAAAATCACTGTTCCAGTTATTTTTCTTGACCCGTCCTTACGGGTCAACAAACAACTCTGTTGTCGTGTCTCACGTTGATTTTGTATCTGCGCGATGGGCCAGGATTGTATAGGTAGAAGAACGACTAGAATACCTAAGCTTAAACTACTTAATCTTATCATTTGAATAACAATTTTTCTAATAACTTATACATGTGAAAATACGCAATGTTTATTTTATTGGTCGGTAATTTTATTTGACAGCTCCCACAATTTATCCGCGAGTTCTTTATCTTCAGACCGACACGAAGACGCTGTTTCAATGCAATCCGCAAAGTATTTTCCGGTAACATTACTCAGTTCCGGCGCCACAGCCAAGTGGATTGTAGTTTGAGCTCCTTCCTCAGGAGTTTTGAAAACGAGACTAATGAAGAATCTAAGGAGCGCGGGTTTGTGGCGAAATATGTCGGTGCTGACGGCTCCTGGGTGTAGGCAGTTGACGGTGACTCCTGTCCCCAGCAGGTCGCGGCTCAGCTTTTTAGTGGACAGCACATTGGCGAGCTTCGAGTTTGAGTACACGCGTGAGTGTTGCAACCAGCTTTTAGCCGGCTTGTCAATATCATCCAAGTTTATAGTCCCATATCGATGCATCAAAGACGATACATTGATTATCCTACTCGGTGCGGAAGTTTTGATAATCGGCAGTAGTAATTTCGTTAGCAGAAAGGGACCAAAATGGTTGATTTGCATTTCTACAGGAAGATTATCTTCGGTCAGTGAATTATCGAGTTTCCCGGTGCCGGCGTTGTTGACGAGGATGTGTACATTGTTCTCGGATTCTATAATTTGCGAAGCGAAAGTCCGCACTGACTTGAAGGAAGCTAGGTCCAGTTGTTTGTAAATAATATTGTGATTGCCGGTGGCCTCTATAAGGTCGTCTCGGGCTCTGATGCCCTTCGATTGATCTCTGCACGCGAGTATAACCTTAGCTCCGCGTCGAGCGAGGTCTTTTGCTGTTTCGAATCCAATCCCCGTGTTTGCGCCAGTGACGATGACCACCTTATCATTAAGCTTTGTGTCACATGTGCATTCTCCCGATGTCATTTTATAGTAAACTTTGTATGTTAAATATGTCACAACGATGCCCGCGAGGTATGCTAACATGGTGATTATTTTCGTAATACTCTGTGCGTTGCAAGACGTCCGTTCACTTTAGATGCGAATTGCGACTCAATCGAAACAAACAAATGGGCAATGTTGCCAGATGGGTTTTACGTTCCGTTACGCGCAGCTCTTAAAAATAGTACGCAAATTCAAGTTTGAGTACGCAATACAACATTTATTGACAATCGGTGCCTTAATGTCATTTGAATTGAATTTGTAAACTAGCTTGGCCATTGTCAGTGTCACTTACTTGTCAGTGCGACAGCCACAGATAATCCATAGAAGTAGTAGTAGTTAACATTTTTTGGGTGCGTTCCTAAGTAATATTAATATGAAAACTTAAAAAATATTTTTTCTGTCAAGTGAAGTAACAGCTAGGCTGTCAGGTGCTAAAATATAAAAAAGTACGCAAATCGACGGATGAGTACGCGAGTACGCAATACCATAAAATAGTACGCCGTGCGTACTATTGCGTACCCATCTGGCAACGCTGCAAATGGGCTTGCGAAGAAACAGGTTATTTTATATACCACCGCACCGACAGATAACCACTAACTTAGTGAAGGAAGGATCACATCACTGATCGGAAGTTTGTCTTGTCTGTGGTAACCACAGGTAGACGAGTCGTGTCACTGTATGTTTAATTTTCGTTCTGTTATGTTGTCAGTACCGGTTTTACATATATTTTTATATTAAGTACACAAGCTGCCCGCTCCTGCTTTGCACGGGTGGTGCAAGAGGTATTTATTATTTAATTGACCTAGGGATGTACCAAAGCCAATTGTTTTCATTTAATACCTTAATCACTTTTTGCGCAATAAGTTTTTTCTCGGCGGGACTAATTTTCGTAGGAGAAAATCTATAGTAAAGGTTGCTTGAAAGGTACCTACTTTTATGCGGCAAAGTTACAGCTCTGTCGGGTATTGAAAGGTTTCGTAAGCATGTATGGTGTCCACGGAAAGATGTTCTTCACTCTTCACTTGGACTTAGAAACTTGTTCAGTATATAATCAATCACTTTATTCACCTATTCGGCTCTGTCATCGTCACTTGAGTAGACGTTGGCGACCAAGGGTTGTACCTAATTTTTTTAATCATCTTCAACATTAATTATCATCATGTCAGCCGAAAGGCGGCCTATGCTGCAAAGGGTTCCACAATGACCGGTCCTGCATCCTGCATGACCCGCACCACCCCGCACCTGGCGAGCGGGGTCTTTTGCCGCACTTGCGCGGAGAAAGCAAGAACGCGAAACATATTGAAATGCGAAACAGATGTCGAAACGATGAACCCAATCATTATAACCCTGTTACAGTAGAATTATTTGGGGTTTACCACTGACAGATAGTTTGCCTTCATTTAATTTTCAACTTTAACCTCATACAAATTAAGTAGTTATTTCGAAATCTGTAGACGTGGGTAACAGTATTCTGAAAATTGCTTATATGTATGACATTAAAGTTGAAAATTAAATGAAGGCAAACTATCTGTCTGTGGTTAACTAACAGTAATCGTACTGTATAACAAAGTAAAATGGTGCAAATAAAACAAATGAATTCATCATTGTGAAACTTTTTTCATTTTCTTTTCATAATTATTGTACAAATCTAGTATCATTTAATATTTACCACAATAACACAATTATAACTATTAACTATAGGAATATAACTTTGTCATTTTAACCGGAAAAGGACAAAATTATAAATAGGATAAATATATGAACGTTTAGTAATATTGCCTTTCAATAATAGAGGTACTTATACATATACTTTGCGTTTCAGTCTTCTTAAAAACTCTTGATCCAGTCATTCCACTGCCCAAAACAATTCGGGCAAGAAGACCCAAGAGAGTTTCAATCAACTTGGAAGGTTTGGTAATGGGTAAACTTTTTCAAATTTTAGAATAATAACACCTAGAAATAGTGAGGCATATAAAACCATACCACTTGGATTTCATATCCCTATCTTATGCGCCGTGCCGTCCCCGCAATCCGTTTCGTGTGACCGCCAGATACAGACTGAACGTGAACTCCGATGCGTTTTCCCGGCAGGAGCTACCCCATTCGTCAACGTGTAAAATGTATGGCCCTAGCACAGATGCGTTATATTTTTTAACCGACGAAAAAAACGGAGGAGGTTCTCAAGTCAACGCGTATTTTTTTTTTATGTATGACCACGCATAACTTTATACAGAGTAGTCTGATTTCGATAATTCTTTTTTTATTAGAAAGGATATACCTCGAAGTTGGTCCCACATAAATTTTAATAAAAATTTCAACCCTTAGGGTAGGAAAACAGGGGATGATTGATTGTTCACTTACTGATTGAAATGTATGACCACGCGTGTGTGTGTGTGTTGTGTTGTGTAACTAAAGCCACAGATAATTTTAAAATAAAAACTTTTTAACAAAAAAATTAAACCGCCGAAAAAAAAAACTGAAAAGCAAAAAATAATAAACCTTTTTTATTTAGTTTAATAACTAAGTTCTTAAATTAATCTAAGTGTATCTAAGTAATTTTGAGTCGGCGCCAAACAATCAATGAACAAAGATTACTCCAAACAAGTACAAGTTACACCAAATTTGGCGCCGACTCAAAATTACTTAGGTACACTTCGATTAATTTAAGAACTTAGTTATTAAACTAAATAAAAAAGATTTATTATTTTTTGCGTTTCAGTTTTTTTTTTTCGGCGGTTTAATTTTTTTTGTTAAAAAGTTTTTATTTCGTTTCGGCATGCGGCAGGCCCAGCGGAATTCGGTCGTGGAATTCCTACTGTACTATGTAGCGGGCGGTTCGCACACAACAATCGAGTTTTTACCTCACTTGACAATTTGGCTTATCATTCATCATTCAGGGTGTTAGCATTCTCAGTTTCTATGTATCTATATACTTAAATATATTCACAATTTGCCATTTTACAGCGAGTTACGCTTGCATTTTAACATTTATTGCAAACATTAACTTACCTTGTCATTTTACGCTTACGTACTTCCGCGATTATTTTGTTTTGGACATCGAGTGCTGGGGGCCTAGACAAGGTTACAATCGACAAGCGCCAACGCCAATAGAAACTAATAAAATGTATGGGAATGACAGATGTTAACGAAAAGTGTTTCGTCGGCATCTGTCATTCCCCTACATTTTATTAGTTTCTATTGGCGTTAGCGATTGTCGATTGTAACCTTTTCTACGGCCCCTGTTCTGTGAAGGTGACAATATTTAGAGAGCAAGGGAGATCCCGAACGCTCTTGTCTTCAAATCTTGAAAGCAGTGTTTGCAACAGATGTCAATATACTGGAACATAATATAGTCGGTAGCGATCTCTACCATGATCAGTAGCCAAGCACGTGTAAAATAATTCTGCATTTAGAACCGGGCGATGTAGGGGCATAATAATTATGGTCACTTTATGCCATCCGCATGAATGTGACCATAATAAACACCACATTACACATCATCATCCTCCTAGCGTTAATCCCGCTTGTGTCCCGAAAGGAGCCCGGGGTCCGCTCTGACACCTAACCCTCAAGATTTGGCTAAGGCACTAGTCTTACGAAAGCGACTGCTATCTGACCTTCCAACCCAGAGGGAAAACTAGACCTTATTGGGATTAGACCGGTTTCCTCACGATGTTTTCCTTCACCGAAAAGCTAACGGTAATTATATTCCGTACATAAGTCAAAGTAAAAACCAATTTATCATGTTTCTCTAAATTAGCACGAATATTTAAAGTCGAAAAAGAAAGTATCTAAAGGAAATATGGATTAAAAATTCGGATACTTTCTCTTTATAGACTTGGTCGTCATTGCGAAAACAAAGACATTTTGAGGCTGTTTGGAGACTTCCATTGGCTGTCAGTCTCCATAATCAGTATCAATAGGTGTCAAGAGCATTAATATTCGCGATACTCTTATTACTAAATACTTCAGGGAATCGCCCACTTAATCTACCAGTAAACATACTCGTATATATTATTATATAAATTGACTAAATTTCTTAATATCGATTAAGGGTCAGGCAACTGAAAAGTAAATATGTTTGTGCGATTGAGTTTCGCTTCACTACAGGTGATCTTCTTTAGTACGTACAAAATCTACTTGAGGCAGCCAACATGACGGAATAGGTATGAGTAGGTATAAATTCGTCCTCAAAAACAGCAGTCTAATTGCGTAATGGAAATTCTGTTTGTTTTGTGGAAATCCAATGGACGAACTAGTATCATTCTTGTACTTAGGGTTAACTTTTCGCAGAGAAAACATGACAGATTAAATAAATAAAATAAACAAATATTAGGGGACAATCTTACTCAAAACTAAGCAAAGCTTGTACTATGGGTACTGGACGACGATAAACATACTTATATAGATAAATAAATACTTAAAAACATAGAAAACATCCATGACTCAGGAACAAATATTCATGCTCATCACACAAATGAATGCCCTTACCGGGATTCGAACCCAGGACCTCTTGCTTCGTAGGCAGAGGGTCACTACCAACTACTACGTATTAATATCGTCTTACCCTGTTTTTTAATTATGCAAGGACCAATTCTCTGGTATTCAAATACTTATTAAATGCCTGTAGGTATATGTAGCGAGCGGACATTTTGTCAATTGCATTTTGTATATTTTGACTATTAAGGCATTAAGGTATTAAGTTTTTCGTATGTTTTTTTTTACTAACAACTATGGACATGTTCCGAAATAAATTATTTGAATTGAATTGAATTAAAAACTTGAACAAAAAAAATACAGTTAGGTTGCGTATCCACCAGAGATGTATCTTACCGAGTTTCTACACATTTTACTTGCTCGCAGCTTGTCTGGCAGCTGAGTGTCACTTGTATAGAGACCCATTTTCGCACATCTTTGGTACTGGTACATTCTTGTAGGATACGCAGACCGGTATGTGAAAACAGCTAAGATTTAAGAGTAAGTATATTATATAACGAGTAATATACATAAAGGCAATCACTGACGGAATAGGCACGGTACTTACAACTACCAGTGGATTAACCAATCCTCAACACTCTTATTTTGATTTTATACAGTTAAAATCTGGTTTCTTATTTATCCGCAGCAGGATAAGATGAACGACAGATGAACACTATATCGTTAAGTATTTTTATCTCGATTAAAACGACTACGTATCCGCTTTACTCTGATTAATATTAAAAATAAGTTCCATGATAGTTTGCTCACTATTTAACATTATTATGGGTTCCAGCTGCGAAAGTCTGATTGTATAGTTTTCAGACTCGGTATTTCCTAAATTTAGTACTTCTTTACATTAGATGGAGCACACAGATTTTAAATTTGCAGGTACATTATACCTACACACTATCCAATTATACTTAAATAAAGATTAACAATATGTTGTGCGTAGGTATTCAGAGTAAATCACATTTAAATAATTTGGCGGAGGTTTAAATCTCATTTTTCTATTACTGAGTGTTTAACGGAAGCAATTTTACTTATGTAGAAATTAGATTAAGGACTGGAAAGATATATTCGAGAATACGTAGATACGTCTTAATTCACTATTTTAATATATGATAGTTCAACATAATACCTATAATAATATACAAGAAATGGCTTCGATTGTGTCGATAAACTTCAGCTGAGTAAAAGATTACAGTACAATGAGATGTGCCAATCTTTTCACATTATTACCATCAGATAAATTGATAAAATGGGTACATACATACTTATATCTTTTTATAGAAGCATATACGGGCGAACTTTCAAGTCGCGAAGTTTAACGATACAATTTGCTTTACCAAATAAATTGAATTTTCGTCCTAGTTGGGGAAAAAAAGAGCAAGTCTTTGAATAAGTACACAAGTCACCCATAACATATGAAATAATAATTCGAGACTTCACTAGAGCAACGTGGAAATCATAGAGGTAACTTAAGAATTTCGAAAATGGCCTTTGTATGTACACAACAAAACACGTACAAACTAAACACTTAACGTAACGGCGACAATAAATACGATAATAGTAAGATCATAAATCATAACACGACAGTCACTCAGTCTGGCACTAGAGTCCGCACCGCGCCCTCAGTATGCCTGAAAAAAGAAAAAAAAACTATGAATACGAGTATTAAGATTGTCCTTACGTAAATACATTTATTAAAAAAAAAATAAGTTTTCAAGGTGGTCTGATCTGAATGGAGGAGGTGGCGGAGCTCCAAATGAAATGTATGAAATCAAAGATCAGAAGTATTCCATCGGACAGTGTAATGATTTTTTTGCAATACGCTGTTACAAATTACCCTGTCTACTGTACTACGGGTACTGCCTATACTAAGACATCTAAGAATACAACCAGGAAAAAAAAACAAGAAATTATGTAGTATGTAGGTACCGCCTTTATCTAGAAAGAAACAAGTTGTCGAACCAAGAGAAACAATCTTGGCTCAAGATGTCGCTTCATTCGAGTTAACATACTCTTCCTAAAGAATTTCTTGGTTGGTGGGAATTTGTAGAACGTTTTGTTTAATACATTTTTCATCTCTCATACTCTGAAAGTAGGTCATTGTTTATCTAAACAGCGGGTTGAAAGCGAGGCATGTCGCCCCTAGGGCTGAAAAGTAATAAAAAATAAAAAGGCAATGGCAGAAACCTGTACAGCCACAGTTTCAGAAAATTGTACTGACTGAAAGTTGTTGACAATCATGCGTTATTTTTTAAAATACCTATTGATAATAAATAAATTATTGTATGAATATTATTGCTATTTGAAGACTATTTAATATTTTTTAAGTGTTCGTAGTTCAATGTAACCGCTTCAGAACAGCGTCCTAGTCATTAAAAAAAATAACAATGGCAATAACCTATACCTACTGACTAAAATAAAATTGTGTTGATTTTTGAAGCTTGTTGATAATTAAAGTCTGGCAAACGAAAGTTGAACCCACTAAACTCAATTACGCGGAAACACTAAACGTCATACGCATACATTTTTACCAACAGTGTTGCCGCGTAATTGAGTTTAGTGGGTTCAACTTTCGTTTGCCAGACTCTATGATGGTTTTCATTATTTATTACTTTATTAGTAATATGGTATATATAATATAAATACAATTAATCATGTAATTTGTCATCCAAACAACAATTAGAATTAGTTTTTCGATATTAACGACTTCAAAAGCGCATCCATGAAATGCTCCGCCCACTAACATTATTAAAATCTGTCAACGGTTCCCGCCCAAATGGTCCATAAACAAACGCTTTTAAAATGGGTTCCATAGGATCTGCCTGATTTAGAAAATATTTTAGTTTTTGGCTTTCAATTAATTTCCTCGTATTCGTAATGAAAAGTAGTTTTATTTTTTATTTTATTTATTTATTTATTCAGTAGTAGTGTATTTAACTCGGTTATAAGTAGTGTGTTTAACTCGGGGAAAGCCACCCATTTCAGCCTCGAACTATTGGCGCTCTCACTTCGTTCGAGCGCCAAAATATCTCGTCAAGAGTGGGTGGCTTTCAACAGTTTCAACCCTCGGTTAACAATCTACTATTCCGTACCTCAAAAGGATAATGTATAGTTTTGGTTTCACGCGTCAAAACTCATGTTCTTTGAATATGTTTCTTATCAGGCAGGTATGATTTTTAGTTGGTGTTGCAAGAAAAGTCAAAAGTAGGTGCGTGGGGTGTCCTATTTGGCATTTACTATTCAAGTAGAAGCTCGTGCCAAGATTTCTGTTGTTTGGCACAAAACATTGGGTCTGCATTTATCATGAATCATAACAATAAGTTCAGTTGTTCTCCATTCATTGGTGGCCGGCCCATTACGATATACGAAAATAATATGTGTTTTGTTTTATAAATAATGGTCTTACACAAAAGCTTTCCTATTCGCAAATCTCAACAAACGCAATTTTTCAAAACAACAATAGGGTATTTGACAACAGTGAAAATAAATTGTTTTTTCATTAGCAATAGATAAACATTATGAAAATACTCGGAAAGTATCAATTTTTCGTTTATGTCTGCTATTTTAAGATTTCAAAAACTAACAATAAGGACGTTGTTTGATTATGACCTCACAAGACTCTCAAGCAAGTAATCCCTACAAATTCTATACTAACGAAGCGTTTTTGGCGTTTCATAAAAAGAAGCTGATTTGAGTTTTGACAAATACCGTATTCTCCACAGTCCTCGTCAAGTCCTCGTCTCTATTCCTCTTTCTACGGAACCCTAAAAAGGAGCATGACTAATAAGAAACCTTTATACTTTTTCTTCTGTACTGACCACTGACTGATGATTATACTTACTGATTTTTTACAGTATTCTGTAGGATATGGAGGTCCATAAATATTTGCTTTTGTATATGCGAGTCAAATAGACAACTTAGCCTTCAGAACCTAAATGTTCGCGCAGTGTACGGTTTTAGAGGATTTTCCTCCCGCAAACGTTTTGGTTGTGGAATAAGCCCGCTGTCGAGGTTTTCCCGAAGAACTACATTATGTGGAGTTCTCAAAGAGGAGTGTAGGAATATATTATTAAAGGGGCATGTGACCCCCGTGGCGTGGCAAGCTTCCATAGACTATAGTGCCCAGTTACCATCAGGTATCTGGGCTTGTTTGCTACTATAGTAAAAAAAGCACACAGCTCGGGCTCACCTTGACTCCGTAGGCCGCCTCGTAGCCCCCTTTGCTCTGCATCTGGTTCTGGATGGTGTGGAGCAAAGAAGACGGCATGTCCACGTCCGTCGACCCTGGAATACACCGGCGGAAATATTAGTTCACAACGTCAATGGACTCTACAGAACATTAAAATACATTATTTTTACATTACTAATTGTTACAAAACCTTAAACTTAAAAACGTATTTTTGCTGACTGAAAGGTTTTTAAATACATACAGATTAAACATGGACGCTTGTGATGAGAATTGTGACGTCACTACTCTGTATTTCCCTACCAACTTCATATTAACAGGGAGTTTTTGACTCTTTATTGATTTGGCGATTCACCGTGTTAGAAAGAGATAAATGCAAACACTGAACACAACTCATTGGATCTCTGGCGACCTTGCTCACCACCAGGATCACAACTGGATGCGGTTTTATGTATAAGGTTTACTTCCCCACTTGGACTGCTCCAATATAGTCCAGGTAATGAACTGACAACTTGTATGGAAAAAATGTCAATTTTGGAAATAATTTATAATAGCTTATTTTTTATGTGTAACGGATATATTATCAATGAAATAGTTAACCAGCGACAAAATCCGACAAAATTTCAGACACCGAAAAAATGATAAATTACTTAACTGGCTTCTGAAAAGTCAGTTAAAATATTAATAAATGTTTTTGTCTTTATTTTGGTTCATTTACATTTGCTCTATAATATTCAAGATAAATCGTACAAAAAAAGATAATGCATGCTTCATTTAAATCTACATAATGACTTCCGGGTATCCGGGGGGGGTTTCCGGGTAGTTTGTCGGATTCTTGACTAAATCATCTTAGAATAACATTTTCAAATGAAATCAACAAAAAAAACGCTATTATAAATTAATATTTTTCAAGACCGTATTTTGCCTGGAGTAATATGAGTGAGATGATATTCCACTGTGCCCTACCTCTCTATTTACATGAACTAACTCAAGACTAGCTAGCTATACACTGAACAACAATGCCCAGTAATAAAACTAATAAGAAAGTCAAGGTAATGTGAAGGTTCTATGAATAACGATACGTGACTGAGACACATTAATTATTCCGTTATCGGCTATTCATTTAATCATTTAATAAATCACGCCATTTCTCCGCCTAAAATAACATTAGCAGGCCACGGGAGACTTAATGACTGGACTGAAATAAAACCAAATAAATAGAAGGAGCATAACGTAATGCTTGATGACCGACAGAAGGTCAGCTCCAAGTTAAACAATGTACTGCCGAGTGTTTTGTATCGTCAACAATAAATACGTGCGTGCTTATCATATCGCTGTTCGATTCAATCATGACTAGCTATTGTGCGAGCCTGTGTTTCTTAGGCATTTGGTTTGTTGATTTCCCATTGTGGGCTTATACTAGCTTCAACCCGCGACTTCGTCCGCGTGGAACTCGTAGCTCCATACAAAGTTCGCCCCCCATTTCACCCCTTTAGGGAATAATTCCCGGGATAAAGAGTATTCTATGTTAATCCAGGCTATACACTATATGTCATACCAAAATTCATCTTGATCCGTTCAGCCGTTTTTAGGTACGTGATTAAGTAACAAACATCTAAACATCGAAACTTTCGCATTTATAATATTAGGATTAGAACGAGGTTTTGCGATATTATTTTACCTATTATTCCCGCTTATAGCTACTACTTGACAGTCGTAATCGTAATGAATACTTAGTCCAAATGTGTGTTTGTAATGGGCTCTCAAAAACGGCTCAATCGATTGCAAGGAGATTTACAATGCCCGGGTTTACGAAAGCGAAAAATCAATCTAACAAGGCCTCATTTCCGAAAAACTTGTTTATAGAATAGGAAAGTCGTCGAACAAAGCTCGGTAACCTAGATTGATAGGTATGAGTAATCCTTAAGTGAATGTATTATAGTATGTATTTATTTTATTAGCTCCAATAAAGACTGAAATTAAATCGTTTCTCAATCGATCATCCACCTTCGCTTTCGCATTAGTAATGATT
This sequence comes from Epinotia ramella, assembly GCA_947578815.1. Taxonomy (NCBI): domain Eukaryota; kingdom Metazoa; phylum Arthropoda; class Insecta; order Lepidoptera; family Tortricidae; genus Epinotia; species Epinotia ramella. The sequence goes on along the minus strand of OX388201.1, from coordinate 4,947,463 downwards.
ACTTACTTTGTATAATACTGAATCAATTAAGGCAGGACAAACACGATTAAGAAAGTAATAACACAGCCATTCAGTCATTTACTTCATGATCGTGACGGCAATGAACTTGGCTTGTAAAGATAAGTAATCACTAATAATCACCAGGTCAGTGAATAGCTGGCTTTGTCCTATATTTGCTTATAAGTAATTAATTAATGAATAGCTACAAACTGTAAGGTATTGTAGCGGATCAGTTTACGTGAAGCGCAGTTACCAGTTTGAAACATTAATACCTATTAATAATCGACGGTCCCTATTAAAAGAGTCGGATCTGCAAAACAGCTACTTTTTAGGAGAAGCTGTCAAAGTTTTTGGAAAAAAAAATTGTATGGGGGAAATTGTTAATTAATGGAATATCGTTATCAAATTTTTGCTTATTAGTAGGTTGTTTATTACTAGCCGTTGAGCATACATGTATGTACTTTATCAGCCATTTTTCAAAAAAAATACAAAAACCTCCTATATTACTTTTTTAACCGGAATAGCTTGAGCATCATTTGTCGGAAGTGCCACATACGACTTTTTTGTCTGGAAATTGTATACATAATTATGTCGGATGTACTCCAAAAAATGTCGTAACTGGCAGAACTGACATTGTTGCACGGAAACTCTTATGTAACAATTGAATACAGAGAAAATTTACTTGATAACTTAACAGGCTGTAAATTACATAAAATACACAACAAAAAACACGCTATACTTTTCCGTGTAAAATAGTAGAATGTGTTATATCCGACACTGTACTCACTGTGTGTCCCGTAAAAATGTCGGAACTGTAACAACCGACGTTTTTAAATGTCATCTGTTCCTAGATCCGACATTTTCATCTTGGTCTTTACGAAAAGTATTGAGAAAAACTAAAATCTGTGAATGTGGTTTTAAAATTTACAGTTTTTTACGACCTAACCCGCTGAAAAGCAAAAATCTCAATTTTTGCAGATCCGACTTTTTTAATTGGGACCGTCGTAATAATAAATCAGCCTACATATCTACTCGTACGTTCCGCTGCTGGACACAGGCCTCCTCTGGATGACAGCCTAGTTGACACCACTTAATTAACCCGTTGTAAGACACCGTTGTTAATTAAGATTGAAAGTGGCAAATATTGCGACGTTTACCTCATTCATTTATAGACTCAGATAGAGACTCACTTCAATCCACAATTGGTTGGAAGTGCTCAGTTCCTGTTTGGCCAAATCGGACGTTAAATACAAAATTTTAATGCAGAGTTTTTTTAAGAGTAAGTTTTTCGTTATGTTAAATTGTTAGACTGGGGACCACCAGGGGGTTTATTGGTTCTAAGGTATTTTTATTGAAACCCATGCAATGTAGAGGCCTTGAGGGATCCGTTTTTATACCAGAAATACAACATTCCCGGCGAGAAACCGGGAAAGTAACCATGCCTTATGTCGCCTGTAGCGCCATATTGGATTTCTCGGTCGAACTTTTCTGTTTTTATGAACACTTCTTATGGCTGGAATATATCTATTCCATAGTTGGATCGGGAAATTCTGACTAGTAGGACTCTATCTCAGTCACTAGCCAGAACCACTAGGTAATTAGGTATACTTTTGCCTCTTCGAATCGAAGTGTAAACTGTGTGTGTGTCTCCAAATGAGTACCGACTACAGATATTCATGTTATGTCTATACAATTTAGAACGTTGTGCGTCCATGACCGCCAGCAACCTCAGCGTTAGACGTGACCCGTCAACACTATGAGTCAGCCGACTGGCTACACTATAACTGACACAACTGATAGTACATTATAGAAGAGACCGTGTCCTTCAAGCGCCAAATCGTAATGAAGAACCATTTAGGTCTGTAAGTATCCATTCAGATGCTAAATTGGACGTAGGCGCAATAATTAATCAAGTTATTTCATGCTACCTCGCGATAATTTCCATTCATCTCATCAGGATAATCCTAGTTCAGGCGCATTTAATTAATTCTCCTAACATGTACAGTACGATTACTGTTAGTTAACCATTGACACATAGTTTGCCTTCATTTAATTTTCAACTTTAATGTCATACAAATAAAGCAATTTTCAGAATACTGTTACCCACGTCTACCGATTTAGAAATAACTACTTAATTTGTATGAGGTTAAAGTTGAAAATTAAATCAAGGCAAACTATCTGTCAGTGGTAAACCCCAAATAATTCTACTGTAACAGTGCAAGCACAATGTAATGTTAGCAATAAGGTTTTATCAATAAATTATTCTTATTCTTATCTGATCGATAATTATTATTGTACTTACATAACAAATATTTATTCTTTCTGACTGATTGTACAAAAGTCTAAATTGCAATAACGGTCGGGTTACAATGACATTCGCACCTTAGAACCTACCTCCCTCGTTAGACTACATTATGGAGTTCTTCAAGAAAGCCCAGCCAGCACAAACCTTCTGAGTAGGTTTTTTATAATAGCAGTCACAGAAACGAATTGCTGAATAAGACTACCGTAATTAGCTGATTTGGCGCTTACTCAGACGTTACTCAAGCAATTTGGGCACAAAATTATACCGCTAATAGCTGAGTAATAGCAATATAACACATGAATAAGTTTTGAATAATTGTACGACAAGCTGAGTATCTTCTGCATAAAAGCATTTTGTTCTTTTATTCAAGTATTACAGCTCTGTTATCCAGAAGATGAATGGATGATGAATGAACTATATGCTTAGTCCTTCAAAGCTCAGATATTCAGATGATACACAGCTTTAAGCTTATTTCAGAACATTTATCAAGAATTTATTCAAATTAAATTTGAAGTTGACATATATAATCGAACACAAAAATAAATTAAAAGTGCCGCGTTGTTTTGGTGAGTGACAGCAGCAGAAAATAAATGGCCAAATTTTAATGTCAGCGGTAAGTAAATAATTTTATACGCTTAATTTGTGCTTGAAATAATAAATTGTAGGTGCGCATGCAACTTTACCGTGTATTCATATATACATTTCGTGCAAAATTTTTACGCGCTACCTGATAAGCCAGGTTTTTGAGAAATAAACAACATTTCGTTGTTGGTTTGTTTTTACGAGTGAAATATTTTTCATGTTCTTATACCATTTGAGGGTTCAAAAGTAATCTTGTAATACTTTTTACAAGAATATTATACCGATTTCGTTATCATAATTGAGTTTTCGAGTATAAAATTTCTCATCATTTAATATTAGGTTATGTTATTCATTATGGCGACGCTCATTCTGAATAAAGTCTGCTTGCACAGCGGCTCCTCGTCTAATGTCTGCATAACAGACCTTATGTGTCCACTTATTCAGATGTTCTCTGGTTAAAAGTGGTCTGCCCCCATTATATTTTCGTATACTGTTCTATAATCATACAATGCGCGCACGAAATCGAAATGTCACACTACTAGCCGCATAAATGCTGACAAATATTGCAAAATAATTCTGCTAGCTTAAAAAATGTCTACTTTTCGTGAATACTCAGCCAACTTCTGCATAAGAATCTGTTACTTTTGCTTTTACCCCAGTTAGCTGCACATGACAGTAATTTCGTACTTAAAGCGGCATAAAGTAGTTATAACAGCTACCTTAAATTCTGTTAACTAACTATATGCTTCATAACAGGAACCTCACCCTACTTTATACAGCAGCTGTGTAACTGTCAAGATGTAGTGTGTAATACAGCTAAAAGAGAACAGAACCTCAATTATTCAGTACTCTGCTGGATAATAGAATCTTATACCAGTGTTATACAAAAGGTTACACAAACTCTTGAGTAACAGGTCTATTTATGATGACTATTCAGCTTTAAGAAATAAAATCGGCAAATTACAGAACTAACTCAGCTAATAGCATTATCATAACAAAAAACAACTTTAATACAGAACTTGGCAATACACACAGCTTTTATACATATATAATAAAGCTTAACCCTGCATAAGGTTAAATTGTTGGCCAGTTATATGACTTGTGTGCTGCCTGGGAGCAGTGTATACGTTTTAAAAGGGGCGGCAATGTATGATAAAACAAATATACCAGTGGCCTAACAGTGTATGAATGGGAATATTTATTCCCATTTGTTCCAAGGGGTAGGTAACAAAAAGGCGGGAACAAATGGGAATGGCCCTATTTTTCCTATGGACTAAAGGATCTCTCTAAATGTCTAAATGTCTTCTTTCTTTCTTTCTTTCTTTCTCTACATTTCCTGTTATATTACCACGTCGGTGTAGACCCCACTTTCCCAGTGGGCACTTTGGGCAAGTGCCTAGGGCCCCGCGATCGATAGGGGCCCCCCTCAGATTAAATACAAAGTCATAGGGGCCCCATTATCCTAATATGCCCAGGGCCTCCAATAGGTTAAAGACGGCCCTGCGTCGCTGGCAAACAAGCGCAGCGTTACGACCCGCCTGATGGTAACTGGTCACTGTAGCTTATTGTTAGATGCTTACAACTCCAGAGGTGTCACATGCGCATCGTGCGATTGTGTCCAGGCAAAATACGGTTTTGATAAACATTAATTTATAATAGCGTTTTTTTGTTGATTTTATTTGAAAATGTTATTCTAAGATGATTTAGTCAAGAATCCGACAAACCTTCCACCCGGAAGTAATTATGTAGATTTAAATGAAGCATGCATTATCTTTTTTTGTACGATTTATCTTGAATATTATAGAGCAAATGTAAATGAACCAAAATAAAGACAAAAACATTTATTAATATTTTTACTGACTTTTCAGAAGCCAGTTAACTTATCATTTTTTCGATGTCTGAAATTTTGTCGGATTTTGTCGCTGGGTAATTATTTAATTGAAAATATATCCGTTACACATAGAAAATAAGCTATTATAAATTATTTCCAAAATTGTCATTTTTTCCATACAAGTTGTCAGTTCATTGCCTGGACTAGTATAGGTACACTCCTTTCTTGAAGAACCCCATAATGTACTATAGGTATACTACGAAGAAAATAATAAAACCAACCCGGATTATACCATATACTCGTACATGGCATGCCAATTCCTAGAGACCTATATACTTATACCTTGTTAATTGTTTTTAATTCCAGCTACTCATCTCGAGACATTATTTTCTAAGTAATTTAAAGCGATATGGTCATTATACAAGTCCATTATAAATACATCCGTTTCGCAAACATTAATAAGCTTCTATCTACTTAGATAAACATTAGACTATCATATCATAAGATACGGCAATTTTATCTGCCTCATAATTATGCGAAAAAACTTGGTATTTTACGTAGTCGTCGGAAATGGGCAGAGCCTCAAAGTTTAAGGTCGAGACATTATGCTATTTTAAACGGCCCGACCTCCGCTCACATTCAATGGCAAGAGTACGACATTTGCAGCCGGAGAAAAGTGACTTAAGTGAAAAAATTATGAACAACTAACCTGCTGAGGCTCTTGCGTTTTATGTCAATCTGTATCCTCAATTTGTATGTGATTTGACAGCTAAACGCAAACGCGGTCGTAACGTTTTGTTCCGGTAAAACTTATACTAGAGCCTCTGAGGGTCTAGTATAAGTTTTACCGAAACAAAACGTTACGACCGCGTTTGCGTTTAGCTGTCAAATCCCATACAAATTGAGGGTAAAACGCAAACGCGATCGTACAGTTTTGTTTCGGTAAAACTTATACTAGAGCCTCTGATCGCGAAACGTCTGATTGACGTAACTGGAAACCGAAGAGCTGGCGGCTTTCTCGCGCAACGCATCAGCATAAATGCCGCCAGCATCCTCGGTGCAATGCCTCGAGTGAGCGCGTAAAGAATAACAGCCCTGAGGTCTTGTTTCGTTGGCGGGGCTGCAGTGGACTAAAGTGGATTCACGATGACCAGTCCAATTAAGAAAGAAAGAAAAAAATATTCATGGCATAAAAAACAGGAAAATTCATTAAAACACAAAAATAGCCTGCCCATTATTATTATTTTTTAACTTTATTTTTATTTCATTTCATTTCATTAATTTCATAAAAACTACACTTATTTAATTGGTGATACCAAATAGCAAAATGTGAATATATCCATGATTCTGAACAATTTTATTATGGGAGCAACTTTGTGTTACTTATGCCAAAAAAATACAACTATTTCATTAACTTCGCTCAGTTTAGACTGACGAAAATGTATGAACAGGTGTTTTTTGGGGTACGTATTAGAAGATCGAAAATTGATACATCGAAAATGAAAACATCGAAGTACAAAATATCGAAAATCTAAATATTGAACGGTTGAATCGTCTAAATTCAAAATATATAAGTTTAATTTACCGACCGATTAAAATATCGAAATAAACATATCGAAAATGAGAATAACGAATTTAAAACATCGAAAGTGCATAATGCCATAGTTTAAAACGTCAAGTGTTACCGAATGATTCAAGATCAACTGCCTAATTGTCGAAAATATTGTTATCGACATAATAAGAAACATCGAAAGTCAACAAGAATGTCGATTGCACAATCTCTTAAATAGGTACCCTATAATATGACCCATAAAAACATTCCATGTAAAAAGAGGCCAAGTCTCGAAACTCTTCCATCGTAAAAAGTTGTGAGATATTTCGTAGTAAGTTCCAAGTCTCAGGCACTCTTATCATTCTTTATTTGCTAGCTAAATAAAATGGCCGATTTATTTGACGTGAAAGTAGGAATTTGGAATCCAAAAATTAACGAAACGAAACGTGGTTTTGTCTGCCCTACCTCTAGTGTTTATAAAAGAGAACAGAGGCGCGGAGAAATTTAGATCAATAGTGACTTCCCGTAGCTCCGGCGCTGCGGGAACAGCAGCCCTTTTGCCCTTGCGTGACGAAGCACGGTCACTTCTCCGCTCCTCCGTTCTCTTTTATAAACACTCTAGGGGTAGAGCAGACAAAACCACGTGGATGGTGGGGTGCTCCGATTCGGTTTTGGATCATTTTTGGATTCCAAATTTCGAGGTCAAATATCTCGGCCATTTTTGATTTTAGAGAAAAGTTTTTCCTACCTTTTATACCTACTGTTACTGTTGATACTGGTATATAATATAGAAGATTATGTTAGGGCAGCTAGAAAAAGGCTAGGCTAGGGGCTCGGTGGGCAAAGCCCCCCGCAGTAAAAAAACAACATCATTTTAACGATGGTATTATTTGTAGTGGTTAGGGTTAGCTTGTGTCCCTTTGAGCGGAAATAGGCACCCCGCTTTCGCGGGGTGACGTCGACAAGTTGGCGGTTAGGTTAGGTTTAGGTTAGGTAATAATAAATGTTAGTTAAAACAAACTAATTCTCACGGCCATAAGAGGGTAGCTACAAAGGTACAACCTGTACAACTAATAATTTTAATAATTTTACCAGTGGTATGCAAGTAGAGCATATTATGAAGTTAGTTATTTTGATGGTTCGACGTTTTTTTACTTTTCGATTATTTGGGCGTCGCCTTTCAATGGTCGATATATTGTCATTCGAAATTTTAATATATCGTCTGCATAGTTATTGATATTTTGTACTTTCGATATTTTAACCGTTCGGCATTTGTATTATAGACCAATTAGACGTTGATATAATAACATTAGATATTTCGATCGTTCGATATTTGGATTTTCGATTTTTTGTACTTCGATGTTTTCACTGTCGATATTTCAATTTTTGATCTTCTAATACGTACCCGTTTTTTGTGCATAACACAAAGTTGGTCTCAAAGTAAAAGTTGTTCAGAATCATGGATAGATTCACATTTTGCTATTTTGTATCACCAATTAAATAACATCCTGTATAATTAAAGAACCTGCTCACAAAATTTCACGAGAATCGGTGGCAAATGAGACATGTAGAGGAGAACAGCCGGATAGCGTGACAGGCGGACAGACACCAGACATACAAACGATTTTCGGCCCAAGCTGAAGCATACAACTTCGTTCGCTTAGCTCGCTCGTATAATACTCGATACCTTTAGTAGACGAGGGTAGTCGTCTACTAAAGGTATAATCTATACTAATGAGACAGCAATAGGCAATATACCTTTCATTCTAAAGGTCACAGCTCATCAGAGCCACCTGGCACCCGACCCGCACCGCCTCGCCTCGAGCGGTTAGTATTATTTACATGGATTTGTATGGGCATGCGCTCACTACATCAACTCCGTAGTTAGTAGAGTTCCGAATCGAGGCGGTGCGGGTCGGGCGCCGGGTGGCTCTAATGAGCTATGACCTTAAATAAGGCAAGTTAGTGTGACAAATTGCAACGTTTGTAGACAATAACGGTAATTATTGATGCAAAGCGTAAACTGAGCTTAAAATCGGTCGTTTATAACTGTCATGCGGCATCTTCCTTTGAGTTATTCTAAGGAACGACGGTGGTATAAATAGGTGTATCCGGCGGCAGGACCGCAGGAGTCACGCCACTAACTTGAATATGACGGTCACAGAAGAAACCTTTCTTTATTAGTTTCTTTTGTTAAGTACTAATTTTACCTCAAGGATCGTGGGACTTCTCGGGAAGATCAGCGATACAAGATATAACTATTTAGGCGGTAATGATTAGTCTAGAAAATATGTGCCTGACTGGATTTATATTATGCTGTTGAATGTTTTTTTGTGATATAACGATGAAATAGGAAATAAAGATTAGTAGGTAAAAAGATCTCCTGTTGTCTCCTTGTCAATGTTACCTAAAATTGTGTTCTATTTCACTGAGCAATTGAAATCGTTAACTATACGTATTGGTCACTCAGTCGGAAAAATATAGAACACCCTACTAAGTAGGAGATTAACGAATTGCATGCGGTCAAAGTATCGGGTTAATGCTATTGATTTATAGTACCTAATACTTGCTACTTAGTTCCATGCACTAAACTAATCAGCTAGCCTAAATATAAGGGTAAGGCCGTTATTTCTTGTTCCTGATTAAGCAGTTTAAATCGTCTACATTTTAATCACTTCCAGTGTGTTACGCCAATTAGCCATATAAATGGATTACTAATATTCGTAACACACTAGAAGTGATTAAAATGTAGACGATTTAAACTGCTTAATCAGGAACAAGAAATAACGGCCTTACCCATAAACAACATTAACTTTGGCAAATGACACGGCTAAGGTTCGAATCATCAATTCTCTTTGATATTTATTCGCTGTTTTGCTCATAAACTACTCGTAATGCGGACAACATAGTGAATAGTTATGAATATGCACAGAAGGAAGTGGTCAGCTGTAACCAGACACCCGTGTTGTTGTTACCTACTGGACTCTTTTGTTGAATACTGTGTAAGCTGCGTCATTCACAACATGTCTCGACTCGCCTCACGACGACTTCCTAGTTTAAGGCCATTACAAACATTGCAATTTATAACAGTAACCGGCAGAGACTCAGCTATACGTAGTTAGAAGGAAAGGTATGTGTTGCTGTCTCTGTCTAACTCTGCTGTGTCTCTGTCGGTGGCCGAGATAAATGTAAACGTTCGTTTTAAAGATTTTGAAAGGTTAAATACCCCAAGCAATCTTGGGTCGTTTCACTACTACGAAGCTTCAGCTGGCGACTACTTAGTGGAACATGATTGCATAAAGTTCGCCCGATAGAAAATGGAACCGGAAATTCCATAAATCGGCCTGACGGCGGCGGTTGCAGCGGCAGCGGTTTTTCTAATTCATTGCGTGTGATCCCAACTACCCAAAGTGCGTTGCGCGTCTCGACCGCGCAATGAACAGACGCTTATCGCGCCGCAATTCGCGCAATGTCCTGGCCGGGCCGTAACCGAGAGTTTTGTATCGAGACGAGCGGTGACTCTACTGAGCGGCTGGGTGTTGCAGGGTTAATGGCACAAGAGCGCGCGGCACATCGCTTATGAGATGGACTGCCAATCAGGGCCACGCCACGGTAGAGCACCCCTACATTGTGCACAAGAAAAGTGGCTTTGAGAGGAATGGCGACGGATTGTCAAGCTTGCCTCTAAACCGACATGACGATCACGACCACTCTGCCAAGAGTGAAGCGACTAAGAGGAGGAACTGAAGGTTGCATCAACCAGGCTTTACTGACTGGTACACGTTAAATATGGCGCTGGCAACTTAAAGAGACCCGTCAAACTTCCTCTATATAAACAGATTTTAACGGACATTACGGTTACCGACAGTTTGAAACAACCGGCCTTAGGGCGGGCTGCACCAACTTACTATTACAGGCCGATCAACGTTAAATATGGCGCCGGGAGCTGTCATCCCATACAAACTTGTCAAACTTTCCATACAAGCACATTTTAACAAACACTGTTTACGATTACAGACGGTTTGGTGCAACACTGGTTGCCCTGAGGCGAGTTGTCGAGTGTTGTGAACACAAGCGAACTTTTTATCCGCTGTCTTGCAAGAAACTGAATTGCTATACTGTGAATTAATTTGGTCATGTTTTTTTGAAATACGAATTTACACATTGTGGCACGAAAACGATGATTCAAATTAATACAATATACCTACGTGCGCAATATTACCCAGAGGTGTTACACGAGGGTTTTATTCTAATTAATTGTAACCTTACGCATCAGTAGTAACAATTTCCTGTTAAGGCGCCGTAGGTTCAGCGAAGTTAAGCGAACAGAGTTTTTGAAACAATATAATGCGTCTGTTTATAATAATATGGTTTCAAAAAAATACGAATAGTAATCTTGAGGCTTTTCTGTAGGGAATCATGCTTCGAAACATGATTAAGTAAATTTCGCTCCATAGAAAAAAAATCACGAACATAGGTCTAAAACACACAAAAATACACTTAAAATATTCGTAACAAATTATGCAAATATTAAAATTGCTTCTAAAAATCGGCAATATCATGTTTGAGGGAAATCAGTGTTTACATTTTTATTTATTTAAACGGCCAAAAATTAAAATTAAAAAACATGATATCCGCGCTTCCGAGCACGCACTTCCATCTCGCTCACGCTTATGCTCAGTGAGAGGGAGAGAAGACCATGAACCTACGGCGTCTTAATCTAAATAAGTTTGATTTGCGATTTGCTAATTGTACACAGTATCTAGTCAGAGCAAGCTTCGCTTTTCGAGTAGGTACCTACACACCCCGAGGAAACGTTTTGTCCCGGGCACAAGTTATTCACCCGCGTAAGTCCTTGTTAGGCTTCCGTAGCCAAATGGCAAAAAAACGGAACCCTTATGGATTCGTCATGTCTGTCTGTGTGTCTGTCCGTCCGTATGTCAAAGGCATTTTACTCGAAAACTATAAGGTGTATTTGAATAAAATTTGGAGGATAGGTGTATTTTGTTAGCCGTTACAGTTTTGTAATTAAATAAAAAAAAAAATTTAGGGGTGCACTCCATACATAAAACTAAGAGTCAAACATTTTTTCCTTTGCAAGCCCACGCGTGGCACATCAATCGATAGGCCTTTCAAAATAAATATAAGGTTTCTCAGCAATTGTGTTCTGCATTATCTCTTTTCCTTATTCTTGAGCTCAATTCCCGGATGCACAGCAACGATTCAAATGATTGGGTTCTTTTTGGTCTAATGGTTGACTGGTAATTAATGCCTTATGGCATTCAGTTCGCCTTTTGTATCTGTAACTTTCAAGTTGAAAAAAAAAAAGTAATAATCCGGTAAAATTTGAACTAAACTGACCCCGGAACTGCGAGGTCATGATCATGAGTTGAGGGCCGTACTTACCTACCTTGGTGAGGTAGGTTAGGTTTTATTGTAAAATTCAACAAAACTTTTTCAAAGTTTAGGTTGACCTTAGAGCTAACTGCGCCAACATAATCTCAAGTGAAGCAATCATTGACAATAATGATAACAAAAACCATTCGCGAACACATAAGAAATAAAAAACTAAACAAAAAAACAGCCATTCAAATAAATAAACAGAACACAACGCGCGTTTACATGACTCACACGACTCCTCACTTGCCATTCGTACTTGTAAGTCTACCGTCCTACTTATACTATGCACATTAGAAAAGGACAGCTGGCTAATTGTGATACGGATTCGGATTACGATATGGGTGGCGGACGGCGAACTTTGCCAGTTATTTTTGACTTCATGTTGGAAGGAAAACATGTACCTACTCGTACGGTGACTTGCTGGCTGGAATTCCAATGATGTGGCAATGTTGTAGCTCACATTGTCAGGTATGCTTGGCCAAGATTGCTTTGAGATCAGGAAGCTGGACGCTAATTATAAAGTCAGATTAAGGTGCATCTTCAAGGTATTCTACGAGTACGTAATGGAATTTTAAGTATTTGTTTATCTTATTATCCGTCCTGGGTATTTTGGTAGCTATAGGCACACTAAACATGTCAGTATAAAAACTACCTACACCTATATATGTATGTGTACTTCCTCTTATTAATATTAAGAACACCTTGGCTAATATTACGTTAATGTTTTAAACAGATATTTTACATTCATTCAGTTTGGGTCATGTCTATAATATGTATCGTCATGTCTATAAGGTATCTGTATAGTAGTAAAATATAGTTGTTTAGGTAGGTACCTATAAACGAATGCCCCAGACAGCGATTACAATGTCATGATATGCGCATGACGATTAAATAAAATGGCGTGACAAACGAAATGAAATTGGTATCGCAGACGAGGTTGTGTAACATTTGGTTTCAGAGATCTGCGGAACTGATTATGAGCATATATCGTTATCGCGGGAGCAAATAAGATTTGACAGTACTGAAAGATTATAAAAAACAGTATTACCTATTAGGTACGCAACCACATTAGTCACTTAAGACATTTGTCATTCGTGATTGATATGTATTTGTAACAACATAATTAAATAGAAGTTGCTTTTTAAAATTCCTCGAAGGAAAATAACGTGATGAATTTGTGGGGTTGTTTATACAGGATTATCCCGAGTTAGAGGCTCGTGATACAAAACTTTTTTGCTCGAAGTGCAATGTTAGTTTTTGTAAACAAAATCTTCTGTGAAACGTCATTTTAACTCGGAAAGACACACTTCTCTCAAAAAAGATAGTAAGGTGGGAGTAGTAGTGTTTAAGTTGATATGTCGATTCCAGGTTATTATTTACTAACAGAGTGTAGAGCAAGATTAATTAACCTTATGCAGCAAAAACTTCGTGCTAGTTATGATGAACTTCTTGGAGGCAAGTCTGTTTTTACTAAATGGACAGTCAGTTTTACTACTTCTTTAACAAATTTATATTTGCTCCCGCGATAACGATATATGATTATGAGACGCAGACGACATTTGCTCCTACATACTTTCGATTGATGCAACCAAGATTGGTCAAACCTAGGTTGCAGCAAGAATTTTTCTTTACTCGAATCAATTAGAAATCTTTGTACAAGTGTCGCAAGTTCTAGTTGCTGGGTGATGCTCAGTCGTTTTGCAAACTTGTCTCAACGGTAGTTGCGTGCTCGCCCGTCAGGGATCTTATTGGTCGCAGATCAAACGCTTGTCAAAGTCTAGTTTTTACAACTGTTTAATAATTATCGTAACATTCGTAACTGTTCTCGCAGTCAAAATGGCCGGATACAGTGACAGGTTTGAATTAAAGCAGCTTGCGTGAGGCTGCCGAGAGCACGTCTGCGGCTCCCGTCGTAAATTATACGAGACATAATTCCATTTGCGAAGACTTTCAACTGCCAGAACCGATTAATATATTAGCAATGAGTTAATAGTTCAGCATTTGCTACTGTATCTAATCAACAAATAAATGTTATGGGATAAGACTTTGCATTGGAGTCGATTTTATGTTCCTTTCTATCAATGTCGGCCAGGTCACGATATCAACTCGCTCGGAAGCCATTAAAATTCCTTCGCAACTTAGATTGAGATTTTCTGCCATTTTGTAATTGAAATGATCAAGTTGCAGAATAGACAGCTGCGCACCATACAGGGTGGTGGCTGCGCCGGCACAACCCGTCCGCTCAACACTGTCGAATAAAAAAGTCATAACTGCCATCATGTATTAAGTACATACAACGTTTTAATATAGCATGATGGCGTTCGCCTCCGAATTTGGAACGCACGTGTGTTACCAGCATACTAACGAGACAAACAGTTTTTAGCTACTGTCCGCTTAAGTGCGCAATGCAATCATCATAATCGTTATGTCAATTGCATAAAGCTGTGTTCATGTAATTAGACCCACATAAAACTTGGGCACGAAACAGGACATCATTAATTAAAAATGTTAATGTTTTTTTATCATTTCACAAGCTCGAGTGAACGGACACTTTCTTTTTAAGAATTTCTATGTCCACATTGAATTAAAGAGTTTACGATATCTTCCCACTTGGTTAACATGGCTATGGCGGCTCGTGGTCACACGTTGCGGGTCGTTCACCTTGGCTTACGGGAAGGTCACTTCGATATCGGCTGAATCGATTGATTGATGGGAACTTATCGACTATTGTGTCGTAGATTACATCAAGTGGCATTATGTTGATTATCTATATCTGTAAACTCTGGCAATATTTCGAACAAAGTTACGTTATTGACATTATTAACAGGATAATCTCTTTCAAGTGCTTCTGAAGGCACGAGTAACTCTTTTCTGCCAAATGTGAAATGTTAGATTTGCTTATCTGTTGAAATGATTAACCGTGTACTTGTTTACCTGTAACAGATGAGCGAGTTGAGTGTATACGTATGTTACTCGTCAGGTTAATTTTTTGTTTGTGCTATGATGCTGTCAATATTGAACTTGATGCTTGTTACCTCTTATATTCCCTTTCATTATCAAGATTGCAAGTTCTGCCCGTGACAAAACCAGCGAATTAGGCAAAGTCATCATCAAATTACGGGGGTCGGTAGGTTGGTTTGGTACTTTCACCACCACCATCCCACCCGATCATGAGAAGACCAGAAAGTGGGCTTAACTATTGGAATTGGAGCGCCAAGTTTATTTTTGTAACAGCACGATGAGCACGGTAGGTACGTGAGCCTACTTTCGCCTGATGAGAAACATCAACTAGTATAAAGTTTAAGAATGATTGAACGATGTATACTGTAAATACTGCGTGACTTAATACGTACCGAATGTAGTTTATTTGCAAAATGGCAGTACCTGTGCTAGTTAGTCGACCATTTCAACTTCAAAAGTAGCAGCCTTATGAAGATGGTAAAGCAACATAGTACCTAATTGAGAACGCTACAATTTTCAAGAAATATACTGATGCTTTTAGTGCACTGAGAGTTCTCAAGTTATATAATAATATGATGTGTATATAATATCGCCTATAACAATTGTATGGCATTCGATCCCAACATTCCATGTCAAGAGAAAAATATAAGTGATGCAGAAAAACCAGAAAGAAAGAAACTTTAAGTTTTAACGATAAAATATAACGATATTACTGTTATACATACCTATGTGTCCTGTGTGTTGAAAGTTTGTGGGTGCTCCAATCATGGAGCGGTCTATTCTCCGGCGCGTCCTTTGCGCCTGCGCGGCGGGCTGGTAGCAGCAGGCGAACCACTGGAGCCAGATCTCACCACCGGTGCCGGCCATTTTGAAAATTAACTAATCTGTCCACACTCGCTCGAGTCACTTGCGCGTTTCAACGCGGCTTCGATTTGAAATTGCTTTTTGAAATTGGAATCCTCTTTAATTGTTTTGATTTGCAACAGTCTTAAGTTGAAGCACTGGCTGGTTTAGAAAGCAGTTTTTTTTTAATCCGAAATTTTAATATAGAATGTAGATGCGTGGAATAGACAATGAGTATGAGTATTGTAACACGATAGACACGAAACACACTATTATTGAAGAGCCGGCTTCAGATAATATTCTCGGAATCGAGGTTTATATAACGCACGATGATCTCCGCTCGGCCGATAAGGCCCGGTGCATGATGGCTCCGATATCTGGAACGGAAAAAGATACTGTTAAAATTATGCTTTCTCTTTTAAATGAAAGTATAATAATTTGGTAATAGGTAAACAAAGTTAGTTGAATGGAAATATTCCTATGACTTTGACAACTTATTATAAATTGAAATTTGATGGCTAATTTTTATTATTTATTTATTATTATTTGGGAGCTACTTTTAAGAAACAGTCATTTATAAGGTTTGTTTAAAAAAACATCAAGCACCTGTAGATGTTTTTTCTTTGTTAGAGTACCAGCATAATATAGGTTAAATAACTTTATTTTAACTAGAAATTGTATGACCAAATTTTACTTTCGGAATTATGTGTTGTCATAAAACGGGAGCTACCAACCGGCGCGCCCCTCTAAAAAGTTTTTAAAATGAGTGCATTTTGGGTAGGGCATACAGTACCTACACACAATATTATTACGCATTGAGTAGGAACTTAAAATAGTAGTTAAACTGTACCCAGAATTTTCTTCATAAAACTCACTTCAAAGCTAAAGCAACAGCTTGAAAGCGAAATGTCGTTTATTACGTGTTATTAAATGCGACACTTTTACATCCGTTCTCAGAAGTCAGAAGGCTCGGAAAAGCGTGTTCAAAGCGTGGAGCGGCCCTGAGCAGAATCTTATCCGAGGAATATCTCGGTATTATTATTACAAGTGGCCCAATCACACGCGAATATTCACCCTATTATAGCACGTAAGTTTCTAGCTATTAGAAGTATAATCGCGTGCGTATAGATAGACTTAAGTCCTTCTAGGTTACTGGTGGATGCAGATCAGATACAGAAGTTATAGCCATGATCGAGTGACAGCGCCGGGATGGAAGTGTGATAACGTCGCGTGATGCGGCGTGTGCTGGGAGGAGGAAATTGTAGAAGTTGTAGATTAACTTCAGTAGTCATATTATTACTTTCTCCCACTTGCCCATCTCTCCTCTTATACTACTACTAGCGTCCGCCCGCGACTTCGTCTGCGTGGACCCGGGATAAAAACTATCCATTTAATCCAGTCTATAGGTAGGGTCATTTCGCCGGTTAGCGACCACCTAATTTCATGTGCCGGTGGGCGACCACTTAAGCTGAGTTGGTGAACTGAAAGGATATTTTCTCGGTTTTTTAGTAGATTTCTATTCTAAAACAACAAAAAATGCATTTACAAGTAATTGTCTCAATAGGGTGTGTAAAATTGATGTTATCTTCAATAGAAAAAACCTTCTCCTTCAGGTGGTCGCTAACCGAAGGTGGTCGCGTAACCAGCGAAATGACCCTACCTAAACTATCTTCGTGCAAAATTTAATAACACCCAAACTTTGGCATTTATATGTAGGTAATATTAGTTGGATCAATTTCGGGTGTTGATTTATTTGTATGTTATACATATTCACAACAGAAGTTGAAATACATTTTAAGCAACCCGACTATTTTTAAAACCAAACTACTTACTTACCTACTCTTAAATCATGTACTATACCCCAATTCCATATAACATTAGTTTTATAACGGAAAAGGTTTCTTTAGGATATCAAAGGGAAATATTGTACGAGTTTTACTTATTTCGAACATAAAGCGCTTTAGAAACATAATTTAAAAAAAAAGACCGGGTTGCTCTGGGAGTGCCGGCAGAAGTGAAAACTCAATAACATTGTAACAGTTTTTCGATCAGGTCACGTGACATCTTACGGTGTCACCCTAAAAATGAATTTGGCGCAAATTTATAAACAATTATCAATTATTTAGGCGGACGGGCCGCGGGCGCGTTGGGCGCCAATTTAGGCCAAAAATAGGTACCAATTTGTTTTTGCCATTGCCAAATATTTTTCAAAGCTTTATCTCTTTAGGAATAACGTCGAAATTCGAACTATTCGAATTTGCAAGAACAGCGGACGGCGGCGGTGAACAAAATATCAATTTATTTTTGCCGTTGGTAAATATATTTTCAGTTTTACTCTTTAGGTATAACGTCCAAATTTGAAATATTCGAATTTGCTCAATAGCAAAACGGTGAAGCACGCGTGAACAAAATTACAATAGTATTTTTCACAATCGTGTTATAATAGAGAGCTTTTTAGTCGAGTACCGTGTTTAGGCCACGAAGCTTGCTGAGTGGCCTAAGTAAGGTACGAAAAAAAATAAAATTAATAATTTAAGTCACTAATAAGAGTATATAAGAAAACTAAACATCGCAAGTACAATATTGTCTAGTTCTACTAACTACGTAAGTGTGGCTTCCTCTGCCATATTAGTTATTTCTTGAGGAGTTAAAGATGTTTCGTCACTGTCACTACTCATTTTCTTAGTTTTTATTTTAACTTTTTAAGTTTAGTTTTGAAAAGAAAAGTTATCACATCACACCACCGGCGTCCGTAATGTTGCAGTACTGTGCTGTGATTGTCTAAATACTAGCCAATCACAAAGCGTGGTTTTTTAATTTTTATTTATGCCCTGGATACAGCAGCAAGTTTAAGTAGATTTTTGACAGATGACGCGACGCTGCTACGTTCCGAAACGCCATAGATTGGCAATCTTGTATCGGATCGAGTCTCCTTAAACAAGGACACATATTATTGAAATACGAAGTTCTATTTTCATTTTTTTTCGGTTGTCTAGAGCGTATCGAAAAAGTTATTTCGATTGTTTCGGAAGTAACATAGACTATTCAACGATGAAAAGAGTGACGTTGCAGTATTCTCTATGAAATCTTAATACACATTTTCACAATTTCAATCGACGAGTACAAAAATTTATTTGCAGAATACGAGTATGCTATTGCAAAAAGTGTTTAACGGCTTTATACTCTTACGAATAGCGTTCAATTTTGAAATAAAAGTTTGTGACCTCCTTCACATCTGACGTCACAAAAATCTGTCGCGTATTTAACAATTTTTCCCCATCCTAAAAAGTGCTCGGCGCCACTAAAGAAGTTTTCACTTCAAAAAATGTGTTTGAAAATGGCATGACGATTAACGCACTATTTTTTAAATCTTGTATGGAATATGTAGTTATGACGAATCAATGGACACCTTAATAATCAATAAATCTTTCCAGTACCTAAATGTACAGATTCAAAGGAATAATAGTATATTAAGTATATCTATAAATGTATAGGTATAATAAAGCGGAACTTGGGCTCGTAAAGGAAGATTTCGAAGTCACAATTCACAATGAAACGAAACGACGTAACGGAAGCGATAGAATCGAAGTGTTTTGAAACATTCAATTTCAAATAAAATGGTCAATGCACATGTTGGTAAAGAATATGTAGATAAGATAACGTATCTGAGAGCGCAGGTAGAAAAAGTGTTCCACTCGGATTGATACGATACGTGATCTATCGCTAACCTGATTTCAGAGCTAGTTTGCAACTTGTCAAGTAAAAACGTGCAATATGGAAGAAAGAAGAAAGACAAGGACGTGTCGCGTCTAACGCGTTCATGAAAAATGGAATGAAGGATGGCATTGTAATATAACTACACTTAAATAACTAAATGTATACATTATACAGAAAATGGGCCCTTAGAAGAGGCTGAACATAGACTTAATAAGAGCTTGTTTTGTTAGTATTGTTACTGACGTTTCTGGCCGGCGCTGGCGTGACCATTAAATCTGTATATTTAGTTGAGATTATTTTTGGTGGTCAACTCTTTATAAAACTATTATTGGAATTGAAATCTTCTACCTCAGGTCGTAGAGTTTATTATTAGTCGACTACTTTGAAGCAACTCCGCCAACTCAAAATAATCTCAATTATAATGCTATCGTCGAAAAACCATAGACTATAAAAGTTAGGAAGTTTGTGTACAGTACACAGTCAGGCTTTAAAGGACGGCGCGGCGTCGCAGTAAAGGGCGGTATTTTCTAATAATCAGATAACCGCGTCGCGTCTCGTACAACTTGTTTTCGGTTTGTCTTGCGCCTAACAACACTATCAAGCCGAAACCGGTAACATATTGAAACAAACACGTTAGTTAATATGAGCCGATAAGCCACTTCCACGTCTCGGCCAAGTTGGGCGCACATCCGATTAGCTTCCTAACCTACATTTATGTTTCTGTACACTTAACGCTATGGGAAAAAACCTTTTGATAAAACCTTTCATCTGTATCAACGCGTAAAACTATTGATTTGAATAGAGAAAGCTTTAATGGGTTTTCGACTAAAGTTGAGAAGATCCCCACAAGGTGGACTGATGACCTGGTAAAGGTCGCCGGGCCGGAGTCCGCTGGATGCGGGCGGCGCAGGACCGGTCATTGTGGTATCTACTCTATGGGAGGCCTATGTCCAGTAGTAGACGACTTTCGGCTGATATGATGATGATGATGAAATGAGAAGATTACTACATATCATCTACTAACTATAGGCAAAACAGTTTTATGATCAAAGCGAGCAATGTGTTTCAGAGGTTCGACGACCTGCAACAGCACGCGAAAAACTTTAGAATGATAAAGCGTCGCTCTAGAGTCGACCCCCAGTTAGGGTCATTTCGCTGGTTACGCGACCACCTTCGGTTAGCGACCACCTGAAGGAGAAGGTTTTTTCTATTGAAGAGAACATCAATTCTACACACCCTATTGAGACAATTACTTGTACATGCATTTTTTTGTTGTTTTAGAATAGAAATCTACTAAAAAATCGTCGTCTAGGTGGAAGGTACGACCTAGTGACGCTTGAAGGTTTCCTGGAAACAGTCTAGTGACGCGAATTTGGAACTTCCACCTGGAAAGACACGCTTCTCTTCCAAAGCGACCGAGCGGGTGGGCAGGTTGCGGATAGCCCGTTTTCCAATAACATGGACCCGGACAGTGGAAGGATGAACTCGAACCAATCCCAAGTCGAGGTCATCTCCTAACCTACCTCCTCCCAGAATCCACTCCCAGTACTTCCAAAACACCCAACCTAGACCAAATCCTGACCGCATCATCCCAATATTCCCTGTCCCCCATCCCGGAGGAGAAAACCTCGACTCTAAAAACCCTAATCTAAGGTGTGACCGACCGTGCCGATGGATGCGTGGCTGAGAGGAAGCTCAGTCGCGAACGGTGGACCTCGGGGACCGGGCGAAACGCGTTGTAATTAGCCTTACCTACGCAAGCGGGGCTCTGCGTAGGTGGACAAACTTTCCCTAGCTACTCGTGGGACAAAAATGGAAGCAAATAAAAAACAACAAAAAAAAACAAAACAAACAACCACGCCACTCTCGGCTGGGACGGCGCAAGCTGAACCGCCGAGGGAGGTGCCAAACCAAGGTGTGAGACCGGCTGAGGACTCATTGAAGCCAGAAAGGACGCCGGACGCTGGGGTACCGAAAGGAACCCCGGCCAAGGTGACCGATCCGGAGACGATGAAGAACTCGACTGCTGGAACCTCACAACCCAAACCAACAACCGCTGAGAGTGGGACGACCCCGGTTGAACCCTCGGAGCAGGTGATAGATCCCGGCTGGGAGATAAGGTGCAAACCTAGGGGCAAGAAACCTCCCCAGCCGGAAAAACAAACTCAAGGGGATCTCATGAGGATGAAGGTCTCCCAGAGAAAGAGGCAGCGACTAATGAGACAGGCAGAGAGACGCGCCTCCACAACAACAAAAGAGGTCGAAGCCCCAATAACACCGGCAGTGGAAGCGACGACCTCCAAAATACCAACCAAAGCGGAGGAGACCAAGATCTCCAAAAGAGCCCGCCTGGATGAAACCATATCCCCCAGAGGAGAGCACAAAAAACAAAAAACGGACTCCCTGGGATGTAAGGAAACACACCCCACCTACGCAGCAGCAGCGGCGACAGATCTGACGGTTGCTATCACTAGTGAGCGCACGGGCAGACTGTCGCAGCAAGATGCTGAGGAGGTGGAGAGGAAGATCGGGGATGCAATATTCCAGGCAGCCATCGAAACCGATCTTGACACCATAGCGGAGGCTCCTGCATTTTCGGGTAGACCAAGTGTGGTGGATGGTTACCTGAAACTGTGGTGCCAAGACGCAAAAACCAAACAGTGGCTGATGACTTGGTTAGCAACGGCCACAATAGCAAACGGAGACCGTCTCGTCGGAAAGAGGGAGGACGAGATGGTCAGAAAAACTAGATGTGGCATACTGATCCCGTCCATAGAAGACAACCTCACCAAGGTAGGAAGGGTCCTCAACTTCCAGAACTCGTGGGCCGAGGTGAGGAAATGGACCATACACCAAGCCATCCCTCTGAGGACGAGGGGATGTACACTAATGCTGGTGGGCATACCGGAGAGCGTGGTCCCTGCTGTGCTGGAAAGGAACAGGAAACTGAACTACCTGTGTGGGTCAGTCTACATTCGTTTCCAGCATAGTGGGGGACACTTCAAAGATACCCCACCGAAAACAGACGCAAACCCTGAGGAGGACAGCACCCAGAGTGAGGTGAGCAAAGCCATCAACTCACCAACTGAGATGGAAACTGATGGCGCAGACAACGAACCCAACTCAGACATGGAAGAAGGCATACTGCTGGATTCCGACGACGAAGAGGGATGCACCAAGGGGATAAGTCTCCTGGACCTAAAGGGGAGGAAGGTGGAGGGGACATCGACCGATGGCTCCTTCGCTCTGTAAGGTCCTCCAGGTTAACCTCCAGCACAGCGAAACTGCAACGGCTCAACTTCGAAGGTGGCTGGAGGTTAACGATACATCAATCACCCTGATCCAAGAGCCGTGGATCAGGAACACACGTATAAACGGCCTCTGCAACACCGGAGGTAAATTAATATACAACACACAAAATAAACCTAGGACATGTATACATATATCTCGTAACATAATAGCACAACCACTAACTGAATTCTGTTCCAGAGACGTGTGTGCTATAAAACTCCTCAGAACACAAAACTCAAGCATACCAGATATAGTTCTCGCCTCCGTCTACATGGCGGCTGAGGACGAACCCCCTCCGGTAGAAATGAACAATCTTATACGCTACTGCGAACACAAAGGACTGGAACTGGTCGTCTCGGCGGACAGCAACGGTCACCACAACCTATGGGGAATGGAAACAAACAACAAAAGAGGTAACGATATTGTTGAATACCTAATGACTACTAACCTGGACATCCTAAACACAGGATCAAAACCTACATTTGTCACTCGCAGATGTAAGACTATAATTGACATTACCTTAAGCACAGGGCTAGCAGCTCAACACGTATCCAACTGGCATGTGTCGGACGAGCTATCGTGCTCCGACCACAGGTGGATCCGTTACGACCTCACAGCCGACACAATCAAACCAACCCCCAGAAGAAACCCGAGACGCACGGACGTTGAGGCGTACAAGGAGACTCTGGTAGGTAAACTAGATAATAAGACGAACACACACAGGCCTTACAACACTACAGAACTGGAGGAACAGGTAAACATATTTACGCAACACATAACAGAGAGCTATGAAAAAACATGCCCATTATCAGCACCACCAGTCAGTGGGAATAACACAAACTCCAACTGGTGGGGCTCAGAAATGGTACGGATGAGAACCAAAATGAGAAGACTACTGAACAGAGCAATGAATACAAAAGAAGAAGATGACTGGGACAAATATAAAACGATCAAAGCCGAATACAAAAAAAGAATAAGATATAGAAGATCTGCCTCATGGCGGAACTTCTGTGACAACATATCCAGTAGCACACAAGCCAACAGAACAAGGAAAATACTAGCCAGCCAACCCAATCAACTACTAGGCACACTGAGAAGACCAGACAATACCACCACCAGTAATCCATCTGAGACTGAAAGTCTATTGGTGGAAACCCACTTCCCGGGGTGCAAAGTAGTTGATGTACAAACCTGGGCAGAACAGGAGGAGAACTATCACCCAACAGATAACGAGTGGAAGATAGCAGAACGAATAACAGAGAAAAACAGAACGACCTGGGCGATAAACAGTTTCGACAACTACAAATCACCAGGTCTGGACGGCATCTACCCTGCCTTACTAAAGTGGGGAGGACCTAAGCTGACCGAGCATCTATCGAACCTCCTATGCAGTTGTATTGCATACAGATACATACCAACAAAATGGAGAGAGGTAAAAGTAATATTCCTACCGAAACCAGGAAAGAGTGACTACTCAGACCCAAAATCCTTCAGACCCATAAGCCTAACCTCTTTCATGTTAAAGACCCTGGAGAGACTCTGCGACAGGGACTTAAAAGACACGGCCCTCAAAAACATAAAGATACACCCAAACCAACATGCCTACAGCCAAGGCAAGTCGACAGACTCAGCCCTCCATGCTGTAGTAACAAACATAGAAGACGCGCTCGCTAGAAAGAACTCCTGTCTAGGCACCTTCATTGATATAGAGGGTGTTCGCGCCAGCCACGCGACGGTATAGCTCACTCGTTCATTCTTTCATTCACGAGCCGGCGCAAACGCCGCGCCGCCACCCAGTTGCAATTGACCGTTGACACGCGCAGAAGCATCGCTTAATTATCGTGCTCCGCGTTCACCTGGGCCTTCGGAAGTGTCGTTGTGAATACCGGCCGGTAACTAACTATCGTGATTGTGATATCAGTACTCATCAGCTCAAGACTAGTGACACAAAGTGAATTTACCGTCAGTGTGCGTGTGAAGGATTGTTCAGCTCAAGGTCTCTAATACAAAGAAGAAGAGACTTCCATCAGCTCAGCTCAACACCACCAGCAAGGCGAGCCGCTGAAGCCGCCGCGGCCCACTCAAACCCACTTAAACCTCAGTACAAGTAAGCCATTAGGTATCCCGTATTCTGTTAGGTCTCACACTCAGCTCATCGTCGCATATTACTGCCCTTAAAGTAATATAGTTTGGTCCTTCGAGAAACCCCCCAGTCCTGTGGATAAACAGTCTCTCTAGCCCAGAAAACCACACCCAGTTTAGAAAAAAACCCACCCACATTTCATAAAAATAAATAAATCTCCCGTACTCCGGGTACTTACTCAACCCATAACGTAATAACGTTACAGTGTAAACTCAGCCCATTTCAAACAAAGGTACAATATTATCAAGTACCACAATCTCAATAATTAAGTAACCTAAAAAATAACATTTACTCCAGAACATTCTGTTCACCTACGTAAGTGGGTAGGTACCTACTCTAGGTAAAAGTCACGAACAGCGGTCTTCACTTCAGCCCTTAGCAACATTCTCGAAACGTGTATAACAGACAGTGTGTAGAATTACTTACGGATTAACTTATCACTTATCCCAGACGCGTTTGATTGCATCATTATTTTAACTTTAAAAAGCAACATTTTCGTCGTTATAGTACTTCATACCAAATTCGTTATTCAGCTCAACAAATAGATATAACTAGGCATAATTAAACAACGTAAAATCATAACATTTAACAGAGTTGCATCAGCATAGTACATTCAATAAGCTACCTTAGCGTAAAAAGAATAAGGCTCAAAATCCAATGCACATTTTTTAATAAAATCTGCTCAGCGACAAGCGTAGGTACCGTAATCACGCACGCACGCAACTTAGTACCTAGTTATGAACGTGTAGTTTCTTAGCTAAATTAGTGGTACAGTTTTGTAGCTCCCTCACTCCAAATACTATTAACTAACATATTTACGTACTGCGTATACAGGTTGACTTTTAAATACGATTGCATACAGGTTTTTCTTTAATTTCTTCCGGTTTTTTTTTTTGTTGACGTTTTGGTATTGGTTTGATACACCACTTATAAAGCCTGCTCATCACAAGTCGTGTTATACAGGGTGTCATTTTTTTTTTGGTTTTGCACTTTTTCTCTCAGCTCATTTGCAAGTTTAAGTACACGTATAGAATAACACCATGCCGTCCAAATCACAAGCAGCTATCTTCCGTGAGGCGACAAAGGCAATTACCCAGCTCAAGGAAATCGCCTCGGCTGTACTAGCCAGAGATACAAAGAAATATGCCCTGTCAGATTTCACTGCTCGGTACTCAAAGTTGGAGGAGTACAAATCTAAGTTAGAGGACGTCTACCACGAAATACTAGACGACGAAGATCTCTCTGACGAGTCCGAAACCACATACACAAATAATTATGACAGCGCGATTACAGACTACAATGACATTCTAGTCGCGTTCGAAAAATTAAGCGTGACCGCGGCGCTCCCGGAGACTGCTCACCCCTCCACGTCAGCGACGCCTACGACCGTTCTGCCCAAAATTACGCTACCAAAGTTCAGCTCAAAAGTTGAAGACTGGCCTTCCTTCATTGCCATCTTTAGAAGCCTCACTGATGACATGTCAACCATTTCGGATGCTGTCAAGCTACACTACCTACTCTCGTGCCTGACAGGCGAGGCACGCAGTATGGTATCCCATCTCCAGCTCACCAACGAAAATTTTGCAGTAGCCATGAACATTCTAACTCGGCGCTATGAAAACCGTCGAGTCTTGATCGACCGGTTTGTGGACATCATCATAGGCCTGCCCCAGATTCACGTGCGCTCCGATATACGCACGCTCTTTTTAACTCCGCTCATTTCCGCGCAATGCGCCCTCAATAATCTCGATCTGCCCATGCAAGAAAGTGACTACGTTTTCGTATCCATAGTAGTACGAAAACTTAAGGGAGAACTTCGGACCCTTTTCGAACGTAAATACGGATCCCGCCAGACTCTGCCCACCCTAAAGAATCTCATCACCTTTTTGGAGGAGCACGCGCGTTGTGTCGAGACCGAGTGGTCCAGCTCAGGCCCCTCCCAAGTCAGTCAGCACTCGCCACAGCCGGCCCAGTATCGCAGGCAGTCACCCGTTAATTCTCCTCGAGGTCCGCCTCGACAGCCCGTGTATCACGAATCACGTCCCATGACCCCAGTTAGGAGTCGGCCAGACTACCCAGCTCAGCACAGGCCGGCCTACTCAGCTCAACCATCACCTCAAAACCCAAACGCCACCAATAATATGCCCTGCCCATACTGCGGAGAAAGAGGGCACAAGATCATCGCCTGCCCACGGTATAACGACCAACCAATCCAAGGCCGGTGGGACTTCATTCAGGCGCGCAACCGCTGCCGACGCTGCCTAGGCCCCCATTATGAAAACGAGTGCAAGTCCACGAAGGCTTGCAAAGAGTGTGGTAATGAAAGACACCACACATCACTTCACCGCCCCGGTGCTTCGTCTCCGACTCATTCGTCCGCTCATCTCCTACCCCCACATCTGAGGGAACAGCCCAGAACACGTCCAGCTCATGAGTACCAGCAGTTCTCGGCACACGCCTCACAGGCGAACCCCACGTCTCCGAAGCACCCACGATCGCCCAGTAGGTCTCGATCAGGTAGTCAACCATGACTACCTACAATAACAGAACACAAAGAAAAGGACGACAATCAGCACACACACTCACATTCAGAACACACACACTCAGCCCATACACAGACATCTCAAGCTCTAACAGCGAATCATTCTTCCTGTAATTACCCACAACAAGATGAGCACGTAATCAATCATCCAATATTATTGCCTACCGTCACGCTAAAAATAGCAGACGTAAATGGCCAGTTTCACTCAGCACGAGCTCTACTAGATTGTGGTAGTATGCTAACACTTATAACTCAGCGCATGGCTCGAAATTTAAAGTTACCACTAAACTCAACACCGCTCAAAATCGCAGGAGTGGGAAACCATCCCACACAGGAATCAAAGGCATCAATTACAATAATCTGTCGACCTACACATCATGACACACCAACGATTAGGGCCACAGCGCATATTTTGAAACACGTTACCGGTTATCTCCCATTACAAAAGGTTCCACACCTAGCTCAGGTGAGAGGTCAGTCACCGATTCCCTTAGCAGATCAAGCATATGACACACCCGCTCCAATAGACCTCTTGCTAGGTTCCGACGTTCTCGGCCAAGTTCTGGACGGGACTGAGGTCTCCTTAGGCCGAGGGAAGCCCATAGCCTTCGGCACGATTTTTGACTTCGCATTGATAGGACCCATAAAGGACTTGTATGCAACACCGGCGATGCAGTCCAACTCAGCTCACATTATCAGCTCACCACCGGAATCTGACGTATCCACACATGACATTTACAAGAGCCTTGAAAGGTTCTGGGAGACAGAAGAACCACAACCTCATATACAGACCAGCCCATTACACGAGCAGTGCGAGGAAATTTACCGTACTACAACCACTCGAGAACCATCAGGCCGCTATATGGTAACATTGCCTTTTCTACCAAATGCGCCGACCTTAGGAAATACTCATGCTATTGCACTACGCAGATTTCTAAATCTCGAAAAGAAGCTAGAAGCAAATCCGCCCCTACGCTCTAAATATGTTGACTTCATGAACGATTATCTCAACCTAGGTCACATGTCACCTTGTCACCCAAGTACTTTCGCGAATAAGCCTCATTTTCACATCCCTCATCATGGCATCTTCAAATCAGGATCCGACAAGATACGTACTGTTTTTGATGGTAGCAGTAAAAGCTCAAATGGCGTTAGTCTAAATGATTGCCTGCACACGGGCCCACCTCTCCAGCAGGATATTGTTGACATTATCATGTCCTTCAGAATACACCCCATAGTTTTCAGTACTGACATCAGAATGATGTTCAGAAACATACTCATCCACCCAGATCACCGACAATATCAGCTTATTCTCTGGCGGTCGTCACCCGACCAGCCTCTGCTCACTTATTCTCTAAATACCGTCTCGTATGGATTACGCTCAAGTCCTTACCACGCCCTCCGTACTCTGCTCCAATTGGCTGATGACGAAGGTCATCGCTACCCGCAAGCTGCTCAAGTCCTACGTCATTCAGTTTTCGTTGATGACATACTCTGTGGACATGACTCTGTGGAGTCTGCTCAAGCACTCCAAACCGAGTTGATTAATTTACTTGCCCTAGGTGGTTTTCAGCTCAGTAAATGGACTTCTAACTCACCCCAGCTCCTTAAACGGTTCCCAGATGACCAATGTGACATGCCGAAAGACTTTGACATCAGCCCAGAATCGAATTCCATTAAAGTATTAGGTATACAATGGATTCCTCAATCGGATGAGTTCACTTATCGCATTTCTCTCCCCTCACTGACCCAAGTCACAAAGCGCTCAATACTCAGCACAGTAGCTTCTCTTTACGACCCCAACGGTTGGGTTACACCCGTTATACTCCGCGCAAAACTACTGTTACAGAAGTTATGGCTTCTGAAACTGGGATGGGACGAGCCCACACCCGATGAAGTTCACACAGAGTGGCAACATATTGCACAAGACCTTCCTCAACTCTCAAATCTCCGCTTGCCTCGGCATATCTGCAAGTATAAACCAACGTCCACTTACTCGCTCCACGGGTTCGCGGACGCATCAGAGGCTGGGTTTGGTGCTGTCATTTATCTGCACGAGCTCGATGCCAATGGACTTGTCAATGTACACCTGGTTATTGCCAAGTCAAAGGTCGCGCCTATAAAGAATCGCCTCTCAATTCCCAAGATGGAATTATCAGCTACAGCTCTTTTATCACAGCTCATGACACGACTGTCGGCTAAATTGTCAGCTCACATTACTATCGACCAACATACCTGTTGGTCAGATAGCACAATCGTTTTAGCTTGGCTTAACACGCCCCCTCATCGACTCCAGACATTTGAAGCCAACCGAGTGGCTAAGATAACGTCTAGCCCGACCAGCGCTACGTGGAGGCATGTCCCCACTACCCTTAACCCTGCAGACTGTGCTAGTAGGGGAATGTCAGCTCAATCTTTATCAACCCATGATCTCTGGTGGTCTCCCAGCTGGCTCAAAGAGCCTCCTCATACCTGGCCCCAGATGCCAGCCGCTTTAGGTCATCACGCTTTACCAGGCCTTAAGCCAAAACGGGTGCCAGCTCATATAGCAGTCCCTGATCTCGATCATGATTTGCTTACACGCTTCAGCTCTTTTGACAAGCTCGTCGGAGTGACGGCTTGTATCAAGCGCTTCATCTTTAATTGTAGGAACGGCCCGGATGTACGTCGCCCTGGACCGTTGACAGCTTGTGAACGTAGGGATGCTCTGTTATTCTGGGTCCGCTCTGTTCAGCGGAATGAGTTTTCAGAAGACATTCATCGTCTTCAAACTAATAAACTTTGCACAAACCGACTCCAGCGTCTCTCGCCATTCTTGCAGGACGGTCTCTTGAGAGTCGGTGGTCGTCTCTCTCATGCCTCAATTAGGTACAACGCTCAACACCCACTCATTCTTCCCAGCTCTAGCCCGCTCGTAGACCTCATCATTGACCATTATCACAGAGTGCACTGCCATCCTAGTGCTGACACTCTACACGCAATGCTACGCCAGCAATACTGGATACTATCCGCTCGCCGTGTGATCCGACACCGGGTGTTCAAATGTATTAGATGTTTTCGATCTCGCGCTCAACCCACAGCCCCGTTCATGGCTGACCTCCCAGCGGACAGAGTTAACCCACAACCTGTATTTAGCCAAGTCACGACTGACTTTGCCGGCCCGTTTCTCGTTAAGTCTAGCACGTTAAGGAACGCTAAACTTTTAAAGGCGTACTTTTGCATATTTGTATGTCTCTCTACGAAGGCGGTTCATTTGGAGGCCGTCTCTGCTCTTACCACGGAAGCCTTTCTGGCGGCGTTACAAAGATTTGTCTCGCGGCGCGGTACACCAGTTCTAATTAGATCAGATTGCGGCACGAATTATGTAGGCGCTAGGAATCATCTCAAAGAAGTTCAAAACTTCCTCTCCGAAAATAATGATGCAATCACACATAAGCTCGCTAACCAGCACATAACCTGGTTGCTAAATCCCCCAAAGGGGGCCTGGTTCGGTGCTTTACATGAAATTAACGTCAAATCTACGAAACAGTTGTTCTACCGTGTAGTTGGTGAACAACACCTTACTTTCGAGGAATTCTCCACACTACTGACACGAATCGAGGCTGTCCTCAACTCCAGACCTCTCTGCCCACTTTCGTCCGACCCTTCGGACATTGAACCCTTATCCGCCGGACACTTTCTTATAGGCCGCCCACTCACTGCTCTGCCCGAGCCATCCTTTGATGACAGGCCATTATCCGCTCTTAAACGCTTCCAGCTCATACAAGCTCTTTCTCAACGCTTTTGGACTCTGTGGACCAGGTCCTACCTTCATACCCTCCAAACTCGCTCAAAATGGCTCTCCCCTTCATCGCCCCCTCAAGTTGGCGAGCTCGTACTCATCAAGGAAGATGACTTGCCACCCCTGCAATGGAGGCTGGGTCGAATTACCCGCACAATACCTGGCAAGGATGGAGTGATCCGAGTAGTGGATCTGCACACCGCTCATGGACATCTGCGCAGACCTGTACTCAAGATAGCCAGGTTGCCGTTGGATTCAGCTCAGGAAGAGGCTCTACCCTGGGCCCCCCAGGATGTTCGCGCCAGCCACGCGACGGTATAGCTCACTCGTTCATTCTTTCATTCACGAGCCGGCGCAAACGCCGCGCCGCCACCCAGTTGCAATTGACCGTTGACACGCGCAGAAGCATCGCTTAATTATCGTGCTCCGCGTTCACCTGGGCCTTCGGAAGTGTCGTTGTGAATACCGGCCGGTAACTAACTATCGTGATTGTGATATCAGTACTCATCAGCTCAAGACTAGTGACACAAAGTGAATTTACCGTCAGTGTGCGTGTGAAGGATTGTTCAGCTCAAGGTCTCTAATACAAAGAAGAAGAGACTTCCATCAGCTCAGCTCAACACCACCAGCAAGGCGAGCCGCTGAAGCCGCCGCGGCCCACTCAAACCCACTTAAACCTCAGTACAAGTAAGCCATTAGGTATCCCGTATTCTGTTAGGTCTCACACTCAGCTCATCGTCGCATATTACTGCCCTTAAAGTAATAGAGGGTGCGTTCGACAGGACCAACTTTAGCAGCATAAAACAAGCACTAGAAAGACTCAAAACCGAACAGCTACTCATAGAATGGATTATGAACATGCTAAAGAAAAGAATTATAAGACTATCCCAAAACCAAAGCCACCAGGCACTAGTCATAAGAGGATGCCCTCAAGGAGGCGTCCTCTCACCACTGCTGTGGAACCTGGTAGTAAACGACCTAATAACGAAACTAAACAATAGCCGCTTTCTAACTATAGGATACGCGGATGACATAGTTATACTGGTCAGCGGCCTGATCATAAGCACACTATGTGAACTCACACAAACAGCACTAAAAATAATAGAGAAATGGTGCAAGGAGAATGACCTATCGGTAAACCCAATGAAAACCGACACAATTCTCTTCACAAATAAACGAAAACTGGGTACCTACGAAATGCCAACACTATTTGGCACAAAACTAACACTCTCGAAAGAGGTGAAATATCTAGGTATAACACTAGACGAAAAACTTAATTGGAGCAAACACCTAGACAGTAGACTAAACAAAGCGACAGTAGCCTTCTGGCAATGCAGTAGGATGGTGGGGAAGAGATGGGGCCTGGCTCCCCACATCATACTGTGGCTATACAAAATGGTAATAGTACCAATGATAAGCTATGGTGCCATAGTATGGTGGCCCCGCACCCAAACCACGAGTGCAATTACCAAAATCCAGAAAACGCAAAGACTAGCATGTGTAGCGGCTACAGGTTGTATGAGAACAACCCCAACAGCAGCACTAGAAATAATGCTAGGACTCCTACCTTTACACATGCACATACAAAAGGAAGCGGCTGCGACGGCAATACGCCTAAAGAGCCTCAACCTATGGACGAAACTAAACACACCACACACGAAGATCCATAACAGACTGATCACAAGCCTCCCTATCATGGAGGCTTCAATCGACAAAATACCAAGAACTGCAGTCTTCAGGAAAGACTACGGCATAACACTAACAGAAGACTCAAGAGAGGGACTAAACCAAACAGACCTAAGAATCTTCACAGATGGCTCGAAAACAAATACCGGAACGGGATGTGGAGTGTTCTCGGAGGACTTAAACATACACATATCCAAACCACTGGGTGAACAAAACACGGTATTCCAGGCTGAATGCGTAGGGATAATTGAAGCCTGCAATGCCATAAAGAGACGACAAGTTCAGAACACAAACATACGGATACTCTCAGACAGTAAATCGGTACTACAAGCATTGAACAGTGAAAACATCACATCTAGCTTGATATACGAATGCCACCAAAACCTAACAGAGGTGTGCGCAGATAAAAACAACATTACCATACAATGGATCAAGGGGCACAGTGGTTCAAGAGGTAACGATGCAGCGGACGAACTGGCCAGGAAAGGCTCAGAAACAACGGCATACGGACCAGAACCAATCTTACCCCTGCCACAAAGCTACATATACAATCAACTTGACCTATACACCAAAGACTTACACCAAAGATACTGGGAGCAGATAGACACATGCAGACAGACCAAAGAGATTCTGTCAAAACGCGACAACAAACTCACAACAGCACTACTGAGGACACATAGAAACCAACTACGCAAGATAGTAGGAATAATAACAGGACACAATACCTTGAACAGACACCTCTACAACATGGGTATCACAGATAGCCCCATGTGCAGAGCGTGCATGGAGGCGGAAGAAACGACCAAACACATTCTACTGGACTGCAAGCAGGTAGAAGTATACAGGAAAAAGCACCTAGGGTCTCCAGACACACTACGGGACGCAATCATAAACACAAAAGCACTCACCAACTTTCTGGAGGAGCTGGGGTGGTTAGAGTAGCGCTACCCCACAAATTCACGCAAAATAGGCACACTGGATGTCGACTTGCGGAAAAGAGCCCAGGATAACTAACTAACTACTAAAAAATCGAGAAAATATCCTTTCAGTTCACCAACTCTGCTTAAGTGGTCGCCCACCGGCATCGGCACATGAAATTAGGTGGTCGCTAACCGGCGAAATGACCCTATACTTTTCTCAAGCCGGAAGAAAGTCTGAACGCAAAGTGCAGCATTGTCGGCGTCTCTGATAACGGGTCATTGCCGGCGTTATCAGCTGCTCCTAATTGGGCGTGCACGGTGACAAGTGAAAGTGTACCGCTGGACGAGAGCGAAAGTGGACGGTTATGTCCACTGGAGCAATTTGACTGCATTATAGGCCCATCTCAATGGCCAAGCAGGGTCTAGTCTACCTTTGCAGTCTACCGCGGGATGTAGCCATATGAGCGAGATAGGGAGAAGAATGTACTTTGTTTTCTCACTGATGTGGCCAAATCCTTTATGTCGTGGCTTTTTACGTTTCCTTCTCTCGTTTTCATCTCAAATTATAATTGTCAGTTTGAGGTCGCACTTAACTAGCATGGTCCATGCTTAGAGAAATGTGCTCGTAATGCTCGTATTTATTCGACAGCAGCGTATAAAAGGAGTTGTTCAAAGATACAAGTTGCGTTTGTTTGCCACGCGCATCTTTAAACTATTCATAGTTAACAAACTATTACCTTCCTACTCGTAAACAATCTACATTTAAGTACACTTACTTTATCATGTTTACGTGTCGTAAAACAGGCGTTTTCACTTTGTTGTAATAGAATAACTACTCTAAATTATTTGCAGTTAACACTTTATTGTTAAAGACACGCACCCACATAGGACACAATAACAATTAACCATTTAGATTTTTTTATTACGCATTGATTTAAGTATCAATTCTGACAGATGCGAATCCAAAGGGGATGGAGGTAATTTAACCTGACTAAATTGAGAAGGATCAAAAGACTCGTACATCTTCGACATCTCATGTCTATACACTTTTATCGTATTATATCCGTGACGTTAGTATTAGTACAACTATTGACAAGTGGTGACAAACTAAAAAAGCACATTACGCGCTGAGGGACAGGAGATACGACATTGTATCTCGTTCCCACTTGTGGTATTGTCTATCCTTACATCTTTGTCACACTTGTGTGTATGTGTGTGTGTGTCCCTCTATTCTATTCTCTCTCTATTCAAAAACAATCAGTGTCAATCAGCATTCGAATTTCAAAAGCTGCACTTTTTTTTGGAGCGCCGCGAGCGGTCGGCGTCTCGCACGACCTATTAAGCCGACCCCATTTTCTCGACGCTTTCGGTTTCATGTTAATTAATTAGTACAAAATATAGTATGTTTTTAGCAGTTTTATGTAAGTATAATTCGTTAATATTCTAATATTATTAATATAATATTATTAATGTATAATATTTCGAAAGGTGACTGCCCTGCTCCGAAATCACACTGCCAATACCAAAATGATTGTGTATATTTCCCAGTATCCATAGTATTAGATAAAGCGTTAAGTCTAATTAGTTTAAGATTCCACATTTCTTTGATACAAGTGAAAAACATCTCAATTAGGTATATTTATCAAGTTGAATAAGACAAACTAAACTACATGAACCCAAGGACCCGTTCGTTACTTAACCATTTAGAGCTCCACATGTAGGTACGGTATAAGTATGTTATGACAGCTAATATAGGAAGACATTAAACAGTGAAGTTGGAAAGTTAACGCTTGCACCCGCCTGTTACAAACTGGTAGTTATTTTAACCCGGCTTCCGCAACGGCGACGTTTTAACACGAGTTTAACGCGAGTTTAAAATGAGTTTAACTGGTCCAGTTGTCCCGATTGCGATTAGCATTAACACCGTTTCTCGTTGCACAACTGGCTAACACATTTCAACGTACGCGGTTCTTAAAAATAGTTGGTGTGAGAAACGTGTGTCTGTTCCTTGGCTAACATTGAGCTGAGTGGGAGTGGGGGAGAAAAAATGGAATGTGAGCAAAATTTTTCAGATACTTTCGCGAGTATTACACGTAATGTAATGTTTGTTACTTAAAGAGCATGGCATTGCAAGGGTAGATTCACCAAAATAGGTACTTGTTTGGAGTATCTTCTAGCTATTCTGCCGTCCTTAAGCAAAAAGGTCGCTTCTGACTATGAGACTCGTAGTCAGATGCGTCCTTTTGGCTTAGGACGGCAGTATAGACGACCTCTGTAGCCTAGTTGGTAGTGACCCTGCCTACAAAGTCGGAGGTCCCGGGTTCGAATCCCGGTAAGGGCATTCAATAAGAATATTTGTACCCGAGTCATGGATGTTTTCTATGTATTTATTTATGTAACAAGTATGTATATATCGTCGTCTAGTACCCATAGTACAAGCTTTCCTTAGTTTGGGACTAGGTCGATGTGTGTAAGATTGTCCCTGAACATTTTATTTACTTATTAACGATGGACATTGAACGTTAATCCGCAGAACACAGAAAATCAAACAAATTTAAATTTGGAGTTACTCGAAATTATTCAAGTTCAGGATCCAGATAATTTAGTCCGACGGTTGAAGTTAGGAAGAGCAACTCGTTAGTCGCTCTTCCTAACTTTAACCGTTTCGTTTGTTTTTCATTTTCATACAAATTGTATGGGGTAAGTTTTACTCGATTTATGGCTTTTCTAGCCGGAAATTTCTTTTTGGTCCCATACAAGCTTTTGATCCTGGACAGGAATGGGATCGATTCACATTAAAAAAAAAGTTTGTCAAAAATGACCATTTTTCTCGCACCCTGTATGTTTTTTCCACAATCTGTAAACGCCAATCTTCATTAATTTGAAATCGAAGGAAGGTCTCCTAAGACCATTTTCGCCTAGCAAGACGGGATCTGGTAGCTGCCCTCACTGACCCAAAATCTATTTCCACCCTGTATAAAGATCATTTGTGCACCTTATCTTATAGCTCTTCAAGGAAAATTAAGGCGACTTTTGTTCCCGCTTCCCTTTTACCCATGACTTTGACGCACCGCCAATGGTAGAGATACTAGAGATACATAGGTACCCAATGTAACTTCGTGGGTTGAATCATGATTGAAAACCAGTTCTCCGCAATTAACTAATCTTATCTTTAACTACCGTAACATCATCCGCTAAAACGTGTACGAGTAAATCGTCTCGGAAATTACGTAAATTCGAGCCAGTAGCAGTAGGACATTAGAATAATTCCATATTACCTACTTATGTTGAACAATTTAATCACGGAAAAAGTTGAAAATAGACTTAAAACATAGAAAAAGGTAGAGTACGCTGAGAATTGACATATTGCAGTAAATTAAATACACTGGTTATAACAACTGGGATGTTTTGCGATATCTCTCATATCCAGGCAACTATTTCATCACCTTACAAAAACGACCATTTTACTTCCTTTGCGTTCAATCTTGCAGAAACTTGTCAATCTCTCACTTATAATAAATCTCTAAATTAAAAAAAGAATCAGCCAGTATCAAACTAAGCATTGTCCCCGAATGATTTCAGCTTCCCATGAACGGAAAAACATGTAACTTTTTTTATAAGTACATTATTTTATTACTCTAGCTTAGGATAGTCTTACTGCGACTTAGTACTGCGAGTATTAATTAATTTTCGGAAACATTTGACCTCCTTAAATTATTAATTTCTTCTGTTTGAAATTGTAGCCGCCATATCTGTCCACTGTCAGTGACGTTAAAATGGCGGGCTTGCCATAACTATTTCACAGTAATAATTTCGATCCGGTGTTGTGATAGACCTTCACAAAACGCATATTAAATTCTAAACCATAAAAAAATAATCGATTCTGATGTGGAAACATATGCGCTAAATTCGTATTGAGGCGTAATTTGAATAAATGTATCAACAAATTTCAACAATATAACGTGAAACGTCAAAAGTCTGACTCTCCTTTTTTTTTAATGGCATGGCATAGCGATGTTCTTGCGTTCAGCCTTATACTCTATTTGATGGGGTGTATACATGTCACGATTTGTCAGCCCCAATTTATCAGAAACTGACTAATGTTATCGTCTGGAGGCATGTTGCGTTGCTGATCCAACTGCCAAACGAGTTGTACTGACAAATTGTATGCACATCACAATCAAAACAATGTGGACCATGGAAATATTTATGATCCGCCAAGTTTTCTGTCAGATAATTTTGAAGTAAAATATTTAAAATATTATATAATATGAACCCATTAGCAATTTAGGAGACTAGAATTATTATATTAATTTCTAATTGCTTTCAAAATATATATCTGAGGATCCCGTGGGACTTTAAATGTGTATGGATCTGACTGTAACAGAAAATGGTCGTAATTTAGTTTTTTTGTCTTGCTGTGATTGCTATCAAAATCGATATCTGACGATCCGCATGTACCTTAAATAGGACTTTGTCATCAAATCTGACACAAATAGCTGAGACAAATTGCATCAACACAGTGCATCCTCGGGATTTATAAAGATATCCAGTATCAACAATTTACAAAAACCAAATTGTGGTGATTAAATCAATAAGTAGTTTTCTTATACGAGTGTATTAAATCACACTATGGCCATAACTGAATCCGAACTCAGAAAATTGTCGCAGCTATTGCACGTTTACATACGCTTTGATTTTCCAAGATGGCGGCCTGATTGGAAGAAAGACGCCTAGAAAAATGTTCTGGGTAGCCAATCTATACATCGTAGTACAGGTGCCGGCAAACTTCGTGCGCAACGCGGGACGAAGGGTAGGGGCTGTTCGCAAGGCGAATTGTACGTGCGAGCTATCCCCCCACTTCGTCCCGCGTTGCGCACGAAGTTTGCCGGCACCTGTAATGGTAGTCAATGGTTGTCTAATTAAAAAGAGATCTTTTGTTCCACGTAAACACCTATGTACCGATCAATGGGTACTCGAAAGGATTATCTATTATTAATTCCTAAACACATCTTTACCTGAGGGTTGGAGTTACTTAAGATCATTTCAGTTATCACGTAATAAATAAAAACGTGATAACTGAAATGATCTTGAGTCACTCCATTAATATTAAAACAGTGTTAAAAATATGTAGAGAAGAAGATCAATAAACATTTAATGCTGCAGCCTGTGTCCTACCTGTTGGATCTATTGCCACAAACATATACTAAACCTTTTACCCCCTTATTCATAAAACTTAAAGTACCTCTGTTAAATAAAACGAGTTTTGTCCCTTTCTTACTAACTTAAATATCAAAGTGACAGATAAGGACTAACGAATTGTAACGGCATTTTAGCTAAAATAGGTTTGTTCAACGTTTTACTTGATAGGTTAAATTATAACTCCCACAAACAATACCAACATTACCGCATGCGAACGAAGTCGCAGGTACAGCTAGTTAAAAAAAATGTAGATTGATTGAATGTATTTCGCAAGTCGTTAAAATTCTACTTTCAGCATTAAACGTTTGTATAATGTTCTGTATTTACCTTTGTTTATTTTCTAAGTTGGCAAGTTCTAAAGTTATTTTAGTGAAGTATTATATCGAAATACTTATATATTGTGTAGATATATTCTAACTGATTTCATTACAGATTTTAGAGCGTGGGAAACGCAGCTCTACTTTTAACTGCGGACTAATCTTATATGCCTAATGCTTATAAATAATGTAACATAGACTTTTAATTTACTATACAACATTTTCTGTCTCTGCAAATGTTGAGGGTTGGAGCGTCTACTGAATATGGTAAATGGAATCGGAATTCGACATACATTACATTGCCCTACATATGGACACAATTTACTGTCTAGCACATACGTTTGTGCCTAGGCAATGGAGAGAAGTCAAGGTTATCTTCATACCGAAACCAGGTAAAGGAGACTACACGGACCCCAAATCCTTTAGACCAATAAGCCTAACCTCCTTCCTGTTGAAGACGTTGGAAAGGCTGTGTGACAGACATCTGAGAGAGAGGGCGCTTCGGCGGGTGCCTCTGCATCAGAACCAACATGCCTACAGTTCAGGTAAATCAACAGAATCTGCGCTTCATGCGGTGGTTACCAAAGCTGAAGCGGCGATCAAAAACAAGTCAGTGTGTCTAGGCACCTTCATCGACATCGAGGGAGCCTTTGACAAGACTAAATTCACCAGCATAACCGCAGCACTGGTAAGACACGGAGTGAGTGGGGTTATGACGAAATGGATAAACAACATGTTAAGTCAAAGAGTCATTAGGCTCGGGGAAGACAAGACAAAGCAGGCAAGGGTAGCGAAGGGGTGCCCCCAGGGAGGCGTCCTCTCGCCACTACTCTGGAACATGGTGGTCAACGACTTAATCACCAAGCTAAACAACAGTCATCACTACACCATCGGGTATGCTGACGACATAGCAATACTCACAAGTGGCACTCACGCAGGTACAGTGTGCGACGTTACCCGTTCCGCACTCGCCATGGTGGAGCGCTGGTGCAACGACAATGAACTAACAGTCAACCCAAGGAAGACCGAGCTGGTAATGTTCACTTACAAACGGAATCTGGGGACCTACCGCCTACCCAGACTGTTCAATACAGAGCTCCAATTGGCAACAGAGGTAAAGTATTTGGGTGTAATACTAGATGCCAAACTTAACTGGAGCAGTCACCTAGACAACAAAATCCAAAAAGCTACAGTCGCCTTCTGGCAATGCCGCAGAATGGTAGGTAGGACTTGGGGGCTAAACCCCAAGATCACTCTATGGCTTTACCAGGCAATAATTCGACCAATAGTAAGCTACGGAGCCGTAGTGTGGTGGCCTCGCACCACACTAACCACGGTCGAAGCTAAACTACAACGCCTCCAGAGACTGGCCTGCATGGCGGCTAGCGGCTGCATGAGGACCACACCGACT
Source organism: Epinotia ramella (assembly GCA_947578815.1). Lineage (NCBI taxonomy): Eukaryota > Metazoa > Arthropoda > Insecta > Lepidoptera > Tortricidae > Epinotia > Epinotia ramella. The sequence goes on along the minus strand of OX388201.1, from coordinate 4,906,979 downwards.
GCAGCCCTGGAAGCCATCATGGACATTCCGCCGCTACACCTCTTCATCAGGCAAGAAGCCCTGGCGTCAGCCATACGGCTCAAAAATCAGCATCTCTGGAGACCGCCCAGGGTTCCACACACCGAGATACTCTACGAGGCTGTAGGTAGGGAACCCCTTTTAGAGGCAGCAACCGACATCATCCCCAAACAGTTCGTCTTCGACAAGAAGTACAAAATCGAACTATACGAAACCCTCCAGGAAGGACTTAACCCCAGGGAGTTAAGAATATTCACGGATGGGTCCAAGACAAGGTCAGGCACCGGATCAGGAGTGTTCTCGGAAGACCTAAACATACGAATCGCGACACCATTAGGAATCCGTAACTCAGTCTTCCAGGCAGAGTGTATGGGCATAATAATGGCCGCTCATGCAATCGCCTCCAGGGAGGTAAGTGGATATCCCATCCGCATACTTTCCGACAGTCGATCCGTACTGCAAGCCCTGCAAGGTTACACAACAACGTCTGGGCTGATACACGAGTGCCACAAAATTCTATCAGAGGTATGTAGTCTAGGGCTCCCGCTACACGTGTTAACCCGCCCGCCCGAATACACGTGTTCTTAAGCCCGCGGTGCTAAGAGTCCGTTCTACACGTACACGCCCGAACCCGCCCGGCCCGCGGGCGGGTACCCGGGTACCCGTGTACCCGTACACACGTACCCGCGGGTTCTAATTACACGCGGGTTCGGACGGTCCGTGGCCGTTTGAGTTGAGGCAAATAGAATATAATTATTTCATTTTACTCTATTTGCATTAGTAACTCTATGGGTTTGGTGTGTATGATGTTGATTTATATTAGGTATGTGGCAAATGGAAACTTCGCAGGAAGCCTATGTTTGCTTTATTGCGTCATAATATTGTATAAACCTAGTATTTTATTTAATGATTGCCCGACAAAGGGCGCGCAAACTGTTTAACTTTTATTAATAGCCGCTTATAGATATGATAGCTAAACAAAAACAGTAGGTAAGTACAGTCTGCCAAGAAAGTGGTCTACCGCTTTTCGACTTTATTGCATGCAAAATAAGGTCCAAAAGTGGTAGACCATTTTCTTGGCTGACTGTACATGAGAACTATTTAATTTTAACCGAGCGCTTATTGTATTGTCCAGTCGAGGAAATTTAATGTTTAGCACTTTTGATCCTTATCGTCATTCAAATAGAGTTGACATTTGCCAAACCTTCATTTTCCTCGACCGTACATGCCATTATAGTTCTAAATAAGGGACCGAATGTGTTATCGAAATTAAGGGTATTAACGGTACTTAATAAAGCAAGTAAGCAAGCTTGCAAGGTATACCGTTTTAAACCTTACCTTTACTCACGAGGTTGAATATGAGCACCGAATAAAGGCACTGAATCAAAACGATACTTGCAACATTACTCTGCCTACGATACCATCTAAAGGATACAGTAATCATTTTAAAATAAAGGTACTCGAACAAAACGATATCATTGCGACAATTTGCTACAGCTTCAAAGTATACCGTTATCATTATATAATAAAAGTACTCGAACAAAACGATATTGCGACAATTTGCTACTGCTTCAAGTATTCCGTTATCATTTTAAAATTAAGGTACCTACTCAACCAAAACGATACTTTAACTTTTACGTTACCGATTCAAAGTATACTGTAATTATTTCGATATCGGATAACGGTACCGTAATTTAAGAGTATAGTATATCCAAAACTCGAGTAAATTCTATCAAACGAATGCAAGCAAAAAACGATTTTGTACTCTCATGATAAAGTCGTTTCTGCTTACGTTTTTGACAGGATTTTATCTTACAATTTCGGACGTACTAAACATTGTTGATGTAGTTTAACGAGGTAAAAATAATTTGCAGTAACTAGATTATCATTTGGATAGGCATTATTCAGTGTCTTGCAACTTTTTTTGGATAAACCCAAAAGTCATAGCGATTAAATATTCATAAACAAGTCGTTGAATTCCAAAGCAATATTAAGTATTATGCGTTTGCGATAAAGTCGAAATTTCAACAAAAAAATGGAAGCTAATTACTTACGTCTTAAGACTCCTAAGTTTCCTTTGTTTGTTTTGTTCGTCGCCTGCCGGCGAAAAACCTTTTTTGGCATTACTTCCTACAAGTAGAGCAAAAACGTCATCGTTCTAAAGAAGGTAATAATCCTTTATCTGTTATCTTCGCCGACCTGAGCTGTGGTGTTTTACCGCTGAACGGATATATTATAATGAATGCACTTCCCAGATAAGGATTAAGTATTGTTTACGTCGGCTTCACACATATGGTATTTTTTACCTGGAGCTGTAGTGGGTGTGAGTGAGAGAGAACAATTGCAATTAGAACTATAGGCTCTGAATGAGTGATTTAAAATGTTCTAGTTGCAAATTAGTAAGACTCTAGTTGTCCAATCCAAGCAGTTGGTCGGTTGGATAAATCGTGCGGTTTTTGATACTTAATTACTTTCATGGTAGCTTTCATCGTTACTGTTTTTGTTAAATTTTGTGTTTTGTTTTTTTTTGTTGTTTATTGTTAAAAATGAAAAAAAGTTGGGTGTGGAGTTACGCCACTAGAATTGACGATAAAGCATATTGCAATTTGTGCTGTGACCGGACCAATAATGAATTTTCATGTGTTGGTGGTTCAACTGGAGCTATAGGAAGGCATTTGAAAACAGTTCACCAAAAATCACCAACCGTGACATCGCCTTCTGAGTAAGTATTTGAGTCTTGAGTCCTACTTATATTTTACCATAGGTAACATGTATTATTTTTTCAAAGAAGTTATTTTACCTAGTTTAATTAGATAGCTTACTGCTTTTAGTAAATTATAATATTGATATAAATGTGAGTATCATGTTAACTGCATGTAATTACTCCAACCCGTTAACTTGGACTTGTATTTTGCATGCATATCTACTAGGGCCTGCTTTTCAAAAAACCCAGTACCGTTTGTAGCGGTTTAAAATCCCGGTTCTTCGGTACTTTTCGGTATTGAGTACTTTTTGTATTTAAATGACAAATTATTGAAATAAAACGCCAATTCTATTTCAATCACATACTTCTGATTAAACACAATCGGTAAAAGTAATCGAATTAACAAAAGCTCACATCACATCAAAAGATGATTTGTTTAAGACCAATAAAAATCATATTAAGTGCTAAATTTTGCTGACTGATAACTTGTAATGTTATAATCATCTTTAAACTAGTAAATTCATTTTACGTAGGTATTGCTACTAGTTTGGGTTTAATTGAGAATTAAATTTTATTTTTTATTTCATTAAATTTGTGCGTTGCGTACTTAATAAGATTGATAGGTTCTTCTTCCATTTAACCAGCGAAAGAAAAAACCATAGAAGTCTAAGTAGTGCTGAAAAATGTTCCCACAGAACGGGTGCCATTCCCATTTTGAGATGGGGGCGGGGTGTCAAACAAAACGATGCCAGGGAGCTGTTTAGTTCGATCGAAGTGAGCAAACTGGGTTTTACGCACGTGTTCGAGTAGAAATTTGTAAGAAGCTCGCCTTCTATGGTTTTTTTCGTTCGCTGGTTTTAACACTTTCACACCACTGTAAAATTGGTTTCATATTTTAATGAAATACATACATATAAGAAATACTGTTTATTCTTTAGGATTGTTTCATTGTGCAATTTGTTGATTCATCGGTTAAAAAATAGCCTCTGTCCATCAAGTAAGTCCAATCATACTGGTAACATAATTTCTGAAATCGGTTAAGCGGTTTGCGGAACCATTATTTACCTCCTAGCCCCCTACATACAAACTTACAAACATATAAAGCTACAACCTCACAGACATTTCCTTTTCACAATATTAAAATAGAGTTTAGATATAGATTAACCGATTGATGAGAACTATAGTGAGAACATTACACTCCACACCTTTTACTACAAGATTTTATAACAACTAATAATAACAAGTTATTTATTCACCAAAATTTTGCACCTAATATGATATTCATAAAGAATATGTTTTAGTATTGTTTGATTATTTTCCCGATTGTGTTTATTCAGAATTATATAATTGAAATAAAATACTCAGTACCGAAAAAACGGGAATTTCCGGTACTGGCTCAGTACCAGAAATCGCAGTCCCGGTTCTTGGAGCGGTACCGGTATTGCACCCCCATATATCTACTGAATGAGTGTTGTTTACTTATTCGGCATACAATATGTATCTGTAAACTATGAAAACCAACATAAATAAGTAACTCGCCTTAAACTTTCCCGATTTCATACAATTTCTGGCTTTATACGTTAATACGTTGTTCTTTTCTTTGGAATCCATAAAATAATATTTACCTGATTTGCGGTCACTTTACGATAACTCAGTGTAATTTTTTCAATCGGTCTATGGACTATTGTTTTACCTTTTTAATAAATGTTTATTTTATTCTCAAGTACCATTGACTACCATTTTGGTCCCAAACATTTATAGGTAGCACTTAAAGTTTTCCGAATGCAGCAATATATATCTTGTAATGGTTGAAATATTTGGATAATGACCCTGGACAGAAAAGTCGATATAATTTTATATAAATAAATAGGGGTCCTGTCTCTTGACCAAACAACTTTTAGCCAAATGTATCATTTGACAATTGTTTCATTTGACCTAATCCATTTTTCGTCAAAACAGTGGTATTTTCGGGTATTCATTGAATATCATCAAATAGAAGTCATTAGGTTAGGTAAGGTCTGTTTTATAATAATCCTATAAAGCTTTCTATTTATGAAAAAAATGCATTATTTCAAATGAAACTTTTGTCAAATTAAACATTTGGCCAAAAGTCGTTTGGTCTAACAAGGGAGAACCGTCAGATACTGTTGTGTTATATTTAATTTGTGATATTGAGTGTTCGTAAAGGCCCACACAATCTGAAATAAATGTGACCAATTCTTAATAGATACCTACATGCTTTTTATTACCTGATTCCTTCCCTTTGTGAGGTTATTAATAAATCGTCGTGCTAATCTCATCATTATTTCTAATATCTACTATTAGAGCTGGTGGTCTAAAATTGGGACCGGCCAATTTTAGACTACCAGCTTCGTAACTATTCTGGTTCAAAACCAAAACTAGATTAATGCTACTACATTATTTTTCACATTTTAAGCTCAAATAAAAACCTGGGGGCATGGCGGTGCCCCCGCCAAGTCGAGCAAAACAGCGGCACGGCCGTACCATCTTTTTTCGAAGCACTTCAGGCCATTTTCGACCCCCCAATAACTTCGTTGTGAATAAAACTAGAAGCTCGAATTTTCAGTAAACAAGCAGGCATTGTATCACGGTATACTTACTTCAAATATCATTCAATTTGAATCACTAGTTTAAGAATTATAACTAGTCAAAGTTTCTTACTTTTGTCACTCACATACTCACTGACCGATCAACAAAAGCACTAATTTAGAACATTATTAGTGTTTAGTGTTTAAATCAAGGTAAAACTAAAATAGTTACCAAATTTCGGTCCAGATTTCTAGATACGCATAAATAACTTTGTAATCCCATATAAATATAGAGGATTACAAAGTTACATTTGCAGTGAGTGGGAGAAAAAATTAAAAAGCAAGAATGAGACTGGAATCATAATTTGTATGTATTGATAACACAATAACCTACAAGAAGAAGTGAGATCCCATAAAAAAAACATTCCATGTAAAAAAGAGGCCAAGTCTCGTAACGCTTCCACCGTAAAAAGTTGTGACATATTTCGTAGTACCAAGTCTCAGGCATTCTTATTATTCTTTAGCTAAATAGAATTTTGTGACTTGGCAATCACACAATACTACATAGTTTTGGTGTGCAAAAATCCATAAATGCAGTAAAGTTGTGTGATTGCCAAGTGGCAGAATTTTATTTAGCAAGCAAAAAATATCTCACAACTTTTTAAGGTGGAAGAGTTTCGAGACTGGGCCTCTTTTTTACACGGAATGTTTTTTTATGGGATAAAACTTACTATCTTCTGCCCGCGACTCCGTCCGCGTGGAACTCGTTTATATCCTATGTCCCTCCCCAAGACTCAAATCTCTATACCAAATTTTATCTAAATCGGTTCAGCGGTTTAAGCGTGAAGGGGTAACAGAAAGACACAGGCAGACAGACCCACTTTCACATTTATAACATTAGTATGGATTCGTACTTACTTTTTCTTTAATCGGAATTTGAGAAGGCGAACTTTACGTACCTACTTTGTTATAATTTGTTACATTAGTTAATCTGTTATTTTTATTTACAAAAAAAAGATGTTATAATTGCAAAGCTACGAACACTCTTTTAGTATTTATATGTACATTCTTAGAACAACGGGATAGCTCCTAGCTTCACACCTCAAGGTCGGGTAGTACTACCCGCGTGTAAATAGGACGCGGGTACCCGTGTACACGTGTACACGTGTACACGGGTACCCGTGCGCTAATTACACGGATCCGTTAGGACCGGTCGCTTAAACCCGCGTGCGTGTTACACGAGCACGGGTACCCGACACGAATACACGAAACCCGGACACGACCGCGAGCCCTAGTATGTACCAACTGCGACATAACCCTGCAATGGATCAAAGGACACAGCAATTCACGTGGTAACGACGCAGCGGATGCACTGGCTAGAGAAGGCTCAGAATCAGAAGCCATAGGACCGGAACCTATGATCCCTCTACCCCCTGCATGGCTGCGGAGTACACTGCGACTAAACACCAAGGTAGAACACCAAAAAATTTGGAATACCCTAGGCACCTGCAGGCAAACCAGGGAGGCCCTCCCGACAATCAATCCCGGATTGTCAAGGAAGCTAAAACAGCTGAAGAGGCCGGCACTCCGTCTCATGACAGGAGCCATAACTGGTCATGCACTACTAAACAAACACCTTTTCACTCTAGGTATTACAGACAGTCCTCTCTGCAGAGCCTGCATGGAAGAGGAAGAGACAGCCGCCCACGTCATCTTGACGTGCCCTGGGGTGGCAGAATACCGGGCAAAACACCTCGGAACACCGGGGTCGCTACCGGAGGCCGTCGGCAACGTAAAGGGTTTGCTAGGCTTCCTGGTGGAACTGGGTTGGCACGAATAACAGTAGTGCCAATAACCCATACGCAAAATAGGCGCTATTATGACGTCGAGTTGCGGAAACCAAGCCCGCGTACACCTATAACCTATAACCTATATGGACACAATTTCAACTTAATTCAGGAATACCGTGAACATAACTTACCCTGCCCTGCACTACAAACCGCCTACCGCCTACATCTGTCTAGTCCAAACAATACGCGTATTTGTGTACGCGGCGGGAGATCCGAGCGAGAATAACTCGGTACTCGCAGCATTTCTGCCTGTCTACAGACTACAGATCTCAAAATCTGTCTGCTATGGAAGTAGTTTAATTGTCCGATGCAATAAGACGCAAAACGAACCAATTTCGTAGGAGTAGATGACGTTTATTGATACTCACTTAGCGAGTCATGTCTCTTCCAAATAGGTACCTTCTAACTTAGTGGGTGTTCATAAATTTGTCACTCGCAATGAATTGTGCAGCAAAAGTTTGGACTGTAAACAGGCAGTGAAGCTCGATCTTAGGTTTATGTTAAGCAATATCGCTGACATACACTTTTTCTTAGCACACTCAGTAATTGCATGCAGTCACAGCGGCTGCTAGCGTATGCTGTGAGATTAGGAATGACACAATTTGAACCGTTGGCCAATAAATATGATTCCAATATCCTTCCCAACGGTATGACAGCCAAGGATGCTCATGCGAAGTGGAGAAGAAAATGAGAGTGGATCTCCAGCTCAGAAGCGTTAGCTGAGGATGAAACCGGGATTATCTCTTGCGATGAGAGAAAAATGAGAAAGACCCGAACTTTATCTTTATATTCCCAACTTTAACGACAGTCGGCGTGAATGACGACCCGATAGCAGGCGCTGAGAGATGAGTGTTATACACGATTTGTTTGGAACCCTCGGTAAAGTTCCACTCTCCATTATCAGAATATTTGAGCAACTTATAGATATCCAATCATAAAAACTACTCGATAATTGAATATTTACGAGGAGGTGTTAATGGCAGTGACATTGACATATGTACGTGTGTATGTATGTATGTGTGTTGTGTGTATGTTGTTGTGTGGGCCTCATGACGGCCCTATCGCATACTTAGAATTACAATGAAGGGGCTCCCATAAATCTGAATCCCTTAGTTTTCTAATGTTTTTTAGCTTATTATATTATCAACAACGGCTTTAAGCAATATAGTATCCCATATTTACTTCAAAGTTCATTGTTTTCGAGATATTTGGCATCAAAATTTTAGGACAAAAACTGGTTTTCTGGCCATAACTTTTGTTTTAATTAGTAAGCTTATAAAAACGCATATCAAAATTATAGGTTAGTTCAGTATATGTATGAGTAGGTATGAGTTTCGGGTGTATAAAAGTTATTAATGAGGATGAAGTGTCGGGTTTTGTATTTTTACAGACCTTTCTTTAAAAATGGAATATTAATTCTGTATTAACATTTTTCAAGTTATTCAATATCAAAAATGTTAAACAGGAATCAAACTTTCCCATATCTGCACCTGGAAAGCTAGCTTCAATAAACCGAGGACGAGTGTCGAAATGAAAACTACTAAATTTCGTTGATTTTTGACGGGAGCCCCTTAAGGCGCCGTAGGTTCAGCGAAGTTAAGCGAACAGAGTTTTTGAAACAATATGATGCGTCTGTTTATAATAATATGGTTTCAAAAAAATACGAATAGTAATCTTGAGGCTTTTCTGCAAGGAAATCAGTGCTTCGAAACATGATTAAGCAAATTTCGCTCGATAGAAAAAAATCACGAACATAGGTCTAAAACACACAAAAACATACTTAAAATATTCGTAACAAATTATGCACAAAAGCTATAAATATTAAAATTGCTTCTAAAAATCGGCAATATCCTGTTTGAAGGAAATCAGTGTTTACATTTTTATTTATTTAAACGGCCAAAACATTAAAATTAAAAAACATGATATCCGCGCTTCCGAGCGCGCACTTCCATCTCGCTCACGCTTATGCTCAGTGAGAGGGAGAGAAGACCATGAACCTACGGCGCCTTAACTAGTGACATTGTAAAATTTTAATTAATTTTGTTCGTTACGATATTCGGTCTGCAATTAAACAATATTGTCGATTCTGAATAAATTGCAATGGAAACTTCTTCTCTTCTCTTGTTATTTAAGTAAGAGCTATTTCCGGGCCACTATAATATTGACCGAAATAATTTTTTGAGAGTGACCAATTGTTTGGCCGTACTTATCGCTCAGCATGTTTGTGGTATTACAGTTGTTGATTTGGTTTATCGTGCGCTCTAAGTACTACAAACAACTGAAATGTTACTTTTTAAATGTTTTGTAGTGAGATGTTACTTAAGAATGCACCACGGAGTACTTTCTGAAATTGTGAAATTTCTTCTACGGAAAGTTCACAGAACTGACATTTTACAAACGTTGATAACATGTCGCTTCCTGGATGCATTCATTATCAGTTGTTTAAATTCCCTGCCTACAAAGTCGTAGGATAAAGATTTAACTAATCCATGTTTTTTTTCCGTCGTAAACTTCCGAACAGAAACTTGCTTTTAAAATTCATGATTCTCTTCACTTCTTCAGGGTCTTAGATTTGGGAGCCACTGGACGGTAATTTTCAATCCATATTTTTTTCTGCCACTGTCTTTAACTCCTGGACTGATACGATACCTACATTGATCTTGATTTTGATCCATGAACACAGGCCTCGGGTCCCCCCTTGACATTGATCGTCTCCTGCTATCATCGGAAACCGGTATTTAGGCTTTCCTAACTGGTGTGGTTTGAAATTAGGAGGAAAACATTTTCCTTCGCGCTATTTTAATGTCGTTTAAGGCAACTGCGTTTATTCGATGTAAATACGACTCTGAGTTGGTGATTCACCACGAACACAGTTATGAGCACCGTAAGTACTTTAACTGCTGCCTACATATTGTTAATATTATCACTACTTTCACACCGTTTAGCGCTTACTCGTTGATCTAAGGCGACGACCATGTTTATGGATAAGCGACGCATGCGGTGGCGCGGGTCTCATATCGGTAGTCGCTCAAACACAAAAATATTGGTGTGTATCCTAGCAACGGCCGAAGAGTGTTTATGTACAGGTGTGAGCGTTTCAGGACTCATCGTGCTTATCCCGTCGCTTTTCATAAACGCGGCCAAAGAATCTTATAGGTTCCAACTGTAGTTCCTCCAAACCGCAGCAGGAAGCTCATTCCACAGCCGGAGCTATCGCAAGACGATATTCTTCCACAACTTCACCGTGCGCGATCGATCACTTAGGTCCGACGTGGTGACGTGATCGAAAGCAGTCGTACAAAAACAGATTTTTTTTATCGAATTTATCAAGGACTCAAGTCAATGGACTGATGATACTTGGGCTGTGGTAAGTTGTCACCATTAGGCAGATACGAGTCGCGACAGTGCCCCGGGTTCAGGGCGGGGTATAAATAGCCGGTGCACAAGGATCTCTAATTTAAGACGACGTCTGCGTGCAGTACGGGAGAAGATTGCAGCGATGGCACGCCAACAAATAACAAATGGAATTTCCATTACTTGCTACTCAAGAAGTTCGTTTATAGTAGTTTCTGTAGTTAAAACAATAATCAATGGTTTCGGTAGTTGCAAAGGCGTTTTACATACTGTATTGTTCCAGCACGAAAAATAGACCTTAAAACTTTGGACGTGTGCACAGGAAATTTTTGACCCATTTATATTATGTTACTGAATCACAACCACTAGCACAAAACCAGACATTGCTGTAGTATGACGTATGCATAAATTAGTACTTAGTTGAGTCCTACTAATGTTAATTTGAAAGTTTACATGTTTGTTACTCAAGAGAAAAATCCGTTTGATTTTTATCAAGTGGCATCAGAAAGAGACGAAATATTAGTACAAATGATAAACTTGGTCCTTATGCCCTCGGGTCATTTCAAGGTCCCTTTTATTTCGAAATATCAGAAACCCTTTCGTTCTTCCTTCTTGCGGCAGAAAGTGATAAGTGGTAATGTGCAAATATTCCGTATATAGATGTCGGGCGTAAATACAACCATGGGTCGAAGTACCTGTCTATCTATTCACGTAATATATTTAACTGTGAACTATCTCTATTGTAATTTGATCCGGAGACTACTAATGACTATGTGTAATTAGAGGTCTGACTTATACTGGACTACCCGCAGTGATCGGATAACGTTGTGAACAGGGCTGCGCCACTGACTTATGCAGTTTTAATCTCGAGCTCAGCTCATCTCAGCTACGAGGGCAAAATATAAGTGTGACTGTGGAATGTATTAACAAGAATATTTAAACATAAGAGAGATATATGTAGAAGGAAACTAGGCACTTCTACAATTTTTGACATTGCTGACGGTATTATTTAATAAATAGTAGGGACAATCTAAAGTCTAAACTAACCGAACCAGCCCCATAGAGTCTGGCAAAGCAAGTAAAACCCGCCATTCATTTTGACTAACTTACGCATTGTGTTGCCGCGTGATTGAATCTAGTACAAATAGTAGGCCGGTTCAATATGAGCTTGTCCAATGACGAAGATAATTAAGGCATCTTTGTGGATGTCAAAGTTATTATATCTAGATTTTTGCTACTATACCTAACCTATATATATATAAGGTGCTAACAAATTAGGTACCAATACTTTTAGAGCTGATAGTAGTCGTCTCTAGGAGTAGACTTAAGTATGAAACATTTAAAAGTGTGTATCACTTTTTGGAGATAATTAGGGAAACACCCTGTTAATGAGATAGTCAACAATCCGTGATTAAGTCCTCTTCGATTATCTTATGTCGACTGTCATGAGTCAATGGCCACTTCACTTAGATAATTAAATGTCAATGTCCAGTGTTTCTTAGCTAATTGATTACTAACAGTTTTCCCGCCAATCACTGACGTTTGTCACAAACGACGATGTTCACTTGACAGATAGTGTTAAACATCTTGTCAGTTAAATGCACAGGATGATTAGGTTTGGACGAAATTTTAATTTATTTATTTTGTTCCGGAAATTAAAACAAAAATATCATATGAAAAGTTTTCTTAATTTCTATTTAAAGTTAATTGTTTTGATGTAATGTACTAATGTAACACCTCTTAAAATATTGGTACTTAATTTGTTAGCACCTATATATCTTACTAGCGGCCGCCCGCGACTTCGTCCGCGTAGATTTTTGATGATGGATATTAAAATAGGTAAGTGAATTTTATTCTTAGTTCCACATTTCAAACAGTGGCCGGTGGTCTGCGGTCTGCGGTCAGGTCTTCCCTACAATTTTGTATGGGAGACCTGACGCGTCCAGTGTGGCAAATCCCTTAAGGAATAATTAAATTCATTTGCTACACTAACGCCACCTGCTGACGAATAGCAAAAGGTATAATCAACCCTTATTTTGCTTGCTTAAGGGATGACAATTTAACCCTGTTAGGGGTAGAATTTTCTAAGTAGGGGTAGAATTTTCTACATCGCTGTTTTTTTTAAATTTTAATAAGTAATCTTTCTACGAAGTTTCAAGTCTAGCTAAGATAATAAAGTTTCCCCCATACAAACCTTGCACTCCTTTTTAACCCCCATAGGGGTGGAATTTTCTAAAACGCTGAGAGTACGTTATTTGTACCCTTATCACGAAACATTTATTTATTTGTATTCTAAAAAGTAATCTGTAAAATGTTTCAAGTCCTTAGCTATAAAATCCAGTGTTCCCCGTACAAAACCTTCAACCTCTTTTAACCCCCGTAGGGATAGAATTTTCTTAAACGCTGAAATGACTTTTTTTGTTTTTTAATAAGTTATCTTTCTACAAAGTTTCAAGTCTTTAGCTAAAAAAATAAAGTTTCCCCCATACAAACTTAGCACCCCTTTTTAATCCCCTTAGAGGTGAAATTTTCCAAAACGCTGAAATTACTTTATTTGTATTCTAAAAAGCAATCGTTTTACAAAGTTGTAGGTCTCTAGCTCAAAAAATAAAGTTCCCACCATACAAACCTTGCACCCCTTTTTAACCCCCTTAGGGGTGAAATTTTCAAAAACGCAGAAATTATTTTCTTTGTATTGTAATAAGTAATCTTTCTACAAAGTTTCAAGTCTCTAGCTCAAAAAAAAAAGTTAGCCCCATACCTACAAACTTTGCACCCCTATTTAGGAAAGGTATTTCCAAAAATCCCTTCTTATCCCTAGCCCACGTTATAAAAGTAACCTACAGTGCAAAAATCAACTCTCTAACATTAGTAGTTTCGGCTGTGCGTTGATGAGTCAGTCATTCAGGACTTCTTCTTTTATATATATAGATGATTAACACTTTCACTGCCAGAAACCCGCCTAAGCGGGCGCCTACGCCGTAGTCGCTTTCCGCTACATACGAGAAAAACTACAGGATCGGCTACGAGCGTAGCGCGTAGCGATTATTGGCAGTGAATGTGAAAACCCTTTCCGGAATAATTAATGTAAGTAATTAATGTATTCAGGCCAATTTGGTGCAGAAAACTTTCGAACTAGAAAAGAGTTTATGGTTTGAACAACACTATTCGATTCCATGACAGGCACAATATTTTACTTACTTACCATAAATGTTCATATTCTACGATCGGTTCACTCTAAAATATGCCTTAAGTCCAGGGCAGTAGGTCACATAACCGGGACACGGCTATTTTGTAGCAAAGGCTTTGCTTGAGTTATGGGTCTAGTCCACTGCTAGTACCGTTTAGCGGATATTGTAATTGTTAGCCAAGAAATCCTGGCGTTTGAATGAGAAGTAGGTAGATTGCGACTTAGACTAGCAAAACATAAATCATTTAAATGAACTTCCTGATACTATGCTCCGCAATTTAATGTGTATAAATACACTACGATTTTATACAATTAAAAACCAATTAAGGGGCTCCCATACGCCAATGACCTTCGATCTGAATCCCTTAGTTTTCTAATGTTTTTGTAGCTTATTATATTAACAACAACGGCTTTAAGCAATATAGTATCCCACATTTACTTCAAAGATCATTGTTCTCGAGATATTTGGCATCAAAGTTGAACAATTTTAGGCCAAAAAACTGGTTTTCTGGCCATAACTTTTGTGTTAATTGGTTTAAAATAAAAACTCTGGACCAGTTTTTAGAGACGTCACAGACGAACCCAAATATGTAGATTTCGTATACTCGTATGTTAGATCTTTCACGTCAATAGAGATACGAAATAAGTGTTTTTTTAGACAATGTTTAAAAAAAACATACAAAATTAAGTGTTCATTTGTTTCTAAATCCGGTGTACCAAAATGGAAATGAAATATTGAAAAACCGATAGCCGTTTGATTTATAATTCTATCTGTAGTGCAAAAGTAGGAGATACGATTCAAAACTTGTCAAAAATCGATGAAAACCTCGGGTAGCCCCTTAAAACACGCAAAGAAAATGATTCGTTTATGATACGGTTTATTTTTCTAGACAGTAGTCACTTCTTTTTGTGCATTTTAAGCGATTGTCTTTAATTGTTAAATAAGCGTAGTAACCATCCAAACTTTTTTCAACCAAAATGCGGTTTTATGTCCAAGGGAAGGAGGTACCTACACTTTAAAAATACTACGAGTACCTTAGCAATGTTGACTAATTTAACAATAGAGGCGCTATACGAGTAATAGTACATTACTACAGAGGCCGGGAAGTAAGGGGTTGCCGGCCGAGTACATATAGACGGCCGAGCGTAGCGAGGTCGGATAGTTATGAGGCTGGCAACCCTTTTCACGCCGAGGTATGTATACTGCTTTTCTCAAACACGCAATGACATACTTCAATTAAAAAACTCCAAGAAATCTAACTTTAATTTTCATAGCTGAACGCCGTGATCCTGTGCCACAAATTGTGTAATGGAATGTCAATTTTGTATGAAATGCCATTACGGGTCTCTCGTCTCGCTGCGCCCGAAACGTGACACTTCGAAGCCCGTTATGAAGAACACAACGTCAATATTGAATTGCATGTTTGAGAAAAGTATTTAAACATGTTCTTTTGATATCGAAGCGTTTGTGGCACGTGGCTAAACAATTACTTTGTTGGACCGCACTAAGCATTTAAAAGATTTTCGTTAAAGGATTCGCGCTACTGGAGTCACATTTATTCTAGGAATAGGTGGGGCAGCGGACTTCTTTATTTCATAACATTTAATTTATATATTCATTTTATTTATTGCTAAGTAGAGACCTTTTCGGTAGCACATCCCTATTTGTTAGTTCTTAAGGTGCCTTGTGTGAATGTATGTGTAATGATGTGTTATCCAAATAAATTTCTATTCTATACAGAACATTAGGGTGTGGGGGTTGGGATTAAGGTGGCAAATATTAAAACTTTTATCTTATTCATCATCGTCCTCCTAGCGTTATTCCCGGTTGTGCCCTAAAGGAGCACGGGGTCCGCTTTGACACCTAATCCCAAAATTTCTCATAGGCACTAGGTTTGCGAAAGCGACTGCCATCTGACTTGCCAAAACTAGACCTTATTGGGATTAGACCGGTTTCCCCACAATGTTTTCCTTCACCGAAACGCTAACGGTAAATATGCCGTACATAAGTACCCAAAAACTAATTGGTGCGAGCCGGGATTCGAACCCACGACCGCCGCTTGACAGCCGCATGCCTGAACCACTAGGCTACCGTAGCTCTTCGGATTTTTATCTTGTTATGTAGGTAGGTATTAAGTATTGAGTATTGACGCTTCTACGTGTAACTTTATCAGTGTCAGTGAAAATCAGAACATAATAAGATATAATCAGGCAACATAACCTTGGATTTCAAACCTTTATCTTTCAAACCATTCAACTAAACGATTGTACTCCCAGTACCTGGTGTATTGTTGCTGATTTCGGACCTTCAAGAGGCTTGACCGAAATTTGGTCTATGAGTAACACGACCTTAAGTCCATTCACGTTTAAAGAAAGTTAAGCCATTTTTGTCTTGAAAGTGTTTACAGGGCTTACTAAAGTAATCGTTTAATCGTAACCGAGATAATTTAAAAGTGTTGTAATCAACACAATGCCAGCGTTAATGGCTTACTCTAACTGATTGCTATTTTCTGACATTGCGACAGGGTCGACGGACATGCAACGTTTAGTGGGGTTATTACATTTGTCAGATTAAATTGTAATTCAGGCAGGCAGGCAGGTGCATTCGCAAGATGTTTGTCATTGAACTGTAAATGTACATTTACTACAATGTGGTGCAGTGTCGTGACAGTGTACGAGTAGGTTCGCTACACACGTATTACCATAGCTAATTTTCAGTTTCTCTAGAATTTGAGATTTCGTTGCAAGATTTAACAGTTTGAAAATGCAGGAAAATTACAGATAA
Organism: Epinotia ramella; assembly: GCA_947578815.1. Classification (NCBI taxonomy): domain Eukaryota; kingdom Metazoa; phylum Arthropoda; class Insecta; order Lepidoptera; family Tortricidae; genus Epinotia; species Epinotia ramella. Next base: position 4,890,529 of record OX388201.1, on the reverse strand, counting down.
AGTTAGAGTCTGGAAAACGCTAGTTGAACCTACTAGATTCAATTAGGTGCGTGACAATACTAGACGGTATACCTACGCATGCATTTTGACCAACAGTGTTGATGCGAGATCAAATCTAATCTCTACCTTTTCTACTCAACTAATACCACCAAAACACATTTAAAAGTAGTTAACGACTGTGCAACTAGGTATGCAGTACCTACAGTTAACACCACATTTTTTGACATGTTAGAGACTCCTTATCTCTGCTTGCACTAATGCCACCTAATGCTATACCTGAACGCACCACTCAAGTAAGGTAATCGAATTTGTAATTTAATTTCCATTTTGCTGACCTTACCACGCTACGTTAGTGCTTACTTCTCTTCGCTGACACACTACGAAGTGATATAGCGACAATAGGTTTTATGTATATTTAGATAAGGTTTTAAATGATGTGTATAGTTGGTGTAGTGTTCTTGGGCCTGGGTTTCTTGCGCCATAGGCATTGAGCGGATTCCCATGGTGGATCTCACGGGTACTGGTTTGGATGTATTCAGTAGCATTGTTGAGTTCTGTTCAGCGCAACGGTAACATTCATAGTAGGTTATCTTACTATTGAACATTCTAAACTAGTTAAATGTATGATTTTGTTTACCGTAATAAAAAATGCAACACTGACTGTAGTAGTTGAGTGCGTTCAAGCTCCTCAAACTCTAAGTTACATACATAGCGACGACAATATTGCACCATGCAAATGTAAACGTTTAAGGTAAACGTCTCAGTGCTTGACACCGACCCAATACTTTAATTCCTAATTCATGACTATAGTAGGCATTAAGTTCTCAAACATTGGGACGTTTACCCAGCGAAAGAAAAAACCATAGCATGCGAGATCCTTACAAATTTCTACCCAAACACGTGCCTACAACCCGGTATGCGCATCGCATGTTCGAACTAAACTGCTGCCTGGCATCGTTTTGGCACCCCGCCCCCAAGTCCCCCAACCCGCAAAATAGCAATGACACCCATTCGGTGGGGACATTTCGCGGCGCTAGTTAGACTTCTATGGTTTTTTCGTTCGCTGCGTTTATCTAATATAGAACCTCGCAAGATTTTTCATCTGGAGTCACTTGCGCAATATTTTTGTTATTGGAAATACCGCCGGAGAAAAACCGCAATACATTCCATTGTTCATTTTGGCAAGAATAATGTGTATGTTTAATGAATGAGTCAGAATACAATGTAGCATATAGGTAGTAATTTCGTTACATAGCGACAGCAGCCTTCATGATGTCAGCTCGAACAACGAAGCTGTCCTCATTTCCATTCATCTAGTTTGTATTACTTAAACTGAGTCACTTCGCAAACAAGAGATAGCGCACGCACTCACCACCTCCGCTCCGAAGGCTTCATGCAACTTAAACATTAGTATGGTACACCAACATACCTATTCATTAGGTGAGAAGAAGCGGGAGTTTTGAAAAAATATAGTCCTAAAGTGGCCGTCAATGGAATTTGCTAGTTAGCACATTCTATTGATGGTAAAGACCTGTAAAACTCATAATCTAGGTAGCTTCGAGAAAAGCTAGGTAGTGCCCTTGCGCATCGCTTCGCTTGGCTCGTCTTGGCGGAGGCGCTACCGTGCCCCCAGATTTAACAAGGTGACATTTAGTGCACCCAGCACGTCTATAATGAGACGGCCGCGAAATACATTTGATTTTTCTCGCACTATACCTCTTGTTCTAAGTGTTCTAATAAGAGAGAGACGGATATTGCGAGAAAAATCGAGAGAGCTCGCGCGCCGTCTTGTGTTGTGATACGGCTATCATGCAGGTTTCAACGATATAGATGAATGCATCCGGGATCATAGTTTAGATTAGAGAGAGGTTGAAATAAATTGATTCATCGTACAATACAACATGAAAAATGCCAGCCGAATGTTGATAAATGCTTTGAGTGATTTTAAGTTATCGATCACCAGTGAAGTACCGTAGAAAAGGGACCTCAGTGGTCCACCTACTAGATACAAATTTACAAGTCTAAAGAGGCAACACATTAAAAAAAACACAGGTCAAATTAGACTTGTAAAATTGTTCCATGTTAACTTCGTGCAACGGGCCACAGTTGGTGCTGGCAATACGAGGAGGTATCCTGCTCCAATTACAAAGATTTTACATTCATCCATCCCTGAAAAACTATCTACTAAACGAGTAGCTACTTATCAGTTTTTAAAATATATTTTAAGTGCGACTGAAATATCACTATTAGGCTTTTTGAAATGGGCAAAGACCGAAATTAAATTCTCATTCGTGCATTCTCATGCAGTGTCAGAAAGCCGTGAAAATGTGGCCTGTAGCGATTGTGATGGCGCTGGGCGCATGTCGAAACGCGGTAATTCCGGAGGAATCTGGTTGTGAGATCAAAGCGTGCTCGAAATAGCGGGGAACCCAGGCCATGCGCACACGCTCCACTGGCCTTCAGGGGAAGTCAGCTTAGCGAATATTAACATACGTACAGAGTCAGTAGAGACGCAAGCCGAGTTAGGGACCTTCGGAGAGAACTTCTAACAGTAAATTTGCCTAACTTTACAAAGTCTATTCCCAAATAGTTTTCTCTTAAGGTTGGACAGAACGCGTCTGCAAAAAGCAGACACTACTTGGGAATAAGGCTCTGATCCCGATTGAAATATGAGATAATACAATGACAGTGTTAATGTGCCATGTCGGCGATTCTGTGTCACTCGTCAAATGTGAGCATAATTTTACCTCATCAGGTCAGCCAGCGGTCAGGCCATCAATCGTGTGATAAGCAATATCCCGGTGAGTTTTATACGTACCTAGTACCTACTTAATTTCGTAGTCTAGTTTCTTGATGTTCGAATGGAGATCAAGTGTGACAGAAGCAAAGCAACAGTACTGTAAATACTTCTGTCGTTAATTAAGTCTGTCAAGTACCAACGAACATTAGGCTGCTGCCGGTAGGATCCTTATAGACGAAACGTGACGAATGACCGTGTGTTTATTTGTTCGTTTGTTTATCCTTTCTCCACTACGTAGCGTGACAACAGCAACGTGTGAAAGCTACGGAGAGTAAATAACCGTCAATTTCCACGGGATAAATGGAACTTTCTCGAGGGTGAAGTCAAAATTAAACCCATACCCAAACAGATAATAAATATCCATATAACGAACGTCTGAACTCTGATTTTGGGAAGAGTTTGGTCCAGTACATTATTAGTTGTGGGAGACGGAAACTTTACTCGAGCTACGAATTTTATTTCGAGTGATTCTACAGTTCGAGTAAATAGTTTTGTATAGTTTGCCGCACAGACAACCGCATCGGTAGCACGACCGCATTTGTAAGTATCTATCATAAAATTCATAAAACATTCGTCCATCCCGCACTTACTATGTTTACTATATACTTTATATTATGTATACTATGTATCAGTGTTGGGCGTAATTAATTACTTTTTGTAATCTAATTACAAATTACACAATTATTAATTCAATTACGTTAATTAAATTGAATGTAATTAAAATTTCATGTAATAGAAATTACTTTGTAATTTGTAATTGTAATTACATTTATTTGTAAATTAAATTACTAAATTACTTTAAGTCAACTTTTTTTATAAACAATGAGAAGCATACGTGTTTACTTGGTCTGATTGCAATGATGTAATAATCAAAACAATAAATGTGTGTACCTATATTTATATTTATTTGAATTGACTGAAATTTGGCACGCAGATAGTATATTTATATTTCCAGAATATAAAGTACCTAAGCATATTTTTTATCCCGGAAACCGTCACATCTAAGTCCTAATTTTAATAAATGAAAACTTCTTTTTGCCTTTTACATAAAAAACACTTCACTCAAGCATGCCATGCCCCATACCTATCCGGTTTTCGTTTCACCGATCGTTTATTTTAGTCAAAAAATAAGTGATCAAAAATATTCTATAAAACAAAAGTAATTTGTAATTTAATAAGTAATTAATTGCAAAATGTAATTAATAATTACATTAATAATTACATTTTGTAATTGTAATTGAAACTTATAATTACAATTTGACTTTCCCTGTAATTATAATTTGTAATTGCAATTACTTTTTGTAATTGTAATTATTAATTAGTAATTCAATTACGTTTTGCCCAACACTGCTATGTATATTACGGTAGAGCTGCATTTTGAATGGACTACTTAGATGCAATTCGGCCAACTCAAATAATCTAAGTATACATGCTTTAACTGATTTACTAATGTTTCGGCGAAAATTCCCATATTTTTATTTGGTCGAAGTTTTATTTCCCAACTCAACGTTTCGCACTGATATAATTTCCCAACGAATGATTTGATAAATTATTGTTAGGCAAATTATTACCTGGGATTTTTTTAATACGTATTTTATGTATTCGTCAAATGTATTGATTGGCATAACATACTCGTACTTTTAGCACTGATATCATTTCGCAACTATTGATTTGATAAATTATTACCTGGGATTTTATTAAGATTATTATATTATATTATAAGATTTTTTTATGTATTTGTCAAACGAACGAACTACGAACTAGAGTGCCATAGTTTTATCTGTGCGGACTGATAATCTCCAGCGAGTCGACGCCACCCCGCTGCGCGGGGTGTCTATTTCTGGTCTGAGGGACACAAGTGAACCCTAACCTAACCGACCTTAAGACAGTCCGCTTATGACAAGCCATTTTTGTCTGCCCTGATAATCCGCGTCCAGAATAGTGCTCCGCGCCTCAGTATTTCTATGACCTTTGAAGCGCTCTAAATGGTGCCATGTTTTTGGTTGCCCAAACGTCATTTGACGATTTGTTATTTGCCTAAGCAAATCATTTGCTTCATAATAATTTGCCACATAAAAGTTTGTCGAAGTAAAATTTAGCAATATAAAAATTTTGCTAAATGAGAAAACTGCGAAGTTAAGTTATGCCAACAATTGGTTTGCCAAATGAAAATTCTGCGAAAAGTCGAAAAGGCAGAACCCCGCTTTAACTTGCTCAACTTACGATGGGTCGCGGGACATTTTGCGACGCTTTCAATGACGTAGCTGTCCAATCAACTAGACACTTAAACTGGTCAATCAACATATTGATGTTACGGACACGTAACTATCAAGGCAACATTACCATTGAATCTCGCAGTGCCACCCAAGTAAGGAACGAATATCTCACGTCGGACATGAACACATATAGTTAGTCCGAGCAATCTTGCTGAGCACAACATCACTCAAGAGTCAAGACTAAGTGCCAATAGTTGTCACTGGACGTTTCATAACGAGGGAACGGGAGTCTTACCAAACCGATTCGGACGTGACAAAAAATTGATGCGATAACAGTAATTTTACATCGTGCCCAACCAGCCACCATAACTGAGAGTTGAACTGACCAATGCTTACCCAACCTCTCGCGTCTGCTTCAAGCTGTTCCTGAATATGAACTTTATTCCAAAAGCAGTCAGGTTGCTTTTATGTTACAGGGTTTGGTGAGGTGAGATCTTGCATAGGTTATCATTAGATATAGCCTTAGATGTTGCTTGTTGGATGGAGCACCGGTCATTAGAAAGTGCAAAAGTCACGGGTCACATCGTGCTGGATTGCGTCCATTTTTTACTTGTAATAATTGCAATCCTATTAGTCACGTGTACTTATAATACTTATGCGAGCAACACTGACTTAAACATTCTCAGTACTTATATTCGTATGTTAGTTCATTTAAGTTAATTACTGTCTAGTGAGGCAATCATGCCAGCGAGAAAATTATATAAAGCCATCGGTGAAGAAGCAGATATAGGTAGTCATAATAAGTGGCGGCGCGTAAAATTTTCGATGGGCAACCCGGAACAAAAAAGAGTTTAGAGTAAAAATATATTTCAGTAAAAACAGTGGGAATCGGCTTGTATGGGCGCTGCGGTGTTTCGGACCTCGCGATATAGGTAGGATCTTGGCCGGACAAAAAATGTACAGAAAAAAATAAAGCTGTACAGTCTCTGCCGCTGCGACTACAAAAATCACAACTACTTATTATTGTACTACTTACATATGTAGTTGTTATGGAAATCCTGCGTATGAAAACTACAAGAATTATCATAACAACCGTTGGACAATCCTACTAGCATAAATACTAGCCGAAACTAGCAACAAAAGGACGACACGAAACAAACGACGTACGGCATACGAAATTCAAACAAGATAATCTGAAGTGCTTGTTTTCATATGCCAACCAACCACTTTAGACCCTTCACATCTCGCGCCCTCCTAAACTGGTTCTTGAGTAATAAGAGCTAATATAGGAAGATCGTAGGTCTTCGTATGCTGGTCGTCGGTATGAGTCAGTGGGCAAAGAACGTCGTTTGTTGACATTGCAGTTGGCACAGGCCTATTGTAGAAATTAGGGAGCTGACTAGATGATAAATCATCGAAATGTATTATATTACTTTGGCCGCCTACGAAAGCAACACTACATAACCAGTTACGTTTGAAGAATTATTTTTCTTCCTACGAAACCGGTTACGACATTTTTTTCCGTATTCGGACAGTTTCGACGGAGTCCTGCTCTGCGGGGCTCCTCTTTCTGGTCTGTTTGCCCTTCGGGCATCTGACGCTACCAACGAACCTAACCTACGTAGTGTTCTGCGATGGTAACTGGTTACGTAGAAAGATAAATAAATCTTCACACGTAACTGGTTACGTAGCGTTGGTTTCGTAGTAGGGCTATAAATTTGCATTAAAAATTGAATTCTTTATTTAGTAAGTAGGTACCTATCTCCTCACATTGTTTACGTTGATTAAAGAGGTATGCTATGACCTGTGCCGTGACGCATTTTTGATTCAGCCTGTATAAACGGAGTACTATACCTACATAACTAAGAATGCACTAGAAACAATCGCAACGGCAATATGTACTCTAAGTTGCGTATCTTAAGGTACGATTTCGCATGGATCGTCGTTTGACGTCACTTCCAGAGCTTATTATTCACAACGCCTAGCTGGCGCATCGCTACAGTCTGTGCTACAGCGCCTACAGCGTACCTCTGTAAGTCGGACCTTCCAGTACAATATGGCTCTTATGAATTTAGGGGTCATTGTATACTAGGGTAAGTTCACAATCGAGCACAAATGTTTTGAATAGGTAGGCAGGTGACAATGGTTGATAATAATGCGCGTCACAAGCTCCCAGGTATTGTCTCAAGATAATATACGTGACTTATAAACTCACTTAGTAGAAAGATCGTGTGAGCTCGAATCAATAGTTATTGTAAGTGCCATAGTGTTTACTTTCATTGTTTGTTTAATTGGATTTTTTAATCAATCCTGTTCTCCCGCAAGACTATTTACAACGGTAATTGAACATTATTATGGACTCCGCGACGACTAAGTCCAGGAAGTCGAACTTAATATCTGTAAATTATTGTTGCAAAAAAATACGATTGCTTTTTTATTAGTACCGCCACTATTTTCTTAATATATTTCCTCAGACTAAGTTGGAGGACCCAACAAAAAATAGCGTTCAATAATATTGTTTGTTATTACTTCCATAGTGCGTGCTTTAATTTAATTTTCATACTTACTGTACCTACTGTGGCAATTTTTACGTTCTTCCGGTCTTTTGGATGTTTCTTTACCTTGGAGATCTCTCGAAAGGGTAATCCTAATAATTTGTCGTCGTCGTTTCAATTCAAGGTGGAAACAGTTAACACTCCCTCAACTCTAGGTAGGTAAATACATATTTCGAGTCTAACTGTTACCAACCAAATAACCACGAATGGTACTCTAAACGAACAAAAGTTTACACTACTTTTATTCAAGAAATAATAACATAGGTATATTCGATGCCAATTCAATACGTGTAGGTATTCAGATGCTTTCAATAGACCCCCTAAGTTGCAGAAAATATAAAGTTTTTTCGCTACAGTATATGATAAATCACATAGTTTAGACTTTAATTGCACGATTTACTGTAAGGTCAGCACCATCACATCTTTCGAATTAAATGCATCTTTTATAATAACGGTAAATCAATAATTTGCGTACATAATTAATAGTAATTATTATTTAATTCCTAGAACCCAGTCCGATGATAATTGCGTTTAAAATGGTCCTTGTTGGGGAGGTTATGTTGCCGTTGCTAATTCTACTTAATATTGCATTCCGACAGTTTCTAAAACCTTGTCGGGAACACTATTCTCTCTCTCACTCTCTCATCTTGTTGTGTCTAATGACTATACATACTTACTATGTTTATTTTGTACAATAAAGAGTTAATACTACTACTACTATTTGTAATTTAAGCTTAGTGCAATATTAAAAATAATTAGTTTTTTTATATGTATTGTATGTATGGCTTTGTTAGGCTTTAAGGTATTTGTTGTTATGGGCCTAAGATGCCTGAAATAAATGGTTATTATTAAACTACGTGCTATTGCTAAAAATGGCACTGATTGTGAGAATTTAATAATTGCATGTGCTCTGTCGTTCCCTTATGGGCATAATGACGTACCTACCTAAAAGTTTATGTACCTATGTAAGTATAAGTAAACTATGTATCTGCGTATGGCTATGGCTTTTTAATTTAAAGGTTCTTCGCAGAAAATGGTACCATAATCACAGAAACTTTGTGTTTACTGACCGTTCATGGGTAATCGCTGATTAAACATTCTCGAATACCAGTTAATTGTTGAATTAGCGGTTTTCAAAAACGCCGTCAAATCGAGAAGGTCATTAAGTTGGCGTGTATCACAAGGCCATATTACCCTTGCTGTCGGAACGAAGAATGGTGTGGTCGGATTACTGAGGTAATATTGGCAATATTGCCCTTATTATCTACCTAGGTACTCGTAGATGTAGGTAGGTATGTCATGTCGGCGTAATAGAGTTTCGAAATAAACAATATCGAATTTCGAACACGTGCAGACGACCCTTTTTACTAGATTGACAAATTATTCCTTCCTTTGTTTACCGTTTACATTTGCCTCATTAAGAAATCTATTTCATTACGTTGATATACAATTTCTAAAAAAGTTGACGTGTTAAATACAACATGGCAACCTTAAACTTTTACATTTTTATTACCTGCTACTTAAATTTTTCATGATAGTTTCTATCTATTTTGCAGCGAACTGATTCTAAATGGCACTAAAATTGACTGTTATGGATATGACTCACAACAACCATACACTTGTTTTTTGAACATTCGGCTATACGGGGTTCAAAATACCCATGAAACTGCATACCTACTGATACATTTACCTTTCTATACGTTCCAAGCAACACTAGCATGACTTACTGACGTTTGGCAAAGGAAACATATACGCATTGAATGGTTACCATTATTATGAGTCACTTGTGCAGAGGACAATGAACCTCAGCAAAAAATGGGACCTCGTGACTATGGGATCCGCAGACATGTCTCAGAGCCAGTCAAAAAGCCAGCTTGTTAAGTGGGAATACATTTGAAAATCATTTAACGCATTTCAGGTAAATGTCGAATTAGAATCACTTAGTCTAGTTAGGTATTCCGTGTCGTTAAGATGCTAATTTACGTTACAGTAAGACGAACTGTATTTGCGTATTTTTAATACACTCCTAGTTTAAATTTCGTTATACATCAATTCGAAAGGAAACGTCGGGGTTTGACAGATCAGTTGCCGTAGACAAGGTTACAATCGACAAGCGCTAACACCAATAGAAAACAGTTTATTAACTGTATGGGAATGACAGATGTTAACGAAAACTGTTTCGTCGGCATCTGTCATTCCCCTACAATTTATTATTTTCTATTGGCGTTAGCGCTTGTCGATTGTAACCTTGTCTACGGCCCCTGATTGCATTAAGTACTTCTAGGGCCAATTTACCCGGCAAGTCATAGGAATTATCCCGTTTTCGTTCGTCTGACTTTCAAAATCACAATGTCAGAGATATATGATACAAAAGCGGTATCCTGGACGTCTTTGGTTGGTGTTTTGAAAACTACGTACCTACACTCTTATCACCAGAGATCGGAAATTCGGGAGCTTTTATACCTAAACCTAGCAAAATCCCGGAAAAAGCGAAGCAAGTATGGAGTCGGCTTCTTAAAAATAATATTTTAATTATTTAAGTTCCGGGATTGTATAAAGCATCATGAAAAGCCTACCTTTTTTTTTAGGTTATGACTATTTTCAGCGATTTTTGTCAACATACACGTTGGTAAACAGTTTTAACGACATACATTAGACAAGGACGGAAATGCAAAAATACCACGTGTGTCGCTGTAGGTTGATTATTTATTCACTTTTGTGTGGCTATGTACATTTGTTTTAATTTATTGATTTAACAGAGATACTTACGTTTGTACCATTATTTTTAATAAAAGTTAAAAAACAATTTTGGTTTGATGTTATCTAACTGTTAGTTAAATAAATATGTGAATTAAACAATATTTTGTAAATAGGAACAACTAAAATAGTTTATTTAAATACTTTAATACGTATGTGTTCATGTTATCCTAATTTTCGGTATTCCGGGAAATCCCTGGAAATTTATTAGTAAAATTAAATTGAGTCCGCCTCCATGCTACTCAACAACAACGCGGTGTAGGTACTGGGGCCAAAGTTTAGGTATAAAAGCTCCCGAATTTCCGATCTCTACTTATCACTGCTGAATAATTCACGAGCAACTTAAAAAACAAAGTGTGTAACTCGACTACGTTGTTATACAAGAGACTATGGAAAATAACATGTTATTTGCAATTCGTTTACGCAGAATTCTTTATCGGCGACGATAAGGCATTGGTATTATTTGCAACGCAGATGAAACGCAATAAGAATTTTCACTTGCATTTTATAGGTACTGTTGTTGATTGAATATTGATTCAAACTTTATTATGTACTAAACGGGACACAAACTTGTCAAAAGTATGGTCAAGTTATATTATCAACCTATTAGACCATTTACACAGCCAATGGTCGTGATTCTCGCTTAACAACCAAGCCACGTTTGGGACGGAGGATATCCTTATTATAATGTCTCCAATGCAGATCGTATATAATACAATAATTTACTTTAAAAACAAAGTTTTAACCGACTTCAATTTAGTACTCCGCCAAGGCACGATAATATTTCCAGATTTCTTATCTAATTTACCACATGATCTGATTTCCGAGAGCAAATGCGTTGATTATTAGAGAAAAAAAACGAATCGCTGTATGTGGGCCGATAATATTTGAGGAATTCCGTCGAATCCACAAGGATCACCTTTGGCACTTCATTAGTTGCTATTTCAACGGAATCCTATCAGAATCTGTGATATACTTTTGTACTTTTAAGTACATAATTGAGGAATTCCATAAGTCATCTGTGGTCTTCATCATCAATTCCACTCCACCAAATTTACGATTTCCGGGTGTAAATACACTAGTTATAATAGAAAATACCAAAATCACTACACGCGTGCCTAATATAATTGAGGAGTTCCCTCAATTCCTCATGGATCCCATCATCCAACTGAATTTTGAAAAAAATGGGACCCACCTGGAAGCATATACTTACAAACAAAAAAAGAAAATTTAGAATCGGCTCATCAATGACGGAGTTCTGAGGTAACAAACATTAAAAAAAAAAAAAAAAAACCCGAATTGAGAACCTCCTCCTTTTTTTTGAAGTCGGTTAATAATAGGGACTATTAGCTTACAAAAGTATATCTATGTGCCTATTTAAGGGTCATTGTCAGATTTAGGTGCGCGTCTTTTCGGTGGACATTGGCAAAGTTAAGGGCTTTAAAGCCTAATTTTTGGTTAAACTCTGAATCCGCATAAACATAAGCCCTTAACTATTGCCCACTGAAAAGACGACTTTTGTTTTACTGACTGACAATGACCCTTATAGTATTTATACATGTAAGTTGAGATCTGAGACGGACGGTGATGAATATTTGTGCTCACACTGCACAGATATTTATTAGGTAAGTACCTATATCCATTAGTATTTCTAGATTATCCTACTGTTATAATAATATGAAGTCCCCGTACAACGACTAAGTATAGCAATACATAGTTTAGAGTAAATGAGTTTATGAAACGTGAGAAGAGAAGAAGCAAAAGAGTTTATAAGATGCTAGTTTGATCCATGTTTGTCTAGCGTAAGTTTTCCTCTAGTATTTAAGTAAGTAGGTATTTGTTTATTTACTCTAGGTAGGTAGTCGTTCTTAACAAAACACATTCTGTCTAAATCCCTTTTGCGGAAAATGGCTTTTCAAATAATTTACTGAAAGAGCTGTTTTTGGAGAACACCCCAGAATCTTCGTTATCTCGTAATTAATACAAAGTTGAATAAACGTGAGTTTTCAGCTGTTTTCCCAGTCGTCCGGGAGTTAGTCTTGTTCAGTGATGTGGTTGAACCGTCGACAATAGCTGCAAGGTTGTGGTCAGTACTCATCGCAGGAAAATGTATCGTTCAATATCTGTGTTATGTATGATGCAGGTTTAAAACAGATATTACACAATTGATAGGGAAATATTGATACACACTTAAAGCTAAAACAACATATGTATGTACACAAGTATAGGTACAAAGGCAATCTTATGCCTTCGAGGTATCCCTTTCAACTAAGCTTTGAAGAATTAAGCTATGGGCGGGAAGAAAAGGCACCTACCTTGGCTTGGCTTCGATTTGAGTGTAATTTTGAGGTAATAGAAAAAACACATATTTTTATGATCTGTGGTAATTTTTAGGGTTCCGTAGCCAAATGGCAAAAAACGGAACCCTTATGGATTCGTCATGTCTGTCTGTCTGTCCGTCCGTATGTCAGAGGCATTTTACTCGAAAACTATAAGGTGTATTTGAATAATATTTTGAGGATAGGTGTATTTCGTTAGCCGCTAGGTACATAGTTTTGTAATTAAATTACTAAATTTTTTTTTTTTTAATTGCAAGTACAATATTATTTACTGGCCAACAACAGATGTTTTAACAACACATGAACCTTGTGATATATGTACTGTACAACAGTAACAAGTGAAATAAATATATTACTTTTTTCAAATAATATAGTCTATGTCACGCCCTCGATTAAGTCAAAGGTTTAGGCTGCAGGGCGTGCCAAAGCCATACACACAATACATACATACGCTCGAGAAACATAACCCTCGGCAGTCACGTAAAAAAAGGCGTCTTATCGCTAATGTAAGATACGATCTCTTCCAGACATCCCTTGGTTTAGTTGTACGTTAACCAATGTTGACTGTACCCTGAGCTTAACCAGTTCAACATGACATTTATCACCTGATAAAAACAATTCGCTGTACATCACTGGTTTGCCAAGTAAAAGCAGCTATTGTTGCTCGTCGACCTTTGTTATTTACAAATGTCTTGTTGGTGAACCTGAACAACGGACCTGGCGTGCAATTCTTTAAAACAAGCCTTAAACTCACTGGTCACCTCACCTGTCTACCTCACGCCGCATGTTACCTACAGCCAAGATAATCTTAACCCTGCACGGTGCACATCTTTGTGTATCCCGCTATAAGGGTGCCTTTCCACCAGAGATGTGCTGTGCTTGCTATGCTATGTTTTCATACATTTGAAACGTAGGTAGCTGTAGCTGGAGCTACGTTTCAAATCTATGAAAACATAGCATAGCATGGCATAGCACATCTCTGGTGGAAAGGCACCCTAATAAGGTTCAAAACTAATAGTGATCGATCTTGCTTCAGGGTGTATTAAACACCTACACGTCCAGACCAGACAACCCGGAGCCACTTATCACTAACGTACTGCAATTTCAAATGTTTCCTGTTGACGAGACCGCGCTTAAGACGAGGACATAGGAAGCCGCAAACGACACAAGAACAACGATCTTTAATACATATTCATGCAGAAAGAGAAATTAAATATGCTCTCGCCGGCTTCGATGCGTATGTTCGAGGCAGTCAGACGAGTTAAAAAACTATCGCACTAACTTAACGGAATCGCGACCCAAGCTTTCCCATAACCCCGATCAAAGAAACAAAACAACCGAACTAACTACTTAATCTGCATATTATACCCCAGTCACCATTTAATAGCGACTCCAAGAAATAAACACAGTAAAGAAAATCAATATAGATAGATACTTACATATAGAAACGCTAATCCACGGTTTAAACTAGAGTTAATCCAAAATATTAATGCACACTTTCAGCACTGTTTTGTTCTTTTGCACGTATATTTATCCAAAAATTGTATTAAGTTTGAAAATTGTGAGTAAAGTTAACTGTCCGGTTAACAGCGCGTGCTGTCTACTCGCGGTACCCTCGGCGACTGACTTGACTTAACCGCGTGAAGTTGGCGCTCACCATCGGTCGCCTTAACCAGTTGCCATGGGAGATATAAAGGTCTTATTATACTTTATATTTACCCCATTATAGCTCTTCCCGCGTTCACATTAAGAGCGGTAACGTGTTGTTAGGGAGATATGTTTAGTTTCGCTCCACATGCGATATTGTGCATGTGCATCGGTTCCTTGGAGAAAACGCGAAAGGACACGTTGTCCGTTGCGAGGTTACAACGACACGTCGAGGACGGAGCGGGATGACATCATACATGTCCTTACGTCCTTCTGATACATACACGCTTGTCCAAATATTTAGAGGGCCACGGGCAGAATGCTTATGACAAGATTCTTGGTATGTTGGTATTCTTAACCGGTTAAACGATAGATAGATAGATGAAAACTTTATTCGTACCCACAATATACATGGCATAAAAAGAACAGGAGAACATGCAACTTAAGAACTAACATACCTACTTAAAACACGATGTTTGTTAGTTATTTATTTATCGTATGGCAAATCAGTATTTAGAACCGTGAGATCTTGGAAAAGACAGTACGGTTGCCAGGTGGCAGGTAGTTTAAGTATATACTTTCGGTTTCGTATAAAATGGTTTTTGATGTAACTAGAAATTAAAACGTGCAGTGTATTAGTGAATATATTTAGCAAATCTTATCAGGCGTATACTCGTAGCTAATCCACTTATAGTAGAGCTGGGTCGTTTCGACTTTTCCGTGAAACGAAACGTAACCGTTTTTTTCTCTCACAAAACTGTTTTGAAAAACAGTTTCAAAAATAACTAGTTTCTCCGTGCGTTGGCGCCGTCGTCGGTCGCCAAACGAAGTGAAACGAAAAAACGGATGAAACAGTTTACAGTGTTCGAGTTACGTTTTCACGTTTTGCATTGCAACCGTTGCGTGTGACCGTTCGATCGTTTTTATAAAAACAGTTTGTGTTTCTAGCCACAAACTGTTATTCCGTTATTGTACGAGAAACCGTTTTTGAAAACGCTTACGGGAAAAAACGCCCAGCTCTAACTTATAGCAGCTGTTCTTAAACTTTAGCTGGCATGGAACACTTTCAGAATTTCAAAAATACCGCGGACACCGGTTGAAGAAAATGTTGAAAAAAAATCTCATGTTTCATGTACAAAACATTGTACAAACCTACTTACAGTCAGCATTAAAAGTAGCTGCGCAATGGAAGACGTCAAAAGCTCTTATTCCCTTTTAATAAAGACTTTTGACGTCTTCGTTTGCGCAGTTACTTTTGATGCTGACTGTACCTGCCTACGTTAAGAGTGAACGAAGTGGCCGTGGAGTGGACCCCTAGCAATCATGTCACGGACCCCTAGCAATCATGTCACGACCCCTAAGGTGTCATGCACCACTTTGAGAAACCCTGCATGTGCATCCTCTAAGAGGCTGACAAGACCTAATTTGGTGAAATTGATGTTATTTAAGCAGTTTTTTAAGAAAAACTATTTGTTCTAGCACATCAAATAAAATATAATATGTTAATATTCACCATATTTCAAAGATCGTAGACGGGCTCGATACATAATTTGACGAAATCGGCTCGATAGAAAATAATTGCAAAGATTGCTCTTAAAATCGCATTAAACGGTTCTACGAGTATGTCTTTATTTTTTTGACGTATGGGTCTGCAATTAAAAACATGAAGTCAACATATTCATACCTAAACCGCTAGCGAATCATATTTCACAAATAATCCACCCTTTTTTATTTCAATATTTATGTGGGCGGCCCGGTTTTTGAAGATAATAGTACCTCTACTATTATCTTCAAAAACCGGGCCGCCCAGTAACACTCGCTCTCGTTTACTCCGATACAAATAGACAGTGTGCGCGCTATCCAAAATCCTCAAGGGCATTTTGGTGTTGACAGCGTCTTAAAGAATCAAATTGTACCGTGGACGAATTTGTAGTCGAGTCAATTATTTTATTATTTTGCGAATATTTCGGAGCTGACTCGGCCGTCGGCTTGCCGATGTCTAGTCACGACACACATCACACACACATCAATTAAATAAGTACACTACTATGGGGCTTACTTTAGAGAGATTTGAAGGATGTCGACCTAAATAATGAAAACGTAAAGAATTTGATGTGGGAACGGTGCCGGGACAGTAACCTTAAGCTCCTACCAGGGAATGGGGCTGAATGAACGCAACAAACGATCGACAGCCCGACTGTTTCCGGCCAGGCATCCCTTCACAACATCAACATACATCCATACTATTTAGAAATATCATTGACGTACTTTATTAACTACGTAGTTAAGTAGCCAAAAGCACAACAATTCGTCGAACAAATTTAATAGACTGCATCAATTTTGTTTATATTTCCATACACAACATGGGTTAGAAAACTAAGTAAGTACGTGTCTAAGTACTTAAGGGCATCAGAGGATCACAATAGTAATGCATTGGACTTAAGTCGCATCGCACCGCTAAGTGGCATCGGCGCCTGCTAAGCGACTCACAACTTTGGTTATTTGGTTTAAACGAAATTACACAGCATTACAGTATATACTAATGCACTGCGAAATAACAGAATGTACACATAATAACAATCTTATTAACTAACTGAGGATGGACGGTCATCCAATGCCTCACAAAGGTTTTTGCATTTGTCACAAATTAGCCTCCAACTACTTGCAAAAACATCGCAGTCAGGAGCCGACTTGAGAAGTGCGTTGATGTAGTGCAAAGCGCGAACCCGTGGAGATTGCCTGTGTGCCACAGTGCGCGCTTTAGGTGCTGCAAGTAAGTCGCAATGACGAGGTCTAAAATTAAACTTTGCCTGAGACAGAGAAGGGACGCGGAGGTGCAACAGCTGCGAGACCAGCTGAGGGCAGTCTGAATCCCCCCGTAATATTCTGCACGCCCCGGTCATGAGTGCATAATTACGCCTCACTTCCAGGGAGTTAAAAGTAAAACCCAGAGTTCCAAGCAAATATTTTGTCGGGTAAAGGAAGGGATAGTACCCATAGATTTTTTTAAATAAAAATCACAGGAACGTCTTTTGTATTTTCTCCAGAAGCAAGGCGTAAGTGACCTCATGGGGATTCCACACTATAGACGCTGCCTCCAGTTTACTCCTTTTATGATCCAGTATCCACACTGTATTAATTCACCTTCTCACTCGTTCCTCTAGTAAATACCTAGTACTTAGGTACAAGTTGAGCGAGGAATTCACTTCAATAGTCTCTAGTTTAACTTGATCCCGTGATTCCTAACAACTAGGCGCAATCGGAGGTCTGATATAGTGGGTCAATTGTTCTTAGTTGTCGGCTAACGTTGTGAATACCAGTCACTCACACGCTGGTTGAACCGGACCCCCCGGCTCCGGATAAGCTTAAGGCGACCACAAAAGTTGGAGCATGTTAGTTTATCATTTAATTTAAGTTTGAGTCTTTGGTGGGTGTAGAAATATTTTTCTTGTATTTTCACGGTATAAGTACTCATTTAAATAAGGCGTATTGAAGTTAGGAATACCTGCTAATTACGAAGATATTAACAGTCAAAGACAAAGGACACACACTCATCCGCCTTAGTACTCCGGACATCACAGCCTATTCCGAATAATTTACTTTAAAAACAAAGTTTTAACCGACTTCAATTTAGTACTCCGCCAAGTCACGAGAACATTTCCACATTACTTTTCCAATTTACCACATGAACTGATTTCCGAGAGCAAATACGTTGATTATCAGAGAAAAAAACCGAATCGCTGTATGTGGGCCGATGATATTTGAGGACTTCCGTCTATTCCACAAGGATCACCTTTGGCACTTCATTAGTTGCTATTTCAACGGAATGTTATCAGAATCTGTGATATAGGTACTTTTGTACTTTTAAGTACAAACTTGAGGAATTCCATAAGTCATCTGTGGTCTTCATCATCAATTCCACTCTACCAAATTTATGATTTCCGGTTGTAAATACACGAGTTATAAAAGAAAATACCAAAATCACTACACGCGTGCCTAATATAATTGAGGAGTTCCCTCAATTCCTCATGGATCCCATCATCCGACTGAATTTTTGAAAAAAATGGGACCCACCTGGAAGCATATACTTACAAACAAAAAAAAATAATTTACTAGTCGGTTCATCACTGACGGAGTTCTGAGGTAACAAACATTGAAAAAAAAAAATGATAAAAAAAAAAAAAAATACAACCGAATTGAGAACCTTCTCCTTTTTTTTGAAGTCGGTTAAAAAATAGTTCTTATCCACGACCACGTTGTAATGAATTATAATGACCGACCCCTATGAAAATAAAGTGACCACCACAATTCCCAAGATGCTAAGCGGTCGCGGTCAGCCTAACCCTCTCGCACGATTACATCCGAGTACAATGGTCATTCATGCGTATCGGGCCAATGGCCCACTGGCACACGGCCACCCCGGGGTGGACTTTATGAAGCCGTGCTGGCTTAATCACGTGGAATAGTTTGAGCTCGGTAGTGCCGCCGCCAAGTCAAGCAAAACAGCGGCACGGCCGTACCATCCTTTTCTCGAAGCAGTTCAGGCCACTTTCGACCCCCTATAACTTCGTCGTGGATAAAAAGAGAAGCGTGAATTTTCAGTCACCAAGCACACATTGTATAAACACGATACATTCCAAATTTCATTCAATTTGAACCAGTAGTTTAAGAATTATAACTAGTCAAAGTTTCTTAATTTTGTCACTCACTCACTGACTCACCGATCATCAAAATTCTAAGGCACTTCTAGCAGACATAGAAGCATCCAATTTAGGATATAATTAGTGTTTAGTGTATACATAGGTATAAGTATATAGGTACTAAAAAAAATGCAATTTCAGTCCAGTTTTCTACATACACCAACTGCATAAATCAAATTTTGTGACTTGGCAATCACACAATACTACATAGATTTAGGTATGCAGAAATCCATAAATGCAGGAAAGTTATGTGATTGCCAAGTTACAGAATTTTATTTAGCAAGCAAATAAAGATTAATAAGAATGCCTGAGACTTGGCTCTACGAAATAGGTCACAAGTTTTTGCGGTTGAAGAGTTTCGAGACTTGGCCTCTTTTTTACATGGAATGTTTTTTATGGGATATAAATAATCTAATTTGCCTTTGCTGTTAGTTCCAGTCCAATTCGAGATGACATGATGCGATGTGCTAGGGATATCTCCTTATTTAGGTTTAACGTAACTATTAACCCGATTCGCATTTAGCCATCTTAAAGGCCGGCAATGCAAGTGTCCATGGGCGGCGGTAATCGCTTACCATCAGGGCATCCGTCTGCTCGTTTGCCTCCTATATCATTAAAAAAAAAAACCGCGAGTAGACAGCTCTCATGTGGACAGAAATGCACTTCACCCGTAACGCAAACGCAATTATCCAAATTCTTATTTAGCCATAATCGCGGTAGGACAACTCTCATGTCGACAGAAACGCACTTCACCCGAAACGTAAGCTGTACAGAAACGTAATTATCCAAATTCACATTTGGCCATATTGCTTTTCACTTTTCCCACACAATAATTGTACAAATTGTACCATTAATTATTAGGTATGTCAATAAAAAATAAATAAGATAGAACTGTATTAAAACTATGTTTTTGAACAATTCATTATTGTTCAACTTATTTCAATGATGTTACAGAATTAATACAATAAAAGTTTCGAATTCCTTACTTGTTGGTTTTTCTTATTTTTTCGCAACTGTATTAAAAAACGTCGTTCGATACACGTGCGGAAATGTCATTTTTCACTCGATGTCTGGGTACTCGTGACGTAATAACAATAACATACATTCCGCACTAGCATCGAAATGTACTATTTCCATTATGGGAACAATAAACGTTAGGAATAATAAGATTTATAAAACAGTAAACGAGTGGCGACGCAAACACAATTCGACTGGGCGACCCTTTACCACCGCAGAGTCCGCAGAAGACTAAAGAACAGCGACAAGGATGGCTTCAACTTGTTTGGCAAAAAGAAAAAGTCGGTCTGGGGACGAATTTTTGACTTTCATGCGCTCGAAATCAAAAGAGAGCGGTAGAAAATTTTCGTACACCAAAATTTGTCACTATTATTTTCGCATGAACCCAATAATAGCTATTTTTGAAATCATCACTCGAAAGCTAAAGCCAATCACTAAGCATCGAATTAACATATTTTATTTAAATATTTCTATCTTTTAAATTAATTGTCAGTCCAAAATTAAATACCTACGAGTAGGTACAAGTGAAGTGTCAAAATTGTAGGCATTACCTCCTTTCTACCGATAGAATTGAATACGAGTGGTCAACACCACTCGTTTTTCTATTTTCTATCGCTCGTATTTCAAAAATAGTATCGTTTTAGACCGTTTTCGAGTGAAAGAGACGAGTGCATTTTCATTTGCCCGTTTGTTTGCCTCAATTTCATGAACGAAGGAATACCGCGTTTGAAGACCAACTTCACCCTGAGGGTCGAGCGGTCGGAGTCCCGCCACAAAGTGAGTTTCAATTCATTTGTGGTGAGAGTGTTAACTATTAGCTGTTTGACTGTCCTAGATATATGAACACCTCTTTGGGTGAAGGCCTCCTCTAACTCTTTCCATAACTCTCTATTTGTTCCAAGGCTCATCCAATATTTGGGTAAGGTCGTCATCGTCAGTCCACCTTTGAAAGGGCTGACCTACATTTCGTTTCCCCATATAGGTAGGTATAGGACTCGCCAATACTAACCAAATGAGCCCAAACACGAAGGGATTACTAGATTCCATCATCAGACTCCATGTACAACGTATCCCACCAAAAATATTACATGTAAAGTGATTGCCTCTAGCTCATATAGCTTTCAGCGTGAAAAAGATATCAGATCATAAGTAGCGCCAAGCTTCCTACTCCACACGGCGTAACTCTACCACTACCAGCCACACTCTACTAATTCTACATCTTGGCTAAAATGCCCTTGCGCTTCGCTTGGCTCGTCTCGGCGGGGGCACTGCCGTGCCCCCAGATAGGATTTGTCAATACCAACCAAATGAGCCCAACCAAGAAGAGTTCCACTATCCACCTCCTGTCTCCATTATCAGACCCCCCATGGAATTATCATAATGTTGTATTGTCACGGAAACACAATGTGTGTGCGAATTTTCACAATCTGAATCGGTTCAGTAAAAGTGGCTGAAACAGCCTTCGGAAAATTCCAAAACAGCCATACCATACGGGACTAGGAGAGCATAAGTGACAAGAAGATCTCAAGTTTATTCAAACTCAAAATCCTATAATTGAACTACTCATCCTCCTGCTGCCGTGGTAAACTCTGTACAACATCGAGGTATAGTGGCCATTTTATTATTATGAGCCAATAAGCGCGCGTGCAGATAGACCGCCATTGATTAACCGCGCCCACTGCAACGCTATTGGCTGTCTGGCCCCGCCCATTTTTGGAAATTGCTATCGCAATTGCACGAATTCAGCGTGTGTGATTGACCTCCTATTATTATGTACGGCGCCTGGTAAGCAAATGCATTTATAACACAAAATCCTCGAAAGAGTATGGTCACAACGGAAGACCAGCGCTGGCTCTGCCAGCATTACGCTAAGTTGTGACCATTTCGTGGCAAATTGCGAAAGTTTAATGTCATTGTCCGTAAATTGTCTTGTTTTGTCAGGAATAAATGTATCTTTCTTTCTTTCAAGTGTACCTATTACAACCGAGGCTGAACGCCGAACTCTGCGCTTGTTCTAAAGACCCGAAGGGCGGTCTCTACTTGAGCTTGCTCGAAGGGGCACTCACAATTCCCGGCCTCTGTAGTAATGTAAGTACTATTGTAATCGCCTTTTTAAACTCCTCATTTTTCTCCACTCGATTGGATAGGATTTTTTTTTTTTCAGCTCATCATATTGTTTTTATTGTGACGTCATACAGCCTATGTTACCCGGGTTAACGTAAGGATTCTAATGATACCATCACTGAGAAAAATGTCGTTTTGGCTTCATTTTAAAATATCATTCAATTGATCTGAATTATGATTAATTACAATAAAATAAAGTGATCGTAGGTAAATACCAAGCTAGAATTCTACCATATAACGAAATAATCGAATATCTAGATGAAGTAAT
The DNA here is from genome assembly GCA_947578815.1 of Epinotia ramella. NCBI lineage: Eukaryota > Metazoa > Arthropoda > Insecta > Lepidoptera > Tortricidae > Epinotia > Epinotia ramella. Next base: position 4,868,106 of record OX388201.1, on the reverse strand, counting down.
GCAATAACGTGGCGACCTTTCATCATAAGATTTAGTCACCGAATATAATATTACTATCTTGATACAATATCTTGCTGTCCTATTAAAAATAAACTATATTACAGAAATTCGATGATACTCCAGAGAAAGATTATAATTATATTACACGAGGAAACTGTCACCATATTGTATTAAGAAATTCCTAGTTAAATTGCAGACCGTAAATTGAAATACGGTGAAGGCACCTTACTGAAGTAAGATAGAATTAGTATGACTTGTCTTGTCATATTATTTACGTTGTTGCCATACATCTTTTTGAAGGTTGGTAATTTTGAAATATCATAGCATCCTAATTATATACAAACCTGTCACACAAAAATACGGTGAAACGTACAACGAATGCTTATGGAATCATACTTTACGAAGAAAATGGTAAAATTCGCCGCAGTTGGCCGGCCGCGGGACGCGTCTCATCCGTCAGTAACCATTTGTTCCTCATCGAATGCGCACGCGTGACAATGACGACCGATAATACTAAAGTATTTAAAAAAAATGTGTGATGATGGGTCAACCCACGGCAGATTTAATGCAGAGATGGATTTCGAGACCGAGACGAGAGATTATGTGTTAAATTATAATTAATTTAAAATGTCAATAAACCCTTTTTGCTAACATTTTGGTTTATTGTGCTCTCTTTTGGTTAAGTATTTTTGATATCAGTGTCCATTAGCAATGCTGAATGCAATACTTTTACATGTAATTAGCTCTTCCTAATACTATATATATGGACACTGATATCTTCATCAGATGGAATACAAAAATATAAGGAAAGCGTAGATAAAAAGTAGGAAGAGCTAATAGGAAAATAACGAAAATATGAAGAAAGCACGTACTATCGGCTGCAATAATGCATGGACACCTTACGGCTCAGTTTCGCTTGCATCGTTTGACGTCTGCTGCTCACATAGTTGCACGTGGTGCGCAATAATTAAACTAGATGGCGTTGTTGGCGCTACTATTTAGACATACCGCAGAAAATAAGCACATTACTAGGCACATTAAATACCTATAAATTGACACCTGTTTGTTATCACCAGAAATATTCTCATATTAGTATAACTATTAACAAGGCTGGTAAATGCTAATTTATAATAGCTGTATTTAAGTGCGATACCACTGGTATTTGAATGCTATATTTCCACCATTACCTATAATGTTGAGATAGCTCAATGGATTAAGACATGTTCTCTAGGCTCAGCGGCCTAGAACTGTCGAGGTTCGAATCCCAGGTAATGGAAGGTTTATGTTTTTGTATCTTTTTATATTTGTTCTATTCCTATAGATGAAAGTGCTTTATATACAAATATTAGTCATAAAGAAAATTATATATTCATAACTTAAATAATTAAAACAGCATTTTATGTTTCAATATGTTTATTTTGTTCACTATACAGTTCTGTTAAAGCAATTTTATAATACTACATAATAATAGTTACCTAGCAACTTTGTAACATTTTTATTGAGGTAATAGCTTAAGTTTCATTTCCATAATTGGAAAAAGATTGAAGCTTCACCCCAATAAATATAATATTGACAATATTAACTTACAACCGGGTTATCTAACATTCAAATCAGCAGAACGCATTAAGGTGTTAATTGCCATAGTATATCTATACCTATATGTGAGCGTTCAAACCATGAATTATTGTGTTATTGATTTGAAAATAATCATAATAATTTTATTTGGTCTTTCACCGTTACTTACACTTGTTTGATCTTATGAAATATCACATTTTAAATAGTAAAGGAATATAAAAAAGAAAGCAAACGGCATATTAATACCTATTACCTACTGAAACAATATATATATTTTTAATTTATTTAGGATAACCCGGTTTATAGAATATATAAATCTTAACGTAATCCGTACTCTTTGACCGACAGCATCTGCACTTTTTCTATATTAGGAACTACGCGACCATTATGACGGCGCGTATTATTATAACACTATAAACTTAAATGGCCCTGTTGACTGGATTTAATTCACTTCACTTTTTCACTCTTCACTTCAGACAGCCATATCATAGGCCAAATTACAACCTTGTTTTCTGGCCTTCCGTTAGCAGCAACACTGTTAACAGAAGTTTTTGTTAATAGTATTAGTGAATTAGCAACTTTCTAACATGTTATCGAGGTTATATGTAGCTTAAGTTTCATTTCCGAAAATCGGAAAAAGATTGAAGCTTTACCCCAATAAAAATAAAACCTATTGACAATTTTATTAATAATTTCAGACCGGGTTATGATAACATATATATCAGGCGAACGCATTCTGGTGTTAGCCAAATCTATAAGTAAGCTTTTAAGTAAGTAAATAAACCCGCCATTTGTGTTAATGACATTTAAAATAATAATAAAATACGGGACAATCTTACAGTTCACTAAGGCTTTTATTATTGATACTAGACGACCATATATTTCATAGATTATAATGGTAGGATTCCACGGTTATCTATGTCACTCGATCTCGTTAATTAACATGATTATGTTGTTTAATAATAATTTTCCTTAACTTAACACATCTATTACTAATAGTATCTATAGGGTTAAAAAAGCATGATGAAAACAATATCCTACTCATATGTTACTTTTGTCACTTGTTTATATATAACCCGGTCTGTCTTTCTTCAAACCTTACATGTTCACAGTTAGGTATACCACCAGATTCCATGTTAGGCACTACGTGATCACTGAACGTGAACTTATATTGTCCTTTTGAATAGATTTAAACACTTCTCACTTCTCGTCACTAAACATGACATTTAGTCCAGTGTCCAAATTGTATCAAATTGCTGTTTTATGTGCTTCTCTGTAAGCAAGGGTTTAACAGCATGCCCATGATAGTATAAACCCTCCTCTTTATGGAGACACCTCGAACAGTCCACACTTGTGTGCAATAAATCAACGAAATGCCTTGTCGATTCAAAATCATTTTCTTTGTAGTCCATTACCATGGCTGGTGGCCGTTCTTTGTCGGTGTAGCAGAGACGTTTCCTTTTGCTCAACCTTTTTTTAGCTGCAACAATATTATACGTAAATAAATCATCAGAAAAATGTATGATAGTTAAGTAGTAGTTACTTATAGTAGATAATTATATCACAAACATGTAAAAATAACGACTTACGTTTAGATCAGTTTCTGTAGCTTCTTTATATATCGCAAATATTTGCGACCTTTTAACTAGATCAATATTACATAGAAAACTAGTTTTAATATTCATGATATCCAAAAAAAATATGAATAACACAGCTGAAGTAGGTCTACGAACGAACATGTAACATCTTTGTGATAAAAACGAATAAGTATGGTAGTTTTGAATCATTCGTCTACCCTCATCGATTATTATACTAATCATAGTCGTAATGGATTAATATCTGAGCAGCAAAATAAACTTATGATGAATTTCGACTGCCTAGTCAATTGAACCGATGGTCGAGTGGCTAACGAGGCAAGTAACTGTCGACCTAGCTTTAGAGTCGCGGGTTCAAATCCCGCACCCAACGAAAAAAATGTTGGGAAAGAAGTGTTTTTGGAATTGTTTGGATATTCACTAGTAGTGAATCGGAAACATCGCAAGAAAAATAAATGCACAAAGGTAGCACATAAATAGAAAGCACATTCCAAATTGCGTCATAATACCGCCATTATCGATCGATAATGCGTTGGCAAGATTACTTGACAGTATAATATAGGAAAAATAATAACCCAAGAAAAATATAATTATATCCAAGATGAGGAATTAGTTTTTGTTTCCATCTGTGTTAACAGCGCCATCTAGTGAAACTATGCCGATCCTCTGAGGTTTACATTTACATCTATAATGATATTACACGTCGTGCACATAGATGGCGTTAGCAAGCGCGTCAAGGGAAACAGTTTGCGACTTGACCATGCACTTATGCTGTCTAGCATAGTAACGGGAAAGGATACAGGAATATGAGGAAAGCATACATAAATAGTAGGAAGAAATGCTAGGCATACAACGAAAATATGAGGAAAGCACATAAACAATAGTAGGCAAGCGTACAAAAATATGGTGACTGTCAGATGGTCATATGAGGTCTTCCCACAACGTACGATGACTTTCATCGTAAAAGCTGGTTACGAAGCACGAAATATTTGTCTGCTTCCTACTAAAGGCGTGGTGACAGTTCATCATATATGCGTAATATCGTGAGCAACAGGGACAGTAGTTTCATCGTACTTTTTGGTGATATCAGTATGCTCTCTACTTTACGTGAAATCATCATTATTTTAACTGAATTCACCTAAGTTTTTGATGAACAGTTTTCTCAGATACACATCCAAATCGGTTAAGGCGTTAAGTAGTTCTGGTGGATAAAAGAATCTCACTGACACACATACCCCCTGAAAACATTACACTCCTTTTCGTTGGGCAGTAGAATCTATTGAGAGAAAAAAAGTGGAAAAATATGCGAATGGATGTTGTCGCCACGGTATTTTCATGCCGGCTAAACCGAAAACAACGCCATCTGTGGAGTCGTAGAAGAAACGCAGACCATCCTGAAGTTGGTGGCACTGGCGGTTCACCAACCTGAAGTTGACCATGGCGCCCTCTACAACAGAACCGAGTCATGGTGCTGAGGAAGGAGATCCAGCCCATCACTTTTGCCTTCACCAGCGTCGAAGACGGTCACATTGGTATCGTTCCGGTGTGATTAACTTATTCTTTTGATTAACGGTAACATAATTAAAATATTGTATCACGTTCTAAACTTGGTTACTTGATTTAAAATAAAGCTTAAAGTAGATTTCCTTCTTTACATATGGCTGTATCTATTCAGTATCAATAATTAGTCAATAGTTTGCCATTTAAATAATATATTACATTTTGGTTAAAATATATCGTTTGCTTCGTGTGTTTCCGTAATACTGTAGATACTAGTCTAAGGCTGCATATATAATGATATGATTAAAGAGTTGAATATATATATTGTGTGTGTTTCTATCATCAGAAGTGTTAAGTACCACGTGCGCCCACATTTCACAATGCCGCGTGCTCGGAAGAGAAAGGCGGGAAAGAGAAGATCGCGCCGACGTTCTACTACCTCGGAATCATCCTCTACAAGCACCAGCAGTTCAAGCAGCTCATCGAGCAGGGACAGCAGCCATGCAACAAAGAGGCGGCGGCGTCACCAGAGCAAACGAAGCCGAGAAGTACTATCAACCGTGAGTCAAAACATTGTTTTGTCTTCAGTGATTCCCGAATTCGATCCATTAATTGACGATGTTAACAGCTGGTTAGACGTAGTGGATGCTAATGCGCGTACTTTTGGGTGGTCGAGTAGTATGATAACATATCAAGCCTTACAAAAATTGAAAAACACCGGAAAAATGTGGTTAGATTCTTTTCAAAAGAATGAGTCAAAATGGACAAGATGGACTTGGAAAGAGTGGAGTGATATGTTATCAGACACGTTTCAAGTTAAACGAAACACGTATGTGCTTCTTAAAGAATTAATAGATTCAAAACCGTCGCCTAAACAATCCTTATATGAGTTCTATTTTCAGCAAAAAACGAAGTAATGTCAATAACTGAAGGTGATTGGCTTTTGTCAGTTCAATTGTTAGACCCCGCCATCAGTAGTATTCGAGAAATTTTACAGTCAGGGGAGGCCGATGCCAATAAACGATTGTTTAACGAATACGAGCTAGTTGGTAATAAGGTTTACCGTAGAACAGAATATGGTAGGCGTTGGGTAGTTCCCAAGAACTGCGTGTGGCAAGTTATTCGTTTAAATCACGATGATGTCGGGCATTTTGCAGTGGACAAGTCTGTGGAAAGAATAAGAGCTAGATATTGGTTTCCGCGATTAAAGAAAACGGTCACTAAATACATCAAAAATTGTCTTAACTGTATTTATAACAAACATGTCCATGGCAAAAAGCCCGGAGAACTGTACCCTATTCCGAAATATTGTAGGCCGTTTCATACTTAACACCTTGACCATCTGGGCCCTTTCGTCAAAACCACGCGGCAAAACAGTTACTTGCTAGTTATGGTAGACGCGTTCACAAAATTTGTGTTCATCTCAGCTGTCAAAAGCACGAAAAGTCAAATTGTTATTAACGAATTGAATAAAGTATTCAAGTTATTTGGAACTCCAAAACGACTTGTATGTGATTCAGGTAGTGCTTTTACGTCAAAGTTATTTTCTGAGTTTTGTCAGACCTCAGGAATGAGGGCTCATATTATTGCAACGGCTGTACCGCGTTCTAACGGGCAAGTAGAGCGCTATAATCGAACCATCTTGGACGCTTTAAGAAGTTTAGGCGCGGATACCGACGATAATAAATGGGACCAACACATTACGAAAATACAACAAGGAATAAATAGCACAATTAATAAAACAATAGCCGCGGTTCCAAGCGAGGTATTTTTTGGGTATCGAATTCGGACTGGTAATGACGGAATCACTGACGACGATAATGTTGAGAACTCGGTCGATGTTACGGCGCTAAGGAATCAAGTTGATTCTAACATAAAAAAAGATGCCGCCAGACAAAAACAAGTTTTCGATGCCAAACGTAAAAAGGCACCGAAATATATGGTAGGTGATTTGGTAGTCCTCAAAATTCCGAGCCTGTCAAATGAAGGACAAAGTACGAAACTATTGCCGCTATATAAAGGACCATTTCAAGTGACCGAGGTTCTGGGCAAAGATCGCTATAAAGTTGCTGATATGAGAGGTGCAGAGAGAACTTCGAAGCGATACGATGGTACAGCATGTGTTGAGAACATGAAGCCATGGATCAACTTTAAACTTGACTCCGAGCCCACACAAGGACCTGATGTTGTCAACAATGATGAAGGTAATATTATTCTTTTATTCATTGAGTCGAATTACTTGCGTTGCGTATCACGTAGCTTCAATTAGTATCAAGGTATTATTGAAACTGATACTCACTATACTTATTTACTCTTCATCTTGTATTTGATCTAATGCAGTAGCTTTGTCCAAGCAATGTAGTGTAGGTGCTTAAAGTGTTTAGAAAATAGTAGAAAGTGGGCATCCGTAGTGAACGCCATCTACTATTTTATTGGGTATGTGGTGATACACAACTAGTAATCAGAACATTACAAGTTTAAACCACGGCAGGGAACGAGTTGGCCGGCGATGGGATAACAAACTCCACCCAAATGAAACGCTTTATGTACTTGCACTAAAAGATGTATTTATGTATAAATAGAACAAACTGACTCAGATATTTGTGTGTTCTGTTCTCAGCTCCTGCATAAGATCTGGACGTGACCCGAGGACGAGCACGTGAGCAGGAAGGCCGGATGTTGTCGCCACGGTATTTTCATGCCGGCTAAACCGAAAACAACGCCATCTGTGGAGTCGTAGAAGAAACGCAGACCATCCTGAAGTTGGTGGCACTGGCGGTTCACCAACCTGAAGTTGACCATGGCGCCCTCTACAACAGAACCGAGTCATGGTGCTGAGGAAGGAGATCCAGCCCATCACTTTTGCCTTCACCAGCGTCGAAGACGGTCACATTGGTATCGTTCCGGTGTGATTAACTTATTCTTTTGATTAACGGTAACATAATTAAAATATTGTATCACGTTCTAAACTTGGTTACTTGATTTAAAATAAAGCTTAAAGTAGATTTCCTTCTTTACATATGGCTGTATCTATTCAGTATCAATAATTAGTCAATAGTTTGCCATTTAAATAATATATTACATTTTGGTTAAAATATATCGTTTGCTTCGTGTATTTCCGTAATACTGTAGATACTAGTCTAAGGCTGCATATATAATGATATGATTAAAGAGTTGAATATATATATTGTGTGTGTTTCTATCATGGAATTAATCGCAACTTGGAAAAATTGATTTCCGGAAAATACAGTACTTGACTCGGTACTAAGACTTCAGTTAGATTAAAAACAGACAGGGTTGCGGGGAAGTGGAAAATGATTGTAAACTTGGTTTTTGAGTGAAAAATAATAGAGAGTGCTCGCGTGTCGTGTGTTGAGCAAAAGGTAACGGTATAGTACATTGTTTAACGAGGGGCGGAAGTGGAATATTGCGAACAAGAGTCTATCAGAAGCCCGTCGCCGAAGGCGGAGGGCTTTTGATGACTCGCGTTTGCAATATTCTTACGCTCGTGTTATACACAATGTTTTTCATCACATTTGCGAGGAAACAAATACATTTTAGATGAAATTAATACAAATCGTAATAAAAACTTCAACATGACAGTCGTCCATTTTGTTGAATTTGACGCGAGGCGCGTATGGCAAAGACCCTTCTGTATACAGCCACGATTTGAAACACTTAAAAACATTTTACATAGACACTAAATAATATTAAATCTGTAAATAATTCAGTTAAACATGTTTAAGTAGTTTTTTAACTTTAAATTTATTTATAAATACGTTTTCAGACATCGTATTTGATATAAAACCTCTTTGCTCTGTAACTGCCGCATGAGTGACAGATACAATTTAAGAAAAAAACCATTACGCCCGTGGGCGTAACACAGGCTATTAGAGCTCTGTATGTCTCCGCATTATGAAGCCCTTTTCGAGCAAATATGATGAAAAATATATTTTTAATAATTATAATATGCACGTCTATTTCTAGTTTTGGGGTGGCCAGAGGCAACTGAGTATTATTATATGGTAGGCAGAAGTCTCAATCTCTCAATCCGGTTTTATGTTATGTATGAATAAACTTATATTAAGAAACTTATTTACCTAAAGTTATGTCATAGCACTGTGTCGCTTCCATCCCGGGGTTGACTAGGGGCACATAGTTCTGCAGGAGGTTATGTAACTAAACATAGCATTGTGTCGCTTCCATCCCGGGGTTGACTAGGGGCACATAGTTCTGCAGGAGGTATGTCTAGTACTACATATTCAAATATATTGTGTGATTTGCAAAATTTTTAGAGCACGGTACTAGGGGTGCATAATATGGAGCTGGTTGTTGTAAGAACTCAGTTGATTTTTTATAGCGACACAGGGTAATTACACAGTATGACCAGAAACATATAGATTGATGTAAATATTAGAAGGACCTAGTTTTGTGTATATATGTGATTATCGCGTAAGTGTAGGTATGTGTGAGAGAGTGGGGAACTTAATGAGCGTCTAAAAGGCATTGAGTTTCGACTAGGTGTCGGGTCATTGTATTAGGAGGGCATATCTTGCACGTATTTATTATTAGGTATGACTTGTAACTAACTAGTTGTAACAAAATATAGATTGAGTAAAGAAATTATCCTACTGTAACTAGGAACGCATGGGGGTGCAGGAGCATAGGTAGTGACACTAAGTATTAATTTAGGTAATTAGAAAAGTTGAAAAACCCCCGACATTATCATTTCAAAGTCCAATATCTCAAAAACGGCTGAACAGATTTTCATTAAATATGGCTAAGAATACTCAGGATAAAATTATCTATGAAACAAAAAAAACCGCATTCAAATCGGTCCATCCGTTTCGGAGCTACGATACCACAGACAGATACACAGATACACACATACACAGATATGTCAGCCACGTTAAACTTACAACTAACACCCCTCTCTTTGCATCGGGGGTTAAAAATACTGAGTTGCTATAACCATAAAGTACGATCCATAAAAGTTTGCGAGGCACCCGGGCACCATAACACGTACAAGGGTAAATAATGGTGTTGGACTTCTCGTTTTGGTGGCTGGGCGTTGGGCGTGTTACATCCACATCTCTCTAGTAGGAAGGCACCGAACAACAGTCATCTCTCAACGAGCCTGCACCGACACTTCGGAGATCACTGCTGCACCCTATTTCACCAACTTGACAATTGTCACCTGACTGACACTTACATTGATTGTTCCAGAAGTTAAGGTGGTTGCTTACTTGTGGAACCAGCAATGTACGGAGAATTGTCATTGTCATTTCATCGCTTTCCAGTCTGTGTCACAGAATAATTAATAGTACTAAGTACGTACAGAAGGTTCTCTGTTAACAAATTCCCTGTTTAGGTATGCCGAACGAGCCTAAACGTGGCTTTCCCTATCTATAGCATATTAATTGTCTGTGTATGACTCGTTCAACTGATAAAATCAATCGTTTGCTCGCACATTGGTGGTGGTGTAAAGGTGCCTAGTTTCTATAGCTCAGACGTTTTTTGCTACTGAAGAATTTGATAGTTTATTTTATTAGGCACTCAGTACGTTCACATCACAGTAGCAACAAAGTATTATGTATGGTAGGTTAACTAAATGACGCTTCATCACTATCACTACATAGTATAAAACAAAGTCGCTTTCCGCTGTCTGTCCCTTGTATGCTTAGATCTTAAAAACTACGCAACGGATTTTGATGGGGTTTTTTTTTAATAGATAGAGTGATTCAAGAGAAAGGTTTATATGTACAATATAGTACATATAAACCTTTCTCTCATGCAAAGCCGGGGCGGGTCGCTACGTCGCTAGTATGATATATATTTTATTTGCTTTGGACATCAAGCTTGGATGCATCAAGGAAGGGGGGCTAGAACAACTGACGCCGCGCCGCGACGCGAGTCGAGAAAGATCTACCCTCCTCTTTCTAATTTACACGGTTCGAGTGAGACAGGAGACGCTCAGTCGCGCGCGAATCGACTGAGCAGCAAGTTGTGCTAGACGTACAGAGATATGAGTTTTAATTTTTGCAATTGATCACTGTATCAAATTGACGTCGATCGAGAAAGAATATAATGGAAAAATAAACCATCTTCGTCTGTAGCCCCCGACAGGACTCGAACCTGCGACCTTTCTATTAACGCTAGACTGCTCTACCAACTGAGCTACGTGGACATTGACTTACGCTGTGTATTTCTGCATTACATTCCCGCTAAGACTAGCGCCCTCTGTATCGTGTTATAGACTTGTTTCACAGCCTTGGCACACCTCTAATGGGCGAGCTTATGCTCACTCCATTCTCATCGAACCACATCAGGTAGTTTCGGACAAGCGAGAGAGATGGCGCTGGTGTACATTTAAATACCCTTATCACGAAACAAATTATTTTAATTAAATATTGTTTCGTTTCGTGATAAGGGTATTTTAATATATATGATATTTTCAGGATTTCATATATAAAGGTGTGTTAATATCCAGTATACAATATGATTGGCATGCGTCATACAAAACGCTGTAATACCTAGCATATATATATTATATACCTACCTCGGTACGGTACTGCATTGTCTAGGCAAACAGGCTCGAAGAATCAATGTATATTTACTTACGATAGCACTGACATGTTGAAGTTATATACAGGTTGAATATAATCAAAATAAAAACCAAGACTAATCTAGTACCTACGTTACATAGACATAGACTACTCAGGTATGGGAACTGCTTGTACCGCGAACCGCGTAGAGTACTGATGAGCCGTTTGCTAATAGTCTGAGCCTAGAAAAAAAAACAGCGTTTTGCAGCACCATGTTAAAAAGCGTGTGTGTGTGTATAAAGCGATAAAATTATAATGATACAAAGCAGTTGATCAACCAGAAGGAAGTAAAGTTAAGTATATGAACTCTTCCTTCTACTTTATATTTGAGAAGAATAATCAAAACTCGGAGCGTTTTGATTATTCTGACGACTGATATTTTGACGAGACATAAATAATTGAACTTTTAATGTTATTCTGCAATGTGATTTATTAGTAGTAAGCTAAAAACAGACCAATTTATTATGGAACAGTTACTTCTTTGTTACCATATCAAGTATCAAGATTAGGACATCATACTAATTTATGACGTTTGACACATTTGACAATGATATTAGGTACTGTTGCCAAATAAATCACAGACTCATCTTTCCCTGGCCAGACTCTGTTCTCATCCCCAGGAAGATTGGCACTGGTAATATTGACGGAAACATTACTTGTATCGGCGGTACAAAAAAAACAACCGAAGCTAGGGTAGCCTAGTGGTTGAAGCATGTGACTGTTAAACGGCGGTCGTGGCTTTGATCCCGACTCGGAGGTATGGTAAGTATCACTGAGTTTTGGGGAGCTTATGTACGGAATCATTCGATATTTACCATTAGCTTTTTGTAGAAGGAAAGTATCGTTACTACTTACGCCAAAATAGTGTTGTAATGGCATGTAATGACAGATTTATCATCGTCATCATCATAATCAGATTAATCGGCCTATCTTTGTCCAGTGCTGGACATAGGCTTCTCCAACACCAGGGTCGGCTTCGTGATTTCGTCGCGCTGCTAGTATCTACATGCAGGCCGGTATGTAATGCCGGCGGTACACATTGGGCCTACGTTGGCGCGTGAGCAGAATGCAGCTATGCGTTAGAGGAAGAGGGTTTTATTTCGTTCTCATTAGTTTTCATAGCTGCATCCTGCTCACGCGCCAACGTTGGCCCAATGTGTACAGCCGGCATTAAGCTGGTTTTCCACCGGCCACCAGCTTAATGCCGGCTGTACACATTGGGCCAACGTTGGCGCGTGAGCAGGATGCAGCTATGCAAACTAATGAGAACGAAATAAAGCCCTCTTCATCTGGAAAACCTCTTTACGCTGCTACGGCACGCACGCGTTCTATCGCAGCGCGTTGCATGCGATAGAAAGGGACGGCCGAGTTTAGGATCGTTCGGCACACCTAAACAGGGGATTTGTTAACAGAGAACCTTCTGTACGTGGTAGTATTATTTATTCTGTGCCTAATACTACCTACGTTTGCGGATTCGCGAACTCCACATAAGAGACACGTTTACCCTAACGGTTATGTATGGGCCCTTCGGTTAATATAGCTGGCCCGCTGCCACTTCAACTTGCCAATTCGGCGGTATATGTCGACGACTTTGTTTCTCTGTCGAATCACCTCGGAACAAATTATAGAGAAAATATGACGGGAGAATACCTATATGAATTAAATGAAAAAAAAAAACACAAAGACAACGTTTAAATTCAGACAAGGCACATATTTGTGTTCAAGGAAATTTCGACACAATGTAAATTACCTACGCATATTATACCGAGTTCTACTTTGAAGACACAACAAAACGATTTAGTTTGTCAGTTTTATTGATACTATATGAACATTAATGAACACAATATTACTACACTCACAAACCCTATGCTGAAGAAAGTCCTACGTGAACTCTGATTTGTTGCGACGTGTTCTACACACTGGATAGTACTAGTACTATTACTTATTCTGTGACACTGGTCGTGAAAACAGCTTCGCAGTTTACGCGGCTTTACTGCTTGTCGAGGTTCAAACCGCTAACGTTAAAATTTTAATCTGATCAGGCCCCGTATCATGGTAGGCCTTGCGATAAGTGACAACGAACGGTGTCAGCCAGTGACGGACGCTCTATTGCCAACCATGATACGGGGTCTGAAACTGTAACGCGCATTTTAATATACGCCGACGAGTGAATGCAGACAAACACTTCAACACCTGTGATAAAACATAAGATTCGATACCAATAAGATAAATCATCTACAAGATCCGCAATGTCGCCGACAGTAGCTTTATGGACATCCCAGAGCACACATCGCTATCGGACATATTAACTGAAGACACGATAAGATTACAAAATAGAACAGATCTGGGCATCGAAGGATGTAAGATAACGAGTTTGTCATTAGTGTTATCGGTCTGCAAGGCTAAAGATTAATTGATTGATTTAATTAAATCGTTCAGTGGTCAGAGTGGTGCGACAACATGCGCGTGTTTACAGCGAACCTGTTGCTGGCTTTGGTGCTGGCAGGTAACGTATCCAAAACAATAAAACATAAACTGCTTGACTCCCTATAAATCTTATAACCCCCAAACAAGCATTTTAAATTAACCCTTAAATTAGCCTTTTTGGCTTCAAGTTTGTAATTAAGCCAACAATAGTTATAAAAATACCACAGCTTTCAATGCCAAACGTTCCTTGAGAAAACTGGCTGTGCAGTGATTGCATTTGCTCCGTTGGACCTATTTTCATACAGAACATTAAAAAAAAACTCTTTCGAAACGTAAATTTGAATTTATTAAAATACGGATTGCTACCATAAAAAAAAAGATTTATTGTCGCAAAAAAAAAACACAATCTCAATACAAAAGAAGAAGTTGTTAATTATTAAGTTAGGTGCGACAATAGGTTCGGGGCTCAGCGTTTGCTGCCTACAGCGCTGTTTTTCAGCCCGCATTATTTTTGTATCCCATGAGGTAATGGTATACAAAATAAACAGCTCGTTGCAAGGGGAACATTCGCATTACTCTTAATGATAAATACTAATAACATTTGTAGAGGGATTGTTGGGAATTCGCTATATATATTTTGACATTGTTGTTCCAGCTCTAGGCGTAAGTGGATCTGACATAGAACCTCAACTTATTGAAAAAGGACATTTTGTACAAATGACTGTAGTGACATTTCCAAGTAGTGCATCAACATGTTACCTTGTTACTCCAGAAAACACAAATATCGATATCCTGAGTGAAACCCTTCCTGATAAGTATAAATATGAACCCAATACATTATCCAATTGTAGAGTAATAATCAACGATTTGGATAAAAATGACGAGGGATTGTGGTCTCTGCACGCTGTGGTAACGTCTGAAGGGGAGACGGTGTACGAGGACAAAGAACAAGTATATATATTGATCCAAGAAAGTGATACATCCGAAAGTGTAAGCTCTGAGGAAAATTCTAAACAATCAGCAGAAGACACAGCTATTCCAGAAGGAACTTCAGAAGAAGAGAACAAGGCTTCAGGGGAACATCCCGCAACATCACGGGAGACAAACACTTTAGGTAAGACTAGTTGCTTACCCCTTCTAGTGATTTACTGACATTCAGAGCAAATGGAAAAATGACGACTCGAAATTACAGATCGAAACTTAATAATGCCAATTAGAAAATCCTAAAATGATCAATACGATCAATCGGAAATAGTATGTATGTATGTATTGCACAGCACTTTATTGTACACAATAACAGGTTAAAGAATATACATGTCACACAATAGATCAAAGTACAAAGGCGAACTTATCACTATAAGGGATCTCTTCCAGCTAACCTTTGAGCAATTGAGAGGAAGGTAGGTAGAACGAGATAGGAAAACTTATACCGTGTACAAAAATACAGAGAAAATAAAAACAAAACCTAATAGGTATTAATCCTAGACAAATAAAAACATGCCATGCAAATAAATATACAATATAAAATATAATACACACTATCATATGCAATATATATATCGCAAATATACAATAAATAAATAAATAAATACTATATTCAACCAATTCACAAGTCATTGGAAAGCCACAACTTCTTCAAAACAAAATCTCAATCAATCAATCTTCTTCTTCAAATATCATATATGACGTCAATTTTCATATAGAATTTTGATAACATTAGACCACATTCACTTTGCATGTATTTAAAGATGAACCTATATTCCATTTGGGCTAGATTCATTTAGCGGCCATTCTCACTGCGGGCATTCTCAGCCTAATTGCCAGCACCCTTTTTATTCCTTCATTATTTCCAAACAATATGACTGAAAATGGAATCCTTACACGACAATTACCTATTTAATTACTTTAGCACTGTAATAGCATACGCGGTATTTGAGGTATGATGATCTTAATTTGTCTAGGGTCCTGGCAATTAGAACATTGAAATTCGCTCCGTTCCGGCGATAAGAAAAAAAAATTGTTATGTAAACAACGTATGAAAACTGTCAAATGATCGCTATACTGGGAAGAATACACTTTTAAGACAAAATAAATGAAATGGCAGTTCTGTCTCGTTAAATATATGCACTTAGTCTTTAACCGTCAACATTATTACAACATATTAAAAACAGTAAAGTATATTGATAAAAAGAAGGCATTGCTAGACATTAGCATCCCTCATTACGAGAAACTCGTGAAGGCCGAGACGAGAACGACAAAGCCAGCAAGGGAGAATTAGGGCGTATCAGAAGGCACCTCCTGACCTGACTACTGACGCAGTGACCAGTAGTATAGCCTTCTGTCTCTGACCCTTGACCTAGCAATCTGCGGGAGAGTCTATTGAACTGTTGGTCGAGACTCTTCGCTATTAGATCGTTTGTAGAAACAACTATCGGGAAAATGATCTTTGAATCAACATTCCACATGGTGGTTACCTCATGAGCCAGGTCTAGGTACTTGCTGGCTTTGTCCTTCTCAGCTTTCACTAGGTTCTCGTCGTGGAGGATGCTGACATCGACAAGCACTGCCTGGCGTTTCGATCGATCTATCAGCACGATATCTGGCGTATTGGCTAAAAAAGTCCTGTCCGTGATGACAGATCGATTCCAATGAGCGTGTGTCATGCGACCATTATAGTAATAGTTCTGATAATATTTAAAGAAAATTATTTTATATTAGTTTATATTTTATATTGTCGGTTATATTTAATATTATATACCTAATTATAATATATTTTAACACTAAATCAATACTTAGCAACAAGCCCTTCGCACGATGGCAATTAGAAAAATCCTGGCAATTAGCGTCATGGCTCTTAGAGAGAAAGACATTTTCGTAGAAAAACAGCTGTTAAACGAAAATATAGCTTACATATATAGATCAGAACCAGCGAAGCCCACTATTCTGCTTTCTTTATAATAAGCTGTAACCCAATGACGATAACAGATGAATTATTAAATATGACAACATGAATTGGAAATTTCGAAAACCAAAGTCGAGGCAATTAGATACTTATATGCAGTCCCGCGACATCACTGACACAAATACGTCCGCACTCATCGAGCATCTCGGCACAACTGATCAAAGAGTATAATAAGTATATTTATGTAAAGAGTGGCAACACCAAGAAATTACTGGTCCCACAGCCGCCTAGCAGCGAGTGGACTGAACTACTCTGACGCACGCATGCGTGCAGCGTGCACGCTTCACATACACACTAACGCACACATACATATTCACGCACCACGCACACACGTATACAAAAGTTGTATTCTCTGTTATGATTATGACTTTGAAGCCTACAATGCGACTATCAAAGTTAGGAAGAAAACGTTTCTAAAACATGATATAAATCACATTTTAGTTACCTAAGTACGCTTCCCTTCATACTTTGCCAGTCACATTGTAGGTTTCAAAATAATCACACAACTATGAAATGGATCTGAAAAGTGAAACATGCGACATTCATAAAGGTATTTATTCAACTTAACAAATAACAAATTATGTAACAAGAACTTAACAAAGCACAACCTTTTTAACAAAAACACGAGACAAGGACGAGATTTAGCTTCAAAACTTTAGATTAAATCTCCTGGACCAGATTTAACAAATCCACGTACAGCCGATCTACACTGCATATTACTCAACCTCAAACTATTTACTGTACACATAATACCTAGATATTATTTTTATAACTAGATACTGTGGCGAAAACTATTCTTGATTTTATTTAAATATGATTTAAATATGTTTTCATTCAATGTTTTTATAGACAATACATTGACATTTATTTACTGACTGACACGTAGGTATGTATACTTCATCTAAAACCACAAAGGCCGAACAACAAACACAATTCCATATTAATGAGATATTTGTTCATGTTCAGTTAAATAAAATGGATACTTAATAAATTCTATCTCAAAACATAAAAATATATTTTATTTCATTACAAAATCTTAAAATTTATTGTCGTGGGTCTATTGTACTGACATCTATTTCCATTTTCTGTCAACAACATTAAATACAGCGATCCGCTTCGCCAGAGATGTCACTACTTTCCATACAATCAATCGGCGTGTCGCCTCTTTTCTAAGTTTCCAGCCCCTGCAACTGATGGCTCGCGGCCTGTGCTATAGTGATGTGCCAGATAGCTTTGACTAGGGCTGTGCGCCCGCGATTGTAAGCGGTGCAGGCAATTATTCCTTTAGGGCTGGACAAGACTTTCATTTATTATTTTGTTAAATAAAATTTAATGTATTATGTTGTATTTTTTATATGTCGTAGGTAAACCATTCCTTTATTAAAAATGCGATAAAAAATAACAAAAATCTGTACTCTTTTAATGTTTAAGACAATTTCGTAAACTAAGAAAGCGCGTGGACGCGTTATGGTAATTTGAGAACAGGGCTTTGAAAAAACATATCTATTAAACAACTAATGACAAGGCTTCGATCTAAGATGCAACACCTAGGTATACACGAAAACTATCCTACAAAAAAATACCAATTTATTATAATTTGGTCTACATACGAATTTAGGCCCGGACGTGCAAAATTTAGCTCTCTGAGAATGGCCGTTAGAAGAAGAAAAAACTGCCCATAAAAAAGTAGGCTCAATTAAGTTTTAACCGAATTCACTTTTGGTGGTTTTACTTTTGGTCTACTTTCAAAATGGTACTTTCGTGTTGACCATTTTCATTTTGTGCCCAATGACACTTATAACACACAGTAAACAGTAAACACCACACCACCAGTGACAGTAAATCCTTCTAATAACTAATTAATGATAAAACGGGTTAGCAATTGTTTTATCTGTAAAAATATAGGATTTGGACGTAACGATGAAAAACTTAAGTACTTACCTACATCTATTTCAGAAACAACTTCAGATGAAGATAACAAGGCTTCGGCGGAACATCCGGGAACATCAGGGGAGACCGAGTCTTTAGGTATGACTAGCCTTTCTAATAACCTAGGATACTAGATGTAATACAGGTACTAATGATAAAATCGATCTCTAAAAATATAGGATTTGGACGTAACGATGAAAAACTTACGTACATCTATTTCAGAAACAACCTCGGAAGAAGAAAACAAGGCTTCGGCGGAACATCCGGGAACATCAGGGGAGACCGAGTCTTTAGGTATGACTAGTTGACTAGCCTTTCTACTACTTTCTTTTTATACTAGATGTAATATACTAATGATAAAATCGGTTAGCAATTGTATTAAGTATCTCTAAAAATATAGGATTTGGACGTAACGATGAAAAACTTACGAACATCTATTTCGACTTGTGCGACTAGCTGTTCCAGATGTGCCCAGAATAACCCTCAGGACGCGACGACGCGATTTATTAGCGGTGCCAGAGGCCCGTACTGTGTCGCGCAAGAACTCGCCGCTGCTCCGCACTCTCTCACAGCTTAATGCGCTCATGGCATCAGCACCTGAATGTGACCTTTCTGCTTGGCGATGGGCGGCTGTGTGTTGTGAATGTCTGAGATTCAGTGAGACGATGGATGCCAAGGAATCAACTGTACCATTGTAATTTTTAATCATTGTTATTTGCTAAGTTATAAGTGTCATGACGCATTGGATAAACTGTAATGTCATGGATACTCAATTATTTAATAAATAAATAAATAAATTTCAGAAACAACTTCAGAAGAAGATAACAAGGCTTCGGTGGAACATCCGGGAACATCATGGGAGACCGAGTCTTTAGGTATGACTAGTTGACCAGCCTTTCTAATGACCTAGTACTCGTATACTAGACGTAATACACCAATGATAAAATCGGTCAGCAATTGTGTTACGTGTAAAAAACATAGGATTTGGACGTAACGATGAAAAACTTAACTATATCTATTTCAGAAACAACTTCAGAAGAAGGAAACAAGGTTTCGGCGGAACATCCGGCAACATCAGAGGAGACCGAGTCTTTAGGTATGACTAGTTTACTACCCTTTCTAATAACCTGGGATACTAGATGTAATACCTACACTAATGATACAATCGGTTAGCAATTGTTATATGGTAAAAACATAGGATTTTAACGTATAGGTGAAAAACATAAGTACAACTCTACATATTTCAGAAACAACGTCGGAAGAAGAAAACAAGGCTTCGGCGGAACATCCGGCGAGATCAGGGGAAACCGAGTCTTCAGGTATGACCAGTTCACTAGTCCTTCTAATAATCTGGTATACTAGATATAGTACATATGGATAAAAACGGCTAGCAATTGTATTATCGGTAAAAATATAGGATTTGGACGTAACGATGAAAAACTTACGAACATCTATTTCAGAAACAACTTCAGAAGAAGGAAACGAGGCTTCGGCGGAACATCCGGCAACATCAGGGGAGACCGAGTCTTCAGGTATGACCAGTTGACTAGTCCTTCTAATAATCTAGTATACTAAGATATAGTACATATGGATAAAAGCGGCTAGCAATTGTATTATCTGTAAAAATATAGGATTTGGACGTAACGATGATAAACTTAAGTACGTCTATTTCAGAAACAACTTCAGAAGAAGGAAATAAGGTTTCGGCAGAACATCCCGCAACGTCAGAGGAGACCGAGTCTTTAGGTATGACTAGTAAACTACTCTTTCTAATAACCTAGGATACTAGATGTAATACACTAATGATAAAAGCGGTTAGCAATTGTTATATGTGTAAAAAATAGGATTTAGACGTATAGGTGAAAAACATAAGTACATCTACATATTTCAGAAACAACCTCGGAAGAAGAAAACAAGGCTTCGGCGGAACATCCGGCGAGATCAGGGGAAACCGAGTCTTCAGGTATGACCAGTTGACTAGGCCTTCTAATAATCTACATAGTATACTAGATATAGTACATATGGATAAAAACGGCTAGCAATTGTATTATCTGCAAAAAAAGTAGGATTTGGACATTTTGGACGTAACGATGAAAAACTTAAGTACATCTATTTCAGAAACAACCTCGGAAGAAGAAAACAAGGCTTCGGCGGAACATCCGGCAACATCAGGGGAGACCGAGTCTTTAGGTATGACTAGTTGACTAGCCTTTCTAATAACCTAGACTAGTTACTAGATGTAATACACTAATGATAAAATCGGTTAGCAATTTGTTATATGTGTTAAAATATAGGTTTTGGACGTATAGGTGAAAACGTAAGAACCTAAATCTTTTCAGAAGAAGAAGAACATCCGGCAACATCACGGGAGGCAGAGTCTCTTGGTATGACTTTTTTTACCTGCCATTTTACGCCATTGTAAAACCGGGCCGCATTGACTTTATATGATTTCGGAATAATATAAATGTCCTGAATTGCCTTGCTTGCCATGAATTAGTATAAAAGGTGCTCTAGCTATTGGGGAAACGTCCAGCACTGGATCATTTTCCCCATTTAAGTAATAATGAAATCTAATTTCGGAAAATAACTTGAAACTCTCATTTTATCACGACATATTTTAATTCCCAGAGACTTCAAGTTCTGAAGAGGAACATACACAATGGCTCAGCGACTTACGGTTCATAACAAGAACTGGATTAAATGTGGACATAAACTTACCACGTACCCTAAACACTGAAAAATGCACCTTGACGAAACCGGACGGCACCACTGTGGACATAAACAGTAATATACCTGGAGTGACAGCACACAGCGCAAGTGACTACGTCTCCTGCAGGGTCGTAGTGGGGCCGATGGAAGCTTCTTTGCTCGGAAAATGGACTTTGTGCGGGACCTACGAACAAAACAACATCGAACACAGACGGTGCCAGAACGCAGAGATCGTTTGGAGAAGTAAATATTTATTTTATTTTATTGAGATTTCTAATTGTGTGAAATTACCTATACCAAAAAAACGTTCATATTTAGGTACTTCAAACCCTGGCTCCACGTGGCAGACGACGATAAACGTCAAGTTTGATCACGTAGTCCACTTTGGAGGCACACTGACACCCGCCGTTCGGGGCTCCGGGTCCGTCCTCTCTTGCCACTTGGTGACACCTTACGACGAGGACTTGTTCGTCACGAGAGACAGAGAGTACCCCAACGTCAGACTGGTGCAAGACACGGACTCAGCCTGCAGCATCGCTATCGGGCCGATAGTGGATTCGCTTTTGGGAGACTGGGCCGTCTACGGGACCTTTGACTCCGCGGTGTGGGGTCACAATGAAGTTCGTCAGCCTATCAATATGGAGTTATACGGTAAGTCTATATTATAATTTCGCCGTGAAATTTTCTGCTGATACTATAACTTGTACAATCACTGAAAAGCAAATGTTAGCAGTGCATTCGTTTACGTATCTAGTTGACATTACGTACTGTTCCGCAAGGTGACAGAAGAATGGGCTCACTACGTCACTACTTAGTCATTGGATATGGATAGAGTTAAAGGAAAACACTGTGGTAACTGATCGACCAACAAAAAGTAATTTCTTCTTAACAATGTAATATAAAGAGCGCAGACAGCGCAGTACATATATGTGCCATGCATGCTACGACACCACGGTACTGCTAACTATGCTTTGCAATATAGATACGATGTAGCAAATAGAAGAAAGACTTTAAATGAGATTCTCGTAGCATAAAGTACAGTAAACAGTACAAACCACTTGTACTTAAGTATTAATTACGTAGATACTTACTCCAATACCTATTTGTTTATTCAAAAAAGTAACCATTTCTTATTTGTAATATGTTTGTCATTGTATTACAGATAAAGATGACCCCTACGCCCAAGCGTACAACGTGACAACTCTGAACCCCACCCAACACGTGGTCAACCAGGGCAGCACAATTCCCGTCGAAGTGACGAGTACTGGCGTCGTCGACGTATGCGAATTCACTATGCCGTCGGGACAGAGATATCTCTCCACAGGAACTATGCCCACCGGGGTCTCCTTTGTCACCAGCAACAGGGTAGCTTGCCAGCTATCCATTGGTCCAATAACTGAAAATATGATCGGGAACTGGCTTCTCATTGGGAAATTCAGTAATCGCGATGTATACACAGAAAACAGGCTTACCTTTACAATCATACAAGAAGGTAAATTTTAAATCAGAACTAATCTTGATACTATCGGTGTTATCACCATGCCAACCTTTGTCCCTTTTAAAGTATTTATCAATCATGCTTGAATTGCTCAATTAAAACGAATGAATAGAGGATACAATTGCACATATATCGTTAGTCAACATGTAAATACTGGTGATAAACATGACGCTGTCAATATTATCAAGCATAGTCTTTTAAATAATAGAACCGTTTTCTCTAAGTTAACAAATATCTTCAGACATGTGATCCCAGTCATGTTTTGCAGATCCCAGCAACCCTATTGAGGAGGATAGGACGGTACAAAATCTAGACGAACAGTTGTTTGATACCGCCATTGGCGCAAGCCACCGTGCTGTAATAGCTTCGGATATCTTCAACACCTTCCAAAGTTGTCACATCAGAACGCCAGAGGGACTTCAGTATACGATAATGGAAGGCTTCCATATACCTGGAGTCGAAGTGGAGACAAGATCGAACGTGGCGTGTGGCGTCACAGTCCAGGTGTCTGAAGACCTCATCGGAACATGGATGCTCATCGCCCGAGAGATCAGAACCTCCCAGGCTATTGAACGGCGTTTACCCTTCGTAATTTATGTAGAAGGTATCTGATAAAAATTACACTTATTTTACGTGTATCAGCTCACGTATTGGTGATAAGACAGATTCCGTATCTATTGTCTACGAATTAGATTATTCGCATGTTTTGGAATATGTAATTGCTATAATTTGATGACGCAAAATGTTCAAAATTACGTGCATATCAATTTGGCACTATCGCGATATGTTGTCTTGGTACCTAAATCTTGAATGTTAATTACAGTAAGTATCTTAATAACTTACATGCGCTTACTCTATCCAGACAATCATATGTGTCATCGGTGTTATCGCCGTTTGGCCATTTCATTAACATTTTGACAACTAGAATTGGAAGATCATTAAAATAATTTTAGAAATTGAACAAATAAAATTGGCAGAGAGCAATTGAATACCAACATACACCCTACACAGTCCCTCCTAATTTCAGAGACCGTTCAGGCAGTACCAGATGAAATATCCATCACAGAAGGCAACGCCATGCATGTCCGTTTGGTCAGTCCAACGGATCTACATGACACTTGCAAGCTGCACGACCCTAATGATCTAGAGGTTGCCTCGGCTAATTCCGATGATAATCATAAAGATACTTGTGGATTCGTGGTGCCTTCGGTAGACGCAAGTCACAATGGCACATGGAATATCGTATATGGAACAAAGATTATCTACAAAGCCCCTGTGCTGGTCAATGTTAATGGTAGGTTATTATTTTGTTAATCATATTGTTATTAGCTCTGTTCCTGATATGTGTTTGACACATTATTTTGAATAATTTACACACAACCCAGCAGCCGTTGGTTGGATCAGGCTTGGTTTTGTGGAATTACATGATAAGTTACTTCAACAATCTTTCGCTAATGATTGTAACCTTGCAATGAATTATGATTGAAAGTGCCAATTGAGAGAGTTTCGAGCACTAACTTTTACCTTAGTAGGAGTGCCAATAGCTTCATCACTAAATATCGTATTTTTTCGCAGCTAGAGTATCATCACACGTACAATCTCTCACCTGGGTGGAACATACATCCGTCAGCCAAACCGTCGGACCCGAAGACGCAGTGTACTGTAGGATTCTCAGCCCGATGCGAGAGGTGATGTTTGATGGATTCGGGAGATGCCAGGTGACTGTGGACAGCGTGATGACAGACCAGCATGCGTCCACGTGGACCATGGAGGTGGGGCTCCCTGGACGTATTGTGACGGAACAATATCAGCTTTATGTGGAAGTAATACCGGCAGGTTAGTTAATTATTCATCTCATGGTATTTTTCTACTTTATTTGTTTGTTTACAGCATTTTAAATCTTTCGCAAGTCTTGTTATCGCATTAGTTTTAATTCCATGATATTAGTTAGACGTGCTTCACACGCCAACGGCTTTGTTATTAAAGAAAACCTTTCATCTAAGCCTGTAAAAGCTCCTCTACACAATTTGCCATCATAGCCCATATGGGTAAGGCCGTTGAGATTATCACTTATAACACAAAAATAACACAATCACTTTTGTGATACCGTAACACAAATATAACACAAAAGTAACACTATTTTTTGTAAAGGTTGTTTCATAATAGTATTAAAATAAAGGGTAAGGAAAAAATATCATTTTTTTTACGTATGTTAATATATTTATAATGACAACATTTTAGAATACGTGATCGATCGGTATTTGACTAAACCAGTATTTTTTATGATGATCTGTTTTTATATAAAAAAGATAATTTCCTTTTCTGTATAAAAAACAGATCATCATAAAAAAATACGACAAATTGAGCATTATTCCTAGGAAAGAAAAAAGTTTTCAGAATTATTGCAAACATAAAAGAATTTAAAAATATATTTCAAGTAGAAACTAAATGATTCATAAGTTCACGTGGTGGTCTGAAATAATAATAGCCGCGATTCACGGAATTATATAATAGAAGACCTAATTCAAGTTTGATCGAATGCGGCATCACTGGTGTACATCGTCCGGTGAGAACCTAAACTGTCTAATTACACGTAATAGTAGGTACATGAAAACTCGACCTTATTTCTACGTCAACACAGTTGATATTTGTTTTTTTTGCAAATGCACTAAAATAGTGAGTTTTGGTTGTCACCCGACGACCATACTGTAAGAATAATACGTTTAGACTGTAAGTACTATTCAAAATAACAATTCGAATAAATCTCACGATAATATGAAAATGTTTTTCTTTACTATTACAGTATTCTCAATCTGCATGACTCTTTACACTTGTTTTGTGTTACTGAACACAAAAATTTGTGTTATGCATAACACAAAACGCCATAATATAACACAAAACCAGTTTTTTACAAGCGTTTTAGGTTATAAAACCAAATTAAGTCAAACTAGACGCAAATGTACATGTTCCATGTAAGCTTTAAACATAAACGAAAACAACCATAGTAAAGTGAACTTCTGAAACGCTTACTTACTTGAGATATTCATCAACACAAATTCTGACGAAAATATGCGACTCACTTTCAACTTTTCTCATAGACAAACTAAAAATGGCAGTTTCTTTTTTTTAACATTGATTGACAGCTTACGGTGTTGCTGTGCCAAAATACGTTTTTCCCCAGTTTTCTGTTAATATTTAGGGGTAATTATGCATAACACAAAAATTTGTGTTACGAAAGCTAAAACTCTGCCCACTAATCTAAAGACCTATAAAATACGCAAAACAAAGTTTTTAAACACCGTTCTTGGTCTTACAGAAAGTAATGTGTCTCACCTTTCAAACGTATTTAAACGTTTTTTTCTAAATGTTTAAATATGAAAATAATTCGTAGTTGAAAAGTACTCGGAAAAAAGCGACACGTCATTTTCGACCAAAATTAGGGGGGTTTGATGAACATAAATACAAGTATTTTATAGAAACAACAACTTTTATTCAGTTTGCGAAATGGGGAAACAAGCTCAATAATTGCTTTATAGATTCAACTAACAACAACGGCACTAGTGCTTACATATTTGGAGAAAACGTGCTGGAAAGTTTTGTTCCGACCAAAACTGACAATGTCGGCGGCCTTACCCATATACAGGACGCAATTATGCGTCAGAGGGAGAAAGAAATACTTTTATCGCATCCCAACGCACACCGCGTCCTGTTCTGCCACCATGATGACCCATTGTGTAGAGGGAGCTTTGAAATATACTTCTAATATACTGTATAACGTTCAGTTTGATAACTATCTGCAACAAAAGGTATAGCTAGATCAGTTTCCACAATGCATACTTACTCTTTATAAAAGATATGATTAACGTTGCAATGCACCTTCATTTATTCAGATAAAAAGCCAGAAGTATCGTCGAGCGTTACGACGAACAAACCAACAGTGGAGCTAACATGTTCGGTGACCAGCCCGCAGCAGAAGACAGGGTGCCTGTTCCGCGGCCCCGCAGGCGAGGTGCTCGTCGCCAACCAGGGCGTCAGCGAGCAACGCTACGTCTTCCACGTCAACCAGACCAGGTACAAATAGCAACACACTCTACTTGAGTCAAATTGGTGAAATAGGGGTCACTTCGTGGTTACCAGATTTGCAGATTGTGCTTAATAGAGCCACAGGAGTGTAAATGAAAAATAACCTAGACATTTCCTATTCCAGCATCGACTCCGACAGCTACTATTACAGCTGCAGTCTCCAGATCACCGAACCGGCGACGAGTGACCTGGGCCTGTGGCGATGTGACCTGGAGTCTGAAGAGGAGAACTATTATGGCTTCCTCACCGTGCTCTACCCGTGGGCCATGCAGGATCCTGCCGTCGCTGCGTCAGTCGTGACTGGTATGTTAAGACACGGCAAATAAAAAATCCCTTCCAAAATCAGGTCTATGAGGCTCACGTGTGTCTGTGTGAGTGCGTCGCATCGGACGTTCGTATAGAGTTGTTTACTGCTTGTAGCCATCTATTGTGGTTGAAACCACTCATGAATCTCCAAGTTCGTTGGTTGGGTACGTTCCCTACCTGCGTATGCTTGCAACTGCAATGATTAAAATGTACTACATTTGCGGGCTTACTCGTACATAAACTCGCCTGTATTTTCGATTAGGTATCGATTGATAATCAGTTCCTGGCATTACACTGATTCTGGAGACTCCAAGAACGAATACTCTGGAGTACGTAGTTGTTAGAGACATATAACCCCAGGGTTATCTGTCTCTAACAACTACTACTTAAGGGTGAATAATCACCAGATATGTGCGAAACTGTACTTTCACATATTTGACATCTAACTTAACTAAGCATGCCAGGTTTCAAATATTTGAAAATACATCTTCGCACATCTAAATCCGACCTCGAGACGTACACTTTTCGGCCAGAACTCGATCGATAGCAATGTGGTGTTTGGTTGCAGAGCCCGTGTTGACGGCGGCGGTGGCGACGCTAGTGGTGGAAGAACGCGAGCCGGCCACGCTGGCGTGCTCTGCGCGGGCGCCGCTACGCTACTGTTACTTCAGGGCGCCCAACGGCACCATCTTCAACCTCCAACCTGGTAACTTACGATCCCTCATTGCCAAGAATCGCTACACCCTGCTCCTGCTACGCTCGTAGCCGATCCCGTGGTTTTCCCGCTAAGTAAAAAGGAAAGCGCCTACGGCGTAGGTGCCCGCTAGACAGGCTCCTGGCAGTGAATGTAGTAATCTCCGTTCGTACTACCGGACATTTATTTTAATTTTTTCTTTTATCTACTTTATGTCATTAACAGAAACATACAAAACATGACCAATAAGTAGAAAAAGTATTGGAATAACAAATAGTGTACTTAAGTCAGTTCTAAACAAAACTATATACTACGAGTATCAATATATATATAATTTACTTTAAAAACAAAGTTTTAACCGACTTCAATTTAGTACTCCGCCAAGCCACGAGAACATTTCTTTTCCAATTTACCACATGAACTGATTTACGAAAGCAAATGCGTTGATTATTAGAGAAAAAAACCCAATCGCTGTATGTGGGCCGATAATTTTTTAGGACTTTCGTTGATTCCATAAGGATCACCTTTGGGACTTCATTAGTTGCTATTTCAACGGAATCTTATCAGAATCTGTGACGTACTTTTGTACTTTTAAATACATAATTGAGGAATTCCATAAGTGATCTGTGGTCTTCATCATCAATTCCACTCCACCAAATTTATGATTTCCAGGTGTCAATACACGAGACATTATAGAAAATACCAATTCCTCATGGATCCCATCATCCAACTGAATTAAAAAAAAAATGGGACCCACCTGGAAGCATATACTTGCAAACAAAAAAAACGCAGGTCCCCGTCGCCCTTTACCCTCCCGCGCCGTCTTAGATAAGCGGTCGACCTATTGTGTGTAAAGTACGCGCCAGTAGAAGACGAAAATAATGTAAACAAACAATGTATTGAATTTGACATATTAAATGTCGAATATGTCAAATTCAATACATTGTTTGTTTACATTATTTTCGTTTTCTACAGGCGCGTACTTTAGTGTCAAACATTGGGACGTTTACCTTAGTTTTAAAATAATATTTTTATCGTTTTATTTTTAGTTTTGGATACACTTATAT
Source organism: Epinotia ramella (assembly GCA_947578815.1). NCBI lineage: Eukaryota > Metazoa > Arthropoda > Insecta > Lepidoptera > Tortricidae > Epinotia > Epinotia ramella. The sequence goes on along the minus strand of OX388201.1, from coordinate 4,839,156 downwards.
ACCCCGCCCAGGCGCCTTCCTCGCGCCTACTCATAACGTTAGAGCAATAACATTTAATAGAGGAATATTGATCTCAATTTATTTTGCAAGAACTTGCTTGAATCTGCTAATCGCATGTCCGCAGGCATGTCAGCCCCTGGCATGGAGTATGCAGGCGCAGGCTTGGATGCGGGCGAGTGCGGTGTTCGCCTCAGCAGCCTTCTGAACAGCGACAGCGGCGGGTGGTCGTGCCATGCTGGGGTCAACGGCCCGGAGCAGTTCCACAGCATCAGGGTCCTCGTGCAAGGTACGCGTACAATAGTATAGTATCCGTGTCAGCCCCTGGCATGGAGTATGCAGGCGCAGGCTTGGATGCGGGCGAGTGCGGTGTTCGCCTCAGCAGCCTTCTGAACAGCGACAGCGGCGGGTGGTCGTGCCATGCTGGGGTCAACGGCCCGGAGCAGTTCCACAGCATCAAGGTCCTCGTGCAAGGTACGCGTACAATAGTATAGTATCCGTGTCAGCCCCTGGCATGGAGTATGCAGGCGCAGGCTTGGATGCGGGCGAGTGCGGTGTTCGCCTCAGCAGCCTTCTGAACAGCGACAGCGGCGGGTGGTCGTGCCATGCTGGGGTCAACGGCCCGGAGCAGTTCCACAGCATCAGGGTCCTCGTGCAAGGTACGCGTACAATAGTATAGTATCCGTGTCAGCCCCTGGCATGGAGTATGCAGGCGCAGGCTTGGATGCGGGCGAGTGCGGTGTTCGCCTCAGCAGCCTTCTGAACAGCGACAGCGGCGGGTGGTCGTGCCATGCTGGGGTCAACGGCCCGGAGCAGTTCCACAGCATCAGGGTCCTCGTGCAAGGTGCGCGTACAATAGTATAGTATCCGTGTCAGCCCCTGGCATGGAGTATGCAGGCGCAGGCTTGGATGCGGGCGAGTGCGGTGTGCGCATCAGCAGCCTTCTGAACAGCGACAGCGGCGGGTGGTCGTGCCATGCTGGGGTCAACGGCCCGGAGCAGTTCCACAGCATCAGGGTCCTCGTGCAAGGTACGCGTACAATAGTATAGTATCCGTGTCAGCCCCTGGCATGGAGTATGCAGGCGCAGGCTTGGATGCGGGCGAGTGCGGTGTTCGCCTCAGCAGCCTTCTGAACAGCGACAGCGGCGGGTGGTCGTGCCATGCTGGGGTCAACGGCCCGGAGCAGTTCCACAGCATCAGGGTCCTCGTGCAAGGTACGCGTACAATAGTATAGTATCCGTGTCAGCCCCTGGCATGGAGTATGCAGGCGCAGGCTTGGATGCGGGCGAGTGCGGTGTTCGCCTCAGCAGCCTTCTGAACAGCGACAGCGGCGGGTGGTCGTGCCATGCTGGGGTCAACGGCCCGGAGCAGTTCCACAGCATCAAGGTCCTCGTGCAAGGTACGCGTACAATAGTATAGTATCCGTGTCAGCCCCTGGCATGGAGTATGCAGGCGCAGGCTTGGATGCGGGCGAGTGCGGTGTTCGCCTCAGCAGCCTTCTGAACAGCGACAGCGGCGGGTGGTCGTGCCATGCTGGGGTCAACGGCCCGGAGCAGTTCCACAGCATCAGGGTCCTCGTGCAAGGTACGCGTACAATAGTATAGTATCCGTGTCAGCCCCTGGCATGGAGTATGCAGGCGCAGGCTTGGATGCGGGCGAGTGCGGTGTTTGCCTCAGCAGCCTTCTGAACAGCGACAGCGGCGGGTGGTCGTGCCATGCTGGGGTCAACGGCCCGGAGCAGTTCCACAGCATCAAGGTCCTCGTGCAAGGTACGCGTACAATAGTATAGTATCCGTGTCAGCCCCTGGCATGGAGTATGCAGGCGCAGGCTTGGATGCGGGCGAGTGCGGTGTTCGCCTCAGCAGCCTTCTGAACAGCGACAGCGGCGGGTGGTCGTGCCATGCTGGGGTCAACGGCCCGGAGCAGTTCCACAGCATCAGGGTCCTCGTGCAAGGTACGCGTACAATAGTATAGTATCCGTGTCAGCCCCTGGCATGGAGTATGCAGGCGCAGGCTTGGATGCGGGCGAGTGCGGTGTTCGCCTCAGCAGCCTTCTGAACAGCGACAGCGGCGGGTGGTCGTGCCATGCTGGGGTCAGTGGCCCGGAGCAGTTCCACAGCATCAGGGTCCTCGTGCAAGGTGCGCGTACAATAGTATAGTATCCGTGTCAGCCCCTGGCATGGAGTATGCAGGCGCAGGCTTGGATGCGGGCGAGTGCGGTGTGCGCATCAGCAGCCTTCTGAACAGCGACAGCGGCGGGTGGTCGTGCCATGCTGGGGTCAACGGCCCGGAGCAGTTCCACAGCATCAGGGTCCTCGTGCAAGGTACGCGTACAATAGTATAGTATCCGTGTCAGCCCCTGGCATGGAGTATGCAGGCGCAGGCTTGGATGCGGGCGAGTGCGGTGTTCGCCTCAGCAGCCTTCTGAACAGCGACAGCGGCGGGTGGTCGTGCCATGCTGGGGTCAACGGCCCGGAGCAGTTCCACAGCATCAGGGTCCTCGTGCAAGGTGCGCGTACAATAGTATAGTATCCGTGTCAGCCCCTGGCATGGAGTATGCAGGCGCAGGCTTGGATGCGGGCGAGTGCGGTGTACAGTGGACTACAAAGAGAAAGATAACTTTAACTTAACTTTGGCCGTGTCGATCTCTTTATAGTCGACTGTACGCATGAGCAGATTTCTATAAAATCAAATTGATTGTAAGTGATAATTGGAAATAAAAATAATCAGGATTATTGTAATGAAATGTTTATAATATTAGTATTTCCTGTATCTAATGTATTTTTCATATTGAATTTATTGATGGTTCTGTATTTGTAGTCCTTGATATGTTTCATATTTCTTATTATATTAATTTGCGAACATACTTTTAAATTATTGTATAAGTAGGTGCCGTAAAGCGGTTGATTGTGACACTTGCAAAACTTTTTCCCTCCTGTAACAACTACTGTACTCGCACAATTTGACAATAAACGAGTTTCTAATAAAAATAAGTTTCTGTCAAAAATTTCATTTTTGGTACGCTTTTATTGCCGACTGTACTTTTCTGTATACCATCATCAACTACTCATTGAGACGATTCTAACAAACCCAAACTCAACGGGGTTACGTCGGTTAAGTTCCCATGGCCACCTTCTGTCTCCATCATCAGATCAGCTCGATCGTACCATAATATTGAATTGTCATCCAAACTATACTTATACCCTAAATTTCAGCTCAATCGGTCACCGGGAAGTGGGTCAAATTTAACTTGCAAGATTTGTCCGATGGGTCCTAACAACAGGTCAAGTTAAATAAAAGCTTGTAACAAACGAATAAACGGGACAATGACCATGCACTTGCTCACAGATATTTTATAAATCAATAGAAATTGCTGTTGCATGTTTATGATTACAAACTAAGGTTAAGAATCAAATAAATGGCCCGAGCACTTGTCTACCGCATCAGTATATAATTATCATTTAGAACCTAATACTATTTGTAATGTATTTCCAGAGGAGTTTCAACTATCGGCGTCCCGCGAGCGGCGTGTGATCGAAGCGCAGGTGGCGGGGGCTCGTCCGGTGGAGTACTGCCGGTTCGTGCGCTTCGATGGCCTCGGTGAGTGCACTAGCTGATCCGGAGGGCGAGGGGCTGGAGGTTCTATGTTGTTTGAGCCTCCCCCGCCCCATGAGCATAAGTCCTTACTCAAATTTACCTCAGCGAGGTCAAGCCTCCCCCAAAAAAGCTCTGCTGGAAAGCTACGGTAGCCTAGTGGTTCAGGCATGCGGCTGTCAAGCGGCGGCCGTGGGTTCGAATCCCGGCTCGTACCTCGGAACTTATGTACGGTTAGCTTTTCGGTGAAGGAAAATATCGTAAGGAAACCGGTCTAATCCCAATTAAGTCTAGTTTTCCCCCTGGGAAGTTCAGATAGCAGTCGCTTTCGTACAACTAGGGCCTATGCCAAATCTTGGGATAAGGTATCAAGCCTGTTCCAAACGGTGTAAAGCCCCCGCTAAACCAAAATCTTGCTGAGAGCACGAGTTATTCTACATTCCAATGTAGATAACTCGGCGACAGCTCGGTGGTCTGATCTTTGGCAATCTAGACGGCTGAGTGATGATTCGAAGCTTGGGAAAGTTTCCATGAAAAATTGTACAATAATTTAGGAACCAAGTAATTATCAGTTTACCTATAGATTATACCGAAAGACCTACATACTAACTTTACCTCTTTATAATATGAATTAGTAAAGAACGACCGCAGTGCATGACACAACTGTCGAATACAAGTCTTGCTGTTGAGGACATTACGTAATAAGACTCAAGATCTAACGACTGGCCATTTAACTAGTGTTGCAGGTTTTCACTTGTAACATTAGGATTAGGACTTGTTCCTTCCTAAAACTTGCCTCTGAGGGTTTTATTTATTTATTTATTTATACAAGGAATTCCAACAGCTATGAAATATTCGCTAAACTTTATAAATAGCAATACAGAGCCAATTATAGGAACTCGCAAATAGAAACTGAGTATAATAATATGTTACACAGTACACGCTATATGATAAGTGATAACATTGCACAGTATACTGTGATACAAAATATTACAGTATGAAATATATCAAAAAAACAAAAGAAGACTCAAATCTTATATGAGCAACGAGTAAGGACATCTCTGGATGTACAAATCACACTAATATTATAAATGTGAAACAGTGTCCATATGGAAATCCATGTGGTCAAAGATACATAATAAAGTAACAACGAAGTAAATTGTATTTATACAACTAACGTTAAAAACTTCAATAGTGCGATACAGAGCTTCACACATTTTCAGGCATATTCTAGCCGTAGTAGGTAATTCTTCCGATTTTTCTATGCGTTTAAACTCTGCCAAACCATATGAGAACGTATAAAAAAGAGTTTGATGGAGTTTAGGTATCGTAGACAGAGTTCGAGAAAGAACGATTTAAGAACACATCACCAGCGCCATCTTTTGGTAATCAGTAGAAACATGGATTCTTCTCTAATGTGGTATAGTGGCGTTGAGGACAAATTAAACAAAAATATGCGAACCGATTTTATTGAAACTTTCCAATATTGTTGTTTATACCTCAGAGTAGGATATAGCGTGCCGTTTTTTTAGATATAATTACTTCAGAGGGTGGAATAAGGAACCAAAGATTGTATGGGACTTAATTTTTTTTTTTAAATAGAAACTTGAAACTTCGTAGATTGATTTTATATCAACATATTAGAAAACTAATTTCTGCGTTTTTGAAAATTCATTCCCTAAGGGGGTCAAAAGACGTTTGAGAATTTGTATGAAAAAAAAACGGTCACCCATCCAAATATTGACTTCTCTCGACGTTGCTTAACTTTGGTGATTGTTGCGAAGTGTTCATCGCTATTAGACTACATATATTATAGGCAAGTAGTTTCTGAAGGTTACATTATCTTTTAATGATTTTTATAATTACAATAACAGTGTTTTTAAAATAAAACTGTACTGTTTACTTATAATTACAATATCAGTGTTTTTAAAATAAAAATGTACTGTTTACTAGAAGGCGACATATTTGTATAAGTCAGCTACTGATCACTAGAATCAGAGGATATTTTGCACAGATTCGAAAGAATGGGTCAGATCAACAATGATCTCTGTTTAAATGAAGCGCTGCGCCTAATAGACGACAAAATATTATCAATATCCGGAAAGAAACTTTCCGACTTTGGTATGCCCACGCCAGAGCGTAGAGAAGGGTTGTCAAATGATTTGATTAGAGAGCTCAGCTACGATACCAATATATTGGACACATACGTAAGAGAAACTGAGTCACGTCTACTACCCGAGCAAAAGGAGATATATCATAAAGTTTTACAACGAGTTGTAAGTGGGAAAAGTGGTATTTTCTTTCTTGATGCGCCGGGCGGCACAGGCAAGACTTTTTTGCTTAATTTGCTCCTCGCAAAAATTCGCAAAGACAAACATGTTGCATTAGCTGTGGTTTCCTCTGGAATCGCTGCAACATTATTAAGTGGTGGCCGAACAGCACACTCAGTTTTCAAGTTATCTCTTAATTTAGCAAGCGAAGAAAATCCAACTTGCAATATTAGCAAGAGTAGCGCCCGCGGCGCCCTATTGCAACAGTGCAAACTGATTGTATGGGACGAATGTACGATGTCTCATAAGCGAGCTATTGAGGCGCTCGATCGTTGTCTGCAAGATATGCATAGCAATCGAACGTTAATGGGTGGTGTGGTTGTGTTACTGGCTGGTGATTTCAGGCAGACATTGCCTGTTATCGAGCGAGGCACTCCAGCAGACGAAATAAACGCATGTCTGAAAGCATCACGCGTGTGGACCAAGGTGGAAAAGTTCCATCTCACGACAAACATGCGAGTCCAGCTGTTTGATGATGTAGAGTCGGGTGCGTATGCTCAAAAATTACTCGAGATAGGCGACGGTCGATTAAAAACTGATGTTGAAGGTATGATTCTATTCACCAACCAATTTTGTCATGTTGTGGATTCGGAAGACGAGCTTATTGCTCAAGTTTTTCCGAATCTGCAACAAAATATTCTGGTAGGCGTACCCGTAATGTTAATGCGCAACTTAGATGCACCAAAATTGTGCAATGGAACAAGATTACGGGTCACTGAATTGGGAAAATACATAGTAAAGGGCACAATCTTAACTGGTGAAGCGAAAGGAGAAGATGTACTCATACCCCGTATTCCAAATATACCTAATAACTTGCCATTTAACTTTAAACGACTACAGTTCCCTTTAAAAGTAGCTGTTTCAATGACAATTAACAAATCGCAGGGTCAAACCTTAAAAGTAGCGGGATTACATTTAGGCACGCCATGTTTTTCCCACGGGCAGTTGTATGTAGCTTGCTCACGTGTGTCTAAATCTAAAAATCTACATGTTTTAGCAGAACGAAATAAATCTTACAATATAGTTTATAGAAATATATTGGAATAAGTAGCAGCGGCGAAGCGGCCAACTTATTTTTTTGTTTCAGTATTTTTGTAAGCTTTTCGTGCTTTATTGTCTGACAATATACTAGGTAAGCAAAGTAATTTTTTTAGTTTTAATTATGAATAGCGTGAAAAAGAAAATAATCTCTAGAGGGGGTAAAATAACAACAATTTGTGTAGTGAAACGAATTCTACGCGGACGAAGTCGCGGGCAAAAGCTAGTCATCTATAAATGTACAAATACAACTACAAATGTATGTACACAAATAATTTAATGAACAACATGGACCGGACACAAATTAATCAAACTTACAGATCAGACGCTATAGCCTATTACTGCCTGCAACAGGTTATTTAGAAGCACCGATTGACTAGATTACGCCTTATAGAAGGAATTGAGCAGTTAAAAACGTCAATATCTAGATCCTTCGACAAGTTATTTAAGTTACGAGCTGCGCGACATAGGAAGCTATTTTGCCTATAATTAGATAAAGTGCGTTTAACTGAAAGGGGGGATAAAACCTTTTAGACCGAGTGGGCGTATTGAACGAAAGTTTAGAAAGGAGTTCAGGACACTCAATATTGCCAGTGGTGATATTGAGTATGTAAGTTATGTCCGCGATTTGACGACGTTTTTGTAATGTAATTAGATGATGTTTTTTGCAAGTGCTTAAATAATCCTTAGAGTGATACGGACTTTTAAGCTTAAAACTTAAGTATCTGAGGAACTTTTTTTGAATGCGTTCAATCCTGTCTATATACGTACTATAACAAGGATTCCAAATTTGGGAAGAATATTCAAGCTTACTTCTAACTAAGGCACAATATAAAACTTTAAGAGTCTTAATAAGATATCAAGCAGCTTGGTGTTGAAAGTTTGGACTTGTAAAATTGTAACTTGTAGTTTCTGAAACGGGGCCATGCCCATGGTCATGGGCTTTCTATCTGGAAACTTACGTAAATTGTTCTTGCATGAAAATATTGAAAATCATGCTAATAGTCTATTCTATTAATTTCACAATCAGATTTAGTTAGACCAGTCTTGGCTTGAGCTAAAATTATAAAAATTTATATCTACACTATTATTTTCTGTTGACAATCGCAATATATGGCAAACATCCACAGGTTTCACATCCGACAACGCGCCGTACCCATACATCGATCAGAGCGACCTCTTAACAGGCTACTGCAAGATCCAGATCGTGTCTCAGTCGACCTTGGACTGGCTACCTTGGACCGTGGTCACCAAGTTACAAGGCAGAGATGGCGAGATCTCCCGCGTCACGGGCCGCAACTGGTCTACCCCGATGCCAGTATATTGTGAGTGTACATCGGTCAGAGCGACCTCTTTAGAGGCTGGTGCAAGATGCAGCTCGTGTCTCAGTCGATCTTGGACCTTGAGATGGCGAGTCTGGCGCAACTGGTCTGCCAGTATATTGTAAGTAGTATATCTCGACTTCGTCGTCATTCTCTGCGCAGAGTGGTGGCGGTTGTCACGTCGGGGATCGCTACTGGCTAGCTTCACAATCCGTCGCTATTCCTTCCATACTGTTGCTATTTTAGCGCATTCGTGCAGACCGTTCGGACCATTGAGTGCAGTTACTTGGTCGGTACAACGTATTGGGGACCTGTAATCTGGCTTGCTTGTGCCCTCCTTTTCTCCATGCACTGTAAGTCGTCCCACATATGTGTCTTCTCGACGAGTGATATGTCCAATGAAAGTGAGTTAGTGTAAGTATATAGTAAGGTTGAAGTATTAACAATTTCCTCACCTCGGTAAATGCAGGCTCTTACCTAAACCTAACGTAGTCATCAGGTTGACTCCGAAGCATGTCTAATAATAAGAATTGCTTTTGAAGACCAACTTCACCCCGAGGGTTGAGCGGTTTTGTATATTTATACGTAAGTCTGTTAGGTATTTGTAAATATGATATGGGCCTCGTTGCCTGAGACAAATAAATATATAAAAAACAAATAAAATAACATAATATTGAAATAACATCACAAAACTTATTCAGCCATCGGAAAATCAATAAGATAAACGTTACTTACTTCACACTATCTTCATACCAAATTTCATCTCAATCGGTTCAGCGGTTTAAGCGTGAAGAGGTAACAGACAGACAGACAGACACACTTTCACATTTATAATATAAGTATTATATTATTTCGAAAATCTGAATCGTCTAAAGATTTCTATATAATTATTGAAGCTGCTCGCAAAATTTTACGAGAATCGGTTAAGAAATGCAACCTGTAGAGGAGAACAGCTGGACAAACGGACGTACGAAACACTTTTGGCCCAAGCTGAAGCGGAGTTCAACTACAGTGATTTGGCGAAACGCATTTTCTGAAGTTGTACGACAATAGTTATTTACGATGCAAGTGCCGAAAATAGGAAATTCGGTGATAAATTAAAACACGACCGAAGGGAGCAGTGTTTTAAATCGACACGAGTTGCGAATTACCTATTCGCACGTGTATCGTACAACGTTTTACAATGCATGTGCTCGAAAAGAGCGTTTTCGAAGCACTAAAATCGTGCGGAAAGTGCCACTTTTTCGCACTAGTGCTTTTTACTTTTCAATTTTTTTTTAATTTTCAAGGCCGTCGTCAGCCCGACACAAAGAGTTTTTATTAATCGAGAAAAGTTTTACAAATATTTCAATTACACGTTTTCTTTTATATAAAAGGTAAACTAATAACGTATAAAAGGATTTATTAATGTTTTTGAAATTTGAATTTGGTCAGTAAATTAATTAATTTTAAATATTCACTTAATGTGTTTGGCTGAACGCATATCTTTCTTATGCCTTTTACAATACGACAGTATGGCGGCTTGCACATGCGCAATGCGCATATGTTGACCGCGCATGTATCTAAAAGCCCGCCATTGTTGTTTATTGTGAGATTTGTGTAGTTATTTTACGTAAATATGTTAAAAAGGTCGAGTGAAAGTGAGTAATCAATACTAATAATGATTTATTGCGTTTCAATAGTGTCAGTATGTTTCTTAGAATTACGAAGTACAGCGTCTTTTTGTTGTTCAATATATTGAGTTACTCAACATTAATTGTGTTCTAAAACCACAATACAATGGTTTTAACTTTTAAGTGAATAAGCTTGACAGCAAAAGATGTGGAGAAGTTGTTAAATGCAATTCCAGATAATAAGTAGGTACCTGACCATCTATGTAATTGGGTTCTTCAATTTTAACCTAGACCTATTTTAAACCAACATTTCAACATTTAATATATTTCCTCACACAAGGCATAGTAAAACGTTGTATGATACACGCGCGTAAAGATGATTTCCGACTCGTGTCGAATTATACATTCGCTCGCTTCACTCGCTCATGTATAAAAATGACACTCGTCGGAAATCACCTACTTTCCACACTTGTATCATAAAATTCATAAATAACTATTACTGTACATATGGCTCTTTAAAGTTTCGACATATGCACGGAAAGTGCTCTTTGCGGCACTAGTGCGGAAATATATGTAGTAATGTAAAATTCTATTTTTTTTAGATAACCCGCTAAACATGTGGCTGCCGTTGCTGATGATATTGACGGGCAGTCTGATGTTGGGGGCTGCGTTCGGTCCCGCCAGAAACCGCCGCTGGGCCGCCGAGCGCGCGACGCACCTGCGCGCGAGCATGCGCGACAACGTGCACGCCGGCTTGCGCCGCTTCCCCAGCCTGCGCAAGAAACAGCCGATTGACACCAATCCTGCTGCGCCGCGCGACACTCCAGATTATATTATTAAAAGCAGCTCACTAGCTTAAAAAGAGTGATAAATATAAGCGTAATAGGTATCATATATGATTGCACAACGGATACGTGTCGTTTTTTTACCCTTGCATTTGCTTCCGTGTCCGAGCCGAGATAGACAAACGACATAAAATTGACAATATACATACGTAAAGCAAGCATAGCGCGATGCCGTTTACCGACGCGACGATGTTAGTGAAAATAATATATTGTCTCTTAATCACTTCATAACCCCACATAAATATACATTTGTATAATAATATTTGTACATTTGTATCTTGAATAAATGCGCACCAAGGCGCAATGCTGATGAGGAAAAAACCTAAAAATACCGTCAAATGGTCCAACATTGATCGCTTTTTTTTGGAAAAACATATTTTTTTTTTTTCTATGCTGATGCTAGTGTTTTTTAGTCCATCGTAACAAGTATGATCACGGGCGTGTACTCATGCGAAAAATAATTTTTAAATGCATTTTAATTCAAGATTACGGCCGACTTTAGAGGTGGCTGGCTTTTTCCTTTATTTAAAAAAAATACAACTGCTAAGCGTAACTGCTTAATACAAAAATAATTTGGAAAACAATCGTTATTTACAGTACATATGGTGCTACTTTCCCGCACTAGTGCGGTGCAGGGACACTAGGTAGGAATTGTTCAAATGGTAGAATAGCGTTTTGACAGGCTGATCAAGTTGGCCAAAGAAATTTGGTGATTTTTGGTAGGACATCATTCATTTTTTGATAACTTTTGATTAGACGGTTCAAAAAAATACCGATTAAACCAGCGCATAGGTACTTAATACAACATTTATACAAACGGGAAAACCTATCTGAAGGGTAAATTTCGAAATAGCCGTTTTAAAATTAAAACGCAGACTATGTGGACGCGCCAGTGCCTAATTTTTGGACTTTGATAAAATCAAATCAATCAAATGCTGCAAATAGGCCACGAGGGCACTTTTACATGTCAGACGGTAATTTACAATAAAATAATATCTTACATAATAATAATAATAAAATGCAGATTAAGGACCGATATAAACGGTTAACAATTTATTTAAACATGTTCCGTGTGAAAATCTGCCATTTTTATTGACGGGAATGTAGTTACTCGTAGTTAAATATCTTCGAAGTTAACATGGGTGGACAAGTGCAAAACATGAAATATATACCCTAACAGTAGATGCGACTGCGCGTTATTCGTAGCAGGGTAAGGCCGCCGACATTGTTAATTTTGGTCTGAACAAAATTTTCCAGTTCGTTTTCTCCAAATACAATGTAAGCACTACTAGTTAATTCTATAGAATTAAATGCTTTATAAAGCATTTATTGAGCTTGTTTCCCCATTTCACAAACTGAATAAAAGTGGTTGTTTCTTTAAAATACTTGCATTTATGTTCATCAAACCCCCCTAATTTTGGTCGAAAATGCCGTTTCGCTTTTTTCCGAGTACTTTTAAACTATGAATTATTTTCATATTTGAACGTTTACAAAGAAACGTTTAAATACGTTTGAAAGATTAGACACGTAACTATCTGATAGTATAAGAACGTTGTTTAAATACTTTGTTTTACGTATTTCATAGATCTTTATATTAGTGGGCAGAGTTTTGGCTTTCGTGACACAAATTTTTGTGTTATGCATAATTACCCCTAAATATTAACATAAATAAATAAATATTAGGGGACAATCTTACACAAATCGACCTAGTCCCAAAGTAAGCTCATTATGGCTTGTATTATGGGTACTAGACGACGATATATATAATAGATATAAATACTTAAATACATAGAAAACTTCCATGACTCAGAAACAAATATTCATGCTCATCACACAAATATTTGCCCTTACCGGGATGTGAACCCAGGACATTTAGCTTTAAGGGGCTCCAAGCGCTTTTTGGCTAGTTTTGACGAGGTTTGAGTGGATATTCCTCCGTCAAAACTATAGATATATTTATGGTAAAAACAGTTATCGGTTCTTCAATTCTTTATCTACATTTGCACGAGAGTTTTCTTGAAAATAATGAATAGTTATTTTTTTATGATTTATTCAAACATGGTCCAAAAAAGCTCTCTTTTCGATATTAGTATGTTATTTATGCACTTTTATATATGAAATCTACATATAACTGTTCCTTATTGACGTCTTTAAAAACCCAAGAGAGATATTTATTTTTAACTCATTTTTACAAAAGTTACGTCCAAAAAAGGGTTTTTTGGCCAGAAATTGCCAAAGTTTGGTGCCATATATCCCGAAAACTGTGAGTTTTGATGTAAATATAGGATACTAGTTTGGTAAACCACGTTGTTCTTAATACGATACGCTATAAAAAACACGAAAAAACCGACAGTTACAGATCGAAGGTCATTGGGAGCTAGGAGCCCCTTAACATAAAACAGGGGAAACCCGTATTTCGGCACAGCAACACCGTAAGGTGTCAATCAATATAAAAAAAAGAAACTGCCATTTTTAGTTTGTCTATGAGAACCGTTTAAGGTGAGTGGCATATTTTCGTTATGCATATCTCAAGTAAGTAAGCGTTTCAGAAGTTCACTTTACTATAGTTGTTTTCGTTTATGTTTAAAGCTTACATGAAACATGTACATTTGCGTCTAGTTTAACTTATTTTGGTTTTATAACCTAAAACGTTTGTAAAAAAAAAGACCGGGTTGCACTCCGGGAGTGCCGGCAGAAGTGAAAACTCAATAACATTGTAACAGTTTTTCGATCAGGTCAAGTGACATCTTACGGTGTCATCCTCAAAGAATATAATAAGTATATTTATCTAAAAATGAATTTGACGCAAACCAGCCACGCTCTACAAATTCTACATCTTGGCTAAAAAGTATAGCTTAGTGTGTAGTGGTAGAGTTACGCCGTGTGGAGTAGGAAGCTTGGCGCTAATTGCGATCTGATATCTTTTTCACGCTGAAAGCTGTATGAGCTATGGAGTCTTGGCATCACTTTACATGTAATGTTTTTGGTGGGATCTCATTCCTTTTTGTAAGGTAATTTCTAAAGAAGTGAATGAGGAAACCCATACAAACTTCCATCCCCTAATTTAAAGTTTGCGGAAAAATACAAACTTCAACCCCCTAATTTAAAGGGTGGGGGGTGATTTACAAAAAATCCTGAAATACGTATTTTATTATTTATAACAAGGAGTCCGTATATACATTTTCAGACCCCTAACATCATGCGGAAGTCTCATACAAAGTTTCATCCCCTACTTTAAGGGGTTGGGGGGTAGAAGTTCCAATTTTTTGGATTATTTTGTTGATTGTGTACTAATACTAGCTTACATACCAAATTTCAGCTTTCTAGGACTTCAGGAAGTACCCTAGAGGGTTTGATGATCAACATCAGTCAGTGAGTCAGTCAGTCAGTGACGAAATCGGCGTTTTTTAGATATCAATAAAATCTTAAGTATTAGAGCTATGTTACTGAAACTTCATATGTTTAATAAGTCTACTATTGACATCATATACCGCGAATTTTGTTTATCTGGTAAATCCAAACCCAAGTTACGAGGGTTCAAAAAAACGACGAACCGCTTCGAGAAAAGGTAGGTAGTGCCCTTGCGTTGCGTTTCGCTTGACTCGTCTTGGCGTGCCCCCAGATTATCTATTCTGTATAAAAAAACAGATCATCATAAAAAATACTGATTTAGTCAAATACCGATCGATCACGTATCTAAAATGTTATCACTATAAATATACTAAAAATACGTAAAAAAATCATCCTTTTTCCTTACCCTCTATTTTAATACTAGTATGAAACAACCTTTACAAAAAAAAATTGTTACTTTTGTGTTAGATTTGTGTTACGGTATCACAAAAGTGATTGTGTTATTTTTGTGTTAGGTAATAATCTCAACGGCCTTACCCAGCAATGTTCACCGATACATACACTGCACTAAAGTTTTGATAGGCGTCAAGCTTGAACAGATATGAGTATTCTTTTCCCGAATGCTTCGTAGTTAGTAGAAAGATGTAGGTACTTTGAGAAGTACAAGGACAGGTGGAGATAGGAGCTTACCTTGATGCATCGCTAATTTTCATTTCCCAACTGTATTGTTTATCCAGTTTTTCATTGCGGAAAAAAGCCAATTTCTTTAAAACAATGACATTTTCGTATCCTATACTTACTGTTAAACGAGCGATATTTGTATATAAATATATATATATATATATATAGGTACCTACCAGAAATAAAACAAGAGATGCGGACAAATAGATTCATTCACAAACTTCAATCATGGTCAATGACTTTCAAGCATTGCAACGTCCCAAAGCAAAGTTATCTAGCATTGTTGACTACCCAGTTGGCGTAGTAGGAGACCCGAGTGCTCAGGCTGGGGTACCGCTTCTCCCCGCAGCGGTAGCTGTACGAAGCCACGCCCACCAACACGTTGTCGGCCGCGCGCACTACAGGGCCTCCGTAGTCGCCGCCACAGAACTCGCCAGCAGCGCGCCCTGTGCACAGGGTACCATCGGTCACGTTCAGCCCCTCATAACCAAGCAGGGCCCTGCAGTAGGATTGGCTGACGATGTTCTGTTGGACGTAGCGGAGGGTGTCCCGAAGGCCAATGGCCACCTGAAAATGTAGGTCAGGTCTGCTGAGAACTAAGTGTAAGAGGTGAAATCTGAAGATTACGATGTAAAGTTGCAACTCGGGTTTACTCGCAACTGTAAATCTCTGATTTCGTAATGGATTGCTCCGTGTCAAAAATAACTATGGTACCTAATTGAAGGCGCTACAGTCTGCTCTGACTCTCTTCAACTCTTTCACTTCATATATAAATAGAGTAAATAATAGTAGGTACCTACATTACTCGTCTAGGGTGATAAACCATAAATGTCTCAGATCGTAGATATTTGATGACCAAGCCGAACTCCGAAGGCAAGGGCGATGAAAACACGATCTGAGGCATTATTCTTACCGCCCGTAGTGAGTAGGTAAAAAAATTGTCGTCTCTCCTGACCAGCGTCCCATTTCTCGATGCTACAAGTTACAATTTAGCGAGTCTACACTAGCAACACGACCATCTTTTTGACCATTTGGGCATTTGACCACTGTAGCCAGCTCCACTTGTAGGTAGTTGCGTGAAACGGGCCACTTATCGGGCCATAATTGCCACTTCATGGCCAACATGTCACCTATAAGTGGCTAAGCAACTCACTTAGATTTATGGTATTTAAGCCAAATGTATTGTTCAGATGTGTTATCCGTTGGTGGTCCTTAAATAAATGAATAATAATAATAGCATATTATGAACGTCGTAGGAAGGGTGAAGTCATAGAAGGAACAGAGTAGCTGACCATAAGTGATATTGCGTACTTACGCTCTGATTCTGCCCCCATCCTATCACAAACACGGCATCGTTGTCCGTGACGTTGTAGTTAGCCCCAGCGATGGCGATGGGCTGGACGGCTGCGGAGTACGCCAGCGTTGACACTTGCAGCAGAGCGATGTCCGCGTTTAGAGTTCGGTAGTCGTAAGAAGGGTGTCGGGTGATCTGGAGCACTGTTGCTACGGAACCACCTGCGTTGGGCTGTGCTGACCCCACGCGGACACGGTACTGGGATGCCGGGTTTGGTCTGTAACAACATGTCGACTTAAATAACATGGATCGCGTCTTCTTTTCTGTATCCCGAGAGAGAGAATATAGATATTACCTATGCCTTTTCCTTTGTACCTGTGCATTATGGTAATAACTACGCTACCGTT
Source organism: Epinotia ramella (assembly GCA_947578815.1). NCBI lineage: Eukaryota > Metazoa > Arthropoda > Insecta > Lepidoptera > Tortricidae > Epinotia > Epinotia ramella. The sequence continues at coordinate 4,822,684 of OX388201.1, read as the reverse complement.
GTGTCTTTCCAAGATTTTCGCCCACGGGAAGAAAGGGGATGGTGCTATTTAATTCCGACTCTACACGGGGATCCGCCTCACCCTCATGTCGGAGGAGGAACCTACCACAAAATTAATCGTCAATTAGAGCGGCTTTTTGCACCGATACAAAGGCGCGTTTCACAAACGCGGGACTGAATCGCGATACTAGTTCTACTATATCCTATATTTTAATCCTGGGTTTAAACTATCTTCATGCAAAATTTCATCTAAATCGGTTGAGCCGTTTAAGCGTGATTGAGTAACAAACATCCAAACATCTAATCATCCAAATTTTCGTATTTATAATATTAGTAGGATGATAGGTATAGTAGTGTACCTAAGTGAAATTTGCACCGGGTTGTCATTGAGTACCTAAGGTGGCAACTCGAAGCAACACCCACCACAACTGTCATATGTAAGTTTTAAGTATTTTTAACCGACTTAAAAAAAAGGAGGAGGTTCTCAATTCGGTTGTATTTTTTTTTTTTTTTTTTTCAGTGTTTGTTACCTCAGAACTCCGTCATTGATGAGCCGATTCGTACATTTCTTTTTTGTTTGTAAGTATATGCTTCCAGGTGGGTCCCATTTTTTTCAAAAATTCAGTTGGCTGAATTGATGATCCATGAGGAATTGAAGGAACTCCTCAATTATATTAGGCACGCGTGTAGTGATTTTGGTATTTTCTATTATAACTAGTGTATTTACAACCGGAAATCGTAAATTTGGTGGAGTGGAATTGATGATGAAGACCACAGATGACTTATGGAATTCCTCAATTATGTATTTAAAACTTCCTCAATTAAGTAAGTTAAAAGCATATCACAGATTCTGATAAGATTCTGTTGAAATAGCAACTAATGAAGTGCCAAAGGTGATCCTTGTGGAATCGATGGAAGTCCTCAAAAATTATCGGCCCACATACAGCGATTCGGCTTTTTTCTCTAATAATCAACGCATTTGCTCTCGGAAATCAGTTCATGTGGTAAATTGGAAAATAAATGTGGAAATGTTATCGTGCCTTCGCGGAGTACTAAATTAAAGTCGGTTGAAACTTTGTTTTTAAAGTAATTTTTAATATTTTGAGCATAATTTAGACGTTATCTCTAGCATATTTTCAATTTTCGAAATGGTAACACTGTGGATACTATATCGCGTTTGTATCGCTTCAAAAAGTTGCCGTGTGTAACCGGTTGAGGTAGAATTAGCTGTGTCTGCTTGATTTCCATTTCAGTGAACTCCCCTAGTCTTTAAGTTATGCTTTAGACTTTAGGTGCTCACCTCCCCTGAGTATCCAGACAGGTGGCAGCCGTCAGCACCGCTGTGGTGGTCAGCACGCACCCTCCGCAGACATGTCGGAAGGTGCCGTTAGCCCCGTGCAACACGGCAGCGGTGAACGGGAACCGCTGTATCGCCGCCGAGGAGTTAGATGCCACGCGTGGTTGGATGATGGCACCTAAAATGGAACAAAGTACTGGCTTATTAAACAAGGTGCCAGGTTAAATATCGACAATCTGCACTAATGAATTGTTGTGCCTAGTAAATATAGACCCTTTGGTGTCGACACCCTCTGTCAGTGGGGTGCCAGTGTGAGCATAAGCTATTTGCGGAAATCGCGAAACGTCTACCTAACTGATGACCGAAGAGCTGGCGGCTTCCTCGCGCAGCATTTGAATTTATAGCGCACTGCATTATTATACAGTCGTGTTGTCCAATATCTACGCAGATAACCTTTCAAAAATATCTACACATGCGTCTTATATCATTACAATAAATACTCTTGATTGAAATATATTTTTGAAAGGATGTCTGTACGGATATTGGAGAACTCGACTATACCTGCTGGCACGTTAGATGAGAGGACGGTAGACAAATACAAAACCGATTCGAATTCAATACTTCAATGAATATAGACTCCAAAACATTGGTTCATATCTTGAGTTTAGAAACTCATCCATTTAGGTAATAGGTATTTAGTGTCTACACATTTTATAGGTTTCTCTAAAATGAAAATGCCTAAAGCTTATTAAAATTAAAATAAAACCGACCAAGAGCGTGTCGGGCCACGCTCAGTGTAGGGTTCCGTAGTTTTTGTATTTTTTTTTAAAAACTATTCAACCTATCAAGTTCAAAATAATTTTCCTAGAAAGTTTTTATAAAGTTCTACTTTTGAGATTGTTTTCATATTTTTAAAACTTTTGGTTCAAAAGTTAGAGGGGGGGGACACATTTTTTTTACTTCTGGAGCGATTATCTCCGAAAATATTAACATTATTAAAAAATGATTTTAGCAAACCCCTATTAATTTTTAAATACCTATCCAACAATATATCACACGTTAGGGTTGAAATGAAAAAAAAAAACACTCCCCACGTTACGTATAGGGGAGGTACCCTAATAATAATAAAAAAAACACTTTTTATTTTACCACTTTGTCGGCGTGATTGATATACATATTAGTACCAAATTTCAGCTTTCTAGTGCTAACGGTTACTGAGATTATCCGCGGACGGACGGACAGACAAAGCGAAACTATAAGGGTTCCTAGTCGACTACGGTACGGACATGATGTAACAGTCTCCCCCTCTCAACTACGCACGCAATACGAACGAACACGAAAAACCTACGAAAGACCTAACACGCTGCAGAAACTCCTCGTCGAAGCTCGAGAACGCTGAATAATTTTAATAAACTCTACCGTAATGTAAAACCCTAGACTTTACTGTAATTCGCACTCTCTATTTTCCTACTTATTAAACCTTCTTTCGTTGTGTGCTTTCATTACAAATACCTGAAGATATGGCCAAATTTGTGATCGTTAGTGGTAGAACCCTGAAGTGTTGTGAACCGTAATAACCCTAGGTACTTTTATGAAAGCTTGACAGGTTTTGGACTCCGCATTCTTAATACAACTAAAGCTAGTCTGTCTGTATATAAATAAGCCTATCTATACGCTAATTTCCACTGCTATTTTCCTATTTCTTGATATAACAAAGTCCTAAAACTTGTTATTATAATTTATTATTTATTCTCTGTAAGTTACTTATGATTATAAATATATTTTGTTTTTGGTAGAAGATCTCCTACCCCCTATTACATGTCCGGTTGAACAAGGAGTAGCTCTTATCAAGATCAAGATTATTTATTTAAACCTATAATGAGATAAAAGACTGCCCTATACTTGTATTTTGGAACAAAGTTCTATCGACGGGTCGTGCGGTAATCTTTTACTCACACTTGCTACTCTCTTGTTTGGAATGGAGTCTGGACATCCTATACACATTACTTACCTAGCTATCCTATGGGTTTATGACCCAGAGAGTGAATCTACCAGCGTCTCAAACCTAGCGGTCAGTTTCGAGAAGAAACGCCGAAATAAACTCGTCTGACCCTTTTTAGTATTATTAAATGTTTGTGTTGATAGCTTTTATGGCCCATAACCTAAGACCATTCTCTACCGACAACTATGGTGGGTAATGCCGAGGTAATCCGTTCATTACATGTGAAATATTCTACCTAAACCGTACCTTAAATGAAGAGTATCCACTCATGATAATAAATACCGTGAATGAAGAGTATCCATTCATGATAATAAGATATTGATAAGGATTTGATGAACTGCTCAGCCTGTCATCAAATCCAGAATTATTTCATCTTTCTGAAACAATCCTGATATCTCAATGTCACGAATAGCATTATAACCTTTTGATGATCTTTAATAATTGTCACACCTTCATAATATTTTACATGTAATCCACGGCAACCCAACACCACTTGCCCACGCTACTCAAATGTCACATCAGTTACTCATATTAATAATTTAAACCTTCATTAAATCTTATTGGAATAGTGATTCTACCTTTAGTGATCCAAGCAAACCCTTGGAATATCTTAAATTAGATATAGTTTTTAAGCCCTAACACCCCATATCGCGCGAGTCTACTTCTACGTCTATCCCACAGTCCCTATTCTGCTTACTTCTAGAACCATACCTTAGTTCAGAAGCAAGAATGTATCCCTAGTTAAACTGTAAGTAGTTCAGTCGGCGAAACTGAGATAGCAACCCCTAGCAGCCTGTGTATTTGCTTCCCCCCGCCGTGCTCGAAAGCTAGGAAACGACGGGTAAAGCGACCTATCTGGGAATAAGTCTATTATATTTACGTATATATAATACTGAACGACCCCTCAGGCATCCGATCGATTTCAACGAGCGGAGTATCCTCCTGTGCTTATCACATGAATGACCAAGCCTCGTCTCCGTCGTCAGATGTTCTGAGAGACGTGAGGGCCCCAATTAAGGAGTTTCGTCTCCTGTGTCGGTAAAAAGGTAGACGCCAGACCACACCTCAAGTCTGGTTGCAAAGGACACGGACTCACTCCCATTTGGCACCGTTAGGCGGGACTGACTTCGCAGATAAACTGATTCTTGGCAGTGTTCCGGCTGATTAGGTAGTGAGAATTAACCCCAACTAAGTTTCGAAAACAGTCATTCAAATATATCCAATCCCAGAGAGTACTCGGGCACATTAGCTATATTTGATTAACCCCATTTACCTCCGGACTTAATCCGTTACGGTAAATAACAGTTTCGACTGAGTTCCGAAACTACTTGTCAAACATGCCCAATTCCAAAGAGTAGCCCTGGCGAATAAGACATGTTTGATTTAGCCATATAAACCCCACAGAATATTTCCGATAAGGTAAACATAGCTTAGGCCCTAATACCCCTTTAAATATACAAATGACTATAAAATTAAGAAAAGCAAATGACTCATAATTACGGAGAGAGCTTCCCCATAACGACGAGCCATTCACCACAATAAAGGTAACACGCACCAATAATTTCCTAGCCCACAACCAGAGACACTGCCAGTCCGAACGATGTGATTTGAATGATTCCCGATATTACTCCGGCATGTCCTTTTATATCTATGGCCGGCGACACGAGTGACAGCGTTACGAGCGACGTGAAGCTAGGGAGGCGAGGGACGCGAGTGACATGAAGTTAAGGGACGCGAGCGACACGAGTGATATGATCCTGGGGCATGAGGGACGCGAGTGACAGGACGCTAGGGGATGCGAGAGACACGAATGATATGATGCTAGGGACGCGAGTGACATGAGGCTAGGGGACGCGAGCGACACGAGTGATATGATTCTGGGGCATGAGGGACGCGAGTGACAGGACGCTAGGGGATACGAGAGACACGAGTGATATGATGCTAGGGACGCGAGTGACAAGATGCTAGGGACGCGAGTGACCCGATGCTAGGGGACGCGAGGGACGAGAGTGACATGAAGCTAACAGGCGCGAGGGACATGAGTGACCTGACGCTAGGGGACACGAGGGACGAGAGTGACATGAAGCTAACAGGCGCGAGGGACACGAGTGACATGACCTGGGGACACGAGGGACACGAGTGACATGAGCTGGGGGACACGAGGGACATGAGTGACAAGACCTGGGGACACCGGGGACACGAGTGACAACCGGGGGACATGAGGGACACGAGTGACATGAGCTGGGGGACATGGGGACTCGAGGGACATGAGTGACAAGACCTGGGGACACCGGGGACACGAGTGACAACCGGGGGACATGAGGGACACGAGTGACATGACCTGGGGACACGAGGGACACGAGTGACATGAGCTGGGGACATGGGGGACACGAGGGACATGAGTGACATGACCTGGGGACACCGGGGACACGAGTGACATGACCTGGGGGCGCGAGGGACGCGAGCGACGTGCGGCTAGGAAAGTGAAGGACACGAGTCACGAAGTTAAAGACATTAGTTGTATCTTCAATTTCTTTAATACACCTTAATTCTTCAGCAATAAGATCGTAATCCGATTGTAGCATTAGCGCGCTAGCGTAAACACGTGATATTATTTGTCTTACGACAAGAAGGTCGTATTGTTCCTTTTCATTTAGCTTCTAATGCTCTAGCTATTAAGATTGAAATTCGTATGTCGCCCTACGCTTCCAGCCATGACGGACTGTCATAGTGTAAACATTATTTGGGTATCCATATTTTAAATGATTCATACAATATTCATACTTGGAATAAGTTTCCGATACTGGTTGTTCACACTGTTGTATGCTAGCTTCGTTGATTTTCTTCTCCCCTTTAATTATTACGTCAATTTTCCAAACTGAAAGGTATGAAGCAATAGTTTGGCTTCCCCTCTCTCTCTATATCAATAATTGTATAATAAATATTCAGAAATCCGCTAGCGAGCATGCCCATTCTGTTTCAATGAGCATTAATATTGTGTCTGAAATTTATTCCACAATGGTTTTGAAACATAGGTACATTATAAAAATTGTAGAACCCATTGCACGTATAACCGATGGCCGTTGGGGCGGAAAGGTTCTCGAGTGGCGACCACGTACCGGAAGGCGCAGCGTGGGTAGACAAAGTGTACTGATGACCTGGTAAAGGCCGCGGGAGGGTGGCGCAGGACCGGTCATATTGGCACTCTTTTGGGTGAGCGCTATGTCCAGCAAGGACGTCTTTCGGCTTATAGGATGATTATAAAAATTATAAAAAGTGTGTTATACGAACCGGAGCACAACCCCACGAAAATGGTGGTAAAGGTAACAGGCACAAACATTTTACCTGTCGGTCGTCACAACTAGCAATGGGCGCACGATGCCTCCCTGTGACTCGGTTATATGTATCAACACTTGCAATACTGAAGTACCTTATTGAGTGTTCTTTAGAATTCTATCAATTATCTACCTAATCATTAATAGCATTTATGGGTACGTTTGTTTGAATGTTCATCCGCCGTTTGGTAAACGATGGGGAGTTACCTAGTTTTGGTTAGGCTATAAAAATATGGGGTAGCTAATACCTTGTGGGAAGCCCGTCCTGTCAAGCTGGTCTAAGTTGAAAATTATTCAGATGTACTCTATGACTCGAGTAATGATTCCAAAGACAATACATAAGCTATAGAAATATCTTGACATCAACTATTTCAGTGATCATATTTTCCGTCAGGTCGATTACGTAACGCATTGTACGCGCGTCACGTAGATAGAAACGTCACTTTTAGTATGGAAAAAGTCGGAAAAACTACTGCGAGCGTAGCGTGGTTGCCATTTTATCACTTATCGCTGTGACATCCGTCACTCTCGTACTCGCATACTTGCCGGAACGTGATAAGTGATAAAATGGCAACCATGCTACGACCGCAGTAGTTTTTGACCGACTTCAAAAAAAAGTAGGAGGTTCTCAATTCGGTTGTATTTTTTTTTTTCAATATTTGTTACCTTAGAACTCCGTCATTGATTAGCCGATTCGAATTTTTTTTTTGTTTGTAAGTATATGCATCCAGGTGGGTCCCATTTTTTTTTTAATTTAGTTGGATGATGGGATCCATGAGGAATTGAGAGAACTCCTCAATTATATTAGGCACGCGTGTAGTGATTTTGGTATTTTCTATTATATCTCGTGTGTTTACATCCGAAAATCATAAATTTGGTGGACTGGAACTGATGATGAAGACCACAGACGACTTATGGAATTCCTCAATTATGTACTTAAAGTACAAAAGCACGTCACAGGTTCTGATAAGATTCCGTTGAAATAGCAGCTAATGAAGTACCAAAGGTGATCTTTGTGAAATCGACGGAAGTCCTCAAATATTATCGGGCCACATACAGCGATTGGGTTTTTTTCTCTAATAATCAACGCATTTGCTCTCGGAAATCAGTTCATGTGGTAAATTGGAAAATAAATGTGGAAATGTTCTCGTGGCTTGGCGGAATACTAAATTGAAGTCGGTTAAAACTTTGTTTTTAAAGTAAATTATTACATACTAAAAGTGAAGTTTCGATCTACCTGACGCGCGTACAATGCGTTACGCTACGACCGCAGTTGAGTTGCACTAACGTACGTTCGTAACGTTACGTGATTACCCCTCGTATCCTGAAAGTACGGAGGGAGTTGCTTGGTATTGAAAATCGTCTATAAATATGAATACCTAAGCACGTTTCGGAATATATGTCTGTACTTACTTTACATATTTGTTGAGTTTACCGTCTAATAGGTAGGTTCAAAACCACGAACAAAGTAGCGAGTCTTTCAATAGTCCGTATAGTCCAGGCAATGAACTGACAACTTGTATGGAAAAATATACAATTTTGGAAATAATTTATAATAGGTTACTTTTAATGTGTAACGGATATATTATCAATTAAATAGTTACCCAGCGACAAAATCCGGCAAAATTTCAGACATCGAAAAAATGATAAGTTAACTGGCTTCTGAAAAGTCACTAAAAATATTAATAAATGTTTTTGTCTTTATTTTGGTTCATTTACATTTGCTCTATAATATTCAAGATAAATCGTACAAAAAAAGATAATGCATGCTTCATTTAAATCTACATAATTACTTCCGGGTGGAAAGTTTGTCGGATTCTTGACTAAATCATCTTAGAATAACATTTTCAAATGTAATCAACAAAAAAAACGCTATTATAAATTAATGTTTTTCAAAACCGTATTTTGCCTGGAGTAGTAGTTTTCCAATGAATTCTAAAGTATCGGCCGTTATCGCTTAGTTACACTTCAAAGTTGAGTGTAGTGGTTGTTTGATTTTCCTATAATCATCCACAAATATCTAGAATACGATGTTACTCACCTGAATGAAACGTCATCTAAGTATTTCAAATGCATGACTCCATTGTTATGAGAAATAATTGCTCTTGTTAACCGACTTCAAAAAAAAGAGAAGGTTCTCAAACCCGGTGGTTTTTTTTTTTATAGTGACTTCACTGTGTGACTGTGATTCATTAGGTTGCTACACAGACCATATAACCTATGGTCTGTGGGTTGCTAAGGCCACCTAGTCCTATGATTATGGATAGGCTCTCTAGTATTATCCGAAGGTAGTAAAACCCTTTGAAATGATTTTCGAATACCCAAACGATACCTATGGGTTTATCGAGAAAAAAATGTACACCCCCACTTTACGTGTAGGGGAGGGGGGACCCTAAAAATTTTTTTTTTCAAATTTTAGTCCTCTGTTTTGTCTCTCTTGTCTGTGAGGAAAGATTTGATTATTTGTTCGTGTGTTTGTATTGATTAGGCTCCGAAACTACTGGCCCGATTTCAAGAATTATTTTACCATTAGAAGCCGACATTATCCCTGATGAACATAGGCTACTTTTTGCCGCTGGAAATTGCTTCATTCCTACGGGAAAACGGGTAATCCATGCGAGCCGGGCCGGGCTGCTAGTATATGATATGACCCATGCCGAATTACAGTTTTCTAGTTGTAAACGTTACCGACCAAAGCCGAAGATGGACAGACGGACGGACATGACGAAACTGTTAGGGTTCCTTGTTGACTACGGAACCCTAACAAGGTAGGACCCACAGAGGCATGACGCTAGGACGGCACTTGTGCGTTCCGCAGGAGATCCCAGACCCCGTATCATGGTCGGCCTTATCACACGATAAGTGACAAGATAGAGCGTCCGTCACTGGCTGACACCGTTCGATAGAACGAGACGACGCTCCTATCTTGTCACTTATCGCGTGATAAGGCCGACCATGATACGGGGTCAGAGCCGTCTGAAATGCGTCGAGGAGGCCATTGGCGGTTTTTAGTTGGTCTGAGTTCCACAATAACCTCCGCGCAATCTCCATGGCTCAGAGGTCCCCATAACGGATATTCCTCCCATTAAAAAAAATAAAAAGGTATCGATGCGTAATGCGTACGTACCTAAGTAGTTGTATGTATATTATGTACGGTCGAGGAAAATGAAGGTTTGGCACATTTCAACTCTATTGGAATGACATTAAGGTTCAAAAGTGCTAAACATTCAATTTCCTCGACTGTACCTACCTAGCTCTATATCTGGGATATCACCATGCATTTGAGAGCTTGGCTCATGTAGGTGGAGTAATTCCGATGTATTTCTAGGCTGCCACGATAGATATCTTTCTATTGGCGATTTAACCTATCTATTAATTATGTGCTAAAACGAATAAAACAAAACTCGATTTAAGTATTTGGTGGCATATGCATTTAATCAATTTATTTTATTTCATATCACAGTTAATTCGGCACAACTTCTTTTTTACACTTTTGTAGATAAGGTAAACGTCCTAGTCTTCGACACTTTATGTCAAAGTGACACGGCTTAATTTTGAATGAAGAAAAATGCTCTTAGTTTTTTTAGAATTTAACCTGTATTGCTTTGACATAAAGTGCCCATGCCTTACACTAGTGCCACGCTGAAGACTAGGACGTTTACCTTAGGTACATGTGGCGAGAATTTTACAGAACTTCTAAACCCATACTTCTCTGCCTCTGTGTCTGTCTGTTATCTTTTCACACATAAACTACTGCACCGATCACAACGAAATTTGGTGTGGAGTTAGTTTGAATTCCGGGGAAGGACATGGATGGTTTTTTTTATCCCGGAAATCATCGGCTAAAGAGGTGAAATGGGTGGCGGAAGTTTGTATAGCGGTACGATATTAAAAAGGAGTTACCTAAGTATTATTTATGAATGAAAATGAAATAAAACCCTCCCACCCTTCACCCGCGCGGGGGAACATTTATCATACACAAGCAATGTCAACAAAACAGACTGTATTATAAACAAAAACAAAAATTTCAATGTAAACAAAAATAAACAAAAAATTAAAAACATAAACAAATGCATATTTGGAATCCCGACCTGTGGGAGCTGTGGTGGTGAGGCTGCGAGGAGTTTTAATGAGTTAAAATCATGTACGCGATCATAGCGTACCTGAAAGTAAAGAAATTCTTGTTAAATTGGTAAATTGAGAGTGTTCGGGCCCGTGTGAGGGGCCCTTAAGAGTTATTCATGCGGTGTGTGGGCCCTGGTGAAGGACCCTTAAGGATTATTAAAAAGTTAAGTGACAGTTGAGCTGTCACCGGTGTGTGATATAACCTCACGATTCGGACAGCATAGGTACGAGCTGCGTGAGCAGCACAGCCTATAATCTTTATACAAAGAATCTTGGCGCTATTATCTGTGGTATACTAGAGATGATCAAAGTAAAAAACTCCCTCCCCTCACCCCTTACCTACAGCCTTCGAGCTGTCATTACTCTTGCCGCCAGTTTTTGAATTCGATTTGACAATTTGGGGTTTAGGTCGCCATTACCTCGCCATTATCACGTCTCCAAGGTCCTTGACATTAAATTCAATTTTTAAATATTCATGTGCTTTGTTTAGGTTTAGTTTACCTTTTGACATTAAAATAATATCATCAACATAAACGAATAAAAAGACAAAACATATAAACAAAAATCATATTTCGGTTGCACAAATCCTTTACTAACTAAAAAAGCATGAAGTCGTTCGTTCCAGCATTTTGGTGCCTGTTTTAATATCCATACAGTGATCTTTTTAGTTTTAAAACTATTCCTTTTTCAACTTTTACTCCTAAGGGTGGTTTTATATACACGTCTTCCTTTAAAAAGCCGTTCAAAAAGGCCGTTGGAACATCTAATTGTTTCATATACATATCATGTTTTACCGCTTGGCTCAGCATCATACGAATTGTAGGCATGCGAGCTACAGGTGAATAAACATTAAACAATGTTTCTTCTTGAAATCCTTTCGCCACTAATATGGCCTTTTTTGTACCATCCTTCTTAGTAGTAAATACCCATTTGGTATCTATAGCCCTTTTATCTGTAGGCAATTCTGATTCTTCCCAGGTTCCCAAACATTTTAGGGAATTTAATTCTTTGTCTATTGCGTCTTGCCACTCACGACCTCTTTCGACAGCTTCTTTATAAGAACCTGTATCACCGGTACACAAACAGTAGGCAACATGTGTTTCATAATCTTCTAATCTTTTCGGAGGCCTAACAATTCTTCCACTTTTTGTTCTTATCCCATGTTCACCTGTAATGTCGCTTTTCTCAATTAAGTTATCTTCATTACAGTCCTCAAATATTTCTTGTGGTTCGATAATTTCCTCATCAATATTATTATTATCAACAACCTCTTCTCTATCTTCATTACCTTGTTCTGGTTCAGTAATTTTATCATATTTTCTTGATAAAAATCTGAAACACTAACTCTTTGCCACTCATGCTCGTTATCAGTTAGATTACTTTCACTATAAACAATATCATCTTCATCGAATCTCACATCTCGCGACACAATGATTTTATTGGTTTTAACACCCCATAAATTATATCCTGTCCTACCATATCCTACCATTCTGCACTCACATGCTCTTTCAGAAAGTTTATCAGGTTTTGGTAAAATGCAAGCCCACGCCTTTGCACCAAATGCACGAAGTTTGTTTAAGTCTCTTGTCCCATATAAAATTTCACAGGGAGTTTTGTAATTAATTGCCATAGAGGTACAGCGGTTTAACTGATAAGCTGCACATTTTACAGCCTCACCCCACAAATTCTTCGGTAGCTTAGTTTCAATAAGCATTGTCCTTGCTTTGTTATATAAATTACGGTTCATTCGTTCTGCGACGCCATTGCTAGCTGGCGAATATGGTAAACTATATTCCAATATATTCTTATTGCAAGTGTATTCGCCCGCATTGTCACTTCTTATCCTTTTTACCGTTTTTTCGAATTCATTTTCGTATCGATGTATATAATTGATGATATTTTCAGTTGCTTCCGATTTCCTTTTTAACAAGAAAACTACACAAAAGTGTGAAAAGTCGTCAATAATTGTTTGAAAATAGATTTCACCCTGTATAGTTGGAATTCTGGATGGACCCGCTATATCACTGTGTAACAATTCAAAGACCTGACGTGACCTAGGTCGCTCTAACTTTTTGAATGGTAATCTTGTTGCCTTACCTTTCATGCATGCATTACACACGTTGTTGTTAAGTGGTAGCTGTAGCCTTTGTAAAGTTTTAGAGCTGGTATGTCCTAAACGTCTGTGCCACAACATGCCATCCGCTGAATGTATAGCCGCGACTCCATCCTCTGTTATAATTTCACTCTGTAAAATATAAAGTTTGCCATTATTGTGTGCCCATATAGTGGACCCATTAAAAAAGGTAATTTTCGCATATTTATTTCTAAATATGATTTCATTTGGTTTTTCAAGAAGTTTTCGTACTGACAAAAGATTATAGGCTAGATTTGCCACTATAAGTCCCTCGACAGTAAGCTTAACACTGCCACATTTTATTGGTAAGCTCCCACTTTGATGAGCAATTAACTTTTCGCCATTAGCTGTGTTAATTATTATAGGATGCTCTAAGTTTTTTAAGTTTATCAAACATTGTGTATATTGGTCAGATATGAAATTTTGTGATGCACCAGAGTCCACCACAAAATAAATTGATTCACTAAAGAATGCCTTACAAGTTAAATTGAATTCTCCATCAATCATACAACCCACTTCCTCGACAACTTCTTCATCGTTGCATCGTTCCTTGATGTGGATGCTCTATTGGCACCACAAACGCGTCCCTGCATTCTGCCACGACCACGTCTATATAATTCACCACGTCGGACAGGAGCTCCTCGTTGGGAAGTATAATTCAGTTTGTTTTGAAAACCTTTGTGGCAATATATTGCTTTGTGCCCTCTTTCGTTGCAATTCCAGCATTCTATATTAAATGCATTATCTTGGTTTGGTATGATCATGTCATTCAGTCGAATTTCTACATCGAGTAGAGTCCTTTTTGTCTTTTCCAAAGTCAATTCTTCATTAATTGCTTCTAAAGCTGTTGTAACACTATTGTACTTATCTGGTAAAGCGAGTAGCAAATGTACCACTTTATCTGACTCATCCATTTTTGACATTACTTCAATGTCGCTTACAAGCTTGTCAAATTTCAAAAAGAAATCTTGTAATTTTTCGTTACTGTCACATTTCAACTCAATCAATCTTCTTTTTAAATTATATTTATTAATTAAACTTCTTCTTGTAAAAATATTTTCCAAGGAATCCATCATCTGTCTTGCACTTTTACACCCTTTTACGATTTCCAAAAACTTATCTCCTATGCATTGTACAATTAGCGATCTAGCTTCTGCATCTTTCTTTGTATCTTTATCCTCCACATTAGCACACGCCACTATATCAGCAAGGCCTTCTTCCTCCAATGACAACTCCGATCTAAATTTCCAATTATGAAAATTGTTTCCATCTTCTAACCGACAAATCACGGTTTGTAGTTTTGGTTGAGCCATATTTTGCTCTTGTAGGTTTTCTGTTCCGATAACAAGCTTATAAAATATTTTTGAAATATTTTTCAAAATTTTTGAATATTTTACCACAATTTTTTGAAAATCAGGAATATGGGGCAGCCCATAACCTGTTGAATACCGAATCACACGCGGAAGTCACCATATCCCTAATATTAGACAGTAAAACTAATATTTACGTCCGTACACCATTTCTTTAATTTTCTTCAAAAACAAAGTGACATGACAACGTCTTAACACATAAACCATAGATACAGATCAAAGACAATAACGTAAAACCTTAAGGCGATATGATTCGACGCGCTAAGCAATCTGAGGGGGTGAGGTGCGCGGCAATCCGTGAAGCACCGCCCGCGCGCCCCGACCCGCTCGTCGAGCACGTGACCGCGCGGCAGCCATTGCACAGACAAGACGGGTCACAGTAAAGTGATCTTACGATCGCCGTATATTAACTGGACCGTGAAAGGGTCAAGTTTGCTATCTGTGAAGGGTGTGAACTATGTACGGGTTTCGGACTACAGAAAAAACCCTGTATTGTTAGTTAATATTTCACAATTTGTCCACTATAACGGTGCATATTTTAAGATTTTTTGCGGGTTTAGGGAAAACTCGGTTAAAGGTCCGATGAAGAAACAGATGGAATTGAATTGATTGGTATAGACTTAGTAATATGGTTCCGTTTGGCACCCACGGATGCAGAAACCTATAAAAGAAAACACAAAGTAGAAAAACACTAATTATTTAACATCATTTTAAAATCAATCACATTGTTGTTTCATAGACGAATTTTAATCATAAACCTTTTTTTTTAAATATAAAGGTTTTTGATTAAAATTCGTCGAAATCATAAGTCCGCAAACTTGACAAATATTCGAATTCGAATACACTGTCCTCCGGTTTACACGGCTCGATAGCCACGGCTCCAGTAGGTAGTATTGCGTCGTCTTCTAACGATTGTGGCATCGCCTCATCTTCTACCGATTGTAGTGTTAACTCATCTTACCGATTGTAGTGGCAACCGGATGACAAGCGGTAGCCTGAAAGTGTGTACGCTGTTTATATAATGGAATTTTTATGCCATCCCTCCTAGTGCGACCGGAGCCGCGTAAGCAAGCGAAAAAAAAAACAAAATTGGCAGGAAACTGCTTGAAATTGTCTGTTTATGATGAAGAACAAGCGTGCCAATTTGCAAGCGGTTGCCTGCCAATTTTTTTCTTCGCTAGCTCACGCGGCTCCGGTCGCACTAGGAGGGATGGCATAAAAAAATCATTTTATAAACAGCGTACACACTTTCAGGCTACCGCTTGTCATCCGGTGGCCTCTCCGAAATTGAATTATGCGTCATTGCTCTGAATAGTAGCATATTTTATTATTCATAATTCAAGATTTTTTAGTAGTAAGTATACTGTGAGCACTTCTATAAACCAATAAAAACCAGAATTATTAAAAAAAAACTATACAGGATGTCTCATGGCCATGCCACATGGAAGGGAAGTACTTTAAATATTGAAGATAAGATATTTTACTGAAAGAAGACTTCATTCATTCTTTTTTAAAAATAGTTAGAACTGCTTTCACAGATTTTGAAAAATTTACTGCCTGAACCGGGAATCGAACCTTTGAATGCAGTCATAATTATTTTAAAAAAAAAATGAGGTTTTATTTCTGTTAAATGTCCTATCTTTAATATTTAAAGTACTTCCCCTCTATGTGGCATAGCCTGGGACACCCTGTATATGTACAATAAATACATTGGCTTACTCGTCTTGACAATCAGCAGAAGATTGGCCTAACTTGTTCACCATAGTCTTCACTTTCAATCTGCAGAAATAGAATTCTTATATTTTTGGTCTTCTATACAAATATTATAAAGAGGTAATGTTTGTAAGTTTGTGAGTTTGGCAATATTTAGAATATACTTTCAAAGTAAACGCGGGCAACACCGCGGGAATAGTATAATTATAAAAAAAAAACATGAAAAAATGTCATGTTGACCTATACAGGGTGGAAATAGATTTTGGGTCAGTGAGGGCAGCTACCAGATCCCGTGTTGCTAGGCGAAAATGATCTTAGGAGACCTTCCTTCGATTTCAAATTAATGAAGATTGGCGTTTACAGATTTTGGAAAAAACATACAGGGTGCGAGAAAATGGTCATTTTTATAAATCTTTTTTTATGCCAATCGATCCCTTTCCTGTCCAGGATTAAAAGCTTCTATGGGACCAAAAAGAAATTTCCGGCTAGAAAAGCCATAAATCGAGAAAAACTTTCCCCATACAATTTGTATGAAAATGAAACAAGTTTTTTTTTTATGTCAATCGATTACATTTCTATTCAGTATACATACATATACTATGAAGAAAAAGTGAACGGAGTGAGTGAGTGATCGCAATTATTACTGTGATTTTCATACCGTATTATGACCCTTCAATGTAACAGAACTGATTAGCGTGAAAGAAAAAATTTAAAAAAGTTCACTTTTTCTTCATAGTAAATGTAGTTAGTAACAGTTCTTTAATTTCTGGCTTTTTTGTACATCACCGAAAGTTAACCCCTAGGAAACTAGTGATACTGGATAGAAATGGAATCGATTTATATTAAAAAAATACATGTAAAAAAAAAATTTTTCCATTTTCATACAAATTGTATGGGGAAATTTTTTCACGATTTATGGCTTTTCTAGCCGGAAATTTCTTTTTGGTCCCATACAAGCTTTTGATCCTGGACTGAAATGGGATCGATTGGCATCAAAAAAAAAGTTTGTCAAAATTACCATTTTCTCGCAACCTGTATGTTTTTTTATAGTAATAATTATTAAATCATAATAAATATCATATCATAATAAATAATTATTATAGTATAAAATATGTTTAGTAGTTCTCGTACTGTTTTTCTCTATACTGTGTAACTGTGGAAGTGTACGCGGTGTAATCTGCGCGCGCGTGTGTGTGGTTGATGTATTTAATACGGGAATTCGTTTTTTTTTATGTACTAACCTTTTCTGCTTATTCAGTTTCCGAAGCCCCAGTGACGATATCTTCTTTTTAATTTTTTTGTTACCCATTTTTAACAAATGCTGTGCTGCGAAAATGCGCGTACGTCCGACCTCCAATGCGTTCCGCTCGGGACTGCCGCGGTGCAGCGGGAACGGAGCGGGAGTGAATTGTGCCATAATTTCGTTGATTTTGGGTGAAAAAAGACATGTCTTAATAAATTAAAAATATTATGACCGACATCACTCACATCATCATAGACGCTTATTTTGGTGTAATTTTCTATTCATCAAGTTACGTAAGATTGGAATAATGTCAGTTTTAAGATGAGAATAGAGGTATGTTTGGCATTTTTTTCTATCGATCAAAGTTTATCCAATTATGTAACGGACTTCCGACGGAACTAGATAAAGGTCTTAAATATAATATTACAGTTTTTTTTAATTTTTAATATGTAGGTTTTCAAAATAAAACCGTTTACAAAATCACATATCCTAGAAGAACCCCGAAGCAACTCGCCTTAACAGGGTTGCCTTCTTGCGGGAAACCTCTCCGCGTGCAGACGAAGAGCGGCATTCCCGTTTCCCCTACACTCTCCGTAAAGAAGGATCATATCCACAAGTTCCTCCGCAGAAAAATTTAAAGGCATTATCAGTAATTTTTAATTTAAATTTCTATTTATTAGATTTTTTTGGCAGACGAATGTCAACTCTGACTTGAAGTTTAAATTTAAAGGAAAATAGTCCAATTAATTGATTTAACCTGACCTCTTTCAAAATAAAAATAACAAGATGACAAATTTAATGGCACGTCATAATTGATGTCAAAGTGAACTACAATGATATGCAAAATCGACTGATGTACTCGTACAAGACAATTGGCGATAGTCATAGTCATGTCTATTTGATTTTATAATGGTTTAATTCGTTATTCGTAGTTAATTTATACACTTACTGACTCTGGCAAAGGCCCTCGAGGCTACCATTTCTCTTTTATAATAATAATAATATGCAAAATCCCTGTTGTAAATAATAATGAAATAATAACAAGCCCTTAAATGATAATTTTAAGAAGTGTTTAGTGTTTCGTATTGTATTAGGCTTATCAGTATCTGGTCATAGTTGAAATTGCAGTAATCTGATATGATGTGGGTTGGTTTTAATTAGTTTGTTTACGTTTATTAACTGACGTCTTACTGTTTCTACAGGCTGTTACAAGAATTTTTACCGACTGCAAATAAGAGTACCCAAAGTCTTGTTGAGATTGAGCAAAGTTAAAAAAAGCAAATAAAAGTTATTAGTAAGTATTCTGTTAGAACATACTCCACTTTACCATCAAACAGGCTTCAGCTTGGCCTTTCGTTCTGATACATACTGTATTAACCAAAACTGCTTGATAATGATACCCTCCTCTGATAGTAACTGTGACACATTAGATACCTAATTATATTGCAACTTCAGTCACGACGTGGCTGTTGATATTGAAAAATCAGCAACCTTGATCTGTGCCTTCCTATATTTGCTATGAAATCATATTAGGTCATCTAAAGTTGTTTGATAAGTTGAGTCTCGAATTATCATAGTTCACTAACGTCAAGGGATGTGGGTGTAAAATGTGGACAAAACGGCATTCCGCGGAGAATCGAGTATACCATTTTTTTAAATAGAAAACTCCCGTGACTTCCTGTAATATTATTGGGAGCGCATAAGGAGCCCTCCCTAAAGGGATATTTTGGGCCTTTCATTCCTAAGAAAACCAGCCTTCGCTTCGCTTCTTCTTCGCTTGCCTCCCGCTTTACCTTCGGGATTTCGGCCCTCAAGTTTCGCTTGTAAGACATCGGAAGATAATAAGTGTCCTTAGGGACCATTGCTCGCATTGAGACCGCTCTCAGAAGGGTGGCTTTGGGGATTTCATTTCGTTTAGTACCGTTTGGTAACTAAAAATTGGCAACCAGCTTCGAAAATGGAAAGAAATACCAATTCGTAACTGGCTTCAAATTGGGCCTTTTGAATTACCGATTCGTAGCCACGGTTGGTAACCAGCTTATTCTGAACTGTATTCACACTGGAGTTTCTGGACTTTTAATAGAGTATAAGTATCTATCCTTAAATTAAGCGTCATACTTAACGTCTTTGTATGACAGAGATAGCACCTTAACACCTAATCTCAGCTAGTAATCATTTCGATAATTATCTACAAAATAATTCTACAGATTATGTCTTGGATAACGATGATAACGGTGTTACTATCACTCGCGTTATACAGTTTTTTGACGGCGTGGTCTGAGTAGTTAAAATGATTGTTTTTGTGTTTATAAGTTTCCTACTTATAGGCGCTGGTGCCGGAGGTAAGTTACTAACGTTAACAAGCATTTTATTTATTAGTATTAGGACATGCCAATCAAAACTGGACTGGCGTTAGGTATCCCGGCGAAACGTCCAAATAACTCCTTTTACAACAGCCTGCTGCCTATTTGATTTTAAAATGAGCACCCGCCACCGCCACCCCTCCTGAGCACCATCATTTTTAAAGTATATAAGTAAGTCCAATCAGCTGCTGCATGCCTAGGTATAAGTTTCAGTCGGTTCACTAATGTTTTACCAAAAAATTATTGACAAATGTTCATTTGACAAACAACGTTTCACCTAATGATCATTTGGCAAACGAGACATTTGACAAAACTATCATCTTACAAAAACTCACTTAGCAAATGATCAATTAGAAAACACTACACTTGGTAAATGGGTTAAATAATAAAATGTCAATTGGCTTTTTTTCATTTCACCAAATAATATGATTCGCATTTGTCCAAATGTCATTTAACAAAATTTACAGGTAAGTTACAAGATTAGATTAGTATTAGTAAAAACTAGTCGGTTCTGGCGCTTCGCCGGCTGCTACCGCGGCACGCTCGCTTCGCTCGCTCGGCTCGCGCGCTGTATGTTCGCGGTTTAAGAGGGGGCGCTCCGCGAAATCGGGGTCCTTAGATTGAATATTTACCTATGACAAACTAAAGCGAATGCCAGGAAAAAGAACATACCAAAACTACATCATATTTGCAATTGAATCGTCTGAACAAAACCATACAAAACCAAAATTGCCTCGATAGAAAAGAACCGCCAAAACATGTCTTATTTTTACTCAATTTCAATAGTGTGAGGTTCCCGTGCATATAAATTAAGTAAAAGTTGAGTGTACAATAGCTTTTCACATTACCTAATGAAAGTACTAGCGGGGTATTTTTATGTAGTCCCTTTTCAGACTTATTGAGGTGAAACGTATTTGGCGTATAGGCCTTTTTTATTTAGCGCGATACCCTTTCTCCCGTCGCGTGTTTCGTGCGGTTCTGTATATCTTTTGTTGCCGTTCGCGGGCGGGGTCAGTCGTAATCGCTCCGCTGAGACGAGAGGACTACGTTCTGTGCTCTCACGACAGCACGATGAACATAATTATTTCAATAATATTGTGACCCAGTATATTCGTCCAGTGAATGAACGTATCATTACATTCCAGTAGATATTTTGCTACATTTTGAAATAATATATTTAAAAGTCGACCTTAACATATAGATCTTAAAGTTCAAAATACAACTATAAGATTACGCAGCGATCGGCGGGTGACCGGCTTCTTAGAATAATTTGTGCAGTACATGCAAAACTAGACGAACATTTTTCTGTCGATCGTGTATTTACTTTATGAAAGATTATCACTATCACTACATGGTATAAAACAAAGTCGCTTCCCGCTGTCTGTCCCTATGTATGCTTAGATCTTTAAAACTACGCAACGGATTTTGATGCGGTTTTTTTGAATAGATAGAGTGATTCAAGAAGAAGGTTTACTTATATGTATAATATAGTATCCGTGCGAAGCCGGAGCGGATCGCTAGTTGAGAATAAATCCGGTTATGTTCAAAATCAATGTCTGAGAGGTCTAAATACGAATTCATAGTCAGAAATATTTAAAAAAGTGGTCGCATTATTTCAATTTTTTGAAACATTCGTTGTAAATTAATATGCGCGTTTTTTTAAAGAACAACATACATTGGCAGGCTTCTCGAGGGTGAAGATTCTAGAAATGATGTCCATTTTGAATTCCAAGATGGCGGACATTGCTTTTCGAATTTAAACTTTCGTGAGACGTGTTGAAACAGTACTAATAATTACACGGTTCGACTCACGTATTAAATGTCACTATGGGCGACATGTTTCGAACTCTTCGGGAATTCTTCTTAAGGATGTGTTTTCGCGGCGGTGTCGCTTGAATCTTGTCGTGATTTAAGCGACACCGCTGCGAAAACACTCATCCTGAAGAAGAACTTCCGAAGAGTTCGGAACATGTCGCCCGTATAGTGACATTATTGACATTGTTTTTCTTTAAAATCATCACGGGTGTCGCTTTTAGGGTTATCGAGAGTGCAGATTCCAACAATTATTGCCTGCGACCTTGGACATTTTGATATTAAAAAAGTGAACATAATTATGCACTTTTTCTTTAATATGTTCAAAATTGATAACTAAAGGGCCAAAGCGTCTCCATTGTCTGTACGAATCCGAGATCAGAATTGAAAAATTTGGCCGCCACACAGTAGTGGCCTGAAAATCTGACTTTCATAGACATGATCGAAGTTTTCATAATATATTATAGTTTTTTTTTAATGCTACTAATAAATTCACGGTTAAATTCACGTATTAAACGACACGACAGGCGACATGTTTTGAACACTTCGGGAGTTCTTCTTCAGGATGAGTGTTTTCGATGTTTGTTTTGAAGAAGAACTCCCGAAAAGTTCGAAACATATGTCGCCTGTTGTGACATTTAATGCGTGAATTTAACCGTGGATTTATTAGTAGTATTTTAGACATGTCTCACAAAAGTTTAAATTCGATTATAGCTTTTTTTTGCTTTAGGCTTTTACTAGCCATTATTATGCTAGCTCACAACCCTTACGTGATTTAGTAAAAAAACGGAAGGCCATATTTCAGTTATAGCTCCGGTGGTTTTTTAAGCAACAAAATGTAGGTAGTGGTATTCCTTGGGTAATTAAAGTAATTTGTACTCTATAAAGGGAGTGTTTTCGCGGCGGGGTCGCTTGAATCTTGTCGTGATTCAAGCGACACCGCCGCGAAAACACTCAATCCTGAATAAGAACTCCCGAAGAGTTCGAAACATGTCAGCCGTAGTGACGTTTAATACGTGGGTGAACCGTGTAATTATTGACATTTTTTTCTTTAGTCATCACGGGTGACGCTTTTAGATTCCAACAATAGGGGCGTAGACACTAAATAAAATAATGTGATATTTTCTCGAAGAAGGATAAAAAAAATAGTCAAATGGAGAAAAAATCAACGCAAAAGGTTAAATAATCACGAAGTTATAAGTGTCCAAAGTTTTAAGAAGGAATGTGTTCTGTCCCTTTTTCGCAAAACGCAACTTCATATGAAACGATGACGCTGGAAGAATGTGACGTC